>LR738712.1:607321475-607390946 GCA_902687465.1 Secale cereale
GCGTCGGGGCCGTGGGGGCGGCGGAGTCGGGGGTGTCGTGGGCAGCGGCGTCGGGGAGAGGGGGGCGTGGGGGCGGGGGCGTCGGGTGCGAGAGGTGCGCCGGCTGGGGGTGTCGAAACAGAAATGAATCAACTAGTAATGGCGCACTTCGTGAAAGTGCGCCATTAGTAGTTTTGTAAAAAACAGAATAAAAAATATCATAAAAAAAATATCATTAATGGCGCACTTTACTGCTGGTGCGCCATTACTATTTACAACTAGTAATGGCGCACTATTAATAGATGCGCCATTAGTATGTTTGGACAGGCGCGCTAGTTAAAAAAAAATTCTTGATACTAATGGCGCACTCCGGGCAAGGTGCGCCATTAGTACTTCGAACTCTAATGGCGTATCGGTCGCTAGTGCGCCATTACTATATACTAATGGCGCACTTGCTACATGGTGCGCCATTAGTATCAATTTCATCTATAGCCCTTTTCCTAGTAGTGTGGACGTCTGACAGTTCCTTGGGAAGGTCCAGCAGATAAGCTACTGTGCCTTTCCGTGCAATTATACGAAAGGGTCCGATGAATCGGGGTGCTAGTTTCCCTTTGACTTTGAATCGTTGTAGTCCTCTCATAGGTGATACACGTAAGTACACGTCTTCACCGGGCTCAAAACTTATTTCCCGATGCTTTTGATCGTAGTAGCTCTTCTGTCGGCTCTGGGCCGTTTTGAGTCGATCCCCTATTATTTTTACTCTCTCCTCGGCTTCCTTCAACATATCTGGGCCGAATATACGACTGTCCCCTGTTTCTGACCAGTTTAATGGAGTACGGCATCTTCGTCCATACAAGGCTTCGAAAGGTGCCATCTGCAGGCTGGCTTGGTAACTATTGTTGTATGCAAACTCGGCATATGGTAAGCTTGCCTCCCAAATGGTCCCATATGTGAGGACACATGCCCTTAGCATGTCTTCAAGTATTTGATTTACTCGTTCCGTTTGTCCTCCAGTCTGGGGGTGATAAGCTGTACTGAACGTTAGTTGCGTTCCGAGGGCTTGTTGCAACTGGTCCCAGAATTTGGAGACGAATTGAGTGCCTCTGTCGGATATTATAGTCTTTGGAACCCCATGTCGTCATACTATACGGGCGAGGTAAAGCTTGGCAAGCTTTTGGGTGGTGTGCGTTGTCTTGACTGGTATGAAGTGTGCTACCTTGGTCAGTCTATCTGTGATGACCCATATGGCATCATTGCCGTTTTGTGACCGTGGTACTCCCACAATAAAATCCAGTCCAATATCGTCCCATTTCCATTCTGGTATCTTGTTTGGCTGTAATAGCCCTGCGGGTTTTTGGTGCTCGGCTTTAATGCGTTGACATGAATCACAGCATGCAATAAATGTGGCTATATCCCTCTTCATGCCGTGCCACCAAAATCTTTCCTGAATGTCCTTGTACATTTTCGTCCCTCCAGGGTGGATTGAGTATGGAGCGGTGTGGCTTTCTGCTAGAATTTGCTGTTTAAGGTCGTTGTTATTTGGTACGCAAAGTCTGTCTCCGAACCATAATATTCCTTCACTGTCTATGGTGAATTCTGAGGCCTTGCCCTGACTTACTTTTCTTTTTATACCTTCGATGCTGGGGTGTCCATGCTGAGCCTTCTTTATTTGTTCTATTAGCGTAGGCTGTATTTCCAGCTTTGACACTTCGCCTTTAGTGACCATCATTAGGTTGAGTCTGGCAAATTCTTGCTGAAATTTGGGTCTCAGGTTCTGTAGGCTGCCGCTGTTCGGGCTGGGGTTACGGCTGAGAGCATCTGCTACCACATTTGCTTTTCCTGGGTGATAGTGAATACCGACGTCATAATCTTTTACCAGTTCCAGCCAGCGTCATTGTCGTAAATTGAGTTCTGGCTGCGTGAAAATATATCTGAGGCTCTTATGGTCTGTATATATTTCACAGCGATTCCCAAGCAAAAAGTGTCTCCACTCGTTGAGTGCATGAATGACTGCTGCCAACTCCAAATCGTGAGTAGGATAATTTTCTTCATGTTTTCGCAGTTGCCAGGAAGCGTAGGCGACTACTTTGCCTTCTTGCATTAGTACGCATCCGAGGCCTTTTCGAGATGCGTCGTAATATACTTCAAAACTCTTGTGTATGTCTGGTACAATCAATACCGGGGCTATTGTTAACTTCTTTTTGAGTTCTTGAAAGCTTTTCTCACATGCTTTGGTCCATACGAACTTCTTATCCTTCTTGAGTAACTGTGTCATTGGTTTGGCTATGGTGGAAAATCCTTCAATAAACCTTGTGTAATATCCGGCCATACCGAGGAAACTTCGTATATCCGTTACACTAGCTGGTGACTTCCAGCCAAGTACAGCCTTGACTTTATCTGGGTCCACAACAACTCCTTCTTGTGTTAACACGTGTCCTAGGAAACCCACTTGCCTCAACCAAAATTCACATTTGCTGAATTTGGCGTAAAGTTGGTGTTTCCTTAATTCTCCCAGTACAATGCGGAGGTGTTTAGCATGTTCTTCCGGTGTTTTTGAATATACCAAGATATCATCAATGAATACCACCACAAATTTGTCCATGATTTTCATAAATACTTTGTTCATAAGGTGGACGAAATATGCGGGAGCATTGGTCAGTCCAAACGGCATTACTGTAAATTCATAAAGTCCGTATCTCGAGGTGAAGGTTGTTTTCAGGATATCTTCTGTTCGTACTTTCAATTGATGATAACCTGACCTTAAATCAACTTTTGAGAAAACCTTGGCTTGTGCGAGCTGGTCAAATAAATCATTTATTCGTGGCATCGGATATTTGTTCTTGATTGTGACCATGTTGAGCGCTCAGTAGTCTATACACAATCTCATGGTCCCATCCTTCTTTTTGGCAAATAATACCGGTGAACCCCAAGGTGAGGAGCTGGCCCGTATAAATCCTTTGTCTAGCAGTTCCTTTATTTGCTTCTTTAGTTCAACCAACTCGGATGGTACCATTCTGTACGGCTTCTTGTATATGGGGGTGGTTCCAGGTGCTAGCTCAATAATGAATTCGGTTTCTCTGTCTGGTGGCATGCCTGGTAGTTCTTCGGGAAATACGTCCGGAAATTCACATACAACTAGCACTTTGCTTAACTCAGAAGTGTCTACCTTGTTTAATTTTGGTTCCGCGATACTGGTCTTTCCTGAGCTGCGACTCTTATTGTCTTTCCGTGATGATGAGTAAGAATCATTGTCCTGTTGAAGCAATCGATAAATCCTTTATTGGTGGTTAGCCAATCCATACCTAGGATAACATCCAGTCCCTTGTTTTCCAACACGATGAGGTTTGCGTGAAATTTTAATCCTTCAATTTCAATGGTCAAACCTTGGCAGTAATTTTGAGTGATCTGCTTACTTCCAAGGGACTTGATGGTCATTGATTTTCCCAAGGGAAGTATTGAAAAACCATGTTGCAAAGCAAAACTCTTCGAAATGAACGAATGAGAAGCTCCAGAATCAAACAAAACCGTGGTAGGTATTGTGTTGACAGGGAACGTACCGAGTACGATATCCGGGGCATCCTGTGCTTGCTCCTTAGTCACATGGTTTAGGTGGCCTTTCCTGTGATTGTTATTGGGGTTGAAGTTGTTACGCTTGGGCGCGGAATTGTTTCCGTTGCTGTTTGGCTTCGGTGCTGAGTTTCTTGGCTTTGGGCCCTGTTTAGCATAGTGTCCCTCTTTTCCACATGCGTAGCAGGTAACACCTGGGCGATAGGTGAAATCCTTGTCTCTTGCATGAAAATTCTTGTTTGGACGTGTGTCATTCGTCGTGGGTTTGTTCGCGCCATATCTCTGGAAATTTACCTTATTCTTGTTGTTGCGAGGGTGGTTGGTCTGATCCCTTTTTCTCTTGCGAATGTCTTCTAGACTGCGACGTTCATTCTCCAACATAATGGCTTTGTCCACCAGTGTCTTGAAATCTGGAAAAGTGTGTACGACTAACTGGCATTTTAGTGCTGGTGCCAGTCCGTCCAGGAATTTTTCCATCTTTTTATTTTCAGTCATTCGCTCTTCGTTGGCATAACGGGATAATTGCGTAAACTGACTATTGTACTCCGGTACTGTCATGCCTCTTTGCTTGAGGTCATCAAATTTTCTTTTCTTGATCTTCATAACGCTCTTAGGGATGTGTGCCCCACGAAAGCCTTCCTTGAAATCTTCCCAGGTGATATTATTTATGTCGGGATGCATAAGAAGAAAATTTTCCCACCATGACGCGGCTGCTCCAGTAAGGTAATGTGGTGCGTACAGCACCTTTTCACGGTCTGAGCATTGTGCCACAATTAATTTCCTTTCAATATCTCGAAGCCAATCATCGGCCTCAAGAGGTTTGTCTGTGTGCGAAAACGTTGTTGGACGTGTCTTCTGAAATTCAGATAATTTTGAGTGCTGCTGGTATGGCTCACGATGATTTCCCATGTTAGTGACATGGTTCATCATTTCTTGGTGCTGTTGCTGACTTTGCTCGTAAAGACGGCACACTTGAGAAAATGCTATTTCACTGCCCTGCTGACTTGACTGCCCCTGTGTGAAATTGTTGTTTGTCTGCGTGCCATAATCTTCCTCCGGCGGACTTGGCATGGAACGCGTCCAGGGACGAGTCATTTCTTACTCTGGGTATTATTGCAGAAACCATGAGAAGAACCGAGCAGTAAAACAAACCAAGATTTTGCAAAAGCAACAAAACACGAGCTCCAGAGAGATTTTTGAAATAAACTGCTTGATTTGCGCACGGAGAAGGACCACCTAGTACATATTTTACACGCGGTTCTAGTTATACATACGTCACTCAGGGTGTGCGTACACATCCTGACATGTTATTTAAGCTAGTGCACTCCTCCAAGATCCTACATGATGCGCAAACAGACTACTCCCATCAACCTATTTTACATATCACACACATATTACAAGCGAGCACAGTGCGTCGCGGAATAACGCACTAGTCGGAGATGTTGAAGATTTCCCTCGGCCTGCCGAGGGTAAGGCCCAGTGGTGCTGGAGACTCAACTTCCTCCTCACTAATAGGCTCCAGGCGCGGAGTCTGGGTACGAGGCGTCGATGCAGGTGCAGCAGGCGGTGCAGCTCTGACTGGGGTAGGAGCAATGACCTGGTCAAACTCCTCAGTGGTAGGCAGACGGCGAGCTGTGGCTAAGATGGAAGGTGCGTAGGATGCGGCGGACGAGACAAATGTCATTGGTGGCGTAGTATGGAGTAGCTCCCTCCTGTTGGCGGAGCCACTCTGGACCAATTCCATACGAGTAGCCACCAAGTCGTCCACAAGATTATCAAAGGCTGCCTCAAGTGCCTTGAGGTACTCAACCATTGATTCAATGGCTTCATCATGTTCCCCATTTGCGCAAGCAAATGCATAGTGGCACGTGTAGGGCACGAGGCATGGGAGGTAACGGTAGTGACGACTCTTTATTGAAGGAAGGATGTCCCGGAGACGAGCTATCGCCTCACGGGCAGCCATTTGCATGGCATGCCTCTCCGTAGGCATGGCTCTGCCTACAAATCGGAGGCGGCGCGCTTCAAAACGCCCTCCCTTGAAGTGCACCACGGCCTGGTGCATTGACACGCTGTCGTTGAGCTTGTGATGGTACACTGTAAACTTTGGACGGGTGGATGGCCCAATCGTGACTTTGGTGATGGCGAAGAGGAGCTTGACAAACCCCTCAGGAATGTTGGCGAACACATGTGCATCACAGTCGTTGCTGGCCATCTACAAAAGTAGACAAAAATTCCGAATAGTCAAGTCAGAAATTTATGATGACCAAGAGAAAATTGCTACAGATGTAAAAATGCTGAATAGCAATTTTTTTCCGCTAACAACCGATTAGCGAGCGCACCTAGTGGCTTCCTACAGTCAGCGTGGCTCTGATACCAAGGTTGTCAGGACCGGTCCTTCAGTAAAATAATTACCGGAAGACCGACCTTTTTATGAAACCAGCGAGGAAGATTATTTCTTGCTGGCAGACAATTACTTGATACAGAATTCCAGTACACTGAATATTATACAAGGTTGAGCTGGGGTTGCTCAACAATTTTATTACAATCGCGCCAATATTGTACATAAAGGCGGATATGACACAAACGCGGGGTGGCATACTACTAACTCGTAATAGAAGGTGGTGGTTATGTCACAATGAAGTGGGTGACGTGACTCCATTATATTACAGTTCATCGAGTGTCGGAGTGAGACCCGATGAATTTATTTGGTGGTAGGCGGAAGCGGTTATGAAACAGTGATCAACTCCAGGATCGCAAGAGACTGACTGGGACTCCACTAGACGTCGGACTCGCTATCGAACTCTTCATCCATGAGATCGCCTTCGTCCACATCTGGCCAAATCAACAAGCCAGGTGAGTACTTTGAATGTACTCGCAAGATAGTTCGGACTTAAGATATAATAAATGCCAACATGATGCATATGAATATTCCAACAAAAATGCGACCGGATAAAAATATTAGTGTGTTGTATGCAACAATAGAAGTCGGGCGGTAATCCTCCCGAAATCCATAAGAGAAATAGAAGGAGACCAAACGAGTGTCTGAGTGACGCCTCGTGAGAAAATAATAAAAGGAAACAGGCCTCAGTCGGGCGTCTGAGCGACACCACATAAAGGGCTTATAGCAAAAATAAATAACAGGAATGCCTCAGTCGGACGTATGAGCGACATCGCATAAAGGGCTTATAAAAAGAATGCCACATTCGGACGTCTGAGCGACATCACATAAAGGGCTTAAAAATAAAAAGAATGCCACAGTCGGACGTGTGAGCGACATCACATAAAGGGCTTATGAATAAAAAGAATGCCATAGTCGGACATCTGAGCGATATCACATAAAGGGCTTATAAATAAAAGAATGCCACAGTCGGACGTCTGAGTGACATCACATAAAGGGCTTTAAATAAAAAGAATGCCACAGTCGGACGTCTGAGCGACATCACATAAAGGGCTTTAAATAAAAAGAATGCCACAGTCGGATATCTGAGCGACATCACATAAAGGGCTTTAAATAAAAAGAATGCCACGATCGGACGTCTGAGCGACATCACATAAAGGGCTTATAATTAACAAGAGTATAATGATGAAATACTTCTGGAAGTAAATCAATACAGAGATAGTTGGTGAGTTCATCTACCAAATGAACTTGACGAAATCACTACTCTGGTTACCATCGAGAATTTAGTAGAGACGGTCACCAGGTTGACACGAAGATTGACCCTAGGCCATAAACCTGGCTACTGGAAAGATTTAACTCTACAGAGCTTGTACTATTAACTCATAGCCAACGCATTCTACTAGCCACGGGGACTAGTTCCGTCTATGGTGTTTTATCAGAAACCCAACTAACGAGTACGCACTCATTTCACATCCTGTTGTCCAGAATCACCCACAACAACATTCACGAAAAACTTTAAGATGGGGAGGCTACAACCTCGAATAGCATGGGATCAAATTTATATATGCGCGCTCTAAGGGGTGCCCCCCTCTCGGTCCCAACCGGAAACACCCATGCCCCCTGACCGGATGACGGGCTTTAATCCAGGGCCATGGAACCCTCATCACGGCCCCTCTACTTGGTGTGTACTCGGGAAGTGGTTTACAACTGACTAGACCGTAATCTTAACAGACGGCCTATGATAGTACCAAAAAGGAGATGAACGGAATCATGACATGATCTCCGTTGATACTGAGTTAACCAACTACTGGCATGCTCCAACAATACCAGCATACCACCCATCATGTCACCACATGATCGAGGTGGTTCAAACATTCTCAATTCGGGGCTCACCCGAAACTTGCTTGCATGAAATATAACCATACACAAATGCTTATATGACCATGCTAACATGCAACACACTCATCATATCAAAGGTTCAAACATGCTTGCCTGGTTCTGAGAAGTCGGGGTCTAACTCGCTGAGGTTCGCGGCTCCGTCACGTCCTTCAGTATCTACGTATTCAAACAAATGGATACTATCATAAATACCGCGTGTGCAAATAAAGTTGCTCCAAAAAATTTCACATAAATATGATCAAAAACTAGACAGAAAACTAAAGAGGACAGAAAAGAATCAACTCAAAATCATCTTTAGTTAAAAAGATATAACAGTTTCTGTCCAGGGACTCATCTATAATGAAACAGAAAAGTTCCAGGGGCTAGAATAGAAAACAGCAAAGCGAACCGATACGCAGTACGCCAACTGAAGGAGAAAACGTACTTTGCCTGAAGGCGCTTACAGAAAAACGGTTCGGGGGGAGGTGAGAGACTGACGAGGGGTCCCACTCGTCGGGTTTGAACTCT
The DNA here is from genome assembly GCA_902687465.1 of Secale cereale. Classification (NCBI taxonomy): domain Eukaryota; kingdom Viridiplantae; phylum Streptophyta; class Magnoliopsida; order Poales; family Poaceae; genus Secale; species Secale cereale. Next base: position 607,329,826 of record LR738712.1, read on the forward strand.
GAGATAGAGTCGCGCCGGCGCCAGATGCTGCGGTGGTCGCCGGCGCCGATCCACGGCGAGCTAGGGGGAGAAAAGGGTACGTACAGCTTCTCGGTGATCTTCCGCGTCGATTGGTGGTGGAGTTGAGCGTTGGCGAGCCCCACATCGACGGCGACCCTATCTCCGGCGGATGGCGGCTCGGGTGGTCGTGGCCCTCGTCGGAGAGGATCCCTGGGGTCAAATTGGAGTGGGAGTTAGGTTTAGGTAGGTGCCAGGGTGCTACGCTCGAGTCCACGGCGGCGGAGGAGCTCTCACCGGAGAGAACGCTGCTGGAGCCCGAGGCGGACGGAGTTGGCCCGAGTTGGAGAAGAAGGGCCCCTCGAGGCTCTTCCAGAGGCTCGGGGTGCTTTATATAACCGGGCCGAGGCGGTTGCCGTGAATGGGATAAGTCCAGCGAGTGATTACGATGATGCAGTGGCTTGATGGCGGGTTTGGGGGCTTGAGCATCGACTAGGAGGTGTAGTGGTTCCATTCCCGTGACTAACTCAGCAGTGGGGAGATGATCACGGGCTGTCCTCGACGGAACGGCTGTGCGGCACGTCGGCGGCAGAAAACACGCTCTACGCGCGCCAGGCTACGGCGAAGGTGCGGCAGGCGTGCGCTGGCAGTGGAGATGGCCACGCGGAGCGCTGGGTGACTTGGGCGGCGCCAAACGGCGTTGAGCCGCGGGGTGACTTCTGGCAGCCGCCACGGGCGGTTCTGTTGCCGTGGAAGTCGCCGGCATGGTCGGGCCAGGGCGCCACCGACGCCCAGAACCAGCCAAGCGAGCGTGCGGCGCGTTGGATAAGCAGGAGGTGCAGTGTGCGTCGATCCAAGGCAGGTACTGGCGAGATTGTCGCTGCGGTTCTGACGAACTGACGAACTGTCGAACTATACTGTCGACAGTTTCAGTTAACAGTTTCTGAACCTGACAGCACAGTGCATGATATGTGTTCGATGAAATGATTCTGGCATGTGTGAAATGTTTCTGGGGCTGATATTTGGTGGAGTGGCCTCTTGATGCATCTAGAGGCTGCCTGATTTTTCACAGAATTTTAAGAAGAAGATAAATATGAATTTCACCAAAATTTGCAAATCTGGTCCAAACTTGCATCAGGTGAAATTTGAAAATTTTGAACTGTGGACCATTGAAACAAGATGGATCTAGGTTGTGGGTACTAAGGACTATCTAGGAAAGTTAGTTTGGAATCAAATAACAAGATAGATATGGTGGTTCCTTTGTAAATCACCAAGGTCCACTATAAAAGACAGAAATAGTTTTTGGAGTAAAATAAATAGGGGAAAAATCCCAATAAGGTCAAAACTTACTGGAATTGATGAGAGACTTGTCCTAAGGTGTGAAGAGGGTCTTGGAGAGAAATATATCTGTTGGGGCCATGGCAAGATGAAGGTTGGAGGGGAAGACAAGTCCAAGGTCAAACCTGAGAGGTATAAATCAAGAAGGGGAGAATTCAAACAACCTCTTTTGAAATTCAACTTGTGCTTGAGCCAACACAAGAGAAAATCTTCAAGATCAAAAACCAAGCTTGAGGAAACACATTAACTTTGGCCAGAAGAGATTTTAGAAGGGTCTTAAGAAAAGATCAAACAACCCCCTTCCAAAAGGCCAAAAGTTAGGAAGAAAAACTAAACTCAAAAATTTGGGGTGTTACATGCTATATTTCCTAGTTCTTAATCATGCTTGGTTTGGGTAAATGGGTTTTCCATTTGGCTTCAATTAATCTGATGAATCTGCAATGTGCTTATTTTTCATCAACATATTTTACTGATAGCATGCGAACCCTTACTTAACCTGATGACTAACTACCTTATATGTGTTGCAGGGAAACAATGGGAAGCACTGATGTTTACAATTGAGGTTAGCACGTGCATGGTCCGTTGTCTAATAGCACATTATTCTGCAATTGCAGGAACCATTCTAGTATTTTGGTTTTTAACAATTTGGTGTTGCACATGTAGGTCCTGTTGTCAGAGGTTTTGACCCACTATTCGACCGTTTTTCCATATGGGGAAATGAGTTGTCCATGAATATCAATCAAATCAAGAAACTTAGAAAGATTGTTAGGATAAAGAAATTAGCGACAAAAAACAACAAGATCTTTGTCTGCACAATGAAGAAGACATCAGTTCACTACAAGATGGTACTAACTATTAAACCTTGCCTTTTTTTTATTCCTTTGCCCCATTTCCAATATAGATAAGATATTTAGGCACATCCTTGTTTTTAGGCCTTTCCAAAGCAGTTCACTCATGATTACCTCTCAAACCACCTCTATGGTCAGGAGGCGACGAAGGTTTTCATACAACACCCACGGTTCAATATTGAAGTGTTCCTTAAGAGGACGAAGGACAGACGATCAATCATCCACAGGCACTGGCCTAAAGTTGCAAAGACCTTCAACATGAATGAAGACTCAATATTCGCCTTCCGCTTCAGCAGTTTTCCAGATGAGATGCATATGTCTATATATCGTCTATGATACTAATTTTGAAAGGTTCTACAAGTTGCATGCGGAACTTGCTGCTGGTGCGGTTGTGTAATGGGGTAGCTGAGTGCTGAAGCTATATCATGTTGTACTCTGATGTATTTCAATAATGAAATTCTACTTCCTTAATGTGGAAATGAAATATATTGTGTGCTTAATATGAAATGTCAATTAGATTAATAAATGGATTATGAATAACTGGATAATTAGACTGCTAATGGCGAATTAGCCTGCTAATTGTGTTTTGCTATTGCAAACGGTTGTTGAAAATATACCATGGGCGATGACCTCAGGCAACACACACAGTTTTTAGGAATAAACCGTGTTGGATCAATGAACAATCACACACGACTTTATCTTGAAAACTATTTGTGTTAGGCCACCTTGCGCAAACGTTTACCACATAAAAACTGTGTGTGATGGACAGCCTTTGCCACACAGTTTCTTCTACGGACCGTGTGTGATACATTCAGTAACACAAACGATTTAACTGGAAAAAAATTGTGTGATGTACGTGTGAACGGAATTGTTTTCCTTGGAGCGACTGTGTGGGATGTGCATATGAATGAAAACGTTTAGCGGCGACTGACTGTGTGGGATGTACTTGCGACCGGAAACAGTTTCGCCGTATAATTGTATTTTTTTAGATCTACTGTACGTATTTCCGTATTTGAGTGCTCGCCGGTCGCACATGACCACATTTTGCCGAACGTGTGTGCCAGGAGGGCATATCCCCAATAGTTTCTGGGTCGTGTGGGAAGGACCCCCCTATCGCCCACACTCACTTGGCGACGGTTCTAAATGCCGTCGCGGAAAGGGGTTTTAAACCGTTTGTTTAGGACCGACGCGCACCAGTGAAGTATGCAAGCACCAACTATCCATGTATGGACTGGTGCAAGTATCTCGGAGTTGGAATATATGCTTTGATAAGGTGATCAAAGCATATGGTTTTATACAGACTTACGGTGAAGCCTGTATTTGCAAGAGAGTGAGTGGGAGCACTACAACATTTCTGATAAGTATATGTGAATGACATATTGTAGATCGAAAATGATGTAGAATTTTCTGGAAAGCATTAAGGATTGTTTTAAAAGAGTTTTTTTTAATAAAAGACCTCAGTGAAGCTGCTTACATATTGAGCACCAAGATCTATAGAGATAGATTAAAACGCTTGATAAACTTTCGATTAGTACATACCTTGATAAGATTTTGAAGTGGTTCAAAATGGATCAGTCGAAGAAGGAGTTCTTGCCTGGTTTGTAAGGTGTGAAGACTGAGTAAGACTCAAAGCCTGGCCACGACAAAAAAATATAGAGAGAATGAAAGTCATTCATATGCCTCAGCCATAGGTTCTATAAACTATGCCATACTGTGTACCAAACCTGTTGTGTACCTTGCCATAAGTTTGGCAAGGAGGTACAATAGTGATCCAGGAGTAGATCACTGGACAGCGGTCAAAATTATCCTTAGTAACTGGTGGACTAAGGAAATGTTTCTCGATTATGGAGGTGATAAAGAGTTCGTCGAGGTGATAAAGAGTTCGTCGTAAAGAATTACACCGATGCAAGCTTTGACACTAATCCAGATGACTCTAAGTATAAATCTGGATGCTTGTTGAAAGTCGGAGCAATTTGATAGAGTAGCTCCATGCAGAGCATTGTAGACATAGAAATTTACAAAATACATACGGATCTGAATGTGTGAGACCCATTGACTGAACTTCTCTCACAAGAAAAACATGATCACTCTTTGGGTGCTAATCACATAGCGATGTGAACTGGATTATTTGACTCTAGTAAACCCTTTTGGGTGTTAGTCACATGGCGATGTGAACTAATCACATAAAGATGTAAACTATTGGTGTTATATCACATGACGATGTGAACTAGATTATTGACTCTAGTGCAAGTGGGAGACTGAAGGAAATATGCCCTAGGGGCAATAATAAAGTTATTATTTATTTCCTTATATCATGATAAATATTTATTATTCATGCTAGAATTGAATTAACCGGAAACCTAGTACATGTGTGAATACATAGACAAACAAAGTGTCCCTAGTATGCCTCTACTAGACTAGCTTGTTTATCAAAGATGGTTATGTTTCCTGACCATAGATATGTGTTGTCATTTGATGAAGGAGATCACCTCATTAGGAGAATGATGTGATGGACAAGACCCATCCATTAGCTTGGCATAATGATCGTTTAGTTTTATTGTTGTTGCTTTCTTCATGACTTATACATGTTCCTCAGACTATGAGACTATGCAACTCCCGAACACCGGAGGAACACTTAGTGTGCTATCAAACATCACAACGTAACTGGGTGATTATAAAGATGCTCTACAAGTGTCTCCGAAGGTGTTTGTTGAGTTGGCACAGATCGAGATTAGGATTTGTCACTCCGAATATCAGAGAGGTATCTCTGGGCCCTCTCGGTAATCCACATCACTATAAGCCTTTCAAGCAATGTGACTAATGATTGAGTTGTGGGATGGTGCATTATGGAACGAGTAAAGAGACTTGCCGGTAACGAGATTGAAATTGGTATGATGATGCCGACGATCGAATCTCGGGCAAGTAACATACCGACGACAAAGGGAACAACGTATGTTGTTATGCGGTTTGACCGATAAAGATCTTCATAGAATATGTAGGAGCCAATATGAGCATCCAGGTTCCGCTATTGGTTATTGACCGGAGATGTGTCTCGGTCATGTCTACATAGTTCTCGAACCCGTAGGGTCCGCATGCTTAACGTTCAACGACGATTTGTATTATGAGTTATGTGATTTGATGACCGAAGTTTGTTCGGAGTCCCGGATGAGATCGGGGACATGACGAGGTTTCTCGAAATGGTCGAGAGGTGAAGATTCATATATTGGAAGGCTATATTCGGACATCGAAAAGGTTTCGAGTGATTCGGGTATTTTTCGGAGTACCGGGGAGTTACGGGAATTCACCGGGAGAAGTAATGGGCCTTATTGGGCTTTAGTGGAGAGAAGGGAGAAGGGCCAAGAGGTGGCGTGCACCTCCCCCTTGCCCAAACCGAACTAGACAAGGGGTGCGGCCCCCTTTCCTTCTCCCTCTCCCTCTCTTTCCTTCTCTCCTACTCCGAATAGGAAAAGGAATCCTACTAGGAATTGGGAGTCCTAGTAGGACTCCCTATGCTTGGCGCGCCCCCTAGGCCGACCGCCTCCTCCCTTCCTCCTTTATATACGAGGGAGGAAGCACCCAAAGGCACCCAAGATTTGTCTTAGCCGTGTGCGGTGCTCCCCTCCATAGTTACACACCTCGGTCATATTGTCGTAGTGCTTAGGAGAAGCCCTTCGCCGGTAACTTCATCATCACCGTCACAACGCCGTCGTGCTGACGAAACTCTCCCACGATGCTGAACTGGACCAAGAGTTCGTGGGACATCATCGAGCTGAACATGTGCTGAATGCGGAGGTGCCGTACGTTCGGTGCTTGGATCGGTTGGACCGCGAAGACGTTCGACTACATCAACCGCGTTACTAAACACTTCCACTTTCGGTCTATGAGGGTACATGGACACACTCTCCTGCTCGTTACTATGCTTCCCCTAGATAGATCTTGGATGATCGTAGGTAATTTTTTGAAATAATATGTTCCCCAACAACCACTGCCCGCAGAGCCCACTCCCTGTTGACGGGAGCCAGCTCGTCAAAGATGATGTCCAATGCCACAAATGGATTCCGGTGTCAAAGCCCTGGGAGGATATTCCCGGCAACGGGGATGGCCGCCTACAGCCCCTCCTTGTCCAGCTCCGCCCCCACCATCGCGCGGAGACGGCTCAGCTCCTCAGAGATATAGGTGAAGAAGGAGACCAGGTCAGGAAAACACAGCTCGTTGAAGTCGATCGGGTGGTCGAACGGGTTTAGCCCAATGGACGGCATGGTCGCGCTGGCACGACGGTAGGCATCGCTTAGCCGCAACACTTGCGTGGCAACATGGTACAGCAAGTTGTTGAGGCGATCCTGGACCTTGTCACGATCGTCCCGCTCGCGCTCCAGCCGGCTCGCCTGACCGCCTATCATGTCTCCCGCTTTCTGCAGCAACACCGCTGACACCTCAAGCATCTTTGTGGTGGACGTCTTCCGCTTTTGAAGCTCCGTGAACTCCCGCACATAAAGGAGGAGCATGGCACTCCTCTCCTCCTTGAGCTCACGGAGGTCCACTTCCTTGGCCCTGAGCTCCGCATCCTTGGCATGGAGCTCCTGTGTCAGGTGCCTCACCTCAGAGTCCGTGATCTGGTGCGCCGCCATGGAACCAGGTAGAAGCAACAGGGAGAGGAAGCAAAGGGGGCGAAACGGCTGAAAGCCAATGCAATCTACATGACGGCGGAGGGAGCCAGCCCAATCGGTGACTTTTCACTTCAGGGAGCAGTGGGTTCTACATGCGGAGTCATCATGACTCATTGCTGCCACGCCTGCTCCCGTCAATAAAAAAATCCTGCCGCGCCTGCCGCACCCAAAGACCAGTGCAATGTAGCGGTGAATATTTAAATTTACCAACCGGCAAGGAGATAAAAAGGGGGTGAAAACAACAAATGTGGCAGCGGCCTAGCTAATCGGTCGCACTAGCCCAACTAGCTAGCCACCCTGCTTCACTGACGTACTCGGCGGGAAAGCTGGGCTTTTGTGATTTGACGACTCATTTACTTGCTTCGACCGAGGACCCATAAAACGCACGGTAGGGCATCCCACGTCTCGACAAGGAAGAAAATATGCGTGCACCACCCGGGAGGACCCAGAAATCCCGCGGCAGGGTGTGCCACGTCTCGGCTCGGAGGAAAAATGTGCATGTAAAAATAAATTGTGACAAACTACCTATGGTTCGACCTCGGGACCCAACCAGTCGGTCAAAAACACCCCACTAGCCACACGGCTTCATCATGCTAACATGGCACGAAGGATAGGTGTGGTTAGCTCCATCTCGACCAGCCACAACGTCTCTTGTTCTAGGCGATTCATTTAATTTCCAAGCATTTTTTAGTTATAATAACACCACGGCAAGCTCGCGCCGCTCTTCGTGTGTGCCCGTGCGTTTAAAGGTTGTACTGGTCAGTCAACGTGCATGCACATGTTGACAAGCCACTCCCTCTATACTAGATGGAGAGCAGAGAGAGATGGCAGACATGGGACCCACTAGTAAGTCAGCCAACGTTCATGCATGTGCTGACGAGCTACTTCCTCTGCACTCTACTCAACGTAATACTGTATAAAATCAAGTTATGCCACAAAGCCAACAAACGTTGTGGTTTCAGGCTATCGACGTGCGTGCGAGAAAACATCAGGTGCTCTCGCAGCTTGGATACTATGGTGATACGAGCTTCGAGGTCATTCGATCTGACATCCAATGGCATCCGAGTAGTCTATGTGCTTGTGGGTTGTGTCCGAACTCTTTGGGGGCTTTTTTGCAAAAAAACATTTAGGAACTTGTGTCACCACAACATCTAAGGTGTGGTAGCACATGATATTCTTAAATACAAGACAATATGAGGTCTTCCCTCATCTTAGATGCTACGATGATACGAGCTTCGAGACCATTGGATATGGGATCCAAGGCCATCTGAGTAGTTTTGGTTCTATTTTTGTGCAATTCTCACACTCATTAAGCTTTCTTGTAATAATATTAAGACATCTTGGGAGCCTCTATATCTTAGATCTATACGCTCCAAGGAACTCGTATCACCATATAGAATCTAGGTGTGGGGGCACATGATATTCTCCCAGGGGGGTGGTGCACAACCCATTGGTGTTTGGGAGGGTGGGGGCAAATATAATGTTCAAAAAAAATATAATCTAAACAATCCTAAACAGAGCTTCACAATTTTGTCTAAGGTCGAGGGGTTACCCCCGACAATCTACATAGCTCTGCCTATGCAAGAGGTGTTGTGGAAACGTCTCGGTGTGAGAGAGACGACGCGAGAAAGCGGGGTCAATCGAGTCATTTATAGAGGGAGAGATCGAGTGAGTGTGGCCTAGTGTACACTCGAATGTTAAAGACGGTACACCGAGATATCGTGCGGCGAAGCTGCGGTGAGGGCTAGAGGGAGATAGTTACCGAGAGAGTGTGGCCTAGATAGACTTTGTGTGTGCGCGCGCATGGTGAAGGTGTTTTACAAAGGCAACATATGTGTCTTGAGAGATAGAGGAAGGGTTTGTCATGGAGGGCACGACGAAGTTGTGTGTGGTAAATACATTTGTGGAGAGTGTGAGGGCGGGTGTGACATAAATGGAGATCGAAATGTGAAGAGAAATAATGAGCGCGTGTGTGTCGGATACCAATAGCTCTATTAACAAAGAAATGAAGATCGATCCATACATGAAGTATGGGGGGGGTTGTCGATGGAGAGACCTAAACACAACATTTGCATGTGCATAGTACTAGACTTAATATTCATGTTTCAATTTATTGTGCATTTTAAATATTGAATTAAGAACCATGCATGGCTTACATTTTATTTTCGAATTCGTGTCATACATCCACGTTGAGATCACTATATCACAAACTCACTCTAATTCAAGAACTCATCATAAATCAATTACCGTGCCTTTTGGAATGACCAGTTACTTGGAAGGAAAATACGGGCATTGTAGACTTGTAATAATAGTAATACATATAGATTCTTTCGGCAATTAAAAAAAGATTCATTTCGCATTCTTGAATGGTAGCACCCAACGGCGTACCAGTCAAACCCGGGCTCGTGTCCTGCTGGTGGCATGCGTGGTACGCACATTAGCCAATCCCAGCCAAAAGAACCACGATAGTATTTTAAACTTCGCGCCTCCAGTCGAGCCTCCGTGTTTCGAGTTGAAATATCCGGCGGCCAGAATTCCAGCCCTAGGAAATTTCCGTCATGTCCCTGGTCCATGATGAGAATCGAAGAACAATGGAGGGATGCTTTAGTAAACTAGCCCACATTACCTACCGTACCGAGCACGGTTCAATCCCCTTGGTCGCCGCTACCGAAGGTCACCCGTCAACTCCATTGCATGTACTAATAGTACTACACCAGGATGAGCATAGAATGAAGCTCCGTTTGTTGATTTTGTTCGTCCGTTGTTTGTCCCTACTAAAGTTATTATATCAGGCAATGCACTAGTACGGAGAGATTATATTTTACTCTGCATATATAACTTGTCTGAAGTCTAACTAAGCAAAATGTTTGACCAAATCCTTTCTTAAGAAATATTAACATCTACAATAGTAAGGCTGTATGGCCTAAAAATTTATTACATGATGTAGGTTATGATATTGTTTCGAATCCTGGATTTTAAATTCTAGAAAATCCATAACTGACCTGAAATTCATGAAACTGAGCATGGTCACGTGATATGGAACAAAAAGGCTGTCATGTTTATTTTGTTCAATTTGAGAGAAGTTGCTTATGAAAAGATGGACAACAGAAGAGCCAATGTATTTTGGAACTAAGACATGTCATGTTAACGCGAATGGTTTCACTATTCAAATCATGGGCGTTAGACATACGTGCCGCCACGAGTCCCGCTTCTCATCGACAGGTTCCGTCTGAGCAAGCATGTGAGTCGACGGGAGGCGTGCAAGCAGACCGCTACACCGGCTGACCGGGAGGCGTGCGAGCAGGCCGTTATGCAAGCTGACCGGGGGGCGAGCCCTTTGACCAGGCTCCGCCGCGCACCTTGTTCGTGCACTAGGTGATACATCTATTTATCCACGCATGTAGGAGTAGTAATTGTTAGTAGCCTAACTTGCCATGGTCACTTTTGTTCCTAAACTTTTGTTCGTAAACTTGTTACATAATACTAGTACTAGTATTATGTGAAACTGGTATTGTAACTTGTGAACGCGTCCAGATACGGTCAACGGCAACACCGCCCGCTCATTCTTTGTGTTTGCCCATGTGTCTAAACGTACAAGGGGAGGGAGAGAGAGAGAGAGAGAGAGAGCAGACATGGAACTCACTAAGAAGTGAAGTGGAAGAGTACATGCTCACGAGCCGATCCCACTATAATGTACTAAGGTTAATATAAAACATGTTATCCATTAAATAGGCTGTGGTAATATAACAACATTACACAACAAAGGGGAGTACAACAAACATTGCTACTATGTTGCATCCGTATGTTGACTATTGACGTGTGGCTTGAAGGCCCTGGTAGCATGTTCGATCCTCGTCCTTTTTCATTTTTAATTGATACTAGTAAGGTACACGCGCACTGCACGCTTGAGATTTGGCAACCAAATTATGAATAAATATCACACTATAGCATGTAAGCTTTGATTCATATATGCATGATGTAGATGTTCGTTTAATTCTTATAGTTCATTGATACGTCTCCAACGTATCTATAATTTTGTATTGGTCCATGTTGTTATATTATCATTCTTGGATGTTTTACAATCATTTTATAGTCATTTTATATCTTTTTTGGTACTAACCTATTGGCATAGTGCCAAGTGCCAGTTGCGGTTTTCTGCATGTTTTTTACATCGCAGGAAATCAATATCAAATGGAGCCCAAACACCTTGAAACCTTTTGGAGAATTTTATGGGCCAGAAGACACCTGATGGGCCAAGGCATCACCTGGGGGGTGCCCCAAGGGGGGCAAAACCCACCATGGCGCGCCAGGCTCCCTAGCACGCCCAGGTGGGGTGCCCACCTCGGTGGCCTCCCTCACCGCCTCTTTGCTCTGTAAATACCCCATTATTCCAGAAACCCTAGGGGAGTCGATGAAATATTCATCCAGCTGCAGCAGAGTCCAGAACCACCAGATCCAATCTAGGAACCATCTCGGATGGGGTTCACCACCTCCATTGGTGCCTCTCCGATGGTGCGAGAGTAGTTCTTTGTAGACCTACGGGTCCATAGTTAGTAGCTAGATGGCTTCCTCTCGCTCTCTCTCTCTCTCTCTCTCTCTCTCTCTCTCTCTTGATTATCAATACAATGGTGTCTTGGAGATCCATGTGATGTAATCTTTTTGCGGTGTGTTTGTTGGTATCCGATGATCTTTGAGTTTATGATCATATCTATCTTTTTATATCCATGAAAGTATTTGAGTTTCTTTGATCTCTTTTATGCATGATTTCTTATGGCCTCGTTTTTCTTCTCCGATATTTGGGTTTTGTTTGGCCAACTTGATCTATTTATCTTGCAATGGGAAGAGATGCTTTGTAATGGGTTCGAGCTTACAGTGCTTGATCCCAGTGACAGAAAGGGAACCGACACGTATGTATCATTGCTACTAAGGATAAAACGACGAGATCCATATCTAACGCCAGAGATAAACGAATCTTGTCTACATCATTTCATCGTTCTTAATGCATTACTCCATTTTCCATGAACTTAATACACTAGATGCATGTTGGATAGCGGTTGACGTGTGGAGTAATAGTAGTAGATGCAGGCAGGAGTCGGTCTACCAATCTTGGACGTGATGTCTATATAATGATCATTGCCTGGATATCGTCATAATTATTTGAAGTTCTATCAATTGCCCAACAGTAATTGTTTTTCCATCGTTTGCTATTTTTCTCGGGAGAAGCCACTAGTGAAACCTACTGCCACCGGGTCTTCTTCCTCATATATTTGCCTTTGCGATCTACTTTTTCCTTGCATTTATTTTCAGATCTATTAAACCAAAAATACAAAAATACTTTGCTGCAATTTATTCTTATTTATCTTATTTGGCGTTCGATCTATCAATCTACTACAAATTCCTCATGTCCGTTTTGCCTATCTTGAGGCGTCATACCCCGAAAAGGATTGACAACCCCTTTAACACGTCGAGTTGCGAGAAGTTGTTACTTGTGTGCAGGTGATGTTTACGTTGTGTTGCTTGGTTCTCCAACTGGTTCGATAACCTTGGTTTCACATCTGAGGGAAATACCTACCGCCGATGTGCTGCATCATCCCTTCCTCTTTGGGTAAATACCAACGTAGCTTTAAGCGACATCATTCATCTCGTTCAAAATCAATAAGTTTTATAAAATAGTTAATCTATTTTAAGATTCATGGAATTGTGCATTGTAGAGCATAAAGTAAAAAACAAATAATGGCAATTCATTTAGAAAAAAATGGCAATTATGATACTGAAGATTCTAGAACTAAGGATAAGTGCTTGTGTTTTGCAAAAAATACCATGGTGCGACGTGGAAGGTTAGAAAGGGCGTGCGAGAGAGCGGTGACCGAGCCAGAGGTAAAACAATTGGGAGAGGGGCGAGGGTTGCAATGGTGTTTGGAGTAGTTGTGGGGCGAATGCTAAAAATATATAATATAAACCCACCTGAAATAAATGCCTTCACAAATTAATCGAATGTTGGAGTCCCCCTCGCAATGTAAATAGCTCTGGCTATGCGAGGATTGGAGAGGTAGCTTTGATGTGTGGAAGAGACAGCATGAGAAAGCTAGGTCAATCGAGACATAGATAGAGAGACAAAGTGAGCGTGCCCCGACATTCGTTGAAGAGATATATATGTTGTGGATAGATATTTTCCAGTAGAAAAGGGTGAGGGTTGTAAGAGAGAGCTTGCAGATGATCCAGTCACAGATAAGTACATATATCATTTGTGCATGGGAGGAAGCAAGGTCAATCAATACATAGATAAATAGAGAGAGAGATTGAGCGAGTGTGGGTCGTCATGTGATCGAAAGAGTGAGATAGGTTGGAGAGAGTGACCTAGATAGGCAATTTGCGTGAGAGAGTGTACATTATGAATATGTCGAATTAGGCCCAAACATGGAGATATATCATTTTTGTGTGAGAAAGAGCAAGGTTAATCGAGACATGCACAGAGAGAGAGAGAGAGAGAGAGAGGGGGGAGAGAGGGAAAGAGCGAGAGAGAGAGATTGAGAGAGCGTGGGCCGCCATGAGGCCGAAAGAGTGGAACGGCTTGGAGAGACTGATCTAGACACACAAACTGCGTGAGAGGGTATAGAGTGTGTCGATCGAGGCCCAAACAGGGATATATATCGTTTGTGTGTGACAGAAAGCGAGGTTAATCGAGACTTAGATAAAGAAGCGAGTGTGGGCTACCGTGAAGGGAGGAGCTACATTGGGCTAACATGTGCTCTGGCCCGCCTTGCCTAGATGAAACACTGCCTAAATATCATGCCAAGTGGCGTGACCCATCTCTTTTCTATGCTTTCTTCTTCAGGCTGGACCGCCCAAGGAATCCACAATAGCTCCGCCAGTGCCACCGCGCGGAAGAAAGAGTGAGACCGTCTCTTGAGAGTGACCTGGACAGACAATGTGCGTGCGTGCGCACGAGAGGGAGGGGGTCTAGATAGGAAATGCATGTATCTACCGAGAGAGGATGGGGGGAGAGAGCTTGACATGGAGTGCAATGGCTGGTGTGTGAGAGTTAGAGATCAAAACATGGAGAGATAGAATGAACGTGCGGAAACCAAAGCTTTGTAAGGTGGTTATGAGCAGAAGATTGGTCAACAGAGGAAGTACATAATGTGTGTGCTGAGGGGGGGGGGCTAAAAACAACATTTGAATGTAGATAATAGTAGACTTAATATTGACATTTCAATTTAGTGTACATTGTAAGATTTGAATTGAGGACCATGCATATGGCTTCTGTGATTATTTCAAATTCGTGCAATGCTAGGTTTGGAAAGGTTGATATTGACTCAATTGTTGTGGTATTTTGTATGTGTGTGGTCATATGCTTGAATCCATCCAAAGTTTTCTCACCACCATGATGTTCATCTTATACATATATGAATTTGTATTAAATAAGTAGCGTGGATACCATGAAATGCGAAATCTACGTTAAAGTTGGAGATCTCTGTGTGACAAGCACACTCTAATTCTGAGAACTCCTCATTAATTAATTCATAGTACTCGTTCGGAAGGACTAATTATTTGCAAGGAGTACAATATTCGTTTGCCAATGAACGAAGATTCGTTTGCATTCTTAAATGTAGGCGCACCAGGCAGACCAGGGTCGTGTCGTGGTGGTCGCATGTGTCTTACGGACGCTAGCAAGTAGTACCAACCACCCCCTCCACCCCCCCCCCATAAAAAAGAACGACGACAAAAAAGGTTCGTGCTTCCACGTTTTGGATTGAAATATGTGGCGGCTCCAATTCGAATCCTGCAAAATCACCCTTCTCCCCCATCTCCTTTCGCGCCCAGAGCTTTCAGATCCCTAATTCGCCGCCAACCCAAGCAAAATTTGAATCGCCCTTCGTCTTGTCTCTTTCCTCACCTCTGTGCCGGACGACGACGACAAAGACGACGGTCGCGCTTCACCACTGCACCGAAGCTACCTCATCTACGCCCTCGTCCGCCTCACCGGGTGGTCCACCCGCAACGTCGACCGCCGCAGCCGACGTGCCTCACAGACACCGACTTCTACCGCATCAGGGCTACTTCACCGAGAACATCGTCGCACCTCCACCCCCCGACGCCGTTGGTGCTTCACCAACGGCCTCGTCCACCACATCATAGCACTCTGCTGCCACTCGAGATCTGCATCCGACCAGCCAACGCCAGCGCATCACCCACAACGGCTCTGAAGTGACCCACACTCTAGCTAGGCGAGCATGCCCAAACGCCGGTTCGAACTAGGTATCCACATATCACTCCCTTGTGCACTGTTGTGACAATATTTGGATATCCTTTTATTGCTCTCTTAGCTTACACGCTTATGCAACTCTGACTCTATCTCTTATTTCTTCTGGAGATATCGTCTGAAACAAGCAAAACCATTTTTTAGAGAAGCATGATGGCGCTACAGGATCTGGTACACATCCTGCACGCCGGTATAACCTTGTAAGTACATGTCCTCTGGTACAACAGCAAGGTCGATTCCTCTCATTTGATCAACCATTCGCCATGTCAAAAATGCAGAGGGGGATGCAAGGAGCACAAGGCCTACACATCCAAGCAAGTGGTAACATGGACTTGTACATGGAACATCCAAGGGCAAGCAGAGCTATAGTGAGCCTGTACAATGAGCTAGCGTAAGTCCTTGCATTTCATTTAATTCGTACTTGTCTGCGTGTATGATTTGCCTGCAGTGGCGGATCCACGAATTCAAGTAACTAGGGGCAAAAAATTGACTTAAAAAATACTAAGGCACTTGCACTCCAGAAATCAACATAACTTGAGAAATGTGAAGCTACATGCACTTTGAAAACCAGCTAATGATCCAAAGTGGTTCCAGATTAGAAAACACGAAATGATGTAAGCAACAAAAAACACAAAATGCAACATGGTGTACAAGGACTACTAACATGGACTGTACCTGCTTGAATTATTCGTTCTCTGGCCGAAAATATTCAAGTGTAATTGCACCTATAACCAGTGCGCAAATTGCATATCAATATATCTATCCTGCACAAGTATGCCAATAGTTTCAAACAACAGATTAGAGAAGTATTTATGCTAGGTTGTCACGATACATGGACTTTCTGGTAGATGGCCTCGACGTTTCCTCAAGCCATGAAAATGTACTATAATTTGCTTGTCATCAATTCCTACAAATTTCTATTTCTCTCTCCATATAGAAGATGATCATTAGACACTAAATCCTTTAATGGGAGATTACAAAATGCTTGCATTAGATCCCTCATTAGACACTATATGTTCATCACCAGGAGCATGTAAAATGTTTGCATCAAATCCTTCATTAGCAGTCTGTTCATTAGACACTTCAGGCTCAAGAACAACATGAGCTTGTATGTTTGCTCCGGAAACTTAATTAGACACATCAGGTTCAGCCAGTTCAGTATTGATTGGGGGAGTTATAATATAAGCATAATTTGGTTTCATTTTCTTATAGATTCCCTACATTCTAGCAGTTTTACAACACCGTCAGGTTTAACTATTGGCCAGAAATTGAACAGTTGAATTAGTTATACACAGGGATGTGATGTACTTGCTCGTTGCCCATCCTGATCTTGCAAGCTGCGACTATCCGTTTGCGCAAGCTCGATGCCATGCCCGTGATGCTGCCGCTGCCTCCCACGTAGGCTACACCCAGCGTTGGATCTTCATCTTCTTGTCCTTCCATTCACTTGAAGACCGGCGACCGGCGTCCAACAAGGGTGCATGGAAGTGTTGTGTTGGTCTGTCCAGTGGCGGCTAGGTTAGGAGCAAACCAGACTGGAGGCTAGAGCAAACGAATTGGGAATTTTTCCTACTGTCGATCGATATGGGAGGCGCTTGTTTGGGCCGCGAGCCTGCTATTAGTTCTGCCTTGCACTTACGTTATTGTCCCATCCAGATTGAAATGCTTTTCTTCATTTTTTACATTGCTTGCTAGTGTGCTGGGACGAACAAAACTAGCATCGGCCAACCTGGGCGACTCAAAGTAGGTGCGCACTTTCCAGCTACTCGAGGCAGCCGCCCATAGCAGCCCCTACGGTGGCGTCGTCCCATTTTGCGTGTATGATTGGGGAAGTGAAAAATATTCTAGTGGAGCTTTTGATTTACCCACCGAATGGTTGAATTGCTTGTTTCTGTGAACTGAGTTCGCCAATAATGTGAAGGATGCCAATCTTTTCATCCTATTGAAGATTGGTTACATCTCGATATGCCAAATGTAATCGCATGAAATATAAAGTAAAATCGAGTGTGATGTGTGTTGCTAAAACTAGTCCGACAATCCGTCCTCATATTACATATCAAGGACAGTTGCCCGAAGCCAGTGTTTGTGAGATGGAAATTATTGTCTACCCCTTACACGGACAATCCATCGGCTCGATTTCCACAGTTCTCAATAGGGGTAGGTTAGTAACTTCAATTAGATGTGACACGACCGCCTCTGAGCCAATTCGGACACGGTGGGTGCCAAATGTGGGCGGCAAAATACATTTGATTCAAGCTCGTCCGAAAGACCTCTGTCTCTCCCTCCATTTCCCCAGTCATACACGGTGGGCGGTAAAAAAACTCGATTCGGCCGAAATCAATGTATGCAAGTATATTTAATAGGAGCAGGTTTGTAACTTCACTTAGACGTGACGCAACCGCCCTACCTGTCATCCCCGTTCATACACCGTGGGCACCAACCGTGGGCTCCAAAACACCCTCTCCTCGCCCGAAATCGCTCTGGGCAAATATCGGGGAGATGCGACATCACCGTCCTATCCCCTACCGATGAGATGTCCAAATATTAAACAGGGGCTAAGTTCGTAACTTTGCCATATTTCAGACATGCGCGTCCCAAAAACATGGTTCCCCATACCTCTCCCTCCATTTTCCCTTTCATACACCGTCCGCAATATAACACCATCCCCACACCAGCCTCCTCTGTCTGCCACCCCATCCATCGCCGCCGTCCTCCACCATGTCGGAGCGCAGACCGCGTCCTTCACTGCTAGAGATGGGTGTTTCTCATCCACAGCAATGGACCAGGAGCCTTCCATCGTGTCCTCTCGAGTATCAGTGGCGTCGTCCTCCTTGTCGGGGTAGCTCCGACAACCTTCTCGTCCACCTCAAAGGGTCTTATCCCCCGATGGACCTGTCTACCATCGCAGATCTGCTTCAACGCCACCGACAGCCATCACACCCCCGATGCCTACATGGCGCCGCAAAAGAGGTGGTAGTACTTCATATTTGCTCAACTTTTTGATCTCAACCAGAAAATAGATAGCAACTTGGTTACTGTACTATCTTTTCAGCTCGTAGAATTTAGTTCTTAGTTCGAAGAAAACAATGGTTGCTAAGTGGCATTTATGTGATTTGCAGCTTCAAATTTGCCAAGGCACAGTCATAATAGGGTTTAATTTATCATGCTTAGGGTTTCCCCCCTTTTATTATCACTATACGATCAGCCTACGTGCTTCGTGTCATAATAGCACTGCTCCACCCTTCAAGCTAAACAAGCTTAGTTGTTCAAATACGAATCTAATATTATTAAAACAGAGTCGTTTAATTGGTCAGCTAAATGTTCCTAATTTAGTTTCGAAAATGCATGTACGTCGCTGGGTGTGGATCTACAGGGTGCCCACGGTGGGCCGCGACCCACCCTAGGATTTTGTGTCGGCCCAGACCCCGATTCCCCTATGTTCTGTTGTGCTTCCGATCTCTACTCGCCCCCAGCCGCCTGCCTCACCAGCGACTTGCCGTCCCCGGACGGCATGACTCTAGGAGGAGACGTTGGACTAACATGAGGTCAGGAGCCGCTCGCAAAACAGTGTCACCATTGCCCGGGCACGCTGCCGTGCCTAACTTCTCAGTCCGTTCAGGGCTCAGACATGCATCGCTCACTAAGCAGACTTGATTTATCCTGAGATACGTCCTTGTCGGTGTACTAAAGTAGGGGTACCTTAGTATCCCGGACTTGTGCACGGGCAGTTGCAGCTTCCCGTGGCAAGGCTTGCCAAGCGGCCGCCAAGATCCTCCGAGGTCCCCTTGGGACCATTCAAGAACAAAGTATTTGAGTCAAAGAGACAAGACCCCGGCAAGAGGAGCTTGCCGGGAAGGCCACTCAAGGCACAGAATCAGTTAAGACACGAGACCCCGGCAAGAGGAGCTTGCCAGGAAGACCAACCAAGGCGCATCAAGAGAACTTGCCGCGACGCGCCACGCGTCCCGGCAAGGCCCGGTGAGCGACAAGCTCCCAGGCGCGACAAGATAGCGACCGCGGCAAGGCACTTGCCGCGGCAAGCTTCCACTCAGTACCCACGCTCCAGCGCATCCACCCACGTGTCGTCCTGGGACCCTTCCAGGCGCACGTGGCGGAAGGCTGTGCAGCCAGGGGAACACGATGGCAAGCGGTGATGACATGGCCACCGTCGTGGCGGACGGTGGCACCCTGACGGTCACTTTTTGCACTGTTTGGGGCGACGGCGACGGGCATTCAATGCCCTTGTCCCCTGCCGTCAGAGTTAGGTATAGAGCACTATACAAACACTATTCCAACTACCACCCATTTTACACTTTTACCCTCGACTGCGTTGCCACCTATCGGTGACCCCTTTGACCTATAAAAGGAGGCCCATGTGTAACATAGACGGGGTTCGGAAGATCGATCATTCTCCACGCTCGGTCTTGCTAGCGGTTAGAGTGTGTTGTTGCTCTCCTTGCTCCCGGAGTCAAGAAATCAATAACAAACCAAAGCAGGAGTAGGGTTTTACGCATCCGTGCGGCCCGAACCTGGGTAAACTGCTCGTGTGTGCGCCTCGATCCGCTCTTTGTGCATCCTCCGCCCCCTGCCGTACCGAGAAGGGGCTCCGGTCCCATAGGTGTTCGTGGGCGATCAGTTTCCCCCGACATCTTTGGCGCGCCAGGTAGGGGGTGCGTCGAGATTGTGTGAACCCGATCCGGCGTCACACGAGCTAAATCTTCATCGTCATCCTCATCAACATGCCGTCGAAGAAGAAAGCTTCAGAGGCAGCAGGCCCGTCCGCGTCGATCCCGCCACCGCCGGAGCCAACGGCTGGTGGAGTAGACGCCGGCGGAAGGACGGATGTCGGCGAGGAAACTCACGGCGCCGCCAAGTCCAAGGACAAGAAAGACGACCGAGCGCACTCCAAGGCCTCGGCGTCCGTGCACGCACCGCGTCCATCTCAGGAGGCGCGGGACCGGCAGCGTCGTGGTACTCAAGGTACCATACGCTTGCTGGGCCAAGGTCAAGCTGGCGGATCTCGGGACGCTCAGGGCCAGCATGCGCACCAGCATGCCGGCACGAGCAAGGCGCGGTCTTCGGGACGGGAAACTGCTCCTTCTAACGTAGTTAGAAGTCCGAGCATATCCTGCTCCTCGCACCGTTCGCCGCCGTTACCCGCCACTCCAGCAGAAGCTCTAGCTCGAGCTCAACTGCTCCTCGACTTCCCTCCAGCGGCAGACAAGGCCGGCGACTGGAGGGCCACCATCCAAAGTCTCATCGCCTTCGCCAACGGCGACACCCCGCAGCAGCCGAGCACATCGCGGCCGCGGCAAGTCAGCCAGGCGCGGGCCGATGGCGACAAAGGGGTGCAACTACCATGCACTCCCCACCATGAAGGCAAAGATCGCCGGCTCGCCGGATCAACATCGACGACGACTCTACGGCGTCATCGGATCCGCGAGCTCGCCGCGATCAGCGCCAAGTCCTTGAAGATCGACAACAAGAGGACGCTCGAACCCGCATCGAGCGTCGGAGAGAAGCGCGGCGTCAATCCGACCAGCGCGCTGGGCCCGCTGTTGACATGCAAGCACTAGGGGGACCAGGCGACCTGCCGTACGCGACAGGTTGCCCTACGTTCACTCGTGAGCTACGGCAAGTCCAGTGGCCCAGCATGAAGAACTTCAAGCCCGACGTGCCGGAGAAGTACGACGGCAAGACACATCCGTCGGAGTTCCTCAGCGTCTACACCATCGTGGTGCAGGCTGCCGGGGGACAAGACGAGAAGATACTCGCCAATTACTTCCCGCTGGTGCTCAAGCCGAACGTCAGATCTTGGCTCATGCACTTGCCGGAGAACTCCATTTCTTCTTGGGCTGACATGTGCCATCAGTTTGTCGGCGCCTTCACAGGCGGCCACAAGCCTCATGGCCAGGAGAGTGACCTTCACATACTCGCCCAGAAGGAAGGAGAGCCCCTGCGTAAGTACATCCAGAGGTTCAGCCGCGTGCAACACAACATCCCAGACGTCCACCCTGCCGCGGTTATCAGCGCATTCCATCAGAACGTGCGTAACCGCAGGATGAGGGAGGAGATGGCGATGTGCAAGATCAGGGACGTCAGCGAGCTGTACACCCTGGCCGACAAGTGCGCACGCGCTGAGGAGGGGAGGAAACTCCCCGGAGAGGATACTGGAGCAGGGGGATCAGATAGTGAGGATGCCGCCCCGGCAAAGAAAAGCCGGTGGCGGAACAATAGGAAGAAGAAGAACAAGGAAGTGCTAGTCGTTGAGCAGTCCGGCAAGGAGGCTGGCGCCAAGAAAGCCCAAGTTGGTAGCTCCGGCAAGGAGACTGCCGCGTGCACCAACTGCCAGACTGTGGCAGCCGCCGACAAGCAGGACGGCACTGACAAGCAGTACTGTAAGATCCACCGCACCAAGGGCCATGACCTTCAGAACTGCAAGAAAGTCGAGTACCTCGTCGAGCAGCAGAAGGCTGAGTACGAGCGACGCGACAATGAGAAGGCCCAGGGAGGTGATGGTGGATCCGGCAAGAAGCGGCCATTCAACGGCCGGGGAGGACGCCGCGGCAAGGCCAAGCAACGGCAAGGAGACAGACCTCCCCGCGGCCACGACAAGGACGAAGACGACGACGACGAAGACATGGATGACGGAGAAACCAGCGAGCAGGAGTTTCAGAAAGCCACGGAGGTTTTGTGCGTTGACGGTGGTGCTTCTCTGCATGCTTCTCACCGCCAACTCAAGCAGTGGGTGCGGGAAGTTAATGCGGCAGAACCGCCCGTCGAGTCGCGCAAACTCCTGAAGTGGTCCAGCACGCCTATCATCTTCGATATTAAGGACCACCCTGATCGCACGACTGCGGTCGGGTGCTTGCCGATGTTGGTTTCACCAACCATCCGCAACCTCAAGGTCACCAAGATGTTAGTTGACGGCGGGGCCGGCTTGAACTTGATCTCCTCCGCTATGGTCCGGAAACTTCATATCCCCGACAGCGAGCTCGAAGAAACCGGCACATTCCAAGGGATCAACCCGGGAAGGAGCAAGCCAAAGGGGAAGATCACGCTGCCAGTGACATTTGGCGGAGAGCTGAACTTCAGGACTGAGAGGATCACTTTCGACGTTGCCGTTATTCCATTTCCTTACAATGGAATACTTGCCCGTCCAGCGCTCACCAAGTTCATGGCAGCCTCTCACTACGCCTACAACATGCTCAAGATGCCCGGCCCGATAAGCATCATATCTGTCCCTGGCGACAAGAAAGATGCCCTTATCTGCGCCGACAAGATCTACCGGGAAGCAGCAGCCGCATGATACGTCCAAAACGTATCTATAATTTCTGCTTGCTCCATGCCTCTTTTGTGTGATATTGCTATCATATTTATGCACTTCCATACACTTTTGATCATATTTGGACTAACCTATTAACTCAGTGCACCACAGTGCCAGTTCCTGTTTTCTGATGTTTTTCTATTTCAGGTTTCCCCCATATTAAAAGTGCCCTAAAAATTCCGGGAAAAATACAGGAAAAATTAGCGTATCGGGAGCTTCCAGAAAAACCAAAGCAGGGCCAGAGGGCCCCACCTCCGCCTCTGGTGACCCCCTTTTGCATATATATTGCTCGCGTCCCGAAACCCTCGAGGACGGAACCCTTTTTCGCGATCTCATCTCTGTTCCGCCGCCGCCGCGCTTCCAAGATCGGGAGCACCAGGAGAACTCTTCCCGGCACCCTGCCGGAGGGGAGAACCACCACCGGGAGCTTCTCCACCACCATGGACGCTTCCCGTATGAGTTGTGAGTAGTCTCCCTTGGACCATGAGTCCATGACCAGTAGCTATGTGATGTTCTCCTCCCCTCTTTGTTCTTCATTGATTAGCCCTCGTGAGCTACCCTACATGATCGAGGCACATATGTAATCTTTATGCTGTTGCTCTGCTGAGTTTGCTGGGATCCGATGGATTATGAGATTATGTTCAGATTGTGTGTGAGTAATATATTTGATTCACCTCTTTTATATTTATGTTCTTGAGTAATTCTTGCATGTTCTCCGTTGCTGTTTATTGCTTTGGCCGAGTAGTAGGTAGTAACTCCAAGAGGGAACGTTCTGCTTGATTATGGGTTCATGCCCCTCGATGACTAGTTTGAGTGACAGAAACATGAGTCTAGGGGATGTGCTGTTGCCACAAGGGGGAAAACAACGGTGCTTGTACTTGCGGGTGCAAGGATTGTTTACTTTACGCAAAGTTCTTTTAATGCAGTTGTCTGTTGCTTTGAGTTATACTTTGGGTGGGACTCGCAACTTAATACCAGCGAGATGTTCTGGATAAATATCTCAAGGTGGATGATTAGTAGTAGATGCAGATGGATTTCGGTCTACTTGCCTTGGCGTACCGCCCATGCTTTTGAGCCTCTACCTTTCTTTACAGCATAGTTAGCATTGGTTTCCGCACATAATCCTATCAATTGCCCAGCTGTAATTTGTTTACCTCGCTTAGCTGTTTTATCGTCTTTTGGGAGAGAGACATCACTAGTGAACATCATGGGACCCCGGTCCATATTACCATCACTGATCACACCCGCTATTTACTTCCTGTTCTTATTTCCTAGTTGCAGTCATACCTATCACTATTATCTCTTGCGTTTGATCCTTTGTAAACGACAAGGCCGGAGGGATTGACAACCTCTCTGTACTCGTTGGGAGCAAAGTTATTTGTATCTGTGTGCAGGTCCTGTCAAGCAAAAGTTTCTGGCGCCATTGACACCTTCTTGTCGACCCTCGGAGTCTCACGGGATTAGATCCTTGGTATCTTTGCCAAGGGAAATTTGCCGCTACGCTACATCTCAAACCTTCCACTTGGGGTAACCAACGAGGGGCGAGAAGCCATCAAGCAAAGTTCCTAGCGCCGTTGCCGGGGATTCCACGCTTCAAGATAGGGGAGTTGCACGCTATCTTTTATCTTTGCTTTTTAGTCTTGTTAGTTTACCTTTCAGTTTTTGCTTTAGTGTCCCTTACCAAAAATCACAAAAATAGTTATCTTGCTTGCTGCTGCTATGGGTTCCACCGAGAACACCAAGTTGTGTGACTTCACTAGTCATAACAACAATGACTTTATCTGCACGCCTATTACTACACCTGCCACTTCAGCACCCTCTTATGAGATCAAACCTGCTTTACTGAACCTAGTTATGAAAGATCAATTCTCCGGTGCTGGAGATGATGCTGCTTTGCACTTAAATAATTTTGTTGAACTCTGTGATATGCAAAAGTACCAAGAAATAGATGGTGATATTGTTAAGCTTAAGCTTTTTCCTTTCTCCTTAAGACACTTGCCGCTGAAGCTTCCGGGGGGAAGAAGACCAAGTCCGGCAAGAGCTCTGGGGCCCACTCCGGCAAACGCACCTCTTCGGAGTGCTGCGCTGCCGTCGAGGACGCACCATCGAGCTCCACCGGCAAGTGTAAGAAGACGATGGTAGCTCCGCCAGTAACCAAGAAGGTGTCCGCCAAGGAGGACGGCACTGGTGGTACTTTCACCATCAGTGCCATGCTTGACCCTAAATAGGAAAGCGCGCTCGTTGCTTTCCTGCGGGCGAATGTCGACGCGTTTGCATGGCAACCGTCTGACATCCCCGGTGTTCCCAGGAAAGTGATTGAGCACAAGCTTGCCGTTTGTCCTCACACGCGGCCCGTCAAGCAGAAGGTTAGAAAGCAAGCAGTGGAGCGCCAAGAGTTCATAGCAGAAGAAATCAAGAAACTGGAAGCAGCAGGCCTTGTCAGAGGTGTACTCCCTCCCACGTGGTTGGCCAATCCTGTTGTCGTGCGCAAGGCAAACGGGAAGTGGAGGCTTTGCATCGACTTGACCGATGTGAATAAAGCTTGTCCCAAAGATCCATTTCCCTTGCCGCGCATTGACCAGATTGTAGATTCCACGGCTGGATGTGAGTTGCTTTCGTTTCTTGATGCATACTCAGGATACCATCAAATCTTCATGGCTGAAGAAGATGAGGAGAAGACATCATTCATTACTCCATGTGGCACTTATTGCTTCATACGCATGCCTTTCGGATTAAAGAATGCTGGTTCAACATTTGCAAGGGTAGTCCACACAGCTTTTGAGCCACATATCCACAAGAATGTAGAAGCATACATGGATGACATAGTGGTCAAGAGCAAGGACAGGGCTACCCTAGTTCAAGATTTAGATGAGACCTTTGCAAATCTGTGCAAGATCCAGCTCAAACTTAACCCCGAGAAGTGCGTGTTTGGAGTCCCTTCCGGCAAGCTTCTCGGGTTCTTTGTGTCTCAGACGGGGATTGAAGCCAATCCCGACAAGATCAAGGCCATCGAGCATATCGAAGCACCGAAGCGCGTCAAGGATGTATGAAGACTTGCCGGCTGCGTGGCTGCTCTCAGCAGGTTTATCTCTAAGTCTGCAGAACGCGCCCTGCCGTTTTTCAAAATTTTGAAAAAGGCAGGTCCAATGAAATGGACTCCGGAAGCGGAGGCAGCGCTGCAAGACTTGAAGAGCTACATGTCCTCTGCTCCAATACTTGTCGCACCTAAACCCCAAGAGAAGTTGCTGCTGTACCTAGCGGCAACCAATCAAGTGGTTAGTGCTGCGTTAGTAGCGGAGAGGGAGGCAGATGATGAGTCAACAACCCCGGCAAGCACATCCAGCGACAAGCAGGGGGCTTCCCCGACAAGCTCTGGTCCCGACAAGGACGGATCTGTGCAGATGCAAGAGGAGGTACGGAAGAAGATGGTGCAGCGCCCAGTTTACTTTGTCAGTTCCCTTCTCCAGGGGGCCAGGTCAAGGTACTCTGGTGTGCAGAAGTTGCTTTTCGGTCTTCTCATGGCCTCGAGAAAGCTGCGCCATTACTTCCAAGCACATGAGATAACAGTGGTCACTCGCTTTCCGCTGAAGAGGATATTGCAAAATCCAGAAGCGACGGGCAGGATTGTCGAGTGGGCGCTGGAACTGTCAAGCTTTGGCCTCAAGTTTGAAAGCACTTCAACTATCCAGAGCAGAGCATTGGCAGAGTTCATAGCAGAGTGGACGCCAATGCCAGACGAAGAGATTCCAGAGACGAGCATCCCTGTCAAGGAAACAAGCAAAGAATGGATAATGTACTTTGACGGTGCCTTCTCGCTGCAAGGCGCCGGTGCCGGCGTGCTGCTTGTCGCGCCCACCGGAGAGCACCTCAAGTACGTAGTCCAGATGCACTTTCCCAAGGAGCAAGCGACAAACAATACTGCAGAGTATGAGGGTTTGCTTGCCGGTCTCAGGATCGTGGCAGACCTTGGGATTAAGAAGCTGATTGTCAGGGGTGACTCGCAGTTGGTCGTCCGCCAAGTGAACAAGAACTACCAGAGTCCGTTGATGGAAGCTTACGTCGATGAAGTGAGAAAGCTTGAAGAACACTTTGACGGCCTACAGATGGAGCACGTTTCAAGAGCTCAGAACGACATCGCAGATGGCCTGTCAAAGTGTGCTGCACTTAAGTTACCTGTGGAACCAGGAATCTTTGTGCTCAAGTTGACTCAACCATCCGTTACACCATCAGCTGGGCAAAGCAAGAAGAGGAAGTTGATTGTTGGCGACTATTTTCCGGCAGAGCTTCCCGAAGCCGCCGCCAAGAAGGTTCCCAAGATCAACGCCGAGAATGCTAAGGAGCAATCCGCTCCGGCAAGTCCTAGGACTTGTTCCGTTGAAGCGGAAGCTCCCGACAAGCTTCGCTCCGGCAAGCATGCCGGGAATCGTCACGCTCCGGCTGAGACACAAGTTCTCATCGTGGAAGCGGACGTTCCCGCAGCAGCAGATATGCCTTTAGTCCTTGTCGTCGAGCCACAGGCTCCGGCATGGGCGCAGCAGATCGTCCGTTTCCTCCAGACAGGAGAACTTCCCGAAGAGCAAGAAGAAGCTGAAAGAGTAGCCCGGCAGTCAAGTATGTACCAGTTTGTCGGCAACGAACTGTACAGAAGAAGACTCAACGGTGTGAAATTGAAGTGTATTCCCCGGGAAGATGGACAGAAGCTATTGGCAGAGATACATGGAGGCATATGTGGCCACCACATTGGCGCAAGAGCACTTGCCGGTAAGGCGTTCCGGCAAGGTTTCTTTTGGCCAGAAGCCCTCCAGGATGCAACTGCACAAGTAACC
Organism: Secale cereale; assembly: GCA_902687465.1. NCBI lineage: Eukaryota > Viridiplantae > Streptophyta > Magnoliopsida > Poales > Poaceae > Secale > Secale cereale. Next base: position 607,357,092 of record LR738712.1, read on the forward strand.
AAGTGTGAAGCGTGCCAGCTCCATTCCAAACAGACACACTAGCCAGCTCAAGCTCTCCAGACGATCCCTTTATCCTGGCCATTTTCGGTCTGGGGGCTCGACATCCTCGGTCCCTTTCCCCGCGCTGCCGGGGGCTTTGAGTACTTGTACGTTGGCATCGACAAGTTCACAAAGTGGCTGGAAGTGGAACCAGTGAGAAAGGTGACCGCACAGTCAGCAGTCAAGTTCTTCAGGTCGATTGTTTGCCGTTTCGGGATCCCTAACAGGATCATCACCGACAACGGCACACAATTCACAAGTCGCACCTTCATGTAGTGCGTCCAAGATCTTGGCGCCAAGGTCTGCTTCGCTTCTATTGCTCACCCGAGAAGCAACGGTCAAGCGGAGAGGGCAAACGCTGAAGTGCTGCGGGGGCTCAAGACCAGAACTTTCGACAGGCTGCACAAGTGCGGAAGAAACTGGATCGAGGAGCTGTCGGCGGCTCTTTGGTCGATCAGGACGACGCCAAATCGAGCCACCGGACAGACACCCTTTTCTCTAGTCTATGGAGCAGAGGCAGTTCTCCCCACGAAACTCGTATACGGGTCACCTCGAGTGCTCGCTTATGATGAGCTCGAGCAAGAGCAGCTGCGACAAGATGACGCGATGCTCCTTGAGGAGGACCGTCTTCAGGCTGCTGTGCGAGCTGCTCGCTACCAGCAAGCTTTGCGCCGCTACCACAGCCGCAAAGTTAATGCCAGAAGTCTCGAGGAAGGCGACCTTGTTCTTCGGCGCGTTCAATCTGCCAAGAATTCCAACAAGTTGACGCTGAAGTGGTGATGTCTACTACACGCTTCTATTCCTGTAGACAGTGTTGGGCCTCCAAGAGCAGAGGTTTGTAGGACAGCAGCAAATTTCCCTTAAGTGAGTAACCCAAGGTTTATCGAACTCAGGGAAGTGGAGGTTGAACGTACCCCTTTCAAGCAACCCTACAATCGAGATACGAGAAGTCACTTGTGTCCCAACACACCTAATACACTTGTCAGATGTATAGGTGCACTAGTTCGGCGAAGAGATGGTAAAATATGGATGATAGGAGTGGCAAAGCAAAGTAATATAAATCTGTAATAAAAAGTGCAGCAAGCAAACAAGTGGTAAACGTGAGCACAAATGGTATTGCAATGGTGGAAACAAGGCCTAGGCTTCATACTTTCACTAGTGGCAACTCCCAACAACATTTACATAGTCTAATCACATGATATTTCCCATAAAACACGCAATGGAGACGCACTCGGAGGTCATTCCTTTGTGGTCAAGAGAGGACGAGAATTATGTAGGGCTACAAAAGCACACCTCAAAGTTCGTAGTTCTCAATCTATGGATTTCCCAATGTCACCGCGGCCATCCAAAGAGAGTACCACAATCACCACAACATATCTCCAGGATAGTCAAAGACAATCACCAAGAGACTCTGAATCTTCAATCAACACACAAAAGAGGAAATCACTCATGAAAATATTCTTCTAATCCATGTCCAATAGACCGCTGTCACCTTGGTCTCGGGGATTATACTAGATAAAGACAAGTGAGTACATCAATTCAATACATAGAGGAAGGGGAAATATCATGGGATCACCCTAGATTAACATAGCCTATGATCACAACGAAGATCACATCATGGGAGAGAGAGATAACCACATAGCTACATGTACAAGCCCTCAGCCCCGGAGAAGACTACTCACAAATGGCCATGGTGAGCAAGAGATTGATGGTGGTGTTGATGGAGAGGTGCAGCCAGGAGAGGAGGAGGCGGCCGGCGGCAGCCCTCCGGGGCGGCGGCGGCCCTCGGGGCGGCGGCGGCCCTAGGGGCAGCGGCTCCTTGGCCCCCCTTCTTCCTTGTGGATGGTGCTACAATGGTGCTGGTCCTCCCCTCCAAGACGGCGGCTTGGAAGGAGGAAAATTCGTGGCTCTTGGTGACCTAGGTTTCCTCTCTTTATATAGACTCTCGGATTCCCGTCATCAGATTTTGGGCTTCAGTAAAACGGGCTTTTCTCGGCCGTCCGGACCCCGATTTGGACGAATTTTATATCCAGAAGCATCCTCTCGAAATTCGCGACAACTTTCGCAACTAAGCTTTTTCCGTTTGACATCGTCTTCGGGCCGGAACGTGACCATCTTCTAAAAACGTTCTCAAACAGATTTCAGGAAAGTCAGAGTCCTACTCCAATACGACTCCTTTTGCGTTTTTGTCAATTTCCAAGTAATTCCTACACAATAAAGTGTAAAACAAGAACATTGTGCACTTTTGCAACCATTAGTAGGTTAGTCCAATAAATGGCTAAAAAGATAGAAAACTTTGATATAAACATGAGACAATGATGCAAAACAAGCATGTCACAAGCAAAAATTATGGATACGTTTGGGACGTATCAACATCCCCAAGCTTAATTCCTACTCGTCCTCGAGTAGGTAGAATGATAACATAGATAATTTTTGAGGTGACATGCTACTAACACAATCTTGATCAAGTAATATAGTAAAGCACATGAACTGAAATAAAGTGAACCAAAATAATTGTCTATAGTTGGAAGCAAGTAAACAATGAATAACCAAGTGATCATCTAAGTAAATTCTTTTCATGAATAGTACAATTGAAGACATGAAACTATAAAGTTAAGCACAACTATTAGCCCCAAAGGAGTTCTCTCATCAAAAGCATGCTAGTTAACACAAAAGGAAGATAAAGTTTCAGCAATGCTTTCCACTTTTCAACATTTTATCTCATGGATAAGTTCAATGCACAAGGATTATATATAACTAAGCAGAAATTTTGAACATAATCAACTTGAACCCAGGGTTAACATGCTTATGGTGGAGGAACAAGATTAGAACATAGGAAAACTGACTCAACATTTAAAAGTAAAAGATAGGCCCTTCGCAGAGGGAAGCAGGGATTACTCATGTGCTAGAGCTTTTTATTTTTAAAAACATAGAGATATAAAAGCAATTTTGAGAGATGTATGCTTATGTCAACGAATGGTAATAAACAATGCACTACTACTCATGCCAAACAGAACTTAAGAGCGGCTCCCATAGAGGAATGATAACACTCCCCTTTCTCCTTTGTTTATCACTAGCCAAAGTTTGTCTGATTTCTCAGGCACGATGTGTGAAGGAGGTTTTTGATATTCATATTGATGACATGTAAAGTGGGCTGGGCATACCCTTTTGCCAGCTCTTTTTGCAAAATTAAGGACATGCACATTATTCATGCACGTCAGGGGTCGTTCTGTCCAACACAAGTAATAATGAACTATCTACCAATTCCTGATGGCTTCTCGCCCCTCGTTGGTTACCTCAAGTGGAAGGTTTGAGATGCAGTGTAGCGGTAGTTTTCCCTTGGCAAAGATACCAAGGATCGAATTCCCCTGAGACTCCAAGGTTCAACAAGAAGGTGTCAACTGCTAACGGCGCTAGATATTTAGCAATCGACTAGACCTGCACACAGATACAAATAACTTTTCTCCCAACGAGTACAGAGAGGTTGTCAATCCCTCCGGCCTTGTCGTTTACAAAGGATCGAACGCAAGAGATAATAGTGATAGGTATAACTGCAACTAGTAAGTAAGAACTGGAAGTAAATAGCGGATGTGATCAGTGATGGTAATATGGACCGGGGTCCCATGATGTTCACTAGTGATGTCTCTCTCCCAAAAGACGATAAAACAACTATGTGAGGTAAACGAATTACAGCTGGGCAATTGACAGGATTATGTGCGCAAACCAATGCTAACTATGTTGCAAGAAAGGTAGAGGCTCAAAAGCATGGGCGGTACGCCAAGGCAAGTAGACCGAAATCCATCTGCATCTACTACTAATCATCCACCTTGAGATATCTATCCAGAACATCTCGCTGGTATTAAGTTGCGAGTCCTACCCATAGTGTAAACTCAAAGCAACAGACAGCTGCATTAAAAGAACTTTGCATAAAGTAAACAATCCTTGCACCCGCAAGCACAAGCACCGTTGTTTTCCCCCTTGTGGCAATAGCACATCCCCTAGACTCATGTTTCTGTCACTCAAGCTAGTCATCGAGGGGCATGAACCCACAATCAAGCATAACGTTCCCTCTTGGAGCTACTACCTACTACTCGGCCAAAGCAATAAATAGAAACGGAGAACATGCAAGAATTACTCAAGAACATAAATATAAAAGAGGTAAATCAAATATATTACTCAAACACAATCTGAACATAATCTCATAATCCATTGGATCCCAGCAAACTCATCATAGCAACAGCATAAGGATTACATATGTGCCTCGATCATGTAGGGCAGCTCACGAGGTCTAATTAGTGAAGGACAAAGAGGGGAGGAGAACATCACATAGCTACTGGTCATGGACCCATGGTCCAAGGGAGACTACTCACAACTCATCCGGGAGGCGTCCATGGTGGTGGAGAGGCTCCCGGTGGTGATCCTCCCCTCCGGCAGGGTGCCGGGAAGAGTTCTCCTGGTGCTCCCGATCTTGGAAGCGCGGCGGCGGCGGAACAGAGATGAGATCGCGAAAAAGGGTTCCGTCCTCGAGGGTTTCGGGACGCGGTGTAAATATATGCCAAAGGGGGGCGTCAGAGGGTGCCTGGGGGGCCCAGGCGCCCTGGCGGCGCGGCCTAGGGGGGGCGCCCCCCTGGCCGCTTGGAGGCCTGGTGCCCCCCTCCAGCCCTACTTTGGCCGCATGGAAGCTTCTGGAACGCTGATTTTTTATATATTTTTCCCGGAATTTTTCTGGCAGTTTACGTAATGGGAAAACCTGAAATACAAAAACAGCAGAAAACAGAAACTGGCACTGGGGTGCACTGAGTTAATAGGTTAGTCCAAATATGATCAAAAGTGTATGGAAGTGTATAAATAACATAGCAATATCACACAAAAGAGGCATGGAGCAAGCAGAAATTATAGATACGTTTTGGACGTATCAACATCCCCAAGCTTAATTCCTGCTCGTCATCGAGTAGGTAAATGATAACAGGCATAATTTCTGTGGTGACATGCTATTAACCATATAAGGACTTTTCACAGTCACATGACAAAAGCTTACTGAGACAATGAATCTGTAGTAATTAAGTTGCCTCATGAGAAAATCACAAAGAACAGAAAGTTTTACAATATGATACTGAAACATCAAATAGATTTGTAGTGAGCATGGTGTGCATATATGATAAAGTGGTACCTCGCTTGCCCCCTATAGTGAGGCAAAACATAAATGCAGGGGCACCTCCATGGTTCAAGTGACGACTAGATACAATGATTTCAGAATAAACGATATCATAATCATGCAAAAGACAATGGTACTTTGGGACAATGCACATTACACTCAGAATGACAATCATGCTCTCAATAGTTGGTGCTTTAAAGAAGGTGGAGACTTTCGAACCGTGGCTTTTGTTGGCAAGGTCGAAAACCCGTGGTCGGAAACAAAAACTAAACATGTACCAGAGCTCTTGGTTTTAAAAACAGAGGTAATAATTATTTTTTAGATATGCATGTTTCGTCAATGAATGCTAGCAGATAACTCAATTACTTCTTGAGCTGGACAAGTTTCGAGGAACCGCTCCCGAATGAGGACGATCACATCCTCTTAATCTCCTTTGTTTATCACTGCCAAAGTTTTCTGATTTCTCATGAACAAAGCATGAAGGAGGGTTTGTTTGTTGTATTATTTTTTTAATGAGCCGGGCGCACTCTATGCCAGTTCCTTCTCGTATTATGGGTTTGCACATTAGACATGTAATCCCGGGGTGAAGCTTTTTCAACTTAAAAAGATCATGAATTAACTACTACTTCCTCATGAACTAAAACAGAGGCACAAAAGAGAAATGCTTTTTTTTTTGAATAACTTCGAGATGGCACATGAAAGTCTTCGTTAGGAATGGCAGGTAGATACCATGTATAGGAAGGTATGGTGGCCTCATATGGCATAACTGGTTTAAAAGATTTTGGATGCACAAGCAGTCAGTCCGCTTAGTACAGGTGGAGGTTAGCAAAAGACTGGGAGCGACCAACTAAAAGAGCAATGACGGCCATAATCATGCAAAGCGACAAAGCAACATTGAATCAGGCATGGAAGTTATATCGCTACTCAGAAATTAAAGATCATCAAGGCTTGATAGACTTTCTTTATAGTCTTAAATATGCGTGAGCATACGCCAAGTCAATCAAAATAAATTCTTGGAGGAAGATATCACTAAACCATACCACATCATAGGCAAACAAATCATGTTGGTACTCCAATAACACATTGGGAACCCCCCAGCTATTTGAGACTAACCATAAGAAAATATGAACAACTAAGCAACATTATGCACATAGCATTTTTATCATAGACATATCAACCAGTGCAACAGAAGCCAACTATCTTAACAAGAAAAGCATGATAACTAAAGAGAGTTCCAGCGACCAACTAAACAAAAGCTCTTTAAAAAGATAAGCATGGAAACTAAGAGCTAAACATGATAGTAGCTATTGAAAGACAAAGAACACACACAGCAAGGATAGACATGAAAGTTCTATGTTATGTTCTAGGTTGAAGTGGGGCGTGTTTCTCTCCCACACAAAGAAAGCTGAGTTCCAACTCGTTATGAACAGCAAGCAAAGCTTAAAGAAAAACTAAAAAAAGGAAACTAAAAGCAAGACGCTCCAAGCATAGCACATAACACATGAAGTGATAAAAATATAGTGGAACGAAAGACGGACTGATAATGTTGATGGAGAAGGGGATGCACGGGGGCATCCCCAAGCTTAGACGCTTGAGTCTTCTTGAATATTTCTTGGGGGTGCATGGGGGCATCCCCAAGCTTGAGCGTTTGACACTCCTGAATCTTTTTATCATCTTCCCTCGCACACTTGAAAACTCCCTTCATACATAACTCATCATAATCTGATTAGCGAGGTTAGTACCCATAATAAAATAATTTTTCCTTGCTGGAAATAAGGATATTCTTGAAGGTCTACTGTTTCTCAAGATTGCCAAAAGGTTTTTGCAAAGAAAAAGCAAGCTCAAGGTTTGCAAAACAAAGGAAAGGCAAAACAGGACATAATCTGTGAAAAACAGACCAGCAGGTAGTAAATAATTTTTTCGGGGCACTTCTGCAACTCAAATCAAAAAACTCAGAACAGACACCCGAAAGAAAATTGTATAGAGCACGCTGTCGAAACAATTCAGACCAAAAAGATGAGCTGGTGATTTTATACGAATTTTTCTGTCCAAGGACAGAATCTGTTTCCTGGACAGCACGTCACAACTTTTGAACTTTCTTGCAATCAGAGGCTACTCTTGGCACAAAGCTGAAAAGTAAAGATACAATGATGATGCTACTGTAGTAACAACATCAAGACACAACAAAAGCAAAATAAAATTTTATTCACTGTGGGCTGCCTCCCAAAAGCGCTTTCTTTTATGCCTTTAAGCTAGGCATAATGCAAAGAGATCAAGTTGTATCAATTGAACCATCATCAAGATCATCAAAAAGCTCTTCAATAGTACAACTAGTCTTAAGAGGACTTTCAAATAAAGGCCTCATAGAGATACTTCTAGGGAGAAGACCAAAAGGAAAAAAGTAAAGGGAAGATTCATTTATAAATTTATCAAAGAGAGGTGTTTCTTCCAAAGTCTTTACAGTTTCAACCCCTTTGTCAATAGATGGATTACTTTTAGAGCGGGGAGCCTTTGGAACGTAGACGAACTTAGGCTCCTTCTTTGCCGGAGTTTCTACCTTTTTGGTTTTGATTGAGGAGAAAGTAGTTCCTGGAGTATCAAAGATTTCCTCAATCTTTTCTATCCTAGAAGAATCCAAGTCATGGGATTTGATGGTCTCCAAAGTTTTGAGAATTTTATGCATGGAGCTATCAAGCCTATTCAAATTCCCTTGGATCTTACGATCCAACTCATTTATCTTATTAATGTTTGGCATCTCTAGCTCTATCTTTTCAAGTTTTTTCATAATGTGAGCTAGAGTGACGTCCTCTTGAATGCTAACAACAGGGGGATTTCCAACAAGATTTTCAATAATACTAAGAGATTCCCAAACTGGGGCCTCTAGGAATTTTCCATTGATAGCAGAATCTAGAATAAACCTATTCCAAGAAGTAATTCCAACATAAAAATTTCTAAGCAGGATAGTAGTAGATTGCTTCTTGGTGGCTCTTTTTTGAGAATCATTAATTCTATACCAAGCATCTTTTAGACTTTCCCCACCTCTTTGTTTAAAGGTGAGAACTTCTGCCTCGCCAAAGACAAAAGGACCAGACATGATGGCAACTAAAGAATGGGATAACTATTTTTGTGATTTTTGATAAAGGATACTAAAGCAAAAACTGAAAGGTAAACTAACAAGACTAAAAAGCAAAGGTAAAAGATAGCGTGCAACTCCCCTATCTTGAAGAGTGGAGTCCCCGGCAACGGCGCGAGAAAACTTTGCTTGATGGCTTCTCGCCCCTCGTTGGTTAACCCAAGTGGAAGGTTTGAGATGCAGTGTAGCGGTAGTTTTCCCTTGGCAAAGATACCAAGGATCGAATTCCCCTGAGACTCCAAGGTTCAACAAGAAGGTGTCAACTGCTAACGGCGCCAGATATTTAGCAATCGACTGGACCTGCACACAGATACAAATAACTTTGCTCCCAACGAGTACAGAGAGGTTGTCAATCCCTCCGGCCTTGTCGTTTACAAAGGATCGAACGCAAGAGATAATAGTGATAGGTATAACTGCAACTAGTAAGTAAGAACTGGAAGTAAATAGCGGATGTGATCAGTGATGGTAATATGGATCGGGGTCCCATGATGTTCACTAGTGATGTCTCTCTCCCAAAAGACGATAAAAAAGCTATGTGAGGTAAACGAATTACAGCTGGGCAATTGACAGGATTATGTGCGCAAACCAATGCTAACTATGTTGCAAGAAAGGTAGAGGCTCAAAAGCATGGGCGGTACGCCAAGGCAAGTAGACCGAAATCCATCTGCATCTACTACTAATCATCCACCTTGAGATATCTATCCAGAACATCTCGCTGGTATTAAGTTGCGAGTCCCACCCATAGTGTAAACTCAAAGCAACAGACAACTGCATTAAAAGAACTTTGCGTAAAGTAAACAATCCTTGCACCCGCAAGCACAAGCACCGTTGTTTTCCCCCTTGTGGCAACAGCACATCCCCTAGACTCATGTTTCTGTCACTCAAGCTAGTCATCGAGGGGCATGAACCCACAATCAAGCATAACGTTCCCTCTTGGAGTTACTACCTACTACTCGGCCAAAGCAATAAATAGCAACGGAGAACATGCAAGAATTACTCAAGAACATAAATATAAAAGAGGTAAATCAAATATATTACTCAAAGACAATCTGAACATAATCTCATAATCCATCGGATCCCAGCAAACTCATCATAGCAACAGCATAAGGATTACATATGTGCCTCGATCATGTAGGGCAGCTCACGAGGTCTAATTAGTGAAGGACAAAGAGGGGAGGAGAACATCACATAGCTACTGGTCATGGACCCATGGTCCAAGGGAGACTACTCACAACTCATCCGGGAGGCGTCCATGGTGGTGGAGAGGCTCCCGGTGGTGATCCTCCCCTCCGGCAGGGTGCCGGGAAGAGTTCTCCTGGTGCTCCCGATCTTGGAAGCGCGGCGGCGGTGGAACAGAGATGAGATCGCAAAAAAGGGTTCCGTCCTCGAGGGTTTCGGGACGCAGTGTAAATATATGCCAAAGGGGGCGTCAGAGGGTGTCTGGGGGGCCCAGGCGCCCTGGCGGCGCGGCCTAGGGGGGCGCCCCCTGGCCGCCTGGAGGCCTGGTGGCCCCCCTCCAGCCCTACTTTGGCCGCATGGAAGCTTCCGGAACGCTGATTTTTTATATATTTTTCCCGGAATTTTTCTGGCAGTCTATGTAATGGGAAAACCTGAAATACAAAAACAGCAGAAAACAGAAACTGGCACTGGGGTGCACTGAGTTAATAGGTTAGTCCAAATATGATCAAAAGTGTATGGAAGTGTATAAATAACATAGCAATATCACACAAAAGAGGCATGGAGCAAGCAGAAATTATAGATACGTTTTGGACGTATCAACATCCCCAAGCTTAATTCCTGCTCGTCCTCGAGTAGGTAAATGATAACAAGCATAATTTCGGTGGTGACATGCTATTAACCATATAAGGACTTTTCACAGTCACATGACAAAAGCTTACTGAGACAATGAATCTGTAGTAATTAAATTGCCTCATGAGAAAATCACAAAGAACTGAAAGTTTTACAATATGATATTGAAACATCAAATAGATTTGTAGTGAGCATGGTGTGCAAATATGATAAAGTGGTACCTCGCTTGCCCTCTATAGTGAAGCAAAACATAAATGCAGGGGCACCTCCAAGGTTCATGTGACGACTAGATACAATGATTTCAGAATAAACGATATCATAATCATGCAAAAGACAATGGTACTTTGGGACAATGCACATTACACTCAGAATGACAATCATGCTCTCAATAGTTGGTGCTTTAAAGAAGGTGGAGACTCTCGAACCGTGGCTTTTGTTGGCAAGGTTGAAATCCCGTGGTCGGAAACAAAAACTAAACATGTACCAGAGCTCTTGGTTTTAAAAACAGAGGTAATAATTATTTTTTAGATATGCATGTTTCGTCAACGAATGCTAGCAGATAACTCAATTACTTCTTGAGCTGGACAAGTTTCGAGGAACGGCTCCCGAATGAGGACGATCACATCCTCTTAATCTCCTTTGTTTATCACTGCCAAAGTTTTCTGATTTCTCATGAACAAAGCGTGAAGGAGGGTTTGTTTGTTGTATTATTTTTTTAATGAGCCGGGCGCACTCTATGCCAGTTCCTTCTCATATTATGGGTTTGCACATTAGACATGCAATCCCGTGGTGAAGCTTGTCCAACTTAAAAAGATCATGAATTAACTACTACTTCCTCATGACCTAAAACAGAGGCACAAAAGAGAAATGCTTTTTTGAATAATTTTGAGATGGTACATGAAAGTCTTCGTTAGGAATGGTAGGTAAATACCATGTATAGGAAGGTATGGTGGACTCATATGGCATAACTGGTTTAAAAGATTTTGGATGCACAAGCAGTCAGTCCGCTTAGTACAGGTGGAGGTTAGCAAAAGACTGGAAGCGACCAACTAAAAGAGCAATGACGGTCATAATCATGCAGAGCGACAAAGCAACATTGAATCAGGCATGGAAGTTATATCGCTACTCAGAAATTAAAGATCATCAAGGCTTGATAGACTTTCTTTACAGTCTTAAATATGCGTGAGCATACGCCAAGTCAATGAAAATAAATTCTCGGAGGAAGATATCACTAAACCATACCACATCATAGGCAAACAAATCATGTTGGTACTCCAATAACACATTGGGAACCCCCCAGCTATTTGAGACTAACCATAAGAAAACATGAACTACTAAGCAACATTATGCACATAGCATTTTTATCATAGACATATCAACCAGTGCAACAGAAGCCAACTCTCTTAACAAGAAAAGCATGATAACTAAAGAGAGTTCCAGCGACCAACTAAACAAAAGCTCTTTAAAAAGATAAGCATGGAAACTAAGAGCTGAACATGATAGTAGCTATTGAAAGACAAAGAACACACACAGCAAGGATAGACATGAAAGTTATATGTTATGTTCTAGGTTGAAGTGGGGCGTGTTTCTCTCCCACACAAAGAAAGCTGAGTTCCAACTCGTTATGAACAGCAAGCAAAGCTTAAAGAAAAACTAAAAAAAAGGAAACTAAAAGCAAGACGCTCCAAGCATAGCACATAACACATGAAGTGATAAAAATATAGTGGAACGAAAGACGAACTGATAATGTTGATGGAGAAGGGGATGCACGGGGGCATCCCCAAGCTTAGACGCTTGAGTCTTCTTGAATATTTCTTGGGGGTGCATGGGGGCATCCCCAAGCTTGAGCGTTTGACACTCCTGAATCTTTTTATCATCTTCCCTCGCACACTTGAAAACTCCCTTCATACATAACTCATCATAATCTGATTAGCGAGGTTAGTACCCATAATAAAATAATTTTTCCTTGCTGGAAATAAAGATATTCTTGAAGGTCTCCTGTTTCTCAAGATTGCCAAAAGGTTTTTGCAAAGAAAAAGCAAGCTCAAGGTTTGCAAAACGAAGGAAAGGCAAAACAGGACATAATCTGTGAAAAATAGACCAGCAGGTAGTAAATAATTTTTTTGGGGCACTTCTGCAACTCAAATCAAAAAACTCAGAGCAGACGCCCGAAAGACAATTGTATAGAGCACGCTGTCGAAACAATTCAGACCAAAAAGATGATCTGGTGATTTTATACGAATTTTTCTGTCCAAGGACAGAATCTGTTTCCTGGACAGCACGTCACAACTTTTGAACTTTCTTGCAATCAGAGGCTACACTTGGCACAAAGCTGAAAGTAAAGATACAATGATGATGCTACTGTAGTAACAACATCAAGACACAACAAAAGCAAAATAAAATTTTATTCATTGTGGGCTGCCTCCCAAAAGTGCTTTCTTTTATGCCTTTAAGCTAGGCATAATGCAAAGAGATCAAGTTGTATCAATTGAACCATCATCAAGATCATCAAAAAGCTCTTCAATAGTACAACTAGTCTTAAGAGGACTTTCAAATAAAGGCCTCATAGAGATACTTCTAGGGAGAAGACCAAAAGGAAAAAAGTCAAGGGAAGATTCATTTATAAATTTATCAAAGAGAGGTGTTTCTTCCAAAGTCCTTACAGTTTCAACCCCTTTGGCAATAGATGGATTACTTTTAGAGCGGGGAGCCTTTGGAACGTAAACGAACTTAGGCTCCTTCTTTGCCGGAGTTTCTACCTTTTTTGTTTTGATTGAGGAGAAAGTAGTTCCTAGAATATCAAAGATTTCCTCAATCTTGTCTATCCTAGAAGAATCCAAGTCATGGGATTTGATGGTCTCCAAAGTTTTGAGAATTTTATGCATGGAGCTATCAAGCCTATTCAAATTCCCTTGGATCTTACGATCCAACTCATTTATCTTATTAATGTTTGGCATCTCTAGCTCTATGTTTTCAAGTTTTTTCATAATGTGAGCTAGAGTGACGTCCTCTTGAATGCTAACAACAGGGGGATTTCCAACAAGATTTTCAATAATACTAAGAGATTCCCAAACTGGGGCCTCTAGGAAATTTCCATTGATAGCAGAATCTAGAATAAACCTATTCCAAGAAGTAATTCCAACATAAAAATTTCTAAGCAAGATAGTAGTAGATTGCTTCTTGGTGGCTCTTTTCTGAGAATCATTAATTCTATACCAAGCATCTTTTAGACTTTCCCCACCTCTTTGTTTAGAGGTGAGAACTTCTGCCTCGCCAAAGACAAAAGGACCAGACATGATGACAACTAAAGAATGAGATAACTATTTTTGTGATTTTTGATAAAGGATACTAAAGCAAAAACTGAAAGGTAAACTAACAAGACTAAAAAGCAAAGGTAAAAGATAGCGTGCAACTCCCCTATCTTGAAGAGTGGAGTCCCCGGCAACGGCGCCAGAAAACTTTGCTTGATGGCTTCTCGCCCCTCGTTGGTTACCCCAAGTGGAAGGTTTGAGATGCAGTGTAGCGGTAGTTTTCCCTTGGCAAAGATACCAAGGATCGAATTCCCCTGAGACTCCAAGGTTCAACAAGAAGGTGTCAACTGCTAACGGCGCCAGATATTTAGCAATCGACTAGACCTGCACACAGATACAAATAACTTTGCTCCCAACGAGTACAGAGAGGTTGTCAATCCCTCCGGCCTTGTCGTTTACAAAGGATCGAACGCAAGAGATAATAGTGATAGGTATAACTGCAACTAGTAAGTAAGAACTGGAAGTAAATAGCGGATGTGATCAGTGATGGTAATATGGACCGGGGTCCCATGATGTTCACTAGCGATGTCTCTCTCCCAAAAGACGATAAAACAGCTATGTGAGGTAAACGAATTACAGCTGGGCAATTGACAGGATTATGTGCGCAAACCAATGCTAACTATGTTGCAAGAAAGGTAGAGGCTCAAAAGCATGGGCGGTACGCCAAGGCAAGTAGACCGAAATCCATCTGCATCTACTACTAATCATCCACCTTGAGATATCTATCCAGAACATCTCGCTAGTATTAAGTTGCGAGTCCCACCCATAGTGTAAACTCAAAGCAACATACAACTGCATTAAAAGAACTTGTGTAAAGTAAACAATCCTTGCACCCGCAAGCACAACCACCGTTGATTTCCCCCTTGTGGCAACAGCACATCCCCTAGACTCATGTTTCTGTCACTCAAGCTAGTCATCGAGGGGCATGAACCCACAATCAAGCATAACGTTCCCTCTTGGAGTTACTACCTACTACTCGGCCAAAGCAATAAATAGCAACGGAGAACATGCAAGAATTACTCAAGAACATAAATATAAAAGAGGTAAATCAAATATATTACTCAAACACAATCTGAACGTAATCTCATAATCTATCGGATCCCAGCAAACTCATCATAGCAACAGCATAAGGATTACATATGTGCCTCGATCATGTAGGGCAGCTCACGAGGTCTAATTAGTGAAGGACAAAGAGGGGAGGAGTACATCACATAGCTACTGGTCATGGACCCATGGTCCAAGGGAGACTACTCACAACTCATCCGGGAGGCGTCCATGGTGGTGGAGAGGCTCCCGGTGGTGATCCTCCCCTCCGGCAGGGTGCCGGGAAGAGTTCTCCTGGTGCTCCCGATCTTGGAAGCGCGGCGGCGGCAGAACAGAGATGAGATCGCGAAAAAGGGTTCCGTCCTCGAGGGTTTCGGGACGCGGTGTAAATATATGCCAAAGGGGGCGTCAGAGGGTGCCTGGGGGCCCAGGCGCCCTGGCGGCGAGGCCTAGGGGGGCGCGCTTCCTTGCCGCCTAGAGGCCTGGTGGCCCCCCTCCAGCCCTACTTTGGCCGCATGGAAGCTTCCGGAACGCTGATTTTTTATATATTTTTCCCGGAATTTTTCTGGCAGTTTACGTAATGGGAAAACCTGAAATACAAAAACAGCAGAAAACAGAAACTGGCACTGGGGTGCACTGAGTTAATAGGTTACTCCAAATATGATCAAAAGTGTATGGAAGTGTATAAATAACATAGCAATATCACACAAAAGAGGCATGGAGCAAGCAGAAATTATAGATACGTTTTGGACGTATCACTTCCTCATGAGCTAAAACAGAGACACAAATAAGGATAAATTTTGAAGGTTTTAAAGGTAGTACATGAGCAATTTACTTGGAATGGCTATTAAATACCATGCATAGGTAGGTATGGTGGACACATATGGCAGAATTTTGGCTAGGGAATTTGGATGCACGAGCAGCATTCCCGCTCAGTACAGAGTTTTTGGTTTAGCAAGTTTTTAGTAAGCACATGTTAACCGGTACAAGAGAATTATAACATCCTTTCAGCATAATTATAAGACTTCTACACTGTCTTCCTTGTCAACCATCTTACTTCTAAAAAGAGAACAAGAACTTTAAAACTACCAATGGTGAAAAACTAAACAATTGCAAACTTCAAAGGTATTTCTTCACTAATAAGACTTTATTAAATGATCTCCATGTTTAGACATGACTACTTAATTTCTCAAAACAATTGATAGGGATCAAATTACACAATGATCTTCAAGACTATGCAAGCTTTTTATTCTTTGCACCACAGCCACACTTGGCATTTACTTTACCAACATATTATTTAGCAATTAAACCAATCAACTCTCCAAAAAGATATAAGTGAAGCAAGAGAGTACTTTCTATAAAAGAACTAATAGCTCTGAACATGATATGAAAGAAAAACAAGAGCTAGAAGCATATAACAAGGTAGCTAAAACACTCAAAAAGATATAAGTGAAGAACATGAGTGTTTCATGAAAAAGCGGAGCGTGTCTCTCTCCCAAACAAGAATGATCAGATGCAACTTATTTAAAACCAGCAAAGAAAACAAAACAAAACTAAAAAGAAAAGAGCAAGATGCTCCAAGAATAGCACATAACGCATGAAGTGATTAAAATATAGTGGAACGAAAGACGAACTGATAATTGTTGATGGAGAAGGGGATGCATGGGGGCATCCCCAAGCTTAGACGCTTGAGTCTTCTTGAATATTTCTTGGGGGTGCACGGGGGCATCCCCAAGCTTGAGCGTTTGACCCTCCTGAGTCTTCTTTTATCATCTTCCCTCGCACACTTGAAAACTCCCTTCATACATAACTCATCATAATCTGATTAGCGAGGTTAGTACCCACAGTAAAATAACTTTTCCCTACTGGAAATAAAGATAATCTTGAAGAGCTACTGTTTCTCAAGATTGCCAAAACGTTTTTGCAAAGAAAAAGCAAGCTCAAGGTTTGCAAAACGAAGAAAAGGCAAAACAGGACAGAATCTGTGAAAAACAGACCAGCAGGTCGTAAATAATTTTTTCGGGGCTCTTCTGCGACTCAAATCAAAAAACTCAGAACAGACGCTCGAAAGCCAATTGTATAGAGCACGCTGTCAAAAAAATTCAGATCAAAAAGATGATCTGGTGATTTTATTCGAATTTTTCTGTCCAAGGACAGAATCTGTTTCCTGGACAGCACGTCGCAACTTTTGAACTTTCTTGCAATCGGAGGCTAAACTTGGCACAAAGCTGAAAAATAAAGATACAATGATGTTGCTACAGTAGTAACAAACATCAAGACCACTAAAAACTGAAAGAACAAACTGAAAGCAAAGATAACAAGGGTTGTCTCCCTAGAGCTCTTTCTTTATAGCCATAAAGATAGGCTTAAGACTTTAATGATGCTCTCGTAGGAATAAGAGTTGAAGAACAAAAGAGAGCATCAAGAAGCAAATACCAAACACATTTAAGCCTAACATGCTTCCTATGCATGGGAATCTTGTAAGAAAATAAATTATTGAAGCATAAAGCAACTAGCATAGGAAGGCAAAACAAGCATAACTTCAAAATATTCACGATAAAGAGAGGAAACTTCTTATTATTAAGATATTTAGAACGATGTCTCCCTCTCTCATTATAAATTTCAGTGGCATCATGGATGAACTCAATAATATAACTATCACATAAGGCATTATTTCCATGATCCAAAAGCATAAAAGTGTCATTACTCTTCATATAAGCAAAATCTTTCTTATTAGGAATAGTGAGAGTAAGACTATCATAACCATCATGGTAATCATCGTATTTAGGAGGCATATCATAATCATAATAAATTTTATCCTCAATAGTAGGTGGACTGAAAATATCATATTCATCATTGTAATCATCATATATAGGAGGCATAGTATCATCAAAGTAAATTTTCTCCTCAAAAGTTGGGGGACTAAAAATATCATGTTCATCAAACGTGTCATCCCCAAGCTTAGAGCTTTCCATGTCATTAGCAATATTGATATTAAAAAAAAACATACTAATAACATCACCACCATCATGATTGTTATGCAAATAATAAAGTTCCAAAGGTTTTTTAATTTTCTCTTCGAACACATCATGTCCAAGTTCAAGGTAGAGCTTATAAAGCTCTCTCATATTTTTGTTGTTTTCCATTAAGCAAAACTAGTGAAAATAAAAACAACAAACAAAAAGATTTAATTGCAAGATCTAGAGAAGGTACCTTCACTTACCTCACTTCCCCGGCAACGGCGCCAGAAATAGCTTGATGTCTACTACACGCTTCTATTCCTGTAGACAGTGTTGGGCCTCCAAGAGCAGAGGTTTGTAGGACACCAGAAAATTTGCCTTATGTGAGTAACCCAAGGTTTATCAAACTCAGGGAAGTGGAGGTTGAACGTACCCCTTTCAAGCAACCCTGCAATCGAGATACAAGAAGTCTCTTGTGTCCCCAACACACCTAATACACTTGTCAGATGTATAGGTGCACTAGTTCGGCGAAGAGATGGTAAAATATGGATGATAGGAGTGGCAAAGCAAAGTAATATAAATCTGTAATAAAAAGTGCAGCAAGCAAACAAGTGGTAAACGTGGGCATAAATGGTATTGCAATGATGGAAACAAGGCCTAGGCTTCATACTTTCACTAGTGACAACTCCCAACAACATTTACATAGTCTAATCACATGATATTTCCCATAAAACACGCAATGGAGACGCACTCGGAGGTCATTCCTTTGTGGTCAAGAGAGGACGAGAATTATGTAGGGCTACAAAAGCGCACCTCAAAGTTCGTAGTTCTCAATCTATGGATTTCCCAATGTCACCGCGGCCATCCAAAGAGAGTACCACAATCACCACAACATATCTCCAGGATAGTCAAACACAATCACCAAGACACCCAATCTTCAATCAACACACAAAAGAGGAAATCACTCATGAAAATATTCTTCTAATCCATGTCCAATAGACCGCTGTCACCTTGGTCTCGGGGATTATACTAGATAAATACAAGTGAGTACATCAATTCAATACATGGAGGAAGGGGAAATATCATGGGATCACCCTAGATTAACATAGCATATGATCACAACGAAGATCACATCGTGGGAGAGAGAGATAACCACATAGCTACACGTACAAGCCCTCAGCCCCGGAGAAGACTACTCACACATGGCCATGGTGAGCAAGAGATTGATGGTGGTGTTGATGGAGAGGTGCAGCCCGGAGAGGAGGAGGCGGCCGGCGGCAGCCGTGGCGGCGGCGGCCCTCGGGGCGGCGGCGGCCCTAGGGGGCAGCGGCTCCTTGGCCCCCCTTCTTCCTTGTGGATGGTGCTGCAATGGTGCTGGTCCTCCCCTCCAAGATGGCGGCTTGGGAGGAGGAAAATTCGTGGCTCTTGGTGACCTAGGTTTCCTCTCTTTATATAGACTCTCGGATTCCCGTCATCAGATTTTGGGCTTCAGTAAAACGGGCTTTTCTCGGCCGTCCGGACTTCGATTTAGACGAATTTTATATCCAGAAGCATCCTCTCGAAATTCCCCACAACTTCCGCAACTAAGCATTTTCCGTTTGACGTCGTCTTCGGGCCGGAACGTGACCATCTTCTAAAAACGTTCTCAGACAGATTTCAGGAAAGTCAGAGTCCTACTCCAATACGAGTCCTTTTGCGTTTTTGTCAATTTCCAAGTAATTCCTACACAATAAAGTGTAAAACAAGAACATTGTGCACTTTTGCAACCATTAGTAGGTTAGTCCAATAAATGCCTAAAAAGATAGAAAACTTTGATATAAACATGAGACAATGATGCAAAACAAGCATGTCACAAGCAAAAATTATGGATACGTTTGGGACGTATCAAGTGGGAAGGCCCTTATCGGGTGAAACGAGTCACTAGGCCCGGCGCTGTCCGCCTAGAGACCGAAGATGGCTTTCCGGTGAGCAACTCCTGGAATATCGAGCATCTTCGTAAGTTTTATCCATAAGGCGCGGTTGCCGTGATCCGCTCCGGCAACCACCTTTTGTACAAGTCTTGCCGCTATTGCATGTAATCCTTTGTACAAAGCTAGGGGCAGATCATGTGCATCAGTAAAACTTATGTGCCTCGCACATCCTGTCATTTCATTCTTTTTTATCTTTTGCATGTATTATCTGACACTTTGTGCAGCACCTAACCCCGGTAAGCAATAACGAGCCCAAGAGCTCCATATCTATTCTCTCTCTCTCTTCTATCTTCTTTCTCCAGCAGAAGACGGTTCTCTCGCGCACAAGTTTGCCGGGGGGAAGGAAGATAGTAGTATGGACCAGGCACCGTTCAAGAAAACCTTGCCTTGCCGGGAAGCAGACAACACGAAAGCTAAGTTGCCCAAGTTTGAGCAATCAAATTTTTAAATTTTTATGTCATCTTCCTTGAACGACCTCGCTTTGTATGGAAAACCTGTGCGCGGAGGAACCAACTCGTGGCTAGCCGCGCCCTTACTTTGTTACGAGCACGCTCAACGGCTTAAGTGTGCTGTGACAAGTGTCGCGTCCTTACTTCGTTTTCGAGTTTGCTCAACAGTTTAAGTGTGCTGCGACTAGTTGCGACAAGGTTTCTTGTCGGTAACGGCACTGCCAGCGGGCTGCTGAAGTTCCGCACTCAGCGCTCGTGGCAAAGGTGCCTAGGCCGGCAAGTTCCCTAAAAACGTAGGGTGAAAACATACAAAGCATAGGAATCAAGTAAAGGGAATAACATTGCATTCAGTACCTAAGATAGAGTTATAATACAAAATGACTTGTCGCAATTCTAACAGACTATTGTTCGTAACATGGTTGGCAGCGACAAGTAAAGAAGAAAGTAAAAAGCCTAGTCCGCGCGGTCGCCTTCAACCCTCTTGATCCCGCCCACCTTGTCCACAATGGGTGCGACAAGGGCCTTGAGCGCCTCCTGGTCGGCGTCGGGCGGCAGGGTCCTGAGGACGTTGGTGAGGTTGAGCCCTGGGTTGCGGAAGGCCACCTTCATCAGCACCTTTTGGAGAGCCCCCGTGCGGAGCCTGCGCGATTCGTCCGCCAGCTGCTTCGGGATCTTCTCCCGGAGTTGCCGGAGGGCCGTCGCCATGCCCTTGAAGAACAGAGTGAGCTTGGCGCTGGGGTGGAGGTTCTCGTCGGTGGAGTACCCGAGATGCTCTGCCCCCAGCTGCGCCAACTCTGTGTCAATGTCCGCGGCGGCGTTGACAAGACCTTCCGTCCATAGCTCGACGGTCCGCCTAAAGTTATTCTGTGAAATGGCGGCACTGTCCAGCAACACCTTCTCGGCCCTGAGCTCCTCCTTCAGGGCCGTCTCTCGCTCCCTGGCGCCGTCCAGCGTCGTGGTAAGAGTGGACAGCTTCAACTCCAGATTGGCGATGGAGTCCTTGGCGACGGCGAGCTCCTTGCCCTTATCGGAGAGACGGACCTGCAGCTCAGAGTGGCTGTGGGCTTCTTTCTCCCTCTCGAGCTTAAGTGTGGCAACCTCCTCGCCGCTCGTCTTGAGGTTGGCCTCCAATTGCGCCACCCTCGTCTCTAACTCCCTCTTCGCGGTCTCGGCGGCCGCGGCAGCATCTTTCGCCTCTTGGAGAGCTCCACCAAGCGACCGCTCGCGCGCGGCGAGCTCGTCCTCGTGACTGTCGAGGTCGACCTTCCGCTGCGCCAGCTCGCCTTCTCGCTTGGACAACTCCTCGGCGGCGAGACGCTGCTGCTCCTCCACTTCCGCCTTCTCAAGGATGAAGGCCTGCTACGCCTCGGCAAGCTGCTCTCGCTCCTCCGCCAGGGACCGGAGAGCCGCTTGGTTGACGGCCCGGAGCTCTTCTGCGTGCTTCTCCAAGTCAGCACCCGCCTTGGCGGCCAGTGCCTCTCGGGACTCCAGCTTGGCCTGCCAGACGCATTACAAAGACAGAAGCTTGCGCAGCAGCCACTCCTCCTCGGGCTCACTGCTGCTGCTTGGCGCGTCGACGAGCTTCAGTCCGGCGGAGGCAAGGACCTCCCCGTCGAAGACCTCTCCCTCGACTGGCGCCCTGGACATGGACGCCCACGGGAGCTGAATGAAGACGTCGTCGCCGGCCTTTAGATAGGCGCTTGGCTCGGGCTCGTCGGAGCTGGGGGCTGCGGCTGCGGTGGAAGGCTCGGCGGTCGACGAAGCGCCTGGCGCTCCTGCGGCCCCAGTGCCGTCAGTGCGATCGCCGGCCTCTTCGCCGGCTACCGCGGCGGCAGCCCTGGCGGCCTCCGCGGCGGCGGGATCGTCCGCGCCGGCCGTCTCCTCGGCAACGGCGGCGTCGTCAACGACGACCTCCATCTCCATTGGCTCGGCTACGGACGGGTCTGACGGAAGAAAAGAAAAGGAAAGACAAACAGTCAAGCAAATATCCAAAAAGAAGAAATGCAGACGAAGAAAAGCCAAGGAAGGCATGAAGCGAAGGGATTACCTGCGCGGGCCGGCTCCTCGGCGAGGCCTCTTGCCGGGGAGCTCTCCCTCGGCGGCGTGGTCGTAGCTCCCGCCGGCGGAGGGCCACTAGAGCCATCCCTCGCCGGAGTGCACACCCTTGGCGGAGTGCTCGCCCTTGGCGGAGTGTTCGCCCTTGGCGGAGAATCCGGCCTTGGCGGAGGACTCGCCCTTGCCGGAGAGCCTCCCCTTGGCGGAGTGGTCGAAGCGTGCGGCACGTCGGGGGCGATCTCCTGGCGCTCCTGGTGCTGCTGCTCTGCTTCTACACGAATCAACAAACAAGACATCAGTAAAGGAGGAGCACCCACGCGCGCCCAACGGCAGAAGATGCACTACACTTACGCTGGGGGCTGCGCTGGGGGCTGCTCTGAAGAACAGTTGCCGGGTCCAGCAAGCTTGTCTTAGGCGCGCCCCCTGCTGTCGTGGCGGGCTCGTCCTCGATGACGATCACCAGGACCTTGGCCCTCTTCACCGCCCTCTGGGCCAGAGTTCTGAAAAAGAGCAGGTTCAGAGTTAGGCAAAAGAGATACAAGACAAAGCAACAGAAAATTGAAGAAGTACAAGAACTGCAAAGACTTACTCTTCTTCCTCCTCGTCGGAGCTAAACGCGGAGAAGTCAAAATCTGGATCACGCGTCCCGGCACGAGGAGGCGGAGGAGTGGGCTCCCTCGGCCGCTTGGTGGGAGCAGGGACGGTGGTCTGAGAAGACCCCGCTTCGGTTGCCGCCGAAGCGCGAGGGGCGGCGAGAGCAGAGGCACCAGTCCGGGAAGCTCCCGCTCCAGTTGCCGCTGAAGCACGAGGCATTCCCTTGGCGGCCTTGCTTGTCGCGGTGGCGCGTGCCGCGCGGCGCTGCGGCTGCTGGCCTGTCTGCCGCTCCGTCACGTCTGCGGCCTTGCGGAGGCGCCTCCTTGTCGGAGCTGGAGGACTTGCTGGTGGTGGCGAGCTGCCCGAGGACGAGGAAGAGGAGTCGAGGTCCAGCGAGCCGCTCGAGTCCTCGGCGCGCTCGCTTGACCCGACACCCTGCTCGGCGGGCCCGCTCGATTCGACGCCCTGCTCGGTGGGCTCGCTTGTCCCGGCGATCTGCCCGGCAAGCTTCCCCGCTTTGCGGAGCTCTTCCTCCTCGGCGAGGCTTGTGGCCTCCGCTGCCTCCGCCTCCTCCACTGTGTACCCGAACTCGCCCGCGGCCCTGGCTGCCGCTGCCTCTTCCAGCCTGGTGGCAATATATGCCATCTCCTGGTCGGTGGTGTCGCGGGTGAGGCCTTTCTTCTCGTCGGAGTCGATTGGCTGTTCCACAAAGTTGTCGAAGAACGTCTGCACGGATTCGTCAGAAGGCTCTTTCCAAGTGGGGTCGATCCCGTGGGAGTCGCACAGCGGCATCACTGCGCGGATGCCGCTGAGCGCTGAGCTGTTGCACAGCGGAACTACACCCTCCGGCAGCGTGAACCATTCGGGGTGGTCGGAGTCGTATTTGAACAGCGCCTGGAGCATCGCGTTGAGCTCCAGGACAGTAAAATTCCAATTGAGGCCCGAGCGCAGCCTCATGATGTCTGCCGCGTTCTCGAACTCCCAGGCGGCCCTCTTCCTATCCTGCAAGGGGGCGATGCGGCGGCGGAGAAAGTCTGCTCCAACTGCGCCTACAGTGAGCTTGGCGTGCCTAAGGCGAAGAATCCGGGTAGTGGCAATCTTCAATCTGCTATCCTCCGGGGCCAAATCGCTCCAGTCGTTGTCGCGTACTACTGGGGCTTGGCGCCGGGAAGTGAATGGCTGCGGGTCATCCTCTACGATCCAGCACCAATTGGCTCTCCACTCATCCCACTTGCCGCGGAGCTCTCCCGACAAGTAAGCTTCCTTCTTGTGGGTCCTAGAGATCCAAGAGATTCCACCAGACAAAGGTGACCCTGCCTTGACTCGAGGCATGAAGTAATGGAGGAAAAGAGCTACATTGGGGAAGACTCCGACAAAGTTTTCGCACAGATGTGCGAAAACTGCCATTGTCAGGACGGCGTAGGGGGTGAAGTCAAGGAGATGAAACCCATAGGTATTCATGATGTCGTAGAAGAACTCAGAATAGGGCGGGCAAAGTCAGCAGTAGAAGAACAGGGCAAAGAATGCGTAGCCATTCGGGAACATCTCAGCGGCTACGGCGGGGAGTACCTTGGTGTGCGGATGCGCCTTCGTCTCCCTCGACCAAAAAAGGTAGAAGGAATCCTTCAGCTCCTCCACGTCAAGCTTGGGGGGAAGACCACCTTCTTCTTCCGCATCGCTGCGAGCCGCAGCGCCTCGGCCGACTTCGCGGATTTCCCCTTCTCGCCTTTCGGAGCCATGGCGGGAGCGGCGAAGGAGGTCGACGGCACTGGTGTTGTTGGTGGCGACGGAGGGCGGAGCGCTGCTCTCTTTCGGCCTTCGGAAAGGAGGGGAGCGGTGGGGATTTCTGAGGATTGAAGAAGCAACGGGCGAATGGAAGGAACTGCCCCTGTTTCCCCTGCTTTTAAGGAGGGGGAGGGGGACGTTCCGCATTTCCCATTAAAGAATCAGGCCACGATCTCTCCCACGACGCCGCGATTGATGCGTGCCGTTGGGGGAGGGCGCGGTGGATACGGAGTGGGATACAGCGTGCCGCAGGCCGCGCGTGCCCGTGCACTATTTTGGGCCTGGCCCAACAGCGCTCGGCACCGTGTCTGGCCCAGGCCCGGGGGCTCCTGTCGGTGTACTAAAGTAGGGGTACCTTAGTATCCCGAACTTGTGCACGGGCAGTTGCAGCGTCCCGCAGCAAGGTTTGCAAGCGGCCGCCAAGATCCTCCGAGGTCCCCTTGGGACCATTCAAGAACAAAGTATTTGAGTCAAAGAGACAAGACCCCGGCAAGAGGAGCTTGCCGGGAAGGCCACTCAAGGCACAGAATCACTTAAGACACGAGACCCCGGCAAGAGGAGCTTGCCGGGAAGACCAACCAAGGCGCATCAAGAGAACTTGCTGCGACGCACCACGCGTCCCGGCAAGGCCCGGTGAGCGACAAGCTCCCAGGCGCGACAAGATAGCGACCGCGGCAAGGCACTTGCCGCGGCAAGCTTCCACTCAGTACCCACGCTCCAGCGCATCCACCCACGTGTCGTCCCGGGACCCTTCCAGGCGCACGTGGCGGAAGGCTGTGCAGCCAGGGGAACACGATGGCAAGCGGTGATGACATGGCCACCGTCGTGGCGGATGGTGGCGCCCTGATGGTCACTTTTTGCACTGTTTGGGGGCGACGGCGACGGGCATTCAATGCCCTTGTCCCCTGCCGTCAGAGTTAGGTATAGAGCACTATACAAACACTGTTCCAACTACCACCCATTTTACACTTTTACCCTCGACTGCGTTGCCACCTGTCGGTGACCCCTTTGACCTATAAAAGGAGGCCCATGCGCAACGTAGACGGGGTTCGGAAGATCGATCATTCTCCACGCTCGGTCTTGCTAGCGGTTAGAGTGTGCTGTTGCTCTCCTTGCTCCCGGAGTCAAGAACTCAATAACAAAGCAAAGCAGGAGTAGGGTTTTATGCATCCGTGCGGCCCGAACCTGGGTAAACTGCTCGTGTGTGCGCCTCGATCCGCTCTTTGTGCATCCTCCGCCCCCTGCCGTACCGAGAAGGGGCTCCGGTCCCATAGGTGTTCGTGGGCGATCAGTTTCCCCCGACAGTCCTCAACCCTTAGCAGCTACTCCCCATCACCCATTTTCTAATTGATTCATTACTCATTAGGTAGGACTGTTATTAGGGTTTGTTGTGTACTGAGTGCTACCTACACTTAATGGTTCAGATATTTCAGTAATCTTAGTACCTGTAAAGTTCATAGGGTATCAAAATTCCGGCCCTAGGAACATACACTATTCATGTTGGATTATTTGTCATAGTGACATTGACCCAGATTACTACTACATGCCAGGTTTGTTGACAATTTTACTTTTCTTTCTTACTCATTCGATATGATATCCAATTGTTCACGTTAATTAGTTGCAAACAATAAGTGCTAGAGCAACTTATTGATTCAGATTTTGGATGGTTTCTTACTGCAGTTACAATTCTGCATACTTGTCCTAGTAAGCTCACAAGTAATGATTGATTCACTACCTCTATGCTTGCCTTGTCATATTTGTTGTCAATATTCTTTTAGGGTGGACTACCCTGTTTCAAAATACTGGAACCGCATACATGAGTGAATAGTATTTCTTTGTGTGATCTCTTTCATCATGTGTGGGCAATGAACACTGCATTGTATAGAAAGAAAGTGTCATATCCATCTTTTACATAGACTATGATCTTGAACATGGAATACAATCTGCCTACTTGCTTTGTGTCGCACTACCAGCACTCCACCCTTGAAGCTAAACATTATGCCACTCATAATTCCTTAGTTTATTTATTCACAAACGAATTTGATATGATTATAATGTTCCTACTTCAGTTTTGAAATGTGTGACCGCCTGTTATAGAGACATAATAGGTTTGTATTTCTGTGTGTGGTCTGGTCAGCACGGTTGGGGGATTAACTTTGTATACGCAAGAGTTTGTAGGGAGGCACTCTTCGAGTTGAATCCGCAATGCATTCCATAATAATCTGGCTACTTTTTTCTGTTTTCATGAATCATAGATACTCAACAACATCATAATGATTATGAGCTTGCGCGCATGAAAAGAATAAAGCAGAATAATGTCATGGCTATCAAACTTGGCATTAAGGGACTGAAATCAAGTCTAGATGCAATGCAAACGCTCTCCACCTACAGATTCGTGCTCAGAATATGATCCTAACAATGATTCTGAACTAGAGGGAGACCTAAGTCAATGTAGCTCCCTAGTGGAGGAGTCAGAGGCAGATGCCCTATCTTATTCACCCATCAAAGTGCTTGCTCTAACTTTCCAAGGTTTTATTGGTATCTTGCAACTGTTGCTTTGCATTGCTTCTACTTTGTTGCACTGCCATTAGCTTAGTTTACACATCATGTATGTGAATACGCCCTGCTTATCCATTGTCAGTACATATTCCATCTGTCATCATACCATATTTATCCATTCAAATGTTGTTCTTGTGTATCAGAGGTTCAAAAGGAAGAGGGCGATTGCTAGTCGTGGAGGACCACGAACAAAGTATTTGGAAAAGGTAGGGACACCTAATAAATCAAATAACCCAGTTGGTGTAGTTGCAATATCACCAGACCCAGAAAACACGGCCACAACTCTAGCAGACTCTAGCCCTACTACAGTGGCCATCTCTGATGCCCCAACTCAGTAGACCCCAGCCGCAGAAAACAATATGATGATGCCAGTTGACATAGCACCAGCTCTACGACGCAAAACCCCCATTCCAGCAAAGAGTACATCAAATCCAGTTGCCAAATCCCTTTTTGAACGATACAGAGCCCCAATTGCAGCAAATAGGTCCCATGTTCCATATATTCCCAGTTTATAAGACCAAGCTTATTTTGTTGTCAGGAACTTTGTGCGCATCTTTCCTTCATGGAAAGATTATACCACACACACAAAACAATTTCCAACATTCCTCCGCAACTTACGCGTAAGTAATGCACTAATCTTGTCCATGGTAATTACTACATATGTTTCTGCTGATAGAAGACACCTGATTTCATTCTTTTAAATTGGCGAGGACCAAACTCGATAGTCAAGACGAGCAACGGTTGCTTGCACTTTTCAAGCACTAATTGATGAAGTATCGTTCCTACCCGAGGCAAGCGCACTTCGATGGCAAGCCTCTAAACGAAATTTCTGTAAAGTCTCTAGTGCTACATTTATTAGACAATGACTAGAATAATCTTGTTACACATTGGGCTCGTCTGCAGCGTAAGATATTGTCTATGATATCACATCATAATTTGAACTACTTTTCTGCATGTACCTTACCGTCTCACTTGTACGGAAAATGTTTGTAGAAGAACATTCATTCTCAAGGGTCCACGGAATCTCGCAATTATACTGCACACTGCATTTCTCTTGTGAGTACCCCTTGCCCTGTATGACCATACTTACTTCCATAGCTGGTTGATTATGTAGCATCACTACACATGGTAGCCTCGTTATCCTCCATTTGGTGGACATTATAAGATCGGTATTGACTCTTACATAAATTTAGAGTCAGCCCAATGCTTTTGAAGAGGTTTAGCTCTGCAGCCCTCTTGGAAGGACGGAACGTCTTCTATCACTGTACTAACATTAATAGCTACTCCCTCTGTCCCATAATATAAGAGCGTTTTGTACTGTACACGTGTGTACAAAACGCGTTTTATACTGTACACCAGTGTACAAAACATTCTTATATGATGGGAAGGAGGGATTGGTTCATTGTGTAGCATTATGCATCTTATCTCCCTCGCCCACCATTTACTAAAATATATCAAATATATATTTAATCTTACCAAAAAGTTGAATACACAGACAATGCCAGTGCATGAGTGTAGCCCATTGCTCTTGTCAGTACAATTTGTCCCGAAATGCTTGTACTTGCAAGGATTGGTATTTGATTATATAGCATCAATCTGCATCTTATCTTCATTATCCTCTATCCCTTCCAGTATTATCCTATCTATAATTACTCTCTACAAAATGTAGAGTACATGCAATACTTATGAAGAACATTCTGTGCTGAAATTCATGAGGTATCCTTCCCTTGACATGGAGAAGGGCATTATAAATCCGGTGTTAACTGTTAATGTAAGTCAGTCCTTCTAAAGCCTTTATCCTCAACTGCTATTTAATTTGCTCATACTCCCTATCGTCAACTTTTATTAAGTTTGTTGTTTCTATCAAAATGCATGTTCGCAACAACTGTAAGTTCCAAGTTTTAGTTGTAAAACCAAATTCCTTATTAATACGATGCACATCACTCAATACTCCCTATATGTATGCCTTTTTTGTGGATCTATATTACAGTGTGTGGTGAAGCAGCCCACATTTGCACATTGTCATCTCCTATTTTATCTCACTGATGTGGCTGATGATATGAATAACATGACATGCACATCAACCAAAATAGATAAAATAATTGTCTTTGCCCTTCATCTATGCTTGTTTTATCGACACGGTAATCCAGTAGTGTGGCGAAGCTCCCCGCATTATGAACAATGTCAAATTATGCTATTGATATTTCGAACTGACTCTTTATTTTCTAATTTGAAATTGGATGGAATTGACATCATAGTTACCATCTTTGTTTATACACGTGTAAAACATGTCATCTCTCTACTTGTTTCAGAGTGATATGCCTGATGGATGCACAAGTCTGCTGAAGGTTGTGAGACAAACCCAACATATATTGCAGCAAAGAAGGAAAAACATCTTGAAGATAGCAAGACAACCCCTCAACTTTGACTTGAACTCCAATCTCTAAGGAAGATCGCGGAGAACACCAATGAGAGCCTCATTGCTAAACAACTACACCTGGAAGCTATGACCAACATGCTAGGCGGGTCTCACAGCCTTGCTCACCAGCTTGCGCAGCAGCTCCCGTGCAAGGCTAACCTTTCTTGAACTGTCTTGGAAGTGGTATTGGTTCAGTATTATTTTGTTACATGCAATGGCACTCAGTTTTTGTAATCAGCATCTTCGTTGCGCTTTATGATCACTCGTGGCGAACTTCGATGCCCAATGGATGTAATATACCGTAAATCCTTTATTGTATAGTGTAGGTTTGTTCTAAGTTACAATGTCGAGTACTTTTGTTCTTAATTTCTACTAGTTATCGTATATGCCATCATTCGCTATGTGAAAAAGGCGAAAATGTGATGTACTCGACCGGGCCGAAACTTTCGCCTCTAATGGGCCTGCATTTTAGCGGGCCGCAATTGGGCATGTATGCAACTTTCTTGGGCATGAAAGGCCATTGGGTCCCTTCACACTTTGCACCTGGCCCACAACTTACACGGGCCTACATTTGGCCCAATGTTTAGTTCGGCCTTTAGTGGACCCAACGCTTAGATGGGCCCATGTTGCTTTGGGCCGTAAACAGGCTGAATATTCTACTGGCATATTGAGCCCCAGATTATACCATGAGCCTTTAGCAGGACGAAATGCATGTTGGGCCCAAAGTCGTCCACGGGCCTTTAGCAGGTTGAAATGTAGACCGGGCCACTATTGGCCTAGTTATATGACGGGCCATTACCAGGCCGAAACATATCTGGGGCCTTAGTTAGCCCACTAATATCATGGGCCTTTAAGAGGCCGAAAGCTTAGTAGAGGCATCAACGGGCTGAATTTTACGACATGCCTTTAACGGGCCCAAAGTCACATTGGGCTGAACTGTTGCCACCATGATCACGGGTCGTTAGTGGGCCGGATGTCGCGTTGGACCATATATGGCCCATGGGCAGCACGGGCCATTCCCAGGCTGAAAGACACACCGGGCTGAAATATGCCCATGTCTTCATTAGGCCTCTAACATGCCGAAATATCACCGGGCCGTAATTGGGCCCAAATACTCGACAAAACATTAACGGGCCAGATCTAGATTTAGGCCGTAATTGGGCCAGTTTAAGTAGATCGTTAGTGGGTTGGCCGAATAGTACCTAAGTAAATACTATGGGCCTTTAGCTGGGCCGGCCCATTTAATATTTATGGGCCACTTTTGGGCCGATCCACATGTCAGCATATCATAGGCGCATCTCGCCCATTGGATGAGTGACATATGTGCCAACGCGGAGATGACACGTGGTTCCATCAGCCAATGAGAATTTTACACGTGGAAAATCGCCATTGGTCGTGGCTGTTAATGGGTTATCGGATCCAAAACCGGACCTGATACTTTAACGGCGACCCGTTACGGTGGATGCCATGTGTCGGTTACCCTTGACGAAAGCACTTCCATGACACGACATTTATCATCATGGAAGTGGACACTTCCATGATGATAATTTTGGTATTGTCATGGAACATTTCTATGACATCATAGGTATGACTATCTTGATTCTGTCATAAAATCGTCATGGATGTACATGCATGACAGAAAACGTGACCTACTATGACAAACACGTATTATCACGGAAGTGGTTTTTTTTGTAGTGGCATTACACATATCCACAATGTGAGAGGATCCGGCTCGTAGCCTTGTGTAGGAACGAAGTATGTCTACCAGAGGGGAGTGAATGGGAGTTTTAAAATTTCTTTAGAAATCTCAAAACTCTCGGAACCCAACAGCGGAGCGAATGAAAAACAAACTACAGCGAGATAGAACTAAGTACTGAAAGGAAACAAAGACATGTGCATTGAGACATAATACACGATGGATAAACAAAGCGAATGTAAATGAGGGTACCAGAGGTGATCATTGAAGCTTGATGGCGACAGGGTATTTGTTCGACCAGTTCGTCCTTCTACACAAGGACTACGTATGGTTGGAGGGGCTTTGACTTAACACGAAAGATAAACTCTCTTCACCCTATTCTCCTCGACAATTGGTTCATCAACCAATGCTGATTACTCTAGACACTTGAGGTGATCCCCGAACCTTTACAGACTTCTTCTTCGAGAACCACAATCACTGTTGGTCTCTGAAGAAATGACACCTAACCATCTAGATGAAGGAAATATGCCCTAGAGGCAATAATAAAGTTGTTATTTTATATTCCTTATATCATGATAAATATTTATTATTCATCCTAGAATTGTATTAATCGGAAACTTGATACATGTGTGGATACATAGACAAAACACCGTGTCCCTAGTAAGCCTCTACTAGACTAGCTCGTTAATCAAAGATGGTTAAGTTTCCTAACCATAGACATGTGTTGTCATTTGATAAACGGGATCACATCATTAGGAGAATGATGTGATGGACAAGACCCATCCGTTAGCTTAGCATAATGATCGTTTAGTTTTACTGCTATTGCTTTCTTCATGTCAAATACATATTCCTCCAACTATGAGATCATGCAACTCCCGGATACCAGAGGATTGCCTTGTGTGCTATCAAATGTCACAACATAACTGGGTGATTATAAAGATGCTCTACAGGTATTTCCGAAGGTATCTTGTTGGGTTGGCGTGAATGAGATTAGGATTTGTCAATCCAAGTATCAGAGAGGTATCTCTAGGCCCTCTCGGTAATACACATCATAATAATCCTTGCAAGCAAATGACTAATGAGTTAGTCACAAGATGATGTATTATGGAACGAGTAAAGAGACTTGCCAGTAACGATATTGAACTATGTATGAAGATACCGACGACCGAATCTCGGGCAAGTAACATACCGATGACAAAGGGAATAATGTATGTTGTCATAACGGTTTGACCGATAAAGATCTTCGTATAATATGTGGGAGCCAATATGAGCATCCAGGTTCCGCTATTAGTTATTAACTGAAGAAGTGTCTCGGTCATGTCTACATAGTTCTCGAACTCGTAGGGTCCACACGCTTAACGTTCGATGGCGATATTGTATTATATGAGTTATGGGTTTTGGTGACCAAATGTTGTTCGGAGTCCCGGATGAGATCACGTACATGATGAGGAGTCTAAACGGTCGAGAGGTAAAGATTGATATATAGGATGATGGTATTCGGACACCAGAAGTGTTTCGTCATGCACTGGGTACTTATCGGGTCACCGAAAGGGGTTCGGAGCACCCCCGACAAAAGATATGGGCCTTATGGGGCAAGATGGGAAACACACCAGCCACAAAGGGTCTGGTGCATCCCCCCCCCCCCCATATGGGCTGGCCAAATTGGAGAAGGAAAGGGGAAGGAGGAAAGGAAAAAGTGAATAGGATTCCCCCTCTTCCCTTCCTAATCCGAATAGGAATAGGAAAGGGAAGGTCTGGCCGAATAGGGAGGACCCCAAGTAGGATTCCTCCTACTTGGTGTGCCCCTTGGCTGCCTCTCCTCCCCTCCAACCTATATATACACGAGGAAGGGGCGCCTAGAATACACACCAAAAATTGTTAGTCATGTGCGGCGCTGATAACCCACAAGTGTAGGGGATCAGTTGTAGCCTCTTGCTATCGGCAGAACAAATATTCCCTCAAGTTCTATCGACCACCAATACAACTCTACGCACGCTTGACGTTTACTTTACCTAGGACAAGTATGAAACTAGAAGTACTTTTTAGTTTTTTGGATAGGTTTGCAAGAATATAAAGAGCGCGTAAATAAAGACTAGGGGCTGTTAAGATAAAGACACAACTGAAGTTAATATAGCGAGTGTGGAAAAAGTGGTGGTAGGAGTTGCGAAATTTCCCCTAAGCAATTGATTACGTTACTAGACTGATAGCAAGTTTTATGTGGGAGAGGCCACTGCTAGCATGTCATCCCTTACTTGGAATTCTATGCACTTATGATTGGAACTGTTAGCAAGCATCCGCAACTACTAACGTTCATTAAGGTAAAACCCAACCATAGCAATAAGATATATTGGTCCCCCTTCAATCCCGTATGCATCAATTTCTACGCTAGGTTGAAGCTTCTGTCACTCTTTCCCTCCAATACGTAGTCCTATCAACATACAACTAACCCTATGGTGTGATCCACGCGCGCGCTCATATGATGGGCACCAAAGGACAGCAACATAACCACAAGCAATTTAAATCAATCATTGCAATTCATCAATCACCGATAGGACAACGATAATCTACTCAGACATCATAGGATGGCAACACATCATTGGATAATAATATGAAGCATAGAGCACCATGTTCAAGTAGAGGGTACAGCGGGTTGCGGGAGAGTGGACCGCTGTAGATAGATGGGGGAAGGTGATGGAGATGTTGGTCAAGATGACGGAGGTGTTGGTGTAGATAGCCGTCACACGATGATGGCCCCGGTGGTACTCCAGTGCCACCGGAAGCGAGGGGGAGAGAGCCCCCCTCCTTCTTCTTCTTCATTGACCTTCTCCCTAGGTGGGAGAAGGGTTTCCCCTCTGGTCCATGGCCTCCATGGTGGCA
>LR738712.1:607390977-607438051 GCA_902687465.1 Secale cereale
CGAGATTGGATCTATCTCTTTGTCTCTCTCTGTTTCTGCATTCCCAGATTCCGAGCCTTCACCGTTTCTTAAATTCCCGGAGATCCGTAACTCCGATTGGGCTCATCTTTTGACACGATATTTATCCGGAAATTAGCTCTCTTGTGGCTAAAGAAGGGCATCAACTGCCTTACGGTGTGGCCACGAGGGCCCAGGGCGCGCCCTGGGCAGGGGGCGCCCTGGGCAGGGGGCGCACCCCCCATCCTCGTGGCCCACTCGGGCATCGTCTCGTGTTAGTTTCGCTTCCCAAAATTCACATATATTCCAAAAAAATCTCCGTCCGTTTTTATTCCTTTTTGACTCCGTTTGATATGGATATTCTGCGAAACAAAAAACATGCAACAAATAGGAACTGACACTGGGCACTTGATCAATATATTACTCCCAAAAAATAGTATAAAAAGTTGCCAAGAGTATATGAAAGTTGTAGAATATTGGCATGGAACAATCAAAAATTATAGATACGACGGAGACGTATCAGCATCCCCAAGCTTAATTCCTGCTCGTCCTCGAGTAGGTAAATGATAAAAATAGATAATTTTTGATGTGGAATGCTACCTAGCATAATCTTGATCATGTAATCTAATCATGGCATGAATATTAAGACACGAGTGATTCCAAGCAAATAGTCTATCATTTGACATTAGGACGATAATACTTCAAGCATACTAATAAAGCAATCATGTCTCTTCAAAATAACATGGCCAAAGAAAGTTATACCTACAAAATCATATGGTCTGGCTATGCTCCATCTTCACCACACAAAGTATTTAAATCATGCACAACCCCAGTTTTAGCCAAGCAATTGTTTCATACTTTAGTATTCTCAAACCTTTTCAACCTTCACGCAATACATGAGCGTGAGCCATGGACATAGCACTATGGGTGGAATAGAAGGTGGTGATAGACAAAAGGTGGGAGAAAGTCTCACATCAACTAGGCAAATCAATGGACTATGGAGATGTCCATCAATCGATATCAATGTGAGTGAGTACGGATTGCCATGTAATGGATGCACTAGAGCTATAAGTGTATGAAAGCTCAAAAGAAAACTAGTGGGTGTGCATCAACTTGCTTGCTCATGAAGACCTAGGGCATTTGAGGAAGCCCGTCGTTGGAATATACAAGCCAAGTTTTATAACAAAAAATTCCCACTAGTATATGGAAGTGACAAAACAAGAGACTCTCTATTATGAAGATCATAGTGCTACTTTGAATCACAAGTGTGGAAAAGGATAGTAGCATTGTCCCTTCTCTCTTTTCTCTCATTTTTTTTTGTTTTTTTTGTTTTTTTTTGGAGGGGCTTTCTCTCTTTTTTTAGCCCCTCTCTATTTTTTTAGGCCATCTTTTTTTTATTTGGCCTTTCCTCACATGGGACAATGCTCTAATAATAAAGATCATCACACTTTTACTTACTTACAACTCAAAGATTACAACTCGAAGCTAGAACAAAATATGACTCTATGTGAATGCCTCCGATGGTGTACCGGGATGTGCAATGATCTAGCGTAGCAATGACATCAAAAAATGGACAAGCCATGGAAACATCATGCTAGCTATCTTACGATCATGCAAGGCAATATGACAATCATGGTGCGTGTCATAATAAACGGAACGGTGGAGTTACGTACATGGCAATATATCTCGGAATGGCTATGGAAATGCCATAATAGGTAGGTATGGTGGCTGTTTTGAGGAAGGTATATGGTGGGTGTATGGTACCGGTGAGAGTTGCGCGGTATAAGAGAGGCTAGCAATGGTGGAAGGGTGAGAGTGCGTATAATCCATGGACTCTACATTAGTCATAAAGAACTCACATACTTATTGCAAAAATTTATTAGCCATCAAAACCAAGTACTACACGCATGCTCCTAGGGGGGAGGTTGGTAGGAGTTAACCATTGCGCGCCCCCGGCCTTCACACAAAGGATGACACTCAATAAGTAAATCATGCTCCAACTTCGTCACATAACGGTTCACCATACGTGCATGCTACGGGAATCACAAACCTCAACACAAGTATTTCTACAATCCAGAACTACCCACTAGCATGACTCTAATATCACCATCTTTATATCGCAAAACTATTGCAAGGAATCAAACATATCATATTCAGCGATCTACAAGTTTATGTAGGATTTTATGACTAACCATGTGAATGACCAATTCCTGTCAACTCTCTAAATAGATATAAGTGAAGCAAGAGAGTTTTAATTCTTTCTACAAAAGTTATGCCCATGCTCTAACAATTATAAGTGAAGCAAAAGAGCATTCTACAAATGGCGGTTTTCTATGTGAAGAGAAACACGCAATCCAAACTTCAAATGATATAAGCGAAGCACATGAAGCATTCTATACAACCATACTCAAAAGATATAAGTGAAGTGCAAAGAGCATTCTATAAATCAACCAAGGACTATCTCATACAAGCATGGTGCATTTTATAAAAGGAAAATAAAAGGCACACGATGCTCCAAGAGTTTACGCATATCACATGAATGAAACGAATCCGAAAACATACCGATACTTGCTGAAGAAAGAGGGGATGCCTTCCGGAGCATCCCCAAGATTAGACGCTTGAGTCTCCTTGAATAATTACTTGGGGTGCCTTGGGCATCCCCAATCTTGAGCTCTTGCCTCTCCTTCTTCTCCTCACATCGAGGCCTCCTCGATCTTCGAACACTTCATCCACACAAAACTTCAACAGAAAACTCGGTAAGATCCGTTAGTATAATAAAGCAAATCACTACTCTAAGTACTGTTGCAAACCAATTCATATTTTGTTTTTGCATTTTAGCTACTATAATATAACTATTCCATGGCTTAATCCACTGATAGAAATTGATAGTTTCATCAAAACAAGCAAACTATGCATCAAAAACAGAATCTGTCTAAAACAGAACAGTCTGTAATAATCTGAACATTCACCATACTTCTGATACTTGAAAAATTCTGCCAAAATTAGGAAAAATCAACAATTTGTGTAGAAAGACAGTGCAATAAGTTTCAGAACCATTTGACGTTCCAGAAAAATATATAAAATCGCGCACTACAGCCAAAGTTTCTGTCCTGCACCGCACAAACCAACAAGCATTGTAAACATCCTAAAGGCAAACATTGGCACATTATTTTTATAATAAAGTGGAATTGTACAAGGGGATAATTATTTTTGTTGAAAAGTTTCTGTAATTAAGATTCACAAAGTTTCCATCGGCATGAACAAAGTTCAAGGACGTCCCCCACTTTCACAATGCTCGTCTATCTCACTTTCACTTTCCTTTTTGAAAAAGTTTTATGTTCCCCTCTTTATTTTTTTGTTTTTAAACTTCATAAAAGCACACAACAGAAATAAATGACTCTCTAAAACTTCCGGATTGTCTCCCTGGCAGTGCTTTCTTTAAAGCCATTAAGCTAGGCATATAGTGCTCAAGTGATGGATCCACCCAGATCCCAAGGTATATCAAAGCCAATTTTAATTAGCAACGATTTGACATTTAGTAGTGAGCACAAAGTGATATGTGTCTTGAAACAATGAAGTCTAACTCTATTCCTATGCATAGGCATGTCATACAAGAACAATTCATGCACATCAAGTAAGGCCAATGCATAGTATAAGCAGTTTCCTGCAATTTTATCGGGTTGGAAACATAGAGAGGCGGAGATGTAGTTCCTCTCTCATAATAATTGCAAGTAGGAGCAGCAAGCACATGCATATTATACTCATCAAAATCATCATGTGTAACGGAAAAAGGCAACCCGTCAATATAATCCTTAATAAGTGCAAACTTCTCCGATATAGTGTAGTTTGGAGAATTCAAAAAGATAATAGGGCTATCATGCGTGGGTGCAATAGCAATAATCTCATGTTTTTCATATGGAACTATAGCAAGTTCATCTCCATAAGCATAATTTATATTGGCATCTTGGCCACAAGCATAGCAAGCATCATCAAAAAGGGATATTTCAAAAGAATCAACGGGATTATAACAATCATCATAGCATTCATCCTTCGGTAAGCACGAAGGGAAATTAAAAAATGTATGAGTTGAAGAGTTACTCTCATTAGAAGGTGGGCACGGGTAGCTAATCCGCTCTTCCTCCTTTCGTTCTTCGCTCTCCTCGTCATCTTTTTCATCTAATGAGCTCACAATGTCATCAATTTCTTCTTCCATAGTTTCCTGCAAAATATTAGTCTCTTCTTGGACAGTGGAGACTTTCTCAATAAACGCATCAATATTGGAGTTATATTCATAATTCAAATAGCAATATTTCAATATAGCAAGATTTTCAGGCCTAGAAACATCATCATCAAAAGCATCATTCTTTTTAAACAGAGATTCAATTTCATAAGCACCCTTAAAAGCAAAGAATTCTTCTATTTGTTCAACATCATAATAATCATATATACCATTAGCATAAGAAGCTAAGGTTTCATTATCATTAAATTTGCATGAAAAGGGAAGGTGTGGAGCCTTCATCCTAGAGCAACAAGTATAATCATATCTCAAGCATAGTTGCCGAGCATACCAATGCAACAAATGAATTTGATCCCATAACAGTTTCCCTTTTTGTGTCAAGCAATAATCCCTAAAGTATTCACGTTGATCCAACGTTACTCCCATTACATAGTTGAATGGGGTTTTCTAAGGATTATCAAAGTAGTAGATAATATCTTTCACATAATGAGCATCGACGGTTTTAGGAGGTTACCCATCTCCATGAGTAGCAAGTACACCTAAGTTTTTTGGTATTTCGTGTTCCATATCCATAAATAAAGATAGAGAACAACTTAGAACAGCAAATAAAATCTACTTAGTGATAAAGCAAACAAGCACACACGAGAATATTCACCCCACGCTATTGCTCCCCGGCAACGGCGCCAGAAACAGGTCTTGATAACCCACAAGTGTAGGGGATCAGTTGTAGCCTCTTTCGGTAAGTAAGAGTGTCAAACCCAACGAGGAGCTAAAGGCAGAACAAATATTCCCTCAAGTTCTATCGACCATCGATACAACTCTACGCACGCTTGACATTTACTTTACCTAGGACAAGTATGAAACTAGAAGTACTTTTTAGTTTTTTGGATAGGTTTGCAAGAATATAAAGAGTGCGTAAATAAAGACTAGGGGCTGTTAAGATAAAGACACAACTAAAGTTAATATAGAGAGTGTGGAAAAAGTGGTGGTAGGAGTTGCGAAATTGCCCTTAAGCAATTGACTACGTTACTAGACCGATAGCAAGTTTTATGTGGGAGAGGCCACTCCTAGCATGTCATCCCTTACTTGGAATTCGATGCACTTATGATTGGAACTATTAGCAAGCATCCGCAACTACTAACGTTCATTAAGGTAAAACCCAACCAAAGCAATAAGATATATTGGTCCCCCTTCAATCCTGTATGCATCAATTTATACGCTAGGTTGAAGCTTCTGTCACTCTTGCCCTCCAATACGTAGTCCTATCAACATACAACTAAACCTATGGTGTTATCCACGCGCGCGCTCATATGATGGGAACCAAAGGACAGCAACATAACCATAAGCAATTTAAATCAATCATAGCAATTCATCAATCACCGATAGGACAATGATAATCTACTCAGACATCATAGGATGGCAACACATCATTGGATAATAATATGAAGCATAGAGCACCATGTTCAAGTAGAGGGTACAACGGGTAGCAGGAGAGTGGACCGTTGTAGATAGATGGTGGAAGGTGATGGAGATGTTGGTGAAGATGACGGAGGTGTTGGTGTAGATCACCGTCACACGATGATGGTCCTGGTGGTACTCCGGTGCCACCAGAAGCGAGGGGGAGAAAGCCCCCCTCCTCCTTCTTCTTCTTCCTTGACCTCCTCCCTAGGTGGTAGAAGGGTTTCCCCTCTGGTCCATGGCCTCCATGGCGGCGGAGGGGTGAGAGCCCCTCCGAGATTGGATCTGTCTCTCTGTCTCTCTCTGTTTCCGCGTTCCCAGATTCTGACCCTTCACCATTTCTTAAATTCCCGGAGATCCGTAACTCCGATTGGGCTCATCTTTTGACACGGTTTTTATCCGGAAATTAGCTTTGTTGCGGCGAAAGAAGGGCATCAACCGCCTTACAGTGTGGCCACGAGGGCCCAGGGCGCGCCCTGGGCAGGGTGGTGCGCCCCCCACCCTCGTGGCCCACTCGGGCATCGTCTCGTGTTAGTTTTGCTTCCCAAAATTTACATATATTCCAAAAAAATCTCTGTCCGTTTTTATTCCGTTTGGACTCCGTTTGATATGGATATTCT
Source organism: Secale cereale (assembly GCA_902687465.1). Lineage (NCBI taxonomy): Eukaryota > Viridiplantae > Streptophyta > Magnoliopsida > Poales > Poaceae > Secale > Secale cereale. The sequence continues at coordinate 607,397,290 of LR738712.1, forward strand.
GCGAAACAAAAAACATGCACCAAATAGGAACTGGCACTGGGCACTGGATCAATATGTTAGTCCCAAAAAATAGTATAAAAAGTTGCCAAGAGTATATGAAAGTTGTAGAATATTGGCATGGAACAATCAAAAATTATAGATACGACGGAGACGTATCAGGCGCCCCCCCTCCAGAGTTTACGCCTCCCGTCATTCTCTCATAGTGCTTAGGCGAAGCCCTGCGCGAATCACTTAACCATCACCGTCACCATGTCGTCGTGCTGACAGAACTCATCTATTTCCTCGACACCTTGCTGGATCAAAGGAACGAGGGACGTCATCTAGCTGAATGTGTGCAGAACTCGGAGGTGCCGTACGTTCGGTGCTTGATCGGTCGAAAGGAGGAGAAGTTCAACTACATCAACCGCATTGTCAAACACTTCCGCTTTCGGTCTACGAGGGTATGTAGACACACTCCTTCCTCTCGTTGCTATGCATATCGTAGATAGATCTTGCGTGGTGATGTCTACTACACGCTTCTATTCCTGTAGACAGTGTTGGGCCTCCAAGAGCAGAGGTTTGTAGGACAGCAACAAATTTCCCTTAAGTGAGTAACCCAAGGTTTATCGAACTCAGGGAAGTGGAGGTTGAACGTACCCCTTTCAAGCAACCCTGCAATCAAGATACAAGAAGTCTCTTGTGTCCCCAACACACCTAATACACTTGTCAGATGTATAGGTGCACGGCGAAGAGATGGTAAAATATGGATGATAGGAGTGGCAAAGCAAAGTAATATAAATCTGTAATAAAAAGTGCAGCAAGCAAACAAGTGGTAAACGTGAGCACAAATGGTATTGCAATGGTGGAAACAAGGCCTAGGCTTCATACTTTCACTAGTGGCAACTCCCAACAACATTGACATAGTCTAATCACATGATATTTCCCATAAAACATGCAATGGAGACGCACTCGGAGGTCATTCCTTTGTGGTCAAGAGAGGACGAGAATTATGTAGGGCTACAAAAGCACACCTCAAAGTTCGTAGTTCTCAATCTATGGATTTCCCAATGTCACCGTGGCCATCCAAAGAGAGTACCACAATCACCACAACATATCTCCAGGATAGTCAAAGACAAGCACCAAGAGACTCTCAATCTTCAATCAACACACAAAAGAGGAAATCACTCATGAAAATATTCTTCTAATCCATGTCCAATAGACCGCTGTCACCTTGGTCTCGGGGATTATACTAGATAAAGACAAGTGAGTACATCAATTCAATACATAGAGGAAGGGGAAATATCATGAGATCACCCTAGATTAACATAGCCTATGATCACAACGAAGATCACATCATGGGAGAGAGAGATAACCACATAGCTACACGTACAAGCCCTCAGCCCCGGAGAAGACTACTCACACATGACCATGGTGAGCAAGAGATTGATGGTGGTGTTGATGGAGAGGTGCAGCCCGGAGGAGGAGGCGGCCGGCGGCAGCCACGGCGGCGGCGGCATCTGCCCTAGGGCGGCGGCGGCCCTAGGGGGCAGCGGCCCCTTGGCCCCCCTTCTTCCTTGTGGATGGTGCTGCAATGGTGCTGGTCCTCCCCTCCAAGACGGCGGCTTGGGAGGAGGAAAATTCGTGGCCCCTGGTGACCTAGGTTTCCTCTCTTTATATAGACTCTCGGATGCCCGTCATCAGATTTTGGGCTTCAGTAAAACGGGCTTTTCTCGGCCGTCCGGACTCCGATTTGGACGAATTTTATATCCAGAAGCATCCTCTCGAAATTCCCCACAACTTTTGCAACTAGGCTTTTTCCGTTTGACGTCGTCTTCGGGCCGGAACGTGACCATCTTCTAAAAACGCTCCTAGACAGATTTCAGGAAAGTCAGAGTCCTACTCCAATACGACTCATTTTGCGTTTTTGTCAATTTCCAAGTAATTCCTACACAATAAAGTGTAAAACAAGAACATTGTGCACTTTTGCAACCATTAGTAGGTTAGTCCAATAAATGCCTAAAAAGATAGAAAACTTTGATATAAACATGAGACAATGATGCAAAACAAGCATGTCACAAGCAAAAATTATGAATATGTTTGGGACGTATCACGTGGGCATAGGAAATTTTTGAAATTGCATGCTACGTTTCCCAACAGTGGCATCATGAGCCAGGTCTATGCATAGATGATATGCATGAGTAGAACACAAAGAGTTGTGGGCGGTGATAGTCATACTGCTTACCACCAACGTCTTATTTTGATTTGGTGGTATTGTGGGATGAAGCGGCCCAGACTAACCTTACATGACCACGTTAATGAGACCGGTTCCACCGACAGACATGAAACTAGTTTTGCATAAAGGTGGCTAGCGGGTGTCTGTTTCTCCAACTTTAGTTGAATTGAATTTTACTAGGGCCACTCCTTGTTGAAGTTTAAAACAACAAACTTGACGAAACACCATTGTGGTTTTGTACCGTCGGTAAGAACGGTTCTTGCTAGAAGCCCGTAGCAGCCACGTAAAACTTGCAACAACAAAGTAGAGGACGTCTAACTTGTTTTTGCAGGGCATGTTGTGATGTGATATGGTCAAGACATGATGAGTTATACATTATTGTATGAGATGATCATGTTTTGTAAATTATCGACAACCGACAGGAGCCTTATGGTTGTCTCATTATTGTATGAAATGCAAGCGCCATGTAATTGCTTTACTTTATCGCTATGGGTTAGCAATAGTCGTAGAAGCAATAGTTGGCGAGACGACCACGACGCTATGATGGAGATCAAGGTGTTGAGCCGGTGACGATGGATATCATGACGATGCTTTGGAGATGGAGATCAAAAGCACAAGATGATGATGGCCATATCATGTCACATATTTTGATTGCATGTGATGTTTATCTTTTATGCATCTTATTTTGCTTAGTACAGCGGCAGCATTATAAGATGATCCCTTACTAAAATTTCAAGGTATAAGTGTTCTCCCTGAGTATGCACCATTGCGACAGTTCGTCGTGTTGAGACACCTCGTGATGATCGGGTGTGATGCTCTACATTCACATACAACGAGTGCAAAACAGTTTTGCAGATGCGGAGTACTCGGGTTAAACTTGACGAGCCTAGCATGTACAGACATGACCTCGGAACACTGGATACCGAAAGGTCGAAAGTGAATCGTATAGTAGATACGATCAACATAGAGATGTTCACCATTGAAGACTACTCCATCTCACGTGATGATCGGACATGGTTTAGTTGATTTGGATCATGTATCATTTAGATGACTTGAGGGATGTATACCTAAGTGGGAGTTCTTAAGTAATTTGATTAACTGAACTTTAATTTATCATGAACTTAGCCTGGTAGTATTTGCAAATTATGTTGTAGATCAATAGCCCACATTGTAGCTCCCCTATGTTTTTTATATGTTCCTAGAGAAAACTAAGTTGAAAGATGTTAGTAGCAATGATGCGGACTAGGTCCATGATCTAAGCATTATCCTCATTGCTGCACAGAAGTATTATGTCCTTGATGCACCGCAAGGTGACAGACCTATTGCAGGAGCAGATGCAAACGTTACGAACATTTGGCAAAGCTCAATATGATGTCTACTTAATAGTTTAGTGCACCATGCTTTACGGCTTAGAACCGGGACTTCAAAAACGATTTGAACGAAGCATATGAGATGTTCCAAGAGCTGAAATTGGTATTTCAGACTCATGCCCATGTCGAGAGGTATGAGAACTCTGACAAATACTTTGCCTACAAGATGGAGGAGAATAGCTCAGCTAGTGAGCATGTGCTCAGAATGTCTGGGGTACTATAATCACTTGAATCAAGTGGGAGTTAATCTTCCAGATAAGATAGTGATTGACAGAGTTCTCTAGTCACTATCACCAAGCTACTAGAAGTTCATGATGAACTATAATATGCAAGTGATGACAAAAAGGATTCCCGAGCTCTTCGCGATGCTGAAATCAACGAAGGTAGAAATCAAGAAAGAGCATCAAGTGTTGATGGTTAAACAAGACCACTAGTTTCAAGAAAAAAGGGCAAGGAAAGAAAGGGAACTTAAATAATAACTGCAAGCAAGTTTCCATTCTCGAGAAGAAGCCAAAAGCTAGACCCAAGCCTGAAACTGAGTGCTTCTACTACAAAGGAAATGGTCATTGGAAGCGGAACTACCCCAAATATTTGGCGGATAAGAAGGATTGTCGGTGTCAAAACCGGCGAATCTCGGTAGGGGGTCCCGAACTATGCGTCTGGGGATCGATGGTAACAGGAGGCTGGGGACACGATGTTTACCCAGGTTCAGGCCCTCTCGATCGAGGTAAAACCCTACTTCCTGCTATATTAATATGGATGAATATGAATACAAGAGTTGATCTACCACGAGATCGTATTGGCTAAACCCTAAAGTCTAGCCTATGAGGATTTGAGATTCTCCGTTAGCCTCTATGGACTAAACCCTCTGGTTTATATACACACCGGAGGAGCCTAGGGTTTGTACATACCATCTTGCAGAGGAAGGAAAGATTACACCCGAACCTAAAACTTACCATTACACAAATACATGAGTCCTATCCGGATACGAGAGATGATCTTCGACTATGATCTTCACAGCCCACCAGTCCGACCCACCAAGAATTATATGGCCTCCCGAGGACCCCTCTATCCAGGACTCCCTCAGTAGCCCCTGAACCTGACTTCGATGACGATGAGTTTGGTTTCCGTATTTTCTTCGGCATTGCAAGGCGGGTTCCTTCTTCCGAATATATCTTTTGCAAAAAGGTGTATTGTGTTCGGCTCTGCAAGGTCGGTACAACCCTTAGCCTCGAAGGCAAGGCTCTTAAAAGAAAATGAATAGTGTGTCTCTACTGACAACTTTTTGGTGAAGCGTCGCGTCTATCCCACTAACATATCGAACCATTTTATTGGTCCCAGTTTCGCGTTTCGAGGTATATCCTCATTGACACGTCCCATCAGAATAGAGATCGTGCCCGCTTATTGTGGGATCCTTATCAATGTGACGTGAGCACCCATGCCGCGCATTACGCACGACCGCTTTGGGAACCGGCGAGGTTTACGGCTAAAGCGGGGGGACGTTCTGTATTCACAACATTATAAAAGGATACCAATCCCCTTCATCAGCCCCACGCCTTCCTCAAGCTCGAGTTCTCCAATCTCCCTAGCCCCAGCTTTCCCATCTCCCGCGCCCACCGCTCTGCGTTCCTCAACCACCATCTCCTTCCCTAGGAATGGCTGGTTCCGATGCCAGGGGCAAGTGGGAGGCCTCCACGGTCACTGAAAAAACAGTGGAGGATCTCAGGAGCACGGGCTATCTCACCGCCGATATCGCGCACCGAGTCCCTGCCAAGGTTCAGGTCATTCCTGTCCCTGAGGCGGGTAAGAGGGTAGTGTTTACTACTCACTTTGTTAGGGGGCTAGGGTTTCCACTCCACCCCTTTGTTCGGGGTTTGTTGTTCTTCTACGGGCTAGCTTTCCATGATCTAGCCCCGAACACAATCCTTCACATATCCGCTTTCATAGTGGTATGTGAAGCTTTCCTCCGCATCCCTCCACACTTCGGCCTATGGCTTAAAACCTTCAACGTGAAGCCGAAGGTGGTGGATGGGAAGCACGCGGAGTGCGGGGGCGCTATGATTAGCAAGCTCCTGAATGCGACTTGGCCCAAAGGGTCATTCATGGAGACGAATAAGGTCTGGCAGCAGGAGTGGTTCTACATCACCGAACCCCGCGACGCCAAGTGGGCAGTGGAGCCTGCTTTCAGATCCGGACCCCCAGAGAGGTTGACCTCCTAGACTAAAAAGGGTCTGGACTGGGGGTCTCATACTGAAGTGACGACACTCCAGAGCCGTGTATCCGGCGTGATTGCCAAAGGGCGCCAGCTCTCGTCCGTGGTCCAGGTAATGCTGACCCGACTTATTCTCCCTTGCCAAAGCCGGGACTCCTCCCTATGGGAGTTTCATCCGGCAAGAGACAAGCCGCTGAAGCATATCTTCGGCTTTACGCACAATGAGATCTGGAAGCATCTCTTTAAGAGCCAGAAGGAGTCGCCGGCAGAAACCGAGAACGCGGGCTTTAGCACCGCGCTCTCCGCCCCAGAGGTAATAGAAAACTTTGCCGAACACATATTTCTTCCCTTATTTAATGATAACATGAATTGGAGTTTCTGCATGATATATAGGGCTGGACGAACAAGGCGACCCGGATTAAGTGTCCGACGCCTTTGCCCGAAGACCCAGAATCGCCTCAACTGACAGCGATCCTGGTCCCAGCACCGTACAAGGCGTTGGTCAAGAAGCCCAAGAAGAAGAGCAAGGGGGCCGGAGACAGCCCCCGCCCTGTGGACAAGAAGTCCGAGGAGGTAAACATCCTCTCCTTCGACGAGGTGGAGGAAGATGATGAAGAGGAAGAAGAAGAAGAAGAAGAAGAGGAGCCCCCTGCGCAAGGCAGGGGGACGAAGAGGGGGCCGATGTTGATGCAGGCACAGCCGCACCCCGGGGGAAACTAAGCCTCGCGGCTAGTTCGGATTCGTCCGATCATAGCTTCGTGGTTAAGCCCACGGTGAAACCCCTGCCCGAATCGTAAGTTTTGTCCGGATTAACTGCTGCACCTTCGTTTGTTTAGCATTTACTTAGTATTTCTCACCTGCTGTCCTACAGCCCTCCTAGTGGACACCCTGATGCCTCCTCATCGGAGGGGAACTCTCTAGCACCCGGAGGGACGGAGAGTGACCCACCGACCCGAGCTCCATCACCCATGATCGGCGGGGACACCAAAGTGTCCTCCCAGCGGGTGTCCTTCGCCCAAGGAAATGATGGCGGGGCAGGTGACGGGGCGGCCGGAGGTAATACCTCGGCCGCCGCTGACCATGGGGAGACAACCCCCATGGAGACCGAAAACGGGGGGGGGGCTGTAACAATCCGGGGCCCTCCCGAACATTGACCCGGAGCCTAGTGCGGCTCCCGGGTCCGAAGACCAGACCCCCCAGGCGGGGACGGATACGATGGCGCCTAGAGTCAATCCGGAAGCGTCGGACTCTATGGACGGAGCAATGCAAAGTGCTCTCATCGTGTAAGAACACCGCACCGTGATGGGTGCGGTGATGAAAAAGATTCCGTCCGTCAAGGGCGGACTGAATGAAGCTTTCAACAGCCTGTTAACAGGCTTTGAGGTAAGCAATGTAATGTTATTTGATACATCTACAACGTATCTATAATTTTTTATTGTTCCATGCTATTATTTATGATGTTTTGGATGTTTAATGGGCTTTGTCATACACTTTTATATTATTTTTGGGACTAACCTACTAACCCAAAGGCCCAGTCCAGATTGCTGTTTTTTGCCTGTTTCAGGGTTTTATAGAAAAGGGATATCAAACGGAGTCCAAACGAAATGAAACCTTCGGGAGAGATATTTTTGGAGAAAATCATGCACGAGAGACTTGAGAACCACGGAGTAGGGCACATGTGGTGCCCACATGGGTGGGGGGCGTGGCCCTCCCTAGGGCGCGCCCCTTGCCTTGTGGGTCCCACGTAAGGCCCCCGGTGCCCTCCTTCCTCCTATATATGCCTACGTACCCCGAAACCATCAGAAGAGGAGAGAAAACCCTAGTTCCATCTCCGTAACCTTCCGTTCCCATGAGATCCCGTCTTGGGGCCTGTTCCGGAGATCCGCCGGAGGGGGGATCTACCACGGAGTGCCTCTACATCATCATCATTGCCTCACCATGAGTTGTGAGTAGTTTACCACAGACCTTCGGGTCCATAGCTAGTATCTAGATGGCTTCTTCTCTCTCTTTGGATCTCAATACAAAGTTCTCCTCGGTCTTCGAGGAGATCTATTCGATGTACTCTCTTTTTGCGGTGTGTTTGTCGAGATCCGATGAATTGTGGGTTTATGATCAAGATTATCTATGAGAAATATTTGGTTCTTCTCTGAACTCTTTATGTATGATTATAAGATCCTTGCAAGTCTCTTCGAATTATTGGTTTGGTTTAGCCTACTAGATCTATAGTTCTTGCAATGGGAGAAGTGCTTGGCTTTGGGTTCAATCTTGCAGTGTCCTTTCCCAGTGACAGTAGGGGCAGCAAGGCACGTATTGTATTGTTGCCATCGAGGATAAAAAGATGGGGATTACATCATATTGCTTGAGTTTATCCCTCTACATCATGTCATCTTGCTTAAGGCATTACTCTGTTCTTATGAACTCAATACACTAAATGCATGCTGGATAGCGGTCGATGTGTGGAGTAATAGTAGTAGATGCAGAATCATTTCGGTCTACTTGTCTCGGACGTGATGCCTATATATAATGATCATGCCTAGATAGTATCATAATTATTCGCTCTTCTATCAATTGCTCGACAGTAATTTGTTTACCGCCGTAGAATATCGCTATCATGAGAGAAGCCATTAGAGAACCCTATGGCCCGCGGGTCTATTCTCAACATATCAATCTACACCTACTTTACTTTTTCTGCTTTTACTTTCTGTTCTTATAATAAAAAATACCAAAAATATAAACTATCATCTCTATCAGATCTAACTTTCGTAAGTGACCGTAAAGGGATTGACAACCCCTGATCGCGTTGGCTGCGAAGTTCTTATTTGTTTGTGTATGTGCGAGGGACTCGCGCGTGGTCTCCTACTGGATTGATACCTTGGTTCTCAAAAACTGAGGGAAATACTTACGCTACTATGCTGCATCTCCCTTTCCTCTTCGAGGGAATACAACGCAAGCTCGATAAGTAGCAAGAAGAATTTATGGCGCCGTTGCCGGGGAGGCTTACGCAAAAGTCATATACCAAGTACCTATCACAAACCCTTATCCTTTGCATTACATTTTTGCCTCTCATTTTCCTCTCCCCCACTTCACCCTTGCCATTTTATTTGCCCTTCTTCTGCCGTGTGTTTATCGTTCGCTTGCCTCTTGTTTGCTTGTGTGTGTTGCTTGCTTGCTTGTCATCATGTCTAGCACACCTATCATTATCAACACTCCCGAGAGTGAGGTCCTCAACTTTAAACAAAGGGAGGAAGAAAACTTAAAAGATGCCTGGTATAGTATTTGCAATGCTCAAAATAGATCTAATAGGAAGCTTTCCACTTCCGTGCTTCTTCACAATTTCTATGTTGGCATAACTCCGTGGAATAGATTTATCTTAGATACCATTACTGGAGGGAATTTCTTGGGTAGACATACTTTTGATTCTTATAATGCAATGATTGAATTATTTGGCTCACCACCTCTTATGGTTAATGGGGCCATTTTAACTTTGGAGCATGTTATGCAAAAGTTAGAAATCATTGAAAACAAAGTTGTTACGGTGGAACTGGTAGAAAACTTGGATAGAAAAATCCATAATGAAATCACCCAATATGGATCCAAGGTAGGAGTTGTTCTGAAAAATCTTAAGGAAAGGGAACACATAGTTAAAGAAAAGCTAGATCAAGATTCTACTAGAATCAATAAGCTTGAGGATATTATTACTAATGTGGGTTCTGCTCTTTCTGCTATAAAAACTACTCCAAATACTTCTACCACTAAATTATCTAAGTTCATGTATGTCCCTAAAGACAAGGGTGAAACATCTAGTAAAGGAATTGCGGGTCTCAAATCCATAAGTGTTCACCCTAATTTTCTTACTTTTGCAAGAGACCCTATTGACACTTTAGAATTTCTTGATTTCTTGCCCAAGAGTTTGATTATCAATACGGATAAAGAAGCGCTTGTTGGGAGGCAACCCAATTTTATATTTTTTGTTTTTTGCTTCCATTTAGGAATAAATATTACATCTAGCTTCTGTTTAGATGTGGTTTTGTGTTTTGTTTAGTGTTTGTGCCACGTAGAACCTTTGGGAAGACTTGTGTGAAGTTTATGTGATCTTGCTGTGAAAAACAGAATCGTTAGCGCTCGCTAGAATGGTCATCAGATTTTACTGGAGTGTGCTATTTAGTTGATTCTTTTTGCAGATGATTAATAGACAAATTCCTCGCGTTTAACAATTTAGTTTGAATTTTTTGGAGTTAAAGAAGTATGCGAAACCTGCAGATTACTACAGACTGTTCTGTTTTTGACAGATTTCGTTTTTCGTGTGTTGTTTGCTTATTTCAATGCATCTATGAGTAATATTGGGAAGTATAAATCATAGAGAAGTTGGAATACAGTAGGTTTAACGCCAATATAAACAAAGAATGAATTCATTACAGTACCTTTGAGTAGTGGTTTGCTTTCTTATACTAACGGAGCCCACGAGATTTTTGTCTAAGTTTTGTGGTGTGAAGTTTTCAAGTTTTGAGTACTGCTTTGATGGACTATGGAACAAAGAGTGGCAAGGGCCTAAGCTTGGGGTTGCCCATGGCACCCCAAGGTAAAATTCAAGGACGACCAAAAGCCTAAGCTTGGGGATGCCCCGGGAAGGCATCCCCTCTTTCGTCTTCATCCATCGGTAACTATACTCAGAGCTATATTTTTATTCACCACATGATATGTGTTTTGCTTGGAGCGTATTGTATAATTTGAGTCTTTGTTTGTTAGTTTGCCACAATTATCCTTGCTGGACACACCTATTTGAGAGAGGCTAATATGGCCTAGGAATTGTTAGAACACTCTATGTGCTTCACTTATATCTTTTGAGTTGAATAGTTTTTGCTCTAGTGCTTCACTTATATCTTTTAGAGCACGGTGGTGATAATATTTTGAAGAAATTGTTGAACTCTCATGCTTCAATTATATCCATTTGAGAGTCTATTAAAACAGCATTGTAATGTGCTTAGGCTATTAAACTAGTCTTCACATGATAGACATCCAATATCAATGTAGTAAAAACTTTCACATTAAGTCCATTGAATATGATGAGAAGTTGGATGCTAGATAATTGTTTCGAGATATGAGGATAGTGATATTAGAGTCATGCTAATGGAGTTATTATGAAATTAATAAATGCTTGTGTTAAGGTTAGTGATTCCCGAAGCATGCACATATGGTGAACCGCTCTGTGACGAAGTTAGAGCATGAGGTATTTGTAAAGTGTCAACCTTTGTGTGGAGGTCGGGGGCGCGCGATGGTTAACTCCTACCAACCTCCACCCTAGGAGCATGCGTTGATTGCTTTGTTTTGATGACTCGTAGATTTTTGCAATAAGTATATGAGTTCTTATGACTAATGTCGAGTCCATGGATTATACGCACTCTCACCCTTTCACCATTGCTAGCCTCTCTTGTATCGCACAACTTTCATCGGTACCTTACACCCACTATATATCCTTACTCAAAACAGCCACCATACCTACCTATCATGGCATTTCCATAGCCATTCTGAGATATATTGCCATGCAACTTTTCACCGTTCCGTTGTATGACACGCATCATATTGTCATATTGCCATGCATGATTATGTAGTTGACATCGTATTTGTGGCAAGGCCACCATGCATAATTTTTCATACATGTCACTCTTGATTCATTGCACATCCTGGTACACCGCCGGAGGCATTCATATAGAGTCATACTTTGTTCTAGTATCGAGTTGTAATATCGAGTTGTAATTCAATGAAAGTGTGATGATCATTATTATTAGAGTATTGTCCCTTGTGAGGAAAGGCTGAATCAATAAAGCCCCTCCAAAAAAAGAAAAAAAAGAAAAAAAGGCCAAGAAAAAAAGAAAGGCCCAAAAAAAAGGAAAAAAAAAAAGAAAAAGGGACAATTGCTACTATCTTTTTCCACACTTGTGCTTCAAAGTAGCACCATGCTCTTCATGATAGAGAGTCACATGTTTAGTCATTTTCATATACTAGTGGGAATTTTCATTATAGAACTTGGCTTGTATATTCCAACGATGGGCTTCCTCAAATGCCCTAGGTCTTCGTGAGCAAGCAAGTTGGATGCACACCCACAAGTTTCTTTTGTTGAGCTTTCATACATTTCTAGCTCTAGAGCATCCGTTGCATGGCAATCCCAACTCACTCACATTTATATCTATTGATGGGCATCTCCATAGCCCGTTGATACGCCTAGTCTATGTGAGACTATCTCCCTCCTTTTTGTCTTCTCCACAACCACCTCTCTATTCCACATAGTGCTATGTCCATGGCTCACGCTCATGTATTGCGTGAAAGTTGAAAGGTTTGAAAGAATAGAGTATGAAAACAAGTGCTTGGCTGAAATCGGGGTTGTGCATGATATGAATATTTTGTGTGATGAAGAGGGAGCATAGCCAGACTATATGATTTTGTAGGGATAACTTTCTTTAGCCATAGTATTTTGAGAAGACACGATTGCTTTGTTAGTATGCTTGGAGTATTATTATTTCTTATGTCAATATAGAGTTTTGTCTTGAATCTTTCAGATCTGAACATTCATGCCACAATTAAGAGAATTACATTGAAAAACTATGTTGGTTAGCATTCCACATCAAATATTCTGTTTTTATCATTTACCTACTCGAGGACGAGCAGGAATTAAGCTTGGGGATGCTTGATACGTCTCCAACGTATCTATAATTTTTGATTGTTCCATGCTATTATTTATGATGTTTTAGGTGTTTAATGGGCTTTGTCATACACTTTTATATTATTTTTGGGAATAACCTACTAACCCAAAGGCTCGGTCCAGATTGATGTTTTTGCCTGTTTCAGGGTTTTACAGAAAAGGGATATCAAACGGAGTCCAAACGGAATGAAACCTTCGGGAGAGATATTTTTGGAGAAAATCATGCACGGGAGACTTTAGAACCATAGAGTAGGGCACACGCGGTTCCCATGAGGGTGGGGGCGCCCCCCATAGGGCGCGCCCCCTGCCTCGTGGGTCCCATGTAAGGCCCCCGGTGCCCTCCTTCCTCCTATATATGCCTACGTACCCCGAAACCATCAGAAGAGGAGAGAAAACCCTAGTTCCACTGCCGTAACCTTCTGTTCCCGTGATCCCATCTTGGGGCCTGTTTCGGAGCTCCCTCGGAGGGGGATCTACCACGGAATGCTTCTACATCATCATCATCGCCTCACCATGAGTTGTGAGTAGTTTACCACAGACCTTCGGGTCCATAGCTAGTATCTAGATGGCTTCTTCTCTCTATTTGGATCTCAATACAAAGTTCTCCTCGGTCTTCGAGGATATCTATTCGATGTAATCTCTTTTTGCAGTGTGTTTGTCGAGATCCGATGAATTGTGGGTTTATGATCAAGATTATCTATGAGAAATATTTGGTTCTTCTCTGAACTCTTTATGTATGATTATAATATCCTTGCAAGTCTCTTCGAATTATTGGTTTGGTTTGGCCTACTAGATCTATAGTTCTTGCAATAGGAGAAGTGCTTGGCTTTGGGTTCAATCTTGCGGTGTCCTTTTCCAGTGACAGTAGGGGCAGCAAGGCACGTATTGTATTGTTGCCATCGAGGATAAAAGGATGGGGTTTATATCATATTTTTTGAGTTTATGCCTCTACATCATGTCATCATGCTTAAGGCGTTACTCTGTTCTTATGAACTTAATACACTAGATGCATGATAAATAGCGGTCGATGTGTGGAGTAATAGTAGTAGATGCAGAATCGTTTCGGTCTACTTGTCTCGGACGTGATGCCTATATATAATGATCATGCCTAGATAGTCTCATAATTATTCGCTCTTCTATCAATTGCTCGACAGTAATTTGTTTACCCGCCGTTGAATATCGCTATCATGAGAGAAGCCACTAGAGAACACTATGGCCCCCGGGTCTATTCACAACATATCAATCTACACCTACTTTACTTTTTCCGCTTTTAGTTTATGTTCTTATAATAAAAAAATACCAAAAATATAAACTATCATCTCTATCAGATCTCACTTTTGTAAGTGACGGTAAAGGGATTGACAACCCCTTATCGCGTTGGCTGCAAAGTTCTTATTTGTTTGTGCAGGTGCGAGGGACTCGCGCGTGGTCTCCTACTGGATTGATACCTTGGTTCTCAAAAACTGAGGGAAATACTTATGCTACTGTGCTGCATCTCCCTTCCCTCTTCGAGGGAATACAACGCAAGCTCGAGAAGTAGCATTCTTTATAGAACTTTATTATTTTTTACGCACATACATAGTCAGTAGCCCCTGATGCTTTGTGTGATTCTGGAGAGAATCGGATGATGTATCCATAGCATAGCATACTTACGGAGCTGAACTGTTGTGCAGGCTTCACTAGTTGTGGCAACTGCGCGAGATGCAGAGGTTGCCGAACTAAACCGGAAGCTCTTGTTGGCCAACGCGGACCTCGACCGCGTCAATCAGCGTTTAGATGAAACGCAAGGTATGCGGGTTTTAAGAAGTCGATAAGACTAATTCATTGAGTATGTTTATAAACTCTGATATGGTATTCTGTATTACACAGTTGGCACCACTGAGCTCGAGGCCCTCAAGGCCGAGGTTGCCAAGGCCAAGAAGGAGGCCGAGGAGAACAAGGGAGCCGCTGACAAAGCGGCTGCCGATTTGGAGGCCGAAAAGGCTGAGTGCGAGAAGCACCGGGCTCGGGTGTCTGAAGTCGAGGTCGAGCTCAACGATGCCATTCTCAAATGTGAGGCATTGGAGAAGAAGACTTCAGAACAGGCATCCGAGCTTACTGCGGCAGTGAAGACTGCCCAGGATGTGCGAGGTGAGGTGCGCAACACCTGTGAGGAAATCAAGCAGGCGCGACAGCCAGCATCTGGTAAGACATTTTTCTTACATAGCATCTTCGAAGGGCAGAAGTATCTTGGGCTGACATGGTTATGGAGTTCTCCAGGCGTGTTTGCTGATCTTCCAAGGAGCAGTGCTGACGCTGCCCAGTACTTCGGAGCCCAAGAGGGGAACGACACAGAGAAGTTGTTTTGGTCGCTGTTCTATGCGCCAAAACATCCAGTGCCCCTCAACGACCAGATGAAGCAGCTGGTCAAGTTGCACAACATGGTGGGTTTGGCCATGAAGGACTTAATAGTCCGACTATGGCCCGCTGATCCAATCCCAAGTAGTTACTTCAGATTGATGAAGCGGCTCATCGAGGCGAGTCCGCGGGTCGACGCATTCACGCGTTCGGCCTGCATAGAAGGTGCTCGGATAGCCTTCGCTCGTGTGAAGGTGCACTGGGTGAAGATGAATGTGGGGTAGATAGCCACCGCTGGGCCGCCCGTGGGCAAGGAGCACCGCAAGCCGGAGAAGTACTTCGAGTAATTGTATCTGGATGTAAAGACTTAGGCTTATGAATCTGATGTATATAACTTTTGCGCTATTATAATATAAGCGTCTTTTACCTCCTGTATGACTGTTTATTTAAATCTGAAAGTTCCCAGTCATCGGCTCCAACCCCCATGTACATAGTACTGGGGTGTTCGGTCATATGCATATACACTCTTTATCCAACATCTTTGTCCGTATAGGAGGTGTATGCGGAGCGAACCAGGCAATCAGACTATGCGGCGTTATTGTTTTCACTTAGTCGTAGGAGCTTGACATGTGGGGTTAGGTACTAGCCCCTGGTGCGGATATGATATTGCTTTACTTAAGGTATCCAATTGCACCTGGCTGGGCGAAAAAAACCAACCCTTCGTATAACACGGGGTAGATCTCTATCGATCATAGTATAAAACTAAGTCACTGGATGGCGGACCAGGTTCTCACCTATCATGACGGTCAGTTTTCGGCTTTCTCTACTGAGGTACTTGACCAGACGAGCCAGAAGTACAATCGCAGTAGTTCTACCTTTACACCCTAACCGAACAATCGGGAACGTAGGGGTAAGCATAGGAGCCGGGCAACCCAACTATTGACCCAAGACATGATTCGGAACTGATGCATATAAGGCAAACATCCAGGACGCCGAACACTCCATATAGGTGTTCGGTCTTTTTGACATATACCGGGCTGAATACAGCCCTTGGTAATGGACCCTTATTGACAAGGCACATGTGGCAATCTGATGTGGGGAGAGGATGTTTATGGTGAGTGAATAAAACTCCAAACATAATGCGAATCAAGCTGCTCTATTAATATCCCTTTATAGTACGGCGAGCCGTAAGCTTTTACAGATAATGCCGATGACTTTCTTGGACATTTTACATGCCAGAAAAGTATATAACAAGAAAGAGAAAATAGGTTTACACATGGTCTTAATCTAAAAAGAAACCTTAGCCCGGGTCCCTGCTGCAGGTCTGCGCCGTTTCCTCCTCTATAATGTGTCCTTGAAGGGGTGGGAGTATGATGGCCGTCTGTAAAAAGAAAAAGAAAGCCTGGAAAAGAAAAAGAAATCTAGTGTGGCAATGACAAGACTGGTTCATTCAATGAACCTGAAAAGATAGGTTTAGAGTCCGAATAGGTTCAAGCCGAACTATGGAGTATATGCAGTGTGCCCCAGCGCCGCCCAAGGGATTTTTAAGGCATAATTATGCACTCGAGGTACATGTGCTATCACCTTATGGGGCAGTCAATGGGGGCGTAGCTGCTAATCTAGCTCAAGTTCATCTGAGCTACCGCACTGAGGCGTGTGCCAGACACGTTTAGTTATGTCCGCGACTGACAGATTATCCGGCTTGAATAGGCCGTTTTGGACTTCGGCTGCTGGGGCCGCAGTGTCCTCCTCCGTACGGAGAGAGCGCTCCATATTTCCATTGACCGTGATGACGCCACATGGTCCAGGCATTTTAAGCTTTAGATAAGCATAATGCGGGACTGCATTAAAGCGGGTGAAGGCCGTTCTGCCGAGTAGAGCGTGATAGCCGCTTCGGAATGGAGCTATGTCGAAGATTAACTCTTCGCTTCGAAAGTTATCGGGAGAGCCGAATACGACCTCCAATGTTAAAGAGCCCATGCAGCGGGCTTCTACGTCCGGTATCACTCCTTTGAAGGTCGTGCTGCTTGGCTTGATTCTTGACGGGTCTATCCCCATCTTGCGGACAGTGTCCTGATATATCAGATTAAGACTGATGCCGTCGTCCATGAGGACTCGGGTGAGATGGTATCCATCGATTATTGGGTCGAGTGCTAGCTCTTGAGCTTGCGTTGTATTCCCTCGAAGAGGAAAGGGAGATGCAGCACAGTAGCGTAAGTATTTACCTTAGTTTTTGAGAACCAAGGTATCAATCCAGTAGGAGACCACGTGCGAGTCCCTCGCACCTGCACAAACAAATAAGAACTTCACAGCCAACGCGATAAGGGGTTGTCAATCCCTTTACGGTCACTTACGAGAGTGAGATCTGATTGAGATGATTGTTTATATTTTTGGTATTTTCAGTTTAATAAAACAGCAAATAAAAGCGATAAAAGTAAAGTAGATGTAGATTGATATGTTGAGAATAGACCCGGGGGCCATAGTTTTCTCTAGTGGCTTCTCTCATGATAGCGATATTCTACGGCGGGTAAACAAATTACTGTCGAGCAATTGATAGAAAAGCGAATAATTATGAGACTATCTAGGCATGATCATCGTATATAGGCATCATGTCTGAGACAAGTAGACCGACTCCTGCTTGCATCTACTACTATTACTGCACACATCGACCGCTATCCAGCATGCATCTAGTGTATCGAGTTCATACGAACAGAGTAATGCCTTAAGCAAGATGGCATGATGTAGAGGGATAAAATCAAGCAATATGATGAAAACCCCATCTTTTTATCCTCGATGGCAACAATACAATACGTGACTTGCTGCCCCTACTCTCACTGGGAAAGGACACCGCAAGATTGAACCCAAAGCCAAGCACTTCTCCCATTGCAAGAACTATAGATCTAGTAGGCCAAACCAAACCAATAATTCGAAGAGACTTGCAAGGATATTATGAGCACACATAAAAAGTTCATAGAAGAACCAAATATCTTTCATAGATAACCTTGATCATAAACTAACAATTCATCGGATCTCGACAAACACACCGCAAAAAGAGATTACATCGAATAGATCTCCTCGAAGACCGAGGAGAACTTTGTATTGAGATTCGGAGAGAGAGAATAAGCCATCTAGATACTAGCTATGGACCCGAAGGTCTGTGGTAAACTACTCACAGCTCATGGTGAGGGCGATGATGATGATGATGAAGGCCTCCGTGATGGATCCCCCTCCAGTGGAGCTCCAGAACAGGCTCCAAGATGGGATCTCCACGGGAACACAAGCTACGGCGATGGAATTAGGGTTTTCTCTCTGTATCTGGAGTTTTTGGGGTACGTGGACTTATATAGGAAGAAGGAGGGCATCGGGGCCTACTTGAGGGGGCCTCGAGGCAGGGGCGCGCCCTGGGAAGGGGGGCGCTCCCCCACCCTCGAGGGCCACCTCTCTGTCCCCTGACTTGGTCCTCAAGCTCCGCGTGCGTGATTTTCTCCAAAAATATCTCTCGCGAAGGTTTCATTCCGTTTGGACTCCATTTGATATTCTTTCTCTGCAAAACCCTGAAATAGGCAAAAAAACAGCAATCTGGACTAGGCCTTTGGGTTTGTAGGTTAGTCCCAAAAATGATATAAAAGTGAATGATAAAGCCCATTAAACATCCAAGACTTCATAAATAATAGCATGGAACAATAAAAAATTATAGATACGTTGGAGACGTATCAAGCATCCCCAAGCTTAATTCCTGCTCGTCCTCGAGTAGGTAAATGATAAAGAAAGAATTTTTGATGTCGAATGCTAACCAATATAGTTTTTCAATGTAATTCTCTTAATTGTTTCATGAATGTTCAGATCTGAAAGATTCAAGATAAAAGTCTATATTGACATAAGAAATAACAATACTTCAAGCAATACTAACAAAGCAATCGTGTCTTCTCAAAATACTATGGCTAAAGAAAGTTATCCCTACAAAATCATATAGTCTGGCTATGCTCCCTCTTCATCACACAAAATATTCATATCACACACAACCCCGATTTCAGCCAAGCATTTGTTTTCATACTCTATCTTTTCAAACCTTTCAACTTTCACGCAATACATGAGCGTGAGCCATGGATGTAGCACTATGGGTGGAATAGAGGTGGTTGTGGAGAAGACAAAAAGGAGGGAGATAGTCTCACATCGACTAGGCGTATCAACGGGCTATGGAGATGCCCATCAATAGATATCAATGGGAGTGAGTAGGGATTGCCATGCAACGGATGCACTAGAGCTAAGTATGAATGAAATCTCAACAAAAGAAACTAGTGGGTGTGCATCCAACTTGCTTGCTCATGAAGACCTAGGGCATTTGAGGAAGCCCATCGTTAGAATATACAAGCCAAGTTCTATAATGAAAATTCCCACTAGTATATGAAAGTGACTAAACATGAGACTCTCTACAATGAAGAACATGGTGCTACTTTGAAGCACAAGTGTGGAAAAAGATAGTAGCAATTGTCCCTTTTTCTTTCCCTTTTTTTCCTTTTTTTTTCTTTTTTTTGGGGATTTTTTTTCTTTGGTCTTTCTTTCTTTTTTTTTTCTTTTTTTTTGCGGAGGGGCTTAATAGGTTTAGCCTTTCCTCCCATGTGGACAATTCTCTAATAATGATGATCATCACACTTTCATTATAACACGAAATTACAACTCGATACTACAACAACAAAGTATGACTCTATATGAATGCCTCCGGCGGTGTACCGGTATGTGCAATGAAACAAGAGTGACATGTGTGAAGTTATGCCTGGTGGCTTTGCCACAAATACGATGTCAACTACGCGATCATGCAATGGCAATATTACAATATGATGCGTGTCATATAGACGGAACGGTGGAAAGTTGCATGGCAATATATCTCGGAATGGCTATGGAAATGCCATCATAGGTAGGTATGGTGGCTGTTTTGAGGAAGGATATATAGCAGGTTTATGGCACCGGCGAAAGTTGTGCGGTACAAGAGAGGCTAGCAATGGTGGAAGGGTGAGAGTGTGTATAATCCATGGACTCAACATTAGTCATAAGAACTCATATACTTATTGCAAAAATCTATGAGTCATCAAAACAATGCAATCAACGCATGCTCCTAGGGGGGAGGTTGGTAGGATTTAACCATCGCGCGCCCCCGACCTCCACACAAAGGTTGGCACTCTACAAATACCTCATGCTCTAACTTCATCACACAGCGGTTCACCATACGTGCATGATACGGGAATCACTAACTTTAACACAAGTATTTATCAATTTCATAATAACTCCACTAGCATGACTCCAATATCACTATCCTCATATCTCAAAACAATTATCAAGCATCCAACATCTCATTCTATTCAATGCACTTAGTGTGAATTTTTTTACTACATTGACATTGGATGTCCATCATGTGAAGACTAGTTTCTTTAGCCTAAACATATTACCATGCTGTTTTAATAGACTCTCAAATAGATATAAGTGAAGCATGAGAGTTCAACAATTTCTACAAAATATTACCACCACCGTGCTCTAAAAGATATAAGTGAAGCGCTAGAGCAAAAACTATTCAACTCAAAAGGTATAAGTGAAGCACATAGATTGTTCTAACAATTTCTAGGCCATATTTAACTCTCTCAAATAGGTGTGTCCGGCAAGGATGATTGTGGCAAACTAACAAGCAAGGACTCAAATTATACAAGACGCTCCAAGCAAAACACATATCATGTTGTGAACAAAAATATAGCTCCAAGTATAGTTACCAATGGATGAAGACGAAAGAGGGGATGCCTTCCCGGGGCATCCCCAAGCTTAGGCTTTTGATTATCTTGAATTTACTTCAGGTTCCATGGGCATCCCCAAGCTTAGGCCTTTGCTACTCCTTGTTCCATAGTCCATCAAAGCAATACTCAAAACTTGAAAACTTCACAACACAAAACTTAGACAAAAATTCTCGTGAGCTCCGTTAGTATAAGAAAGCAAACCACTACTCAAAGGTACAGCAATGAATTCATTCTTTGTTTATATTGGTGTTAAACCTACTGTACTCCAACTTCTCTATGGTTCATATCCTCCAATACTACTCATAGATGCATCGGAATAAGCAAACAATACACGAAAAACAGAATCAGTCAAAGACAGAACAGTCTGTAGTAATATGCTGGGTTCGCCTACTTCTGGAACTCCAACAAATTAAAACTAAATTGGTAAATTTGCGCAATTTTTCTACCAATCGTATGCAAAAAGAATCAACTAAAAATCACGCTCCCGTAAAATTCCACGACTACTTTAGCAAGCGCTAACGATTCTGTTTTTCACAGCAAGATCATATAAACTTCACACAAGTCTTCCGAAAGGTTCTACTTGGCACAAACACTAAACAAAACATGAAAACCACATCTAATCAGAGGCTAGATGCAATATTTATTCCCTAACAGCAACAAAAACAAAAAACATAAAATTGGGTTGCCTCCCAACAAGCACTATCGTTTTACGCCCCTAGCTAGGCACGATACAAGATAAATCTAGGTATTGCCATATTTGAAGGCAGTCCATAAGTGGCTCTCATGATAGATTCATATGGTAATCTGATTTTCTTTTTAGGAAAGTGTTACATGCCTTTCCTTAACGGAAATTGGAATCTAATATTTCCTTCCTTCATATGAATAATTGCATCAATCGTTCTAAGGAAGGGTCTACCAAGAATAATAGGACATGAAGGATTACAATCTATATCAAGAACAATGAAATCTATGGGCACACAATTCCAATTGGAAACAATAAGAACATCATTAATTCTTCCCATAGGTTTCTTAATAGTGGAATCCGCAAGATGCAAATTTAAAGAATAATCATCAAGCTCATGGAACCCTAGCAAATCACACAAAGTTTTTGGGATAGTGGAGACACTAGCACCCTAATCACACAAAGCATAGCATTCATGATCTTTTATTTTTATTTTTATAGTAGGTTCCCACTCATCATAAAGCTTTCTAGGTATAGAAACTTCCAACTCAAGTTTTTCTTCATAAGATTGCATCAAAGCATCAACTATATGTTTAGTGAAAGCTTTATTTTGACTATAAGCATGCAGAGAATTTAGCACGGATTGCAACAAGGAAATACAATCAATCAAAGAGCAATTATCATAATTGAATCCCTTGAAATCCAAAGTAGTGGGTTAATCACTATGCAAAGTTTTAATCTCTTCACTCCCACTTTTAGCAATTTTAGCATCAAGATCTAAAAACTCCAAATCATTGGGACACCTTAAAGCAGAATCATCTCCAATCCTATTTTCATCAAGATTAATACTAGAAAACAAGGATCTAATAGGAGACACATCAATAACTTTCAGATCTTCATCTTTATTTTTATGATAACTAGAAGAACATGATTTAATATAATCTTCTCTTTTAGCACGCATTCTAGCGGTTCTTTCTTTGCATTCATCAATGGAAATTCTCATGGCTTTGAGAGACTCATTGATATCATGCTTAGGTGGGATGGATCTAAGTTTCAAAGAATCAACATCAAGAGTAATTCTATCCACACTTCTAGCCAATTCATCAACCTTAAGCAATTTCTCTTCAAGCATAGCGTTGAAATTCTTTTGCGAGATCATAAACTCCTTAACACTAGTTTCAAATTCAGAAGGCATCTTTCCATAAGAGTTGTTGTGGGAATTACCATAATTATTAGAGGAATTACTAGGAAAAGGCCTAGGATTAAAATTACCTCTATAAGCATTGTTACCAAAATTATTCCTACCAACAAAATTCATATCCAAAGATTCATTGTTATTCTCAATCAAAGTGGACAAAGGCATATCATTAGGATCAGAAGAAGCACTCTTAGCAGCAAACAATTTCATAAGTTCATCCATCTTTCCACTCAAAACACTAATTTCTTCGATAGCATGCACTTTTTTACTAGTAGATCTTTCGGTGTGCCATTGAGAATAATTAACCATAATATTATCTAGGAGTTTGGCAGCTTCTCCTAAGGTGGTTTCCATGAAAGTGCCTCCGGCGGCCGAATCTAAAAGATTTCTAGAAGCAAAATTCAAGCCAGCATAAAAGTTCTGAATAATCATCCATAGATTCAAACCATGTGTAGGGCAATTACGTATCATCAATTTCATTCTCTCCCAAGCTTGTGCAACATGCTCATGATCTAGTTGCTTAAAATTCATAATATCGTTTCTAAGAGAGATGATCTTAGCAGGAGGGAAATACTTAGAGATAAAAGCATCTTTGCACTTATTCCACGAATCAATACTATTTCTAGGCAAAGAGGAAAACCAAGTTTTAGCACGATCTCTAAGTGAAAACGGAATTAACTTCAATTTAACAATATCGTTATCCATATCCCTTTTCTTTTGCATATCACACAAATCAACAAAGTTGTTTAGATGGGTAGCGGCATCTTCACTAGGAAGGCCGAAGAATTGATCTTTCATGACAAGATTTAACAAAGCAGCATTGATCTCACAAGATTTAGCATCGGTAATAGGAGCAGTCGGAGTGCTAACAAAATCATTGTTGTTGGTATTGGAGAAGTCACACAATTTGGTATTGTTCTGAGCCATAGTGACAAGCAAGCAATCCAACACGCACAAGCAAACAAAAAGCAGGCGAGCGATAGACACACGGCGGAAGAAGGGCAAATAAAACGGCAAGGGTGAAGTGGGGGAGAGGAAAACGAGAGGCAAATAAATGTAATGCGAAGGATAAGGGTTTGTGATAGGTACTTGGTATATGACTTTTGCGTAAGCCTCCCCGGCAACGACGCCAGAAATTCTTCTTGGTACCTCTTGAGCTTGCGTTGTATTCCCTCGAAGAGGAAAGGGAGATGCAGCAAAGTAGCGTAAGTATTTCCCTTAGTTTTTGAGAACCAAGGCATCAATCCAGTAGGAGACCACGCGCGAGTCCCTCACACCTGCACAAACAAATAAGAACTTCACAGCCAACGCGATAAGGGGTTGTCAATCCCTTTACAGTCACTTACGAGAGTGAGATCTGATAGAGATGATAGTTTATATTTTTGGTATTTTAGTTTAATAAAACAGCAAATAAAAGCGATAAAAGTAAAGTAGATGTAGATTGATATGTTGAGAATAGACCCGAGGGCCATAGTTTTCTCTAGTGGCTTCTCTCATGATAGCGATATTCTACGGCGGGTAAACAAATTACTGTCGAGCAATTGATAGAAAAGCGAATAATTATAAGACTATCTAGGCATGATCATCGTATATAGGCATCATGTCCGAGACACGTAGACCGACTCATGCCTGCATCTACTACTATTACTCCACACATCGACCGCTATCCAGCATGCATCTAGTGTATTGAGTTCATACGAACAGAGTAACGCCTTAAGCAAGATGACATGATGTAGAGCGATAAACTCAAGCAATATGATGAAAACCTCATATTTTTATCCTCGATGGCAACAATACAATACGTGCCTTGCTGCCCCTACTGTCACTGGGAAAGGACACCGCAAGATTGAACCCAAAGCCAAGCACTTCTCTCGTTGCAACAACTATAGATCTAGTAGGCCAAACCAAACCAATAATTCGAAGAGACTTGCAAGGATATTATGAGCACACCTAAAAAGTTCAGAGAAGAACCAAATATCTTTCATAGATAATCTTGATCATAAACTCACAATTCATCGGATCTCGACAAACACACCGCAAAAAGAGATTACATCGAATAGATCTCCTCAAAGACCGAGGAGAACTTTGTATTGAGATCCGGAGAGAGAGAGAGAAGAAGAAGCCATCTAGATACTAGCTATGGACCCGAAGGTCTGTGGTAAACTACTCACAACTCATGGTGAGGGCGATGATGATGATGAAGGCCTCCGTGATGGATCCCCCTCCGGTGGAGCTCCGAAACAGGCTCCAAGATGGGATCTCCACGGGAACAGAAGCTATGGCGGTGGAATTAGGGTTTTCTATCTGTATCTGGAGTTTCTGGGGTACGTGGACTTATATAGGAAGAAGGAGGGCATCGGGGCCCACTTGAGGGGGCCTCGAGGCAGGGGGAGCACCCTGGGAAGGGCGGCGTGCCCCCACCCTCGAGGGCCATCTCTCTGTCCCCTGACTTGGTCCTCAAGCTCCGCGTGCGTGATTTTCTCCAAAAATATCTCTCGCGAAGGTTTCATTCCGTTTGATATTCTTTCTCTACAAAACCCTGAAATAGGCAAAAAAACAGCAATCTGGACTGGGCCTTTGGGTTAGTAGGTTAGTCCCAAAAATGATATAAAAGTGAATGATAAAGCCCATTAAACATCCAAGACTTCATAAATAATAGCATGGAACAATCAAAAATTATAGATACGTTGGAGACGTATCATCGAGCACTAGGGCAGCCGAACCCCCATGACTAATACTAGTCGGATGATTCCTGCGATCGAAAGTGATCGAGCAGGCCGACCATGGATTGAATTTGCGGGCAACAGGCTCAACGGCGTAGACATATCGGAGTGCGCGCTTGCGCTCCCTCTTGGGGATATGAGTGGCATATATCATGTTCACTGTTTTGACCTCCGGTGGAAATTTCTTCTGTCCCCCTGTATTCAGCTGGTGTGGTTCGTCCTCGTCTTCGCTCTGAGGCTCCTTCCCCTTATGTTTGGCATCGAGTTTGCCAGCCTACTTGAAGACCCAACAATTACGGTTGGTATGGTTTTGCAGGTTTGTCTGGGGTGCCATGTATTTGGCAGGGCCTATCTAATATTTTGTCCAGACTAGATGGACCATCTTTGTTGCCTTTAAATGGCTTCTTCCGTTGACCGGGTCTGGACCCGTTGAATCTGGCATTTACCACTGTATCATCTGGGCTTCTAGCACTGTTTCGACGTTTGTTTTTGTTACGTCGTGGCTTTCGAGTGCCGTCCCTGACTTCAGATGTTCCAGGGTCGCTGGTACTTCTACGAGCTAACCAGCTATCCTCACCCGCGCAAAAGCGAGTCATGAGTGTAGTTAGGGATGTCATTGTCCTCGACTTTTCCTGTCCAAGGTGTCTGGCTAGCCATTCATCCCGGACACTCGGCTTGAATGCCGCTAAGGCTTCAGCGTCCAGACAGTCGACGATTTGGTTCTTCTTAGTGAGAAACTGATTCCAAAGCTTGCGGGCTGACTCCCCGGGTTGTTGGATGATGTGACTTAGATTGTCAACGTCCGGGGGCCGGACATAGGTCCCTTGAAAATTGGCCCGAAAAGCATCCTTAAGTTCTTCCCAACTCCCAATGGAGTTCTCTGGGAGGTTGTTTAGCAAGTGCCGAGCTGGTCCTTTCAGCTTGAGGGGTGGATATTTAATGGCGTGGAGATCATCTCCTCGAGCCATGTGGATGTGAAGAATAAAGTCTTCTATCCAAACGGCAGGATCCGTCGTTCCATCGTACGCTTCGATGTTCACGGGTTTAAACCCTTCTGGAAAATCATGATCCAGCACCTCATCGGTGAAGCACAGAGGGTGTGCGGTGCCCCTATATTTTGCTATGTCATGGCGTATGTCCGATGGTTGTGATGTCCGGTATTGACCCTGAACTGGTATAATACTGGCGCGATTGGCTTGATAGCCGTCGTCCCGTGCGAGAGCTCGGTCCCTTGGTCCGTAGATAGACCTGGTCTTGCTAGCTTTTTTTTTCAGGTACTCACGCAGATCGTGTTTTCGGACTTGAGCCACATCCTCATTTCCTTTACGGGGTGGTGGTGCGGGCTCGTGTACGCCATTGCTAGCAACTCTATCCCGTCCGCGAGGTGGTCGGTCCGGCTTATCGACGGTGTTATTCTTTGGCGGTATGGGCACATCAGCCTCGTCGTCGAATTCGGGCAGTAGTTTACGCTTGGGATAGCCTTTCGTTTGGTTGTTGTGGCCATGTTTTTGCTCGGCGTCTAGCACCTCATTCCATCTATCAATGAGCGTGTCCTGTGTGGCTCGAAGCCGTCTCTGCTGCTTTTTTAGGCTCCTTGCGGTGGCAATAAGCCTCTGACAGATGTGCTTTTGTTCTGAGGGTTCTTCTGGGACAATGTATTCATCGTCACCCAGGCTAACTTCTTCTTCAGAGACAGGTTCGTAATTGCTATCTTCGGCATCGCTGTCGTCGGACAGCGGCTTCGGACTCTGCTCGCCGTCCTCTCGCTCCTCCTGCTCCATTGCTGGGTCTGCGGGGTCTTCGGCTTGTTCCGCAATATCATTGTCATTAGTGACATTGTTGTTGTCTTTTCCTTTATGGGATTTTGTTCGGTGCTTTGGACGCCAACGTTTGGGAGGTTCTTCGATGGGCTTGTCCTCTAAGGGATTGTTTTCGCCGTCACCCTCCGCCTCCTTAGGTGTATCCACCGTGTACACGTCGTATGAAGACGTTGCTGTCCACCGGCTGGTTACGGGCCGGTTTTGATCTGGATCTGCTTCGGCTTCAAGGTCCATCCCTTAGAAGTCTTCGGAAGCATAGTCAAGTAGATCGGTTAGATCTTCAACAGTGGCTACCAAGTGGGTGGTAGGTGGGGAGCAAAATTCTCCATCAGCCTCCAGTTCAAACCGGATACAATGCGGCTATGTCTCCCCATCTAGGGAGAGGGATCTTTAACGACTTTAGCATGTCGCCAAAGGGTGAGTGCTGGAAGATATCTACAGCACTGAATTCGGCAATAGATGCTTGATCTGGCTTGAAGGGCGCAGATGCGCGTGATTCGGAATCTGAGGCCGGAGTTAGGTCCGAGGTTCCGATAACACAGACCCCGCTTATAGTTGGGTCCATGTGCGGCTCCAACACCGTGGAGTCCGCTTCTTCCATGGCGGGGTTGAGCTTCTCATCCTCGGGCGACGTGATTTGTTTCGGATCTAGGGCCAGAACTGGTACACGTGCTATTTCCTGATCCGATGACAGAGCTAGATCGTGTTCATCGTGAAGGTAGAGAGAGGTTGCCGCGGGCTCGAATCCGTCGAAGATCAAGTCTCCGCGGATATCAACAATGTAGTTTAAGCTTCCGAATCTAACATGATGGCCAGGAGCGTATCTCTCAATCTGCTCGAGGTAGCCTTCAGTGTTGGCACGAAGCGCAAAGCCACCGAACACGAAGAGCTGTCTAGGAGTGAAAATCCCCTTGGTATTGCTGTCGTTGTTGATGACGCGATCCATCAGTCCTTCGGTCGAAGACATAGTGGAACTCTCAATGAATGCACCAATGTCGGTGTCAAAACCGGCGAATCTCGAGTAGGGGGTCCCGAACTATGCGTCTGAGGATTGATGGTAACAAGAGGCTAGGGACACAATGTTTACCCAGGTTGATGCCCTCTCGATCGAGGTAAAACCCTACTTCCTGCTATTTAATATGGATGAATATGAATACAAGAGTTGATCTACCACGAGATCGTATTGGCTAAACCCTAAAGTCTAGCCTATGAGGATTTGAGATTTTCCGTTAGCCTCTATAGACTAAACCCTTCGGTTTATATACACACCAGAGGAGCCTAGGGTTTGTACATACCATCTTGCAGAGGAAGGAAAGATTACACCCGAACCTAAAACTTGCCATTACACAAATACATGAGTCCTATCCGGATACAAGAGATGATCTTCGACTATGATCTTCACGGCCCACCAGTCCGGCCCACCAAGAATTATATGGCCTCCTGAGGACCCCTCTATCCAGGACTCCCTCAAGGATGGCAAAGTGAACAAATGTATATTTGATATACATGTTATTGGTGTGTACCTCACTAGTGCTCGTGGTAGCCCCTGGGTATTTGATACCTATTCGATTGCTAAGATTAGTAACTCAAAACAAGAGTTGCGGAATAAACAGAGACTAGTTGAGGGTGAGGTGACGATGTGTGTTGGAAGTAGTCCCAATATTGATATGATCATCATCCCACACTCCCTGTACTTTTGGGATGAGTATTAAACCCAAATAAATGTTATTTGGTGTTTGCGTTGAGCATGCACAAGATTGGATCATGTTTATTACAATACGATTATTCATTTAAGTCAGAGAATAATTGTTATTCTGTTTACATGAATAGAACCTTCTATGGTCATACACCCAAGGTGAATGGTTTATTGAATCTCGATCGTAGTAATACACATATTCATTGTATTGAAGCCAAAAGATGCAGAGTTGATAATGATAGTGCAACATACTTGTGGCACTGCCGTTTAGGTCATAATGGTGTAAAGCGCATGAAGAAACTCCATGCTGATGGACTTTTGGAATCACTTGATTATGAATCATTTGATGCTTGCGAACCATGCCTCATGGGCAAGATTACTAAAACTCCTTTCTCTGGAACAATGGAGTGATCCAATGACTTATTAGAAATAATACATACATATGTATGCGGTCCGATGAGTGTTGAGGCTCGCGGTGGGTATCATTATTTTCTGACCTTCACATATGATTTGAGCGGATATGGGTATATCAACTTGATGAAACACAAGTCTGAAACATTTGAAAAGTTCAAAGAATTTCAAACTGAAGTAGAGAATCATCATAACAAGAAAATAAAGTTTCTATGATCTGATCACGGAGGCGAATATTAGAGTTACGAGTTTGGTCTTCATTTGAAATAGTGTGGAATAATTTCACATCTCACGCCACCTGGAACACCACAGCGTAATGGTGTGTCCGAACATCGTAACCGTACTTTATTAGATATGGTGTGATCTATGATGTCTCTTACCAATTTCTCACTGTCGTTTTGGGGTTATGCATTAGAGATAGCTGCATTCACGTTAAATAGGGAACCATCTAAATCTGTTGAGACGACACCGTATAAACTATGGTTTGGCAAGAAACCAAAGCTGTCGTTTCTTAAAGGTTGGGGTTGCGATGCTTATGTGAAAAAGCTTCAGCCCGATAAGCTCGAACCCAAATCGGAGAAGTGCATCTTCATAGGATACCCAAAAGAAACTGTTGGGTACACCTTCTACCACAGATCCGAAGGCAAGATCTTTGTTGCTAAGAATGGATCCTTTCTGGAGAAGGATTTTCTCTCGAAACAAGTGAGTGGGAGGAAAGTAGAACTTGATGAGGTAATTGTACCTTCTCTCGAATTGGAAAGTAGCTCATCACAGAAAACTGTTCCCATGATACCTACACCAACTAGAGAGGAAGCTAATGATGATGATCATGAAACTTCAGATCAAGTTACTACAGAACCTCATAGGTCAACTAGAGCACAATCCGCACCAGAGTGGTAAGGTAATCCTGTTTTGGAAGTCTTGTTACTAAACCATGACAAAACTATGAACTATGAAGAAGTTATGATGAGCCCAGATTCCGATAAATGGCTTGAGGCCATGAAATCTGAGATATGATCCATGTATGAGAACAAAGTGTGGACTTTGGGGGACTTGCCCGATGATCGGCAAGCCATTGAGAATAAATGGATCTTCAAAAGGAAGACAGACGCTGATGGTAATGTCACTGTGTACAAAGATCGACTTGTCACAAAAGGTTTTCGACAAGTTCAAAGAGTTGACTACGATGAGACTTTCTCACCCGTAGCGATTCTTAAGTCTGTTCAAATCATGTTAGCAATTGTCGCATTTTATGAAATCTGGCAAATAGATGTCAAAACTACATTCCTTAATGGATTTCTGAAAGAGGAGTTGTATATGATGCAACAAGAAAGTTTATGTCGATCCTTAAGGTGCTAACAAAGTGTGCAAGCTCCAGCGATCCATGTATGGACTGGTGCAAGCATCTCGGAGTTGGAATATACGCTTTGATAAGGTGATCAAAGCATATGATTTTATTTAGATTTACGGTGAAGCATGTATTTACAAGAAAGTGAGTGGGAGCACTACAACATTTCTGATAAGTATATGTGAATGACATATTGTTGATCAGAAATGATGTAGAATTTTTTGGAAAGCATAAAGGATTGTTTAAAAGGAGTTTTTCAATAAAAGACTTTAGTGAAGCTGCTTGCATATTGGGCACCAAGATCTATAGAGATAGATCAAGACGCTTGATAAGACTTTCGATTAGTACATACCTTGATAAGATTTTGAAGTAGTTCAAAATGGATCAGTCAAAGAAGGAGTTCTTGCCTGATTTGTAAGGTGTGAAGTTGATTAAGACTCAAAGCCCGACCACGACAGAAAAATATAGAGAGAATGAAAATCATTCCCTATGCCTCAGCCATATCTTTTATAAAGTATGCCATGCTGTGTACCAAACCTGTTGTGTACCTTGCCATGAGTTTGGCAAGGAGGTACAATAGTGATCCAGGAGTAGATCATCGGACAGTGGTCAAAATTATCCTTAGTAACTGGAGGACTAAGGAAATGTTTCTCGATTATGGAGGTGATAAAGAGTTCGTCGTAAAGAGTTACGCCGATGCAAGCTTTGACACTAATCCATATGACTCTAAGTATCAATCTGGATGCGTATTGAAAGTAGGAGCAATTAGCTGGAGTAGCTCCATGCAGAGCATTGTAGACATAGAAATTTGTGAAATACATACAGATCTGAATGTGCCACACCCATTGACTAAACTTCTCTCACAAAGCAAAACATGATCACACATTAGTACTATTTGGGTGTTAATCACATGGCAATGTGAACTAGATTATTGACTCTAGTGAACCCTTTGGATGTTGGTCACATGGCGATGTGAACTATGGGTTTTAATCACATGACGATGTGAACTATCAGTGTTAAATCACATGGCAATGTGAACTAGATTATTGACTCTAGTACAAGTGGGAGACTGAAGGAAATATGCCCTAGAGGCAATAATAAAGTTGCTATTTTATATTTCCTCATATCATGATAAATGTTTATTATTCATGCTAGAATTGTATTAATCGGAAACTTGATACATGTGTGGATGCATAGACAAAACACCGTGTCCCTGGTAAGCCTCCACTAGACTAGCTCGTTAATCAAAGATGGTTAAGTTTCCTAAGAGCATCTTCAACAGTGGCGGCAAAACGCGCGTGCGCGCGGTAAAGCCGGTTTTTAGCGCGCGCGGCAAAAAAAGGCGCGCTCCAGCGGCGGCAGGAAAAGAGCGCGCGCGGCAAAGGATTGCGCGCGCGGGGAGAAAGCGGGCGCGCGCGCGCCGTAGATTTGCCGCGCCGCTTACCGCGCGCCTATAAAGCGCGGCGCCCGCCACGCGCCCTCTCGGCGCTCTCTCATCTCTCTCGCTCGCCACGCGCCCGCGCCAGCGCCTTCTCGCCGCTCTCTCCTCTCCCTCTCGCCGCTGAAGCGCCACCATGCCGCCTCGCCGCCGTGGAGTATCCGGCTACCGCGGCGTCCGAGCGCGCCCGTCCGGCGCGTTCTCCGCGGAGATCCGCTCCGGCAACACGCGTCTCCCGCTCGGCACCTTCGAGACCGCCCACGAGGCCGCCCGCGCGTGGGACGCGGCGCCTCCGGCGGCCTCGTCGGGAACTTAACTTCCCCGATGTGCCGAACCGGGAGCTCGCCATCGAGCTCGCGCCTCCTCCGCGGATCATCACTGACGAAGAACGCCGTCAACACCGGAGGCGCGAGGAGCGGCTTGGCATTGCCGAGCTGGACGAGGCAGCAATGGCGGCGTGGCGAGCGTGCTTCCCTAACGACGTCCTAAACGAGGAGGCGTTCTACGCGCAGCAGAGGCAGACGAGGGAGGGAAGGCGGCTGCCCTCTTCAACCTGGAGCTCGGGGAAGCGTCGGACTGGCCGCCGAATGATCCCCGGTGGAACGATGCCTTCCTCGAGTCGTCGGATGACGGCATCGACTGGGACGACCTCCTCAAGTCGTCGGACGATGACGAGTAGTTCATTAGCTTATAGTTATGGTTTAAAAGTTTCAGTCTATCTATCTAGTTTATGTATCGAATGTATCGAACTATCTAGTATCGAATGTATCGAACTATCTAGTTTTTTAAGTTCTTGCGCGCATTTTTTACAGCTTCTGCTGGAGCGGCTCGCGCCTGGTAAACTTCCGTGCGCCTGCTGGAGGAATCGCGCCGCGCGGCGCAAAAACTTAAAAACAGCGCGCTGCAAAGTAGGATTTAGCGCGCCGCGCGTTGGGCGCCTGTTGGAGATGCTCTATCAATAGACATGTGTTTTCATTTGATGAACGAGATCACATCATTAGGAGAATGATGTGATGGACAAGACTCATCCGTTAGCTTAGCATAATGAGCGTTCAGTTTTACTGCTATCGATTTCTTCATGTCAAATACATATTCCTCCAACTATGAGATCATGCAACTCCCGGATACCATAGGATTGCCTTGTGTGCTATCAAATGTCACAACGTAACTAGGTGATTATAAAGATGCTCTACAGGTATCTCCGAAGGTATCTTGTTGGGTTGGCGTTAATCGAGATTAGGATTTGTCGATCCGAGTATCGGAGAGGTATCTCTATGCCCTCTCAGTAATACACATCATAATAAGCCTTGCAAGCAAATGACTAATGAGTTACTCATAGGATGATGTATTACGGAACGAGTAAAGAAACTTGCCGGTAATGAGATTGAACTAGGTATGAAGATTCCGACGATCGAATCTTGGGCAAGTAACATACCGATGACAAAGGGAATAACGTGTGTTGTGATAACGCTTAGATCGATAAAGATCTTCGTAGAATATGTGGGAGCCAATATGAACATCCAGGTTCCGCTATTGGTTATTAACCGGAGAAGTGTCTCGGTCATGTCTACATAGTTCTCGAACCCGTAGGGTCCGCACGCTTAACGTTTGATGATGATATTGTATTATATGAGTTATGCGATTTGGTGACAGAATGTTGTTTGGAGTCCCAGATGAGATCACGGACATGACGAGGAGTCTCAAAATGGTAGAGAGGTAAAGATTGATACATAGGACAATGGTATTCGGACACCGCAAGTGTTTCGGGATGCACCGGGTACTTATTGGGTCACCGAAAGGGGTTCCGGGCACCCCCGACAAAAGATATGTGCCTTATGGACCAAGAGGGGAAATACACCAGCCACAAAGGGGCTGGTACGCCCCCCCCCCCCCATATGGGCTGGCCAAATTGGAGAAGGAAAGGGGAAGGAGGAAAGGAAAAAGTGAATAGGATTCCCCTTCCCCCTCTTCCCTTCCTAATCCGAATAGGAATAGGAAAGGGAAGGTTTGGCCGAATTGGGAGGACCCCACGTAGGATTCCTCCTACTTGGTGCACCCCTTGGCTACCTCTCCTCCCCTTCAACCTATATATACATGAGGAGGGGGCACCTAGAAGACACACCAACAATTGTTAGCCGTGTGCGGCGCCCCCCTCCATAGTTTACGCCTCCGGTCATATTCTCGTGGTGCTTAGGCGAATCCCTACGCGGATCACTTCACCATCACCATCACCACGACGTCGTGCTGACGGAACTCATCTACTTCCTTGACACCTTGCTGGATCAAAGGAACGAGGGACGTCATCGAGTTGAACGTGTGCATAACTCGGAGGTGCCATACGTTTGGTGCTTGTTCGGTCGGAACGAGAAGAAGTTCGACTACATCAACCGCGTTGTCAAACACTTCCGCTTTCGGTCTACGAGGGTACATAGACACACTCTACCCCTCTCGTTGCTATGCATCTCCTAGATAGATCTTGCGTGAGTGTAGGAAAACTTTGAAATTCCATGCTATGTTTCCCAACACTAGAGAGTTTGTAGCTCTCAAGAGTAATAGGCGGAGCATACTGGACTTAGATTCGAGTGATACTGAACCACTATCTAATTCTTCGGCTCTAGGTTCTTTTTCTCTCTTGATGATTTTTAAACTCAAATCTCTCGAAGAGGGGGTTGCTCACAAATCTTGTGAGAATCAAACGGAGCAGCCATCGGACAAAGCCGACGCTGGGTGGGTATTTATAGTCGCAGCCTTCCCAGAGGGGAAATGACCATTTTGGACACGGGGTCCAACCAATGGCCAACCGACACGTTCACAACGGTCGGATTTTTGGAGCAACTGTAACATTACTTGAGGAACAAGTAATACTAACTCCTCGGTGTGAGACAAATCTCTCGCAGCGAAGAAGATCTCAGTCACTTGCTAGAAAGTATTTGGTCGGAGCACAAAGAGATTTCTCTTGCAATTTTCATAGGATTTGGGTTTAGCATCAGTCAAAGTTTCGTATGTTGCACCCCTCTTAATAGTACAGTGGTCCTATGACTCGATGAAAAGAAGAAGAACTACGAAGTAAATGCTACGTCTTCACTTCGTCTTCAATCTCCTCGGATGCACTCATTTTCTTCGGACGAACACCGAGACAATTGCTTCCCATCAGCAATTTTTGAGGGGCCACTCTTGTCAGCATAATCTTCAATGATAACCTTCACCGCCACACAGTAGATTATCTTCGTCGTTTGCATCAAATTCCTCGATAACTCAGAGACATGTTACTCTGTGTGCACTAGCAAACACATATGTCACATACTATTTATGTCAACAAACTCCAAAAATTATAAGGGGACAATTATTTCACCAACACATTGGTTGGCCCCAACATAGTTTCACCCTTGCACCAATGCCGACTCAGTATTTTGGAGGTGCTTAGAGCAACTTCAAGCCGCCTACCCAAACGGACGCACGCTTTGTCCGCTTTTTGTCCGTTTGAATCGACCAAGCGGACTTTCATGTCCGCTTTTTTATTTGGGTCGGCAGGTGCGCCCAATGGGTGGCACACCCAAATATGCGAGCGGCCATAAAAAAACTTCGTACATACACGGGCGAAAAATAAGCATAATAAATGGCCGATCAACCTGCCGGCCAAAGTCCACTTAAGCATTAATAAAACTTAAAATAACTAAAAAAAGTCCGTGCCATCAGCGCGTTGCCCTAGGCGTCGTCGTCGTCCCCCTCCCTCGGGCTGGTGAGGTCGATGACTGCCGGCATCGGCCTGACCCAAGGGAAAGCGGTCTCCCACACAGCATGTGCTACCTCCTCCGCTGTCTGTCCCGTCGGCGCTGACTGTCCTTGTGGTGGTGGCTGCACTACCACTGCACGGGCGCACTCCTCCTCCTTCCTCTCCGAGCGCTCCTCCTCTGCCTCCCGCGCCAGGCGGCGCTCCAGCTCCATCTGCCGATCATCATCGGCGCGCTCGTTTTCCAGCCGGTGCGCCTTCCATTGTTGGAGGTAGGCGGCTTCCTACTCCGGTGTCGCGCCGAACCAGATGGACGGTGCGCTGACCCACTCGCGGAGCATGCCGGTCCACTGATAGACCTCCAGCATGCGCTACGTGGGCTGCGGCTCGGACTTCGGCTCAAGGAGGAACGCCGACGGAGGCGGTGGAAGGAGGTGATGCAGTTGCCGACGGCTGACAGCGCGCGGGCCTCCTCCATGCCGACCTAGCGCGCATCCTCCTCGCGCTGGCTCTCCTCCAGGGCGCGCTGCATAGCGGTCTCTAGCGCGAACTGGTAGGTCGCCTCCGCTTCCTCCTCCTCCGGCAGGACGTCTGATGGTGGCGGGGGCAGGCGTGGTCGATGTTGATGCCGCGGTGACGCTCCTCCTCGTGCTCTAGCGCAAACCAGCGCTTCGAGTTGGGGGAATCTGGCGCGTAGGCACGCATCGCGCGCTGGTCCGGCACAAGGAGTTCGTACCGCCGACGAACCTCCTCGGCGTGCGCCCTCACCGTGCGCGGCACCGCCAGAATGGGGATCCTATGTGGGTCCAGATGCCAGCTGTGGGGCAAGCTGACATCTGGGTACTGCAGTGGGCGACGGTACTGCCAATGCCACCGTGCTTGGTGGACTGGTATGTACAGCCGCTCCCGCTCCCGCGGTGGTCAGCCATGTCGAGCCGGGGACGGTGGTAGAGGAGGCGCGCGGGAAGAGCTCGCGCCGGCACTGCACTTGCCCTTCCCCTTCCCGTTGAAGGTCCTCATGGCTGGCTGGCTAGCGTTTCTGGTCGTCGGCGAGGGAGCAGGCGGTGGAAGTGGATGAGGTCGGCCCCACCCTCACGCTTGCATTAAAAAGGACGGGCACGCGACGCATCCACCCACTGCTAGGCAGGCCCGAAGTAGGTGGGTGTATTTACTATGACTACGGGCGGTGGTTGGCCAGCCGACATGTGGGGCCAAGGCAGACACCGAGAGGACGTGTGGCGCGTCCGCTTCACTTCCACGCCGACACATTTCAGACCTATATTTGGGCAGGAAATGAGGCCGCACTGACATAATGATGATGCGTTTTGAAAATGGATTGGCGCGTTGGGCCAACAGTTTTGTCCGCGGCGACATAAACGGACATGGGTGAATGAAATGAAGTTGCTCTTATGAAGATAAAATGTGTGTACCTATGTATCTGTGACTGTACCACGTTAAAACTTTAAAAAGTCCACGAATACAGATTTGTACGTAGTAGTAATCAGCACAAAAACGTAGAAAATGGGGCAGAACACACAAAAGAAAATGGGGCAGAACACACAAAATCTTTAAGCAACAGGCACCAACAAGCAGCAGCCAAGCGGCGACTTGTTTCCGGGTTGCGTCACGCCTCATCCCCCACCCCCTCCCTTCCCGGCGAGCCACCCTCCTCCTCTATGCCCCAGCCAGCGCGCACGCCACAGCCGACGCCGTGCTAAGCTTCGGCCTGGAGGCCTCGTGGCCGTGGATCGTGATGGAGGCGGCGACAGGAGAGGCTGCCCTGCCGCGACACCCGGCTTCGGCGGCGGCGGAGCAGGAGCGCCCCGCCCCGCCGTACCTCCCCAGGCTCGTCGCCGGCGTTCTCTCCGGTGTGCTCACCGGCCTCTTCGCGGTCGGTACGCGCCCTGGCTCCTGTGTTTGGCTTTCACGCGTTTGTCGGTGATTTCGAGCTCTCTATTGGTTGGTGGAGAAGGGATTGGGTCTCTTGGTCTTTAGCCATTTCTTTTTCCGACACAACGCTATTTTTTTTCGTAGTGATAGCCAATTTGATTGACTTAGCAGCCGAATCTTTTGGTTCGTGCGATCGTATTTTGATGTCGATTTGTGATTGTCCGAAGCTGGAGGCTTGACGGGGGCGGTCACCGGCGCATTGGCTGGGAGAGCTTCGGACAGCGGCGTTCTCCGGGGAGCTGGATTGGGGGCATTTGCTGGCGCTGTCCTGTCCATTGAGGTCCTGGAGGCCTCCCGCGCCTATTGGTTCGCCGACAGGTCAACTCCGCAGAGTACATCATCCATGGTCCGTGCTGTAAGATTCTTCAGCAAATCAGTCTGTATAATTTAGCAGAATATAACGTTTTTATTTTTTTCCCCAATAAATGCGATTGGATAGTAACATTACTGCCGCAGCTCGTCATTTTGATGGTGCTTTAAATTAGAACAGCTGCTTGCTTTTTTTTGCCTGGATTACAGAAAGTATTCTTCATTGTTTTTAAAGTACGTTCGTTAAATGTATTATATACTTACTTCAGTCACTGGATGACACGTTATTGATCCATCTATCGAGGGTTCGTTTACAGAAAATGTTTGTTCGATTTCCAGGGGGATTTCGTGGATCAGCTCCTTCATGCTCGGTTTGTGGGAGAGCAGTATGAGCCATCAGTGTATATGTCATATCGTTGGCAGGTCAGTTGTCCTATACCCCTAACAGTGCTAATGCAGTATCCTCTGCAAGGGAAAGCGCCCAAATGATAGTTATTCTCTTCATGCTTCCTACTAATTGGAGGGTTCTTGCAATTGCTCATTTTAGTGACCGCATTTTTTTACCTGTATACTAATCCATTTCATAGTGTGTTTTATGTAAATTGTATGGCGAGGTCAGCTAAAACAAAATATAATTGTTATAGTGAAGTTTCTACCCTTTGCTGCACACATAATTTTTCGTACTGAAGTTAAGATATTCAACAGGTTGGTATTGCAGAGTTTGGCAATGATGATCCGTATGATATCACTGGAGAAGTTTCATCCGATGGGCTCTCACAGGATAACTTGAAGAAGTTGCCATACCATGTTGTGATTGATCAGAAACAAGATTCAGCTGGTGAAAACTTGTCTTGCCCTATTTGCCTACAGGTACAAGTGTAACATTTTCATATATGATTTATTGGATTTTACCTAGTACGGAAATAACTTCACCATCCAATCTGTAATTTATGCTGCCTTAATAGATAGTCTGGTAGGTGTATATGTTGTCTGGCTGAACGGTTCGAAATCATCCTACTTTTGATTGGTATAACGTAGGTGAGAATTATGGAAATTATTTCCAAACCATCTATTTTTAATTTCCTTAATCTAAGTAACTCCATACGGATTTCAATGTTCAGAAGCTGGAATTATTTTTTGTCTAAAATATGTGGTGATGACATCTTATCTGGTTGGACTATTTGAAATAATCTTATTTGGTATGCGATAATGTGCTTTTTGAAGGTGGGTAATCATGGGAATTCTCAAAATTTAAAACTTAGTAGATGACCACACAATACTTGGTCGAATTTGTACCTGGAGTTTATCTTCCTTGCTTAATTTTTGTTTTACCTAGACCTATGTGTTATTTCTGAATATTTTAGCAAATTTGTTGACCAGCTCTCGGGAGCAAATTAGTTAATAACACCAGCGCGCCCTAGCCATGTTGCTGTAGGTTCCACTTGTCACCCTCACGATATGTGTTATTTTCCAATTGATGTGCCTTTTCAGTGTAAGTAAGCAAATTTTGTCTCTGCTTTCTTTGAAATTGCAAATTTTGTCTCTGCTTTCTTTGAAATTGTGAGTTGATTAATGAATGTATGGGAGTTTAATATGTACTGTCATTTTATATATGATGACACAACCTTGATATTTGAATTGTCCGGATATGTAGGGTGTATTTTTATTGGTTAAAACAATGTTTTGATCAACAATTACTCCTTTAATATGTAGTTTATGTGGTACCAAATGTCGGAATCGCAATTGTAAGTACTTTATATATGAATCCAGTGAAATTTGTTTTAACCAATCAAAATACACCCTTGATATCACCCATGTATCTGGATGGAGGAGTCCGTATTTTAACTTTGTTTCTTATGCCCTGACACTCTGTTCTTGTCCTAGGATATCGTGACGGGAGAGATGGCGAGGAGGCTGCCGAAGTGTTGTCACACCTTCCACCAGCCCTGTGTGGACAAATGGCTCATTGGCCATGGTTCGTGCCCTGTTTGTAGGCAAGATGTGTAATATATGATGTCTTGTTTGTGCTATCTTCTTAGAATGTGGGTAACACAGCTGTGTAAAATGCTTGTTCTCATGGTACATAGAAAGGTAAATAGCAGTGTAAATCAAGCCATACATGTGTTTCTACATTGAAAATAAAACGGCGATGTACATAGGATATTCCGAGGATCATTCTGTTTCCACTCAGTTGAGATGTGTAAATGACCTAAGTATGACCTGCTTCTGATGCATAAATAACCAGTACTATCTCTGCCCCTCCAGCTCCAGGCCATGGTTCTGTCTGTTTTGCATTGGGGATCTGGGATATTCCCCCCATTGCTACCAACAGCTACGAGATGGTCTTGGTTGCCCTTATGAATGATTTTACACAAAAAATATCAATGATTTAGCTCTTTATCTGCTTCTTTTTTTCTTGCGGTTGAGCTCTTTATCTGCTTCTTGCTGTCATGAGAACTTGTTGTGGGATAATTTTGAAATACTCGTATTTGGCATTTTGGACAGAGTTTAGTTTGATTCACATACAAAAATTAAACCCAAACAGCTAAATCAAAGTGGGTTGATTATGGAGGTTAACGAATTGATAAAAATGCTTCTATCGAATCAGATATCTCGCCGTGCAGAAAAAATGACTATTGTCTTCCTGATGTCGCCTTAACTAGCACAGTGGACCTCGCAAATGCGAGGGAATCATCCTTGGGCACAGCTAGGCATTAGACGACTGATGCGTAGCTTCCATCAGACCAATTGATAGGTTTGAAGCATTGGATGCATTATTGAAACAACGTCCACACCCCCTTGGCAGTTGAAACGAGTCTGAACTATTTTTTAACGTGAAATAAGTCAAA
>LR738712.1:607442623-607559384 GCA_902687465.1 Secale cereale
AAGCACAAGAGCAAGGAGTTCATCATCATCAACCACATCTATTACCTTTTGGAGGGTGGTGCCTCCTAGATTGGTTAGGTGTCGCTTGGGAGCCTCCGTCTTCGAGATGTGGAGTTGAACCAAGAAGTTTGTAAGGGCAAGGAGATCGCCTACTTCGTGAAGATCTACCCCGAGTAAGGCTAGTCCTCCGTGGGCGTAGGCCATGATGGAATAGACAAGGTTGCTTCTTCGTGGACCCTTCGTGGGTGGAGCCCTCCGTGGACTCGCGCAGCCGTTACCCTCCGTGGGTTGAAGTCTCCATCAACGTGGATGTACGATAGCACCACCTATCGGAACCACGACAAAAATCTCCGTGTCTCCAAACTGCGTTTGATCTTCTCCACCTCTCTTTACTACATGTGCAATTTACTTTCCGCTGCTTATACTCTAGAATTGCATGTGTAGGGTGATACTTGTGTTGATCATAATTGTGAAACTGCCAAAAACTGTTCATGATCTAAAGGCAGATTTTTTATATTGTCAAGTAGTCTAATCACCCCCCCTCTAGACATACTTTCGATCCTACAAGTGGTATCAGAGCTTTGGTTTCCATTGTATTGGTTTCCATTGCATTGGACTCCATAAGCTTGGTTTCACAACCTAGGAGAGTATGGCGTCTAGTGAGGGTAATTATCGTAGATGTCCTTACTTTGATGGTACAAATTTTGCTAGTTGGAAGCATAAAATGAAAATGCATATTCTTGGTCATAACCCAGCCGCATGGGGCATTATTTGTGTTGGTATGCAAGGTGATTTCTTCGAGGAAGGAAAAGTTCCGGATCGCGAAGCTACACCGGAAGAGTTGCGGATGTTGCAAAACAATGCTCAAGCTTGTGACATTCTCTTCAATGCTTTGTGTCCCGAGGAGTTCAACAAAATCAGCCGTCTTGAGAATGCTAAAGAGATTTGGGATACTTTGGTTGAAATGCACGAAGGTACTGAATCTGTGAAGGAATCAAAGCTAGATATTCTTCAAGGTCAACTTGACAAGTTCAAGATGAAGGATGGTGAAGGAGTCGCTGAAATGTACTCTAGGCTTGCTCTCATCACAAATGAGATTGCCGGCTTAGGAAGCGAAGAAATGACCGACCGATTCATCATTAAGAAGATTCTCAGAGCTTTGGATGGAAAGTATGACACCGTGTGCACTTTGATCCAAATGATGCCAAACTACAAGACTCTCAAGCCAACTGAAGTCACTGGAAGAATTGTTGCTCATGAGATGACACTTAAGGATAAGGAAGAGCTTCACAACAAGTCAAGTGGTGCTTACAAAGCTACAAGTGATGCTCCCACTACCTCAAGTGACAAGTTAATTTCCAATGAAGAGATAAGCCTAATGGTTAAGAACTTCAACAAGTTCTACAAGAATAGAGGCAAAGAAAGAAGCTCAAAGTCTAGATCATATGATGAAAAGAGATCTTCTAGTCGTGATCGAAACTGCTACAATTGTGGAAGACCCGAACACTTCTCAAATGAGTGTACGGCTCCCCACAAGAGAAGAGAAGAATCTCCAAGAAGAAGAGCAAGAGATGAGTCACCTCGGAGAGAGAGAAGGAGTAGAGATGATCGTTATGAACGAAGACCCTCTCGGAGAAGTAAGGATTCGGAAAGGAAAGACAAGTCATCAAGGAGCTACACAAGAAGAAGACATCAAGCTCATGTAGGTGAATGGGTCTCCGGCTCCGACTCCGACAATCAATCCGATGGAAGCTATCACTCCGACTCCGACTACAGTCAAGATGAAGGTGTTGCCGGACTTGCACTCGTATCCTCCAACTCCAACTCCTACGACTTATTTGATTCACCAAATGAGGGAATTGGAAGATGCTTCATGGCTAAAGGTCCCAAGGTAACACACCCTGAATTCATTGACTTTGATAGTGATGAGGATGACTTGCTAGGTGAAGATGAGCTCTTGCATGATAAATCTAGTGAACTTAGTAATGATGAAAATGCTAGTAGTCTTTATAGTCGAGAAGAGTCGAATGACAATGCTATGAAGGAGATTGAGCGTCTAACTAAAGAACTAAACACTCTTAAGTTAGCTCATGAAACAACTCAAGAAGATCATAGAGAGCTCCTAAGAACTCATGAGAAGCTACGCTTCGAGAAGCTCACTCTAGAGCAAGAACATGAGTTTCTAAAAGCGATCAATGACGATCTTCGAAAGAAGAGTTCTTCATATCTTGCCAAACGACTTCTCTTGTCTAATTTCTTGCCACCTATTAAGACTAAGCATGACAAGCATAAGAAAAATTCTTCCTCTAGTAGTAACAATAACAATGTTAAATCCAGTATTGTTACTTCTAGTAGTTCTCTTGATTC
Organism: Secale cereale; assembly: GCA_902687465.1. Lineage (NCBI taxonomy): Eukaryota > Viridiplantae > Streptophyta > Magnoliopsida > Poales > Poaceae > Secale > Secale cereale. The sequence goes on from LR738712.1 coordinate 607,444,991, forward strand.
CACTAACAATGTTTCAAGCCAAGTTACACTTGAGCAAGAAAATAGCTTATTGAAGGAAATCATAGAGAAAGGTGTCTACAAGAGTCTTGCCGGAAGCAAGAACTTTGAGGAAATTGTTCGCAAACAAGGAAGGCACCGGAAGAATCAAGGGATTGGTTTTGAGCGAAAGTTCAACGCCGAAGGTGTTGAGTGGGAAGAAGGTCAATACCCTACTCCACAGTTTGTTTCACAAAAGGAGAAGTATGATCCTACTTCTTCCAATGTGGAACAAGCTCAAGATGACCTTCCACCACAAGACCACAAGCTAAAGGCCAAGGACAAGCTTCAAGAGGAGATTGATGCATTCATTGAAGCACCTCAAGCCATGGCCAAGTGGGTTCCCAAGGACACATCAAGTTCTACTTCGTCAAGCTCAACTACAACACCAAGGATTCCCATCAAGATGATGTGGATCCCAAAGAAGAAGAACTAGTAGGTTCTTGAGGATGACTCCGCCAACATACTTCACTCATATTCATTTTGGCAAGAACTTGTGCAATCAACTTCCACATCATGCACTAGTTCATGGAGTCACAAACCCTCTTGTTGGTAAGTCAAGGGACAAGGTAATCATTGCTTTCATGGACATCATCTTTTGTGAACCTCAATCTATGTCTATGGATACTCTTGTTTGTTCCTTGTGGGACTAACCCATGTAGGTATTGAAAGTGCCCTAATCCAAAGGATAGCTCCCAACTCTTGATGATCTACATCAACATTGAGCATCCACATCTTCAACATCTACATGAAGTCTTCTACGACAACCCAAGGTTAGTTTGACCCTTTAAAAGGGGTTCTCACATCTAGGGGGAGCTTTGCTCTAAAAATTGAGCTCAAGCATCTTCAAATGATGTGAACACATAAATGCTTTATGTAAAAGTGGTAACCCCACTTGTGCTTAAACGATGAGTATGACCTATGATCAAATGTTCTCATTTGGCTCCTAAGTCAATATACTCATATATAGATGACCTAGTCATCGACAAATTGTGTGCTAGTAGCTAGAGTTTTGGTTGTGCATGTTTGACACATATTTCATTTGCTATCTTATTGTGTGAGCATGTTGAATGCATGATTTTATCCATTCAAGGACATCCATTTGTTGTTTTGATTGTTTTGACTTTTCTGGCCAAATGGATGGACAAGAATGCCTAAGCACCTTCCCTAGCTATCTATGCTTTCTTGTCTCAAATTCTATTCATGCTCATATCACAACTTTGAACAAGTCATTTTCGGACCCTCCGAGTGAGGAGCACTCGGAGCCACCGATCCGTCTAAGGCTGACTTCCAAAACCTTCTAAGTCCATTTCGGTCTGACCAACTTTTCCATCTCGGTCCAACCGAAACGCTTAGACTGATCTAGGTTTCATCTCGGTGAAACCGAGTTCAAAATCTCGGCGTGACCGATATGTGTAACTGCACAGCAGTTAGCCATTTCGGTGTCACCGAGTTTTTCAACTCGGTCCCACCGACAGTATGGGGATATATATACCTGAGGGCTGCGCGCGATTTAATTCTTCAAACCGTTTCGCCCCCAAGTCCCCTGCTGCCGTCGCCCTGGTCTTCGGATCGTCGCCGTCGTCGCCTGTGCGCCCTCGCCGCAGGTCTCCGCCGCCGTCAACGGTAATCTTCTCCGCACCGTTGCCGCCGTAGAGGGACTCCACCAAGTTAGGGTGAGTCCCGATCCCTCTCGTGCTCCCCATCTGATTCTTGCACGATTGGTTTGCCATGTATCTATCCACGTTTGAGATATTCCCTAAACATCAGATCAGATCCTTTTAGTTTCGAGCGAAATTCTTAGGTTTAGGTTTCCACGGAACACATCTCGGTGAAGCCGATTTTGAAAACTCGGAATGACCGATTTGGCCTCTGGCCATTGCACTGCACCGTTCGGTCTAACCGATTCGTGCAAATCGGTGTGACCGATGTAGAGTCTCAGTGAAACCCTAGTTTATCGGCAGGACCGAAACCCATTTCGGTCTGACCGAAAGTGGTGTGTAGGTTTCTGTTATACACTTCGGATTCACCGAAACTGAAAATCGGTTTGACCGAAATGCATTCTGTGAAAACTCAAAACTAAGATTTGAACTCATTTTTTTTGCAAAAACCTCTGCAGTTGTGATAACTCTTCTACTCTGCCTATACCTTATCTTTTCATAGGTTGTCAGCTATGTCAGATGTCAGTGACAGCCAGAACAGGTCTGAGTCACCGTTTGCAGAGATCCCTGAGGCAGATACTAGTCCTGAGGCTAGTAGTTCCAGTGATGATGGTGAGAGGAGCACCCCTAGTGGTTTGCCTCCTGCAGCCACCAGGACCAGAAAGAAGATAAATTCTGATGATGAGGACTCTGACTTCGTTGCTGAGGAAGTTACCTCCAAGCCCAAGAGGAATGTTGTTGCCAAAGAGCACCAAGGGCAGCAGTCGAGGAAAGGCACAAGCAAAGTCAAGCAGTCAGCTGTTGCAAAGAAGCTAAACTTGGAAGAGCCAGCTCCAAGTAAGGTGAAGAAAACTTCCAAGAGGAAGAGGGTAGTATATGCTGAACCTCATGTTGATGCAGCTGCTGAAGAAGAAGAAGAAGATGCACCCCAGCCTCCTCCTCAGAAGGCTAAGTTCATGGGTGATGCTATTAGGGCTCAAGCCTCTTCTAAGCCCAAGAAGCCTGCTCAAGCCAAGGCAGCTCCAGCCAAGCCCAAGAGGACAACCAGGAGCATTCCAGCTTCTGAGAAGAACAAAGGTAATTTGCCACCGTCTGAGTCAGATGAAGAGCATGTGTTGCTGAAGCTCCGTCCTAAGTTGCCGCTCCACAACGATGCTCATCCTCAAGCCGAGGATATGAAGGCAAGGAAGGATAGAGGTCTCAGGCTATGGAGACAGTCTGATCCATATGCCGTGAGGAGAAGGACTGCTGTGGACCCCAGATTCCACACCAGAGAGCAGCAGGACTTCTATGAGACCGTGCTGATGGATAAGAAGCCTATTGTTGCTGACACCAGGTATGTTGACTGAAAATACATTGACAGTGAAGAGCACCGAGACTTCTTTCCCCATGTGCATGAGAGCTTCACTGCATGTGGAGTTGATGAGTTCGTGGGTCAAGAGCTGACAGCTTGAATGACGAGATGATCATGCAGTTCTACGCCACAGCCCACTTTTATCCTGATGGCAAGATCACCTGGATGACTGAAGGTCAAAGGTTTTCTTCGTCTGTTGAAGAATGGGCAGAACTTCTGAATGCTCCAGTGCAGAGAGAGGACGACATTGATGTCTATGGGATTCCTAAGAAGAGCCATGATTCCATGAAGAACATGTACAAGGAAATCCCCGCTGCTGATTTGGAAGGGTGGAAGCTTGGCTCAGTGTACTATCTCCAGGCAGGTCTGACTACAACGAACACTATTTTGAGGCATACATTGATGCCCAAGTCTGGAGACCACCACATGATTCGAGGCTATTCTATCAACATGCTGCACATTCTTGATGAGAAGGCACCTTTTAAGGTGATGGACTTAATGGTAGAGACCATTAAGAGGACTGCAGCTGACCAGAAGAGGTCGTGTGGATTTGCCCCGCAGATTCAGATGCTCATCAATGCCAAGTTTGGCACGGGCAAATTCATGTTGGATAGGAAGCATTTGCCACTGCAGCCAGAGCATGAGGATAACGTAGTTGTGATGGATGAGGAGGATCCAACCTCAGTTGAAGGTCAAGCCAAAATTGAAGCTGCGAAGAAAGCCAAAGCTGACAAAGAGGCAGCAGCAGCAGCAGCTAAACCAAAGAGCTTCGGAGAGCAGATTCTTGAAGCTACCCAGAGGATTGAACAACGCCTGGCCAGCATTGAACAATCTCAGGAAAGCCTAGAGAGGATTGTTGAGGACAAGATCCACGCTCTGGACGTGAAGCTGACTGAGATTCAGGTGTCCGTCAACAAGCTTGAGGCAGACATGGAGGAAGCAAGGCAGGAGAGAGCAGAGCTCATGCAGGATGATCTAGTCCAGTACTCTCATCGCCAGACTGCTCAGGTTCCCAGAGGATCCCGATCTGCAGCTATCCCAGTGACTGACTCCAGAGCTACCACTTCAGCACCTCCTACAGCTCCAGCAGTTACTCCAGCTCCAGCATCGACTCCTCCAGCGCAGACATCAGCAGAAGTCTTCGCCGATGCCGTCATTTCTACTCCGACATCTACCCAGACGGGAGCCGCCAGCAGAGCCCACAGTGACGCTTAGCTCTATACCTTTTCGAACTTTTTGGTAACTTGTTGCCAAAGGGGGAGAAATTGTATAGATCATAGGGCTTCGAGAGAGAGAGTGCTCTTTCGTTCTTTTGCCGGTTTCCTTGAGATACATTTGTTTCTTTTGGTCTTTCGATACTTTCAGTGTGCTTGCTACTACGTTTGATGCTACCTTAATGAGTGCTTGGTCATACTATGCTTTAATGTGTGCTTAATGCTTATCATATGCTATTCCTTCTTGTATGACTATTTACTCTTGTCTTGGTGATTGAGTGCATGTTATTCATTCTTATCATTTTGTGCGCTCCACCAAGATGTATGTGACATGGAAGAGTGACCCATAATCCTAATCGATTGTGCATTTGCATTCAAACGCAAATTTTAAATAATGCACAAATTTAGGGGGAGCTCTTGTTTATCACATACTTCTCAAAGCGACGATATTATTCATTGATTATATCTTTTGTCGAAGCTTTGATCTATATGTTGTCATCAATTACCAAAAAGGGGGAGATTGAAAGTGCAACTAATCCCCGGGTGGTTTTGGTAATTAATAACAACATATATATCATTGAACTAATATTTACTTGAGAATCATTTCAGAGAAGTTCGATGATATGGGTATGGAAATGTCTGAAGAAGTGGACCCCTCAAAATGCTAAGACAAGCATTGGCAAAAGATCAAGACTCTATTTTTGGTTTAGTGATCAAAGATCACATTGAGTCCATAGGAAAAGCCAATACTATTAAAAGGGGATGAGGTTGTGTTAATGATCTGGTTGCTCAAGTGCTTGGTGATCTAGCTCCCTCAACTATCAGCACCTTTCACTACTTAACACACTCATAAGTAATCTCGGACAAACCGATTCTGCAAACTCAGTCCCACCGAGATGAACCACCTCAGTTATTCTTCCAAACCCTAATTTCTCGGTCCATCCGATTTTGAGTTTCGGTCTCACCGAAACTGGACTGCCAACCTTCTGTAACCAATTGACATCACTTCGGAATATCCGAGTTGTTAATTTCGGTCCCACCGAGATGGCAAGCTCCTACCTTTGACTCACTTCGGACACACCGAGATGGTATTTTCGGTCCCACCGAAAATCCCAACGTTCACTATATTTGAACTTTCGGTCTGACCGAGTTTTCACTTTGGTCTCACCGAGATGGCTCAAATATGTGTGTAACGGTTGGATTTTGTGTGGAGGCTATATATACCCCTCCACCCCCTCTTCATTCGTGGAGAGAGCCATCAGAAAGTCTACCACTCCTACCATACACTTTCTGAGAAGAGAACCACCTACCCTTGTGTTGAGATCAAGCCATTCCATTCCTACCATATGAAACTTGATTTCTAGCCTTCCCAAGTTGCTTTCCACTCAATCCTTTCTTCCACCACAGCCATATCAGTGAGGAGAGTTGAGTGTTGGGGAGATTATCATTTGAAGCACAAGAGCAAGGAGTTCATCATCATCAACCACATCTATTACCTTTTGGAGGGTGGTGCCTCCTAGATTGGTTAGGTGTCGCTTGGGAGCCTCCGTCTTCGAGATGTGGAGTTGAACCAAGAAGTTTGTAAGGGCAAGGAGATCGCCTACTTCGTGAAGATCTACCCCGAGTAAGGCTAGTCCTCCGTGGGCGTAGGCCATGATGGAATAGACAAGGTTGCTTCTTCGTGGACCCTTCGTGGGTGGAGCCCTCCGTGGACTCGCGCAGCCGTTACCCTCCGTGGGTTGAAGTCTCCATCAACGTGGATGTACGATAGCACCACCTATCGAAACCACGACAAAAATCTCCGTGTCTCCAAACTGCGTTTGATCTTCTCCACCTCTCTTTACTACATGTGCAATTTACTTTCCGCTGCTTATACTCTAGAATTGCATGTGTAGGGTGATACTTGTGTTGATCATAATTGTGAAACTGCCAAAAACTGTTCATGATCTAAAGGCAGATTTTTTATATTGTCAAGTAGTCTAATCACCCCCCCTCTAGACATACTTTCGATCCTACACGCGACAGTAGAGAAAACCGGAAAGTCCGATGGGCCATACCGCAAAATCCACCGCACCAAAGGTCATGATCTCCAAGAGTGCCGCCAAGTTGAACAGCTTGTCAAGAAACAGAAGGCTGAATACAAGAAGCGTGACAAGGAGAGAGGCCAAGAAGGTGCTATTGGGAAGAACCGCGGTGGTAGAGGAGGCTACCGCGTCAGGGCCCCGTAGCAGAAGGAGAAACCTGCTAGAGGCCGTGAGAAGAAAGAAGGAGATGATGTGAGTGATGAAGAAGACGAGGAAGAAACCAACGAGCAAGAACTCCAAAAGGCAACTGAAGCCATGTGTGTTGATGGAGGTGCATCCTTGCACTCCTCTCATCGCCGACTCAAGCAATGGGCATGTGAGGTCAATGCCAAGGGGCCAGCTGTAAAGTCCAGAAGGCCACTTAAATGGTCCCGCACGCCTATCATCTTTGATGAAGAAGATCACCCTGACCGTACCACTGCGGTCGGGTGTCCTTTGTTGGTCTCCCCAATAATCCGCAACCTCAAGGTAACAAAGATGCTAGTTGACGGTGGAGCTGGGTTAAACTTGATCTCCCTAGGGTGGTTGAAAAGCTACAGATCCCTAACGAAGAGCTCAAAGCTACGGGCACGTTCCAAGGAATCAACCCCGGTAGGAGCCGACCCAAGGGGAAGATTACACTGCCTGTGACGTTTGGCGGGGAACTGAACTACCGGACCGAGAATGTCATGTTTGATGTTGTTAAACTTCCTTTGCCTGACAATGGAATTATTGGTCGCCCAGCTCTAGCAAAATCCATGGCAGCGTCCCACTATGCCTATAACACCTTGAAAGATGCCAGGGCCCCTGGGTATCATTTCAATTACATTTGATAAGAAAGATACATTTATATGTGTGGACAAGATGTACCAATATGCGGTAGCAGCTGAGGCTATAGAAATCCCAGCTCCCGCCAAGGAAGCAAAGAGTGGAAAGAAGTATAGCAGGGACGCCGACAAGGACTCCGCGAAATGCGCCTCTCCAGAGTGTGCTGCGCCTGTCGATGACCTGCCGAAGAGTTCCACTAGCAAAAGATCCAAGGTTACTTCCCCTGCGACAAATAAGGTCCCGGCAAGGCATGATGGCGCTGATGGTACGTTCACCATCAATGCCACCCTTGATGACAAATAGGAAAGCGCGCTCGTTACCTTCCCGCGGGCGAATGTCGATGTGTTTGCCTGGCAACCATCTGACATCCCGGTCTTCCCAGGGAGGTAATCGAGCACCACCTTGCTGTCTGCCCTCATGCTAGGCCCGTCAATCAAAGGGTTAGAAAGCAAGCCTTGGAGCGACAATAGTTCATTGCAGAGGAAATCAAGAAACTTGAAGAAGTTGGTTTGATCAGGGGAGTGTTGCATCCAACTTGGTTAGAAAACCCGGTGGTGGTGTGCAAGGCAAATGGGAAATGGAGGCTTTGCATTGATTTCACCGACCTGAACAAGGCATGCCTGAAGGACCCCTTTCCCTTGCCGCACATCGATCAGATTGTTGATTCCACTTCTGGATGTGATTTGCTTTCCTTCTTGGACGTGTACTCCGGGTACCATCAAATATTCATGGCCAAGGAAAATGAAGAGAAAACCACGTTCATAACTCCATGCAGCACGTACTGCTTTGTGCGTATGCCCTTCGGATTAAAGAGTGCAGGTTCTACATTTGCGAGGGCTGTACAGATCAAGTTTGCGCGTCAGCTGGACAGAAATGTGGAAGCCTACATGGATGATATAGTGGTCAAAACCAAGGATATATCAACACTCATTCGGACTTAGAAGAAACTTTCGCAAACTTGCACAAGATCAATTTGAAACTTGACCCCGATAAGTGTATGTTTGGTGTCCCATCCGGCAAGCTCCTTGGTTTCTTTGTGTCTTACCGGGGAATTGAGGCCAATCCCGACATGTAATACCCCGGATGTAATACTTTCCCTTTTGGGTATATAATATATCTCCGGCTTCATCTATTTCCATTCCGGGTTCCTTGTCTTTCGGGTTTCGTCGTTTTGTTGTGTGAGTGTGTGGCATTCATTCATATCATGTAGACATGTGCATCGCATTGCATTTGTGTTGTCGGTTGCATCCGGTTCCGCGTGTTCCTTCCCGTTGTCCGTTTCGCGTTCCGGAGCTCCCTCACGTGTCCGTGACGCCCCGTAGGCCTACTTTGTTGTTCGGGCGTTTAACGTTACCGGTGTGTCGCGAGGTTGTTGTGTGTGTTGTTGTTTTGTTGTGTGCAACCCGCCTCTCAAATCTCGTCTCGTTTGGACTCCGTTGGCTTTTCCATCCGTTGTTCATGTGGGTCCAAAGTGCCTTCACTTCGTGTCCCGGAAACACCCCTACTGCAGTCTTTTATCTCCTCCTAGGCCTTTTTAATCTACCCCCGCGATCGGATCCGTCGGATCGCGATCGGAGGGTTCCTAACACCCCTAAATCCCCCTAACCCTAGAAAAACTGCTATATTTAGGCCACCCTGTGTCCATTTTGGGCATCCCTATCCTCTAGATCCTACCCCTCCTCTTTTTCTGTGCTCATCCAGTCCCCTCCTCCGGAGATCGCGCCGGCCTCTGCAGCCTCGAGGGCGCCGCCGCGTCGATCGCCTTGGATCCGGTCGGGTCAACGCTCCCCGAGCGAGCGAGCCTCCCGCGTCGGCCTCGCTGGCCTCCCGAGCGAGCGACCAGGCGTCGCGTCGAGGACCACTTCGTCGCCTCCGCTCCCTTCGGCCCGAGCCGGCTGGGCCGATCCAGCTGAGGCCCGTACGCTCCTCCGCCCCGAGCCGCTTCGTCGTCGCCGCCTGGGCCGTACGCCTCCCGAGCCAGCCTCGCGGGCCAGCGCCTCCGCAGGCCAGATCGCCACCGCCGCCTGGGCCTCCCCGTCCCAGCCGGGCCTCGCCGACCGGGCCGGACCAGGCCGACTCCGCGGGCAGGCCGCCGCCCCGCTCCGCACTCGGGCCGAAGCCCAGCCGCCAGCCTCCTCTCGGGCTAGATCCGGCCGAGCCCATATCCATCTCTCAGATCTGTTGAGGTTGACCTCCCCCCCCTTTTTTCTTCTAAGTACCAGGATTTTGATCTGTGATGCTATCTTTCAACATGCATAACTTTTTGTCTGTTGTTCCGATTCGCGCGTGTAGCATGTCCAGACGTTCGTGGAGACTTGCTCTACGTTTTATCTGTTGTTGTCATGCATGTTAGAGATCATCTAGGTGCTTGTTTTGCTGTTGCAAGAGTGCATCATGATATAAACTGCTGCTATGTGTTATTTTTATGCCACCTTTGCCATGTGATATCTTCTAGCTCGTTTGTCCGAATGATGCAAATGACATGTCCACGTGTTCGTCTTGCCATGCTCTACATGTTGTATGTGATAGGTTGCATGGTAGATTTATTATTGCCTTGTTATCATCGTTGCAAAGTGCCATGTGGCTGTGATGTTATTTCACTTGTTATGAAATGCCATCTTGTTGAGCTCGTCGCAATCGTTGTGTTTACCTCCATGATGCATGCTTGTGTGTTTCGGGATCACCTTCATGTGTACTTTGATGAGGTGCTTACCTCTTGCCATGTTTAGTTTCGAGGTGACTTAAACATGCTCTTTTATATGCCATGATGATATTGCTGTTTTAGGATTTGTGGTTTTTCACTAAGTCTGAAATCTGTAACGTTCTGATGCCATGTTCGTGTGATGTTCTAGGACAAAGCATGTTAGTTTTGGAGTGGATCTTGATTGTTCCTTGTAGTATATATTGTTGTCTTTCCATCCATGTCCTCACATGTCTATTTAAGTGGCTGTAGCATGTTTATCTTTTGCTCCAAAGTTTCAATAAAATTCTGCTGCCATAATTTTATTGTCAAGTTCAATATGTCCAAGATCATTGCTATTGATCCGTGACTCCGTTGGGGGTGCAACTTGGACATAGTTGCTGTAGTATATATCTAGTTTGTGTTCATGTCATTTGCCATGATATTTGAGTGCTGTAGCTTAATTATTTTGAGCTCCGAAGTTGCTATGTTGCTGTAATTTTCAGCTTTCGCTCATTTCTTGTTTCGGGCATAACTTTTAGCCCGTAACTCCGATTTCAGCGAATCTTATATCAAACTTGATTGTTTTTCTGTGTAGATTAATAATATCAGATTGTTATCATGTTTTGAGGTGTTTTGCTTGAGTGATATTTTCCGTGCTCCGTGTGCATCCTTAGTGCATCCATCATGCATTCATCTTTTTCGAGTGCGCATTGCATCTTGTTGATTGGTGCTTGGTGTGCTTGTTTTGTTTAGAGCCGGAAGCTGAGACCGAGTACGAGGTTGAGCACGAGGTTACCAACGAGGTTGAGCACGAGGACCCTTCTTACGATCCGAACGACTTCTCTTCAGGCAAGATGACCGAACCCCGATAACATTACTATCTTTGCCTATTGCTAGTAGTCTCGATCTATAGTTTTGCCTCGATGCCCATGATCTTCTTGTCAGCCTCCTACTTGTAGCCAATTGCCATGTTTAACCAACCTACCTATGCAAACCGTTGCTTGGCTAAGTACGCTTCGCTCAGCCCTTCTTATAGCATTGCTAGTTGCAGGTGAAGATCGAAGATGCTTGCTTCATGTTGAAGTTTGGTTGGGTTATATCACACTATATAAATGTTTAAAATGAAATCATCTATATATTGGCAAGGGTGGAAGGCTAAGCCTTTTGCTTGGTGATTTGTTCCACTCATGCCGTTAGGAACCGTATAAACCGGTGTTATGTTCCTTGATTATGCGTTCCTAACACGGTTGGGGTGTATGGGACCCCCTCGATAAACCGCTAAGTGCTAAGTCTTTTCCAGCAAGTCCCAACATTGGTACTATTTGCCTAATAACAAACTAAACTTGGATAGGGAGTAATTAACCCTCTTTCTTAATCAACAACCCCGGGCCAGTGCTCCACATGAGTGTTGGTCCGAAACGGGGAGTCTGCGGGGCCGCCTTGGGGCAACCCGAGGTATCTGGTATACACCCGTAGAATCACCCATCCGGCCGTGTCCTGAGACTTAGATACGCGCGGCTACTATCAGGGTGTCGACACGCCGGGAGGATTTGCTGGATTAGCCTTACCTTAGCTCGGTATATCTTGAGCACGGGATTCCGAGGATACTCGGGTCTTCCCACTTTGGAGTTGCGACTCCGCGGATCGTGGGCTTGTAATGGGTCAAGTTGGAACACCCCTGCAGGGTTTTGAACTTTCGAAAGCCGTGCCCGCGGTTATGTGGCAGATGGGAGCTTGTTAATTCCGGTTGTAGATAACTTGACACAATGTTTCTAATACACTACCAGCGTGTGTTCCGTGACTGTCAATTTCCGAATAGGGATTCGGGAGTTGAACACGGAGGGGTTATGCTTGTCGAGCTTGTAGCTAGGATCACTTCGTGATCACTTCTCGCCGAGGCTTTCTCTTCTCGCTCTCACTCACGTAAGCTAGTTGCTAGTTGCTGCTGCAGACACTTGTTCTTTTCTTCAGCCTTATCCTCACCCAAAGGCTTAAATAGTCTTGTTACCCGGAGACGGGATTGCTGAGTCCTCTGTGGCTCACAGTTACTTCACACACCAGATGCAGGTCCAGCTGTGAGATATCCAGGTGATGGCACCGAGCTGGATTGGGAGTACGACGAGGAGCGTAGTCGGTACTATGTGCGATACCCGGATGATCAGTAGTGGAGACTCTTACTAGGATTCGATCCGCCTGTGGTTTATTTATCTAAGTTTGGTACTTTGACATTTGGCTTTTGCCCTTAGAGGGTTGTGATGTTCTTAATGTATGATGTTTGAGACTTGTACTGTAATTCTGTGACGTGGCGAGTGTAAGCCAACTATTTTCTGTTTACTATCCCCTCTTTTACATGAGTTGTGCAAAGATTACCAAACTTGAGATCATTCTAGGATGGACTTATGCCTTTAAGTCGTGCCTCGACACGTAGGAGGTATAACTCCATCCTGGGCATTACAAGTTGGTATTCAGAGCCTTCTCCGACCTAGGAGCCCCCACTGTTTGATCGAATCGTTGACGGTCGAGTCTAGGCACACACTAAAAACTTTTTGAGTCCTATATTATATCGGAGAGTAGGATTTCTTTGTTTCTCATCCCCTTTCTCTCTGGTGAGGACTCCTGACGACTACTCTTGTCTCTCCTATCTTCAAAAATTGCACAATTTTTTTTTAGGAATCCCGCGAGTATTCTGGGATTGTTTCGATGTTCTTGTGACAAGGATATTGTTCTCGATGCCTCCTGTTACCGAGGAGTTGAGCTTCGGGGTATCATTGTAACAAGCATATCGCGGCAGTACTAAATACTTAAGACGGCCGACATCGAAAATCTCCCCTATACGGCCAGTGGCAAGATAACCCCGACATCACCCAGTACTGGGGAGGTAGTTCGGGAGTATTGCCATAGCTTGTTATAGTGGATGCTTTTCGAAGGTCCGAGGTACACAGTTTCCGAGAAAGACTGGTTATGTGTTGAAGGATGGATACACCTGGATGTAGGTTTAGAGTTGATTGCGCGGTGCTTCCCGTGTATCCCCAACACCTGATTGCATAACTGGAATCTTTCGGAAATCTATAGGTGGGTTTTATCCAGTAGATCGTAGGCATTCTTCCAACGAATGCAGGTTAGTGAGTTCGGGGTTCTACATTGAGTGAAGGGGTTATATGACCGATGTTACTATCAGGAGTTGCATCTTAAAGGGTCCTTGGCTATGCTGATCCGGGGATTGCAAAACCTTTTCGTAACGCGTTCATATGCTTTCAGCACAAAGATGTTAGAGCGAAACTCCTCTCTTGTGTTTGTTCCCGTCTGTACCTTGTTGTTTTTCTTATTTTATCCTTTTGTCCCCTATGTGGCTTCTCGTGAAGATTGATGTTATCATTTAACTGAGAAATTCATTCGTTCCTCTTGTTCGGATGATTTCATTCGTTCTTATTGTTCGAATGATTATTGTGAAGACTTGTTGCAATTCATTCCATTGATTCAGCTTATTCCTTTTGTCAATCAATTGCTGATTCGTGGTCATCTCTTACAGGATGGCTCCGAAAAAGGTTCCCAACGCTAACCCAGAGGTGGAAGAGGTCCCAGATCATCCTCCTTCCCCTCCTCCTCCCCCTGAGGCTTGGAGAGCAATTATGCAGACTACTGCCCAGAACACTCAGTTGATGATGCAGATGATGCAGCAGATGCAAGCTATGCAAGCTAATCAGGGTGTTCCAGGGAATCAAGGCAACTTCTTCCGGCAGCACCATGCTACCCTCAACCAGTTCCTGGCTAACAATCCTAAAGCTTTCAGTTACTGTGTCGACCCTCTTGATGCTGAGGATTGGTTGACCGACATAAAGAAGCATTTTGAGTGCAGTAACGTGAAGGAAGATGATTATGTGAAGTTTGCAGCCTTCCAACTGAAAGATCAAGCAGCTGACTGGTGGCAGCAGTACAAAGACTCCAGGCCGGGTCAAGTGATCTCTTGGGAGAATTTCTGCAAGGATTTCCGTTCGCACCACATTCCTACAAGTGTCATCGAGGGTATGCGTGAGCAATTCCGCAACCTGAAGCAGGGCTCCATGACAGTCTATCAGTATAATGTCAAGTTCCAAAACCTCGCTCGCTATGCTAAGCAAGACATTCCTGATGCCAAGAGTAAAATCTATCAGTTCCGTGGAGGTCTCAAAGATGAACTTCAGCTTGCTCTCACTTTGTTCGAGCCCGATGAATTCGACAAGTTCTATAACATGGCTTTGAAACAAGAAGCAGCTCAGCTCAAGATGGAGGCTTCTAAGAAGAGAATTCGAGATGCCGTTCACTCTTCCTCATCGTCTCAGATGGTCTCGAAGCATCAGAAATTCTGGCTTCCTCCTCCTCCAGTGATTCGAGCTCCATACAACAACTCCAACAACTCCAACAACAAGAACTCTAGTGGTCGTGGTTTCTCCCACCCACCCAACCCGAGCAACCAGTCGAAGAAGCAGTTTCAGTCTCAAGGCTCCAAGTCCAGTGGCTCTCATTTCCGTCCTCTCTTTGAAGTGGTGTGCAACAAGTGTGGCCAGAAGGGTCATTATGCCAACTGATGTCCGAATCCGAAGCGTCTTCCACCTCCTCCACCTGTGAGTTCAGCTATTGTCAGGCATGATCCAAAGGCATCAAGGGTCAATCTGATGAATGCAACACAAGCGGAGAATTCTTCTGATGTCATTTTGGGTAACCTTCCAGTTAACTCTTTTCCAGCTAAAGTGTTATTTGATTCGGGTGCTTCATGCTCTTTCATGTCTCAACCATTTGCATCCAAGCACAATATTGCCACTTCAAATTTGCCTCAGAAGTTGCAAGTTGTTTCTCCGGGCAGGATTATGACTTCTAGTGTCTATGCTCCGGATGTTTCTATTCGCATGGGAGATTATCGCTTTCTGGCTAAACCGGTGATTCTTGGTAATTCTGACATCGACCTCATCCTCGGAATGGATTGGCTTTCTCAGCACGATGCTCACATTGATTGTGCTCAAAAGGAAGTCAAGTTGACTCATTCTGATGAAGATGTGATTATCTTTGCTTCAAGGGATAACACTATCCGGCTTTTCTCTCTCAATGATAAGGGCGAAATTAATGCCATATCTCAAATTCCGGTGGTGAACGAATATCAAGACGTCTTTCCTGAAGAACTTCCAGGCATGCCTCCACACCGTCAGGTGGAGTTTGTCATTGAACTCGAGCCGGGCACTGAGCCAGCATGCCGGCGTCCGTACAAGCTCTCTCCGGATGAATTGAAGGAATTGAAGAAGCAGCTTGATAAGCAGGAGAGTATGGGTCTCATCAGACCGAGTACATCTCCGTGGGGCTATGGTGTCTTATTTGTCAAGAAGAAAGATGGCACAGAGCGTCTCTGTGTTGACTACCGGCCATTGAACAAGAAGACGATTAAGAACAAGTATCCGCTCCCCAACATCAACGAACTCTTTGAGCAGCTCAAAGGAGCTAAAGTGTTCTCTAAGCTTGACCTCCGAATGGGCTATCATCAAATTCGCATTCGCGAGGAAGACATTCCCAAGACGGCCTTCAGAACGAGCTACGGTTCATACGAGTATACCGTCATGTCCTTCGGTCTCGCCAATGCTCCTCCTACCTTTTCAAGGATGATGCATTACATCTTCAACCCCTATACTGGCGAGTTTGTGCTTGTGTATCTGGATGATATTCTGGTGTTTTCCAAGAATGAAGAAGATCACGAAAAGCACTTACGTCTGGTTCTTGATCGACTCCGAGAGCATAAATTCTATGCCAAGTTCTCCAAGTGCGAGTTTTGGCTCGATAAGGTTTTATACCTGGGCCACATCATCTCAGCTGACGGTATTGCGGTTAATCCCGAGAAAGTTGAAGCAATTGTCAACTAGGAAGCTCCTCAGAACGTCAAGCAGCTCCGCAGTTTTCTGGGTCTTGCCAGCTATTGCAGAAGGTTTGTTGAGAACTTCTCCAAGATTGCCAAGCCTCTTTCCAACCTGCTTCAGAAGAATGTCAAATACTTTTGGTCTCCAGAGTGTGAAGTGGCATTCAAAACCCTCAAAGAGAAGCTAGTCTCCGCTCCAGTTCTGACTCCTCCGGATGAATCCAAGCCCTATGAAGTGTTCTGTGATGCTTCTCTTCAAGGTCTTGGTGGTGTGCTCATGCAAGATAAGAGAATTGTGGCATACACTTCTCGTCAGCTAAAGCCAAGTGAGAAGAACTATCCCACACATGATCTCGAGCTAGCAGCTGTGGTACATGCTCTGATTACGTGGAGACATCTGTTGTTGGGCAGAAAGGTCGACATCTTCACTAATCACAAGAGCTTGAAGTACATCTTCACACAGCCGCATCTAAACCTCCGCCAGACTCGTTGGGTTGAAATGATCCAAGAGTACAATCCCAGCATTGAATATACTCCTGGCAAGGCGAATGTGATTGCAGATGCTTTGAGCAGAAAGGCATATTGCAACAGCCTTCTTATCAAACCGTACCAGCCTGAGCTTTGTGAAGCATTCAGGAAACTCAACCTCCAAGTTGTTCCGCAGGGTTTTCTTGCAAATCTTCAAATTGCTCCTACCTTGGAAGATCAAGTCCGTGAGGCCCAACTCAGTGATACCATGGTGAAGAAAGTGAAATATGGGATTGCAAAGGGCACTCCAAAATACAAGTGCTTCCGTGTTGATGAGAGAGATACCTTGTTCTTCGAGGACAGACTCGTTGTTCCCAAAGGTGATCTCAGGAAGCTCATAATGGAAGAAGCTCATGATTCTCTCCTTTCCATTCATCCTGGCAGTTCCAAGATGTATCAAGACCTCAAGCAATCTTACTGGTGGACACGCATGAAAAGGGAGATTGCCCAATTCGTGAATGAATGTGATGTTTGCAGAAGAGTGAAAGCAGAACATCAACGTCCAGCCGGTCTTCTCCAACCTCTTCCTATCCCCGAGTGGAAGTTCGACCACATTGAAATGGACTTCGTCACTGGCTTTCCTAAATCCAAGCGAGGAAATGATGCTATCTTCGTGGTGATTGACAAGCTTACCAAAGTCGCTCACTTTCTTCCAGTCAAAGAATCAATCAATGCAGCTCAACTTGCAGAGCTGTACACTTCCAGAATTGTGTCCCTACATGGCATTCCTCAAGTGATATCCTCAGACCGTGGAAGCTTGTTCACATGAAGGTTCTGGGACTCCTTTCAGTCCGCCATGGGCACTAAGATCAGGTTCAGCACTGCTTTTCACCCTCAGACTAGTGGTCAAGTCGAGCGCGTGAATCAGATTCTAGAAGACATGCTCAGAGCCTGTGTCATCTCCTTCGGCATGAAATGGGAAGACTACCTTCCATTTGCCGAGTTCTCTTACAACAATAGCTTTCAAGCAAGTGCAGGCAAAGCACCGTTTGAAATTCTCTATGGCAGAAAGTGCCGTACCCCTCTCAACTGGTCTAAAACAGGCAAACGTCAACTTCTTGGCAATGACTTGATCTCAGAAGCCGAAGAAATGTGCAAAGTCATACGTGAGAATCTCAAGGCCGCTCAGTCGCGCCAGAAGAGCTACTATGACGGCAAGCATCGTGATTTGGCATTCAACATCGATGATCATGTCTATCTCCGAGTTTCTCCGATGAAAGGAACCCAAAGATTCGGTATCAAAGGAAAACTTGCTCCTAGATACGTCGGGCCTTTCAAGATTCTTGGCAAAAGAGGCGATCTAGCCTATCAGCTTGAGCTCCCTCCCAACTTCGCAAATGTTCATGATGTCTTCCATGTGTCTCAACTTCGCAAATGCTTCAAGGCACCTGAGCGCATGATTCCGTTTGAGGAGATTGATCTTCAACAAGACCTGTCCTACCGAGAGCACCCAGTTGCAATTCTCGAAGAAACCGAACGCAAGACCCGCAACAAGTCCATCAAGTTTCTGAAAGTCAAGTGGTCACATCACACCGACCGAGAAGCTACCTGGGAACGAGAAGATCATCTTCGTTCTGAGTACCCTTCCTTTTTCCAGTCCTAGATCTCGGGACGAGATCTTTTTGTAGTAGAGGAGAGTTTATAATGCCCCGGATGTAATACTTTCCCTTTTGGGTATATAATATATCTCCGGCTTTATCTATTTCCATTCCGGGTTCCTTGTCTTTCGGGTTTCGTCGTTTTGTTGTGTGAGTGTGTGGCATTCATTCATATCATGTAGACATGTGCATCGCATTGCATTTGTGTTGTCGGTTGCATCCGGTTCCGCGTGTTCCTTCCCGTTGTCCGTTTCGCGTTCCGGAGCTCCCTCACGTGTCCGTGACGTCCCGTAGGCCTACTTTGTTGTTCGGGCGTTTAACGTTACCGGTGTGCCGCGAGGTTGTTGTGTGTGTTGTTGTTTTGTTGTGTGCAACCCGCCTCTCAAATCTCGTCTCGTTTGGACTCCGTTGGCTTTTCCATCCGTTGTTCATGTGGGTCCAAAGTGCCTTCACTTCGTGTCCCGGAAACACCCCTACTGCAGTCTTTTATCTCCTCCTAGGCCTTTTTAATCTACCCCCGTGATCGGATCTGTCGGATCGCGATCGGAGGGTTCCTAACACCCCTAAATCCCCCTAACCCTAGAAAAACTGCTATATTTAGGCCCCCCTATGTCCATTTTGGGCATCCCTATCCTCTAGATCCTACCCCTCCTCTTTTTCCGTGCTCATCCAGTCCCCTCCTCCGGAGATCGCGCCGGCCTCTGCAGCCTCGAGGGCGCCGCCGCGTTGATAGCCTTGGATCCGGTCGGGTCAACGCTCCCCGAGCGAGCGAGCCTCCCGCGTCGGCCTCGCTGGCCTCCCGAGCGAGCGACCAGGCGTCGCGTCGAGGACCACTTCGTCGCCTCCGCTCCCTTCGGCCCGAGCCGGCTGGGCCGATCCAGCCGAGGCCCGTACGCTCCTCCGCCCCGAGCCGCTTCGTCGTCGCCGCCTGGGCCGTACGCCTCCCGAGCCAGCCTCGCGGGCCAGCGCCTCCGCAGGCCAGATCGCCACCGCCGCCTGGGCCTCCCCGTCCCAGCCGGGCCTCGCCGACCGGGCCGCACCAGGCCGACTCCGCGGGCAGGCCGCCGCCCCGCTCCGCACTCGGGCCGAAGCCCAGCCGCCAGCCTCCTCTCGGGCCAGATCTGGCCGAGCCCATATCCATCTCTCAGATCTGTTGAGGTTGACCTCCCCCCCTTGTTTTCTTCTAAGTACCAGGATTTTGATCTGTGATGCTATCTTTCAACATGCATAACTTTTTGTCTGTTGTTCCGATTCGCGCGTGTAGCATGTCCAGACGTTCGTGGAGACTTGCTCTACGTTTTATCTGTTGTTGTCATGCATGTTAGAGATCATCTAGGTGCTTGTTTTGCTGTTGCAAGAGTGCATCATGATATAAACTGCTGCTATGTGTTATTTTTATGCCACCTTTGCCATGTGATATCTTCTAGCTCGTTTGTCCGAATGATGCAAATGACATGTCCACGTGTTCGTCTTGCCATGCTCTACATGTTGTATGTGATAGGTTGCATGGTAGATTTATTATTGCCTTGTTATCATCGTTGCAAAGTGCCATGTGGCTGTGATGTTATTTCACTTGTTATGAAATGCCATCTTGTTGAGCTCGTCGCAATCGTTGTGTTTACCTCCATGATGCATGCTTGTGTGTTTCGGGATCACCTTCATGTGTACTTTGATGAGGTGCTTACCTCTTGCCATGTTTAGTTTCGAGGTGACTTAAACATGCTCTTTTATATGCCTTGATGATATTGCTGTTTTAGGACTTAGTGGTTTTTCACTAAGTCTGAAATCTGTAACGTTCCGATGCCATGTTCGTGTGATGTTCTAGGACAAAGCATGTTAGTTTTAGAGTGGATCTTGATTGTTCCTTGTAGTATATATTGTTGTCTTTCCATCCATGTCCTCACATGTCTATTTAAGTGGCTGTAGCATGTTTATCTTTTGCTCCAAAGTTTCAATAAAATTCTGCTGCCAGAATTTTATTGTCAAGTTCAATATGTCCAAGATCATTGCTATTGATCCGTGACTCCGTTGGGGGTGCACCTTGGACATAGTTGCTGTAGTTATATGTCTAGTTTGTGTTCATGTCATTTGCCATGATATTTAAGTGCTGTAGCTTAATTATTTTGAGCTCCGAAGTTGCTATGTTGCTGTAATTTTCAGCTTTCGCTCATTTCTTGTTTCGGGCATAACTTTTAGCCCGTAACTCCGATTTCAGCGAATCTTATATCAAACTTGATTGTTTTTCTGTGTAGATTAATAATATCAGATTGTTATCATGTTTTGAGGTGTTTTGCTTGAGTGATATTTTCCGTGCTCCGTGTGCATCCTTAGTGCATCCATCATGCATTCATCTTTTTCGAGTGCGCATTGCATCTTGTTGATTGGTGCTTGGTGTGCTTGTTTTGTTTAGAGCCGGAAGCTGAGACCGAGTACGAGGTTGAGCACGAGGTTACCAACGAGGTTGAGCACGAGGACCCTTCTTACGATCCGAACGACTTCTCTTCAGGCAAGATGACCGAACCCCGATAACATTACTATCTTTGCCTATTGCTAGTAGTCTCGATCTATAGTTTTGCCTCGATGCCCATGATCTTCTTGTCAGCCTCCTACTTGTAGCCAATTGCCATGTTTAACCAACCTACCTATGCAAACCGTTGCTTGGCTAAGTACGCTTCGCTCAGCCCTTCTTATAGCATTGCTAATTGCAGGTGAAGATCGAAGATGCTTGCTTCATGTTGAAGTTTGGTTGGGTTATATCACACTATATAAATGTTTAAAATGAAATCATCTATATATTGGCAAGGGTGGAAGGCTAAGCCTTTTGCTTGGTGATTTGTTCCACTCATGCCGTTAGGAACCGTATAAACCGGTGTTATGTTCCTTGATTATGCGTTCCTAACACGGTTGGGGTGTATGGGACCCCCTCGATAAACCGCTAAGTGCTAAGTCTTTTCCAGCAAGTCCCAACATTGGTACTATTTGCCTAATAACAAACTAAACTTGCATAGGGAGTAATTAACCCTCTTTCTTAATCAACAACCCCGGGCCAGTGCTCCACATGAGTGTTGGTCCAAAACGGGGAGTCTACGGGGCCGCCTTGGGGCAACCCGAGGTATCTGGTATACACCCGTAGAATCGCCCATCCGGCCGTGTCCTGAGACTTAGATACGCGCGGTTACTATCAGGGTGTTGACACGCCGGGAGGATTTGCTGGATTAGCCTTACCTTAGCTCGGTATATCTTGAGCACGAGATTCCGAGGATACTCGGGTCTTCCCACTTTGGAGTTGCGACTCCGCGGATCGTGGGCTTGTAATGGGTCAAGTTGGAACACCCCTGCAGGGTTTTGAACTTTCGAAAGCCGTGCCCGCGGTTATGTGGCAGATGGGAGCTTGTTAATTCCGGTTGTAGATAACTTGACACAATGTTTCTAATACACTACCAGCGTGTGTTCCGTGACTGTCAATTTCCGAATAGGGATTCGGGAGTTGAACACGGAGGGGTTATGCTTGTCGAGCTTGTAGCTAGGATCACTTCGTGATCACTTCTCGCCGAGGCTTTCTCTTCTCGCTCTCACTCACGTAAGCTAGTTGCTAGTTGCTGCTGCAGACACTTGTTCTTTTCTTCAGCCTTATCCTCACCCAAAGGCTTAAATAGTCTTGTTACCCGGAGACGGGATTGCTGAGTCCTCTGTGGCTCACAGTTACTTCACACACCAGATGCAGGTCCAGCTGTGAGCTATCCAGGTGATGGCACCGAGCTGGATTGGGAGTACGACGAGGAGCGTAGTCGGTACTATGTGCGATACCCGGATGATCAGTAGTGGAGACTCTTACTAGGATTCGATCCGCCTGTGGTTTATTTATCTAAGTTTGGTACTTTGACATTTGGCTTTTTCCTTTAGAGGGTTGTGATGTTCTTAATGTATGATGTTTGAGACTTGTACTATAATTCTGTGACGTGGCGAGTGTAAGCCAACTATTTTCTGTTTACTATCCCCTCTTTTACATGAGTTGTGCAAAGATTACCAAACTTGAGATCATTCTAGGATGGACTTATGCCTTTAAGTCGTGCCTCGACACGTAGGAGGTATAACTCCATCCTGGGCATTACACGACAGGATCAAAGCAATCAAACATATACAAGCACCCAAGACTATCAAAGACATAAGACACATGGCTGGGTGTATTGCCGCACTAAGAAGATTCATCTCCAAGTCTGCCGAGTGGGCCTTGCATTTCTTCAAGATCCTGAAAAAGGTTGGTACGATGAAGTGGACCCCGGAAGCAGAAGCGACACTGCAAGATTTGAAAGCTTACCTTTCCTCTGCTCCCATCTCAGTCATGCCTAAACCACAAGAACCGTTGTTGCTATATTTGGCGGCAAAGAATCAAGTGGTTAGTGCAGCACTAGTGGCGCAACGAGAAGTGGAAGAAGAAGTAGCTATCGCAACTGAACCCTCCGGAGATGGAACCAAAGCACTTGCGGACGGGTTTGACTCAAACCAGCAGAAGGCAAGACAGGCGGGCAAAGACAATCCCATGGCACCGGCAAAGAAAAAAGTGGTGCAGCGGCCAATGTGCTTTGTCAGCTCCCTGTTGCAAGGGGCCAGATCAAGATACTCTGGAGTACAAAAGCTGATCTTCAGCCTTATCATGGCCTCGAGGAAGTTGTGCCACTAATTCTAAGCCCACGAGATCACAGTTGTTCCCGCTTTCCACTCCAACGCATATTGTGGAACCCCGAAGCCACCGGAAGAATAGGGGGAGTGGGCACTAGAATTGTCAAGCTTTGGTTTGAAATATGAGAGCACTTCAACAATTCAGAGCAGTGCGTTGGAGGAGTTCATTGCAGAATTGACACCCACACCAAATTAAGAAGTACCAGAGACAATTCTCCCTGGAAAAGAAGCGTCTATGCATTTTGATGGTGCTTTCTCACTGCAGGGCGTCGGAGCAGGTGTGTTCTTTATTGTGCCCAACGGAGAGCATCCCAAGTATGTGGTTCAAATGCACTTTCCGCCGGAGAGGGCCACTAACAACACTGCTGAATATGAGGGGCTCCTTGCCGGACTCAGAATTGCAGTGGAGTTGGGAATTAAGAAACTGATTATCCGTGGAGATTCTCAACTCGTGGTGAAACAAGTTAACAAAGATTATCAGAGTCCATTGATGGAGGCATATGTGGAGGAGGTGAGAAAGCTGGAAGAGCACTTTGATGAATTACAAGCAGAGAACGTGCGGCGTGCGAAGAACAGCATCGCTGATCACTTATCAGAGTGTGCCGCGCAAAAGCTTCCTGTGGAACCAGGAACTTTTGTCATCCACCTCACTCTGCTATCGGTCTTCCTTTCAACGATGACCATAAAAGAGAGAAAGTTGAACTCCGGCAAGCATTTCCCGACATGACTTCCTGACAATGCTGGTAGAGAGGCTGTCGGGGACAACCTTGCTTCAGTTGGTGAGCAGCACCCTCCTATAGAACCCTAGGTTCTTGCGGTCGAGGTGAGCACTCCCACGAATGACGAGGTGCCTTTAGTCCTTGTTGTCAAGTCACAGGCTCCAGCTTGGGCACAACACATAGTCCATTTCCTTCAAACATGAGAGCTTACCAAAGAGCAAGAAGAAGCTGAAAAAGTAGCCCGCGAGTCTAGCATGTACCAGTTTGTCGAGGACACGCTGTACAAGAAAAGACCAAACAGTGTGAAATTGAGGTGTATTTGCCGGGAAGATGGGCTAAGGCTGTTGGCAGAGATACACGGAGGCGTGTGTGGCTCTCACACTGATCAAGAGCCTTGGTCGGAAAAGCCTTCCGATAGGGTTTCTATTGGCCCACAACCCTCCGGGATGCAGCTGAGCTAGTCACTAAGTGTGAGGCCTGCCAGTATCATTCTTAAAACATCCATCAACCAGCACAAGCTCTCCAGACGATCCCTTTATCCTGGACATTCTCGGTCTGGGGGCTCAATATTTTGGGCCTTTCCCCGTGCTACCGGGGGCTTTGAATTCTTGTACGTAGCAATCGACAAGTTTACAAAGTGGCCTTAGGTGGAACCAGTGAGGAAGGTGACCGCACAATCAGCTATCAGGTTCTTGAAAGGATTGGTGTGCCGTTTTGGAGTGCCCAACAGAGTACCGATAACGACACCTAGTTCACGAGCCCAACCTTTATGCAGTACATCCAAAGCCTTGGAAGCAAGGTCTCCTTCGCCTCTATTGCTCATCCACAAAGCAATGGGCAAGTTTAGAGGATGGATGCTAAAGTGTTGCGTGGGCTCAAGATGAGAACTTTTGATAAGTTGCAAAATTATGGCAAGCACTGGATTGATGAACTGCTGATGGTTCTTTGGTCCCTCAGAATGACACCAAATCAAGCTACCGTCCATACTTCCTTCTCCCTAGTGTATGGGGCGAAAGTAGTGCTCCCCATGGAACTCATGTACGGGTCACCTCGAGTACTTGCCTACGATGAATTAGAGCAAGAGCAGCTATGGCATGATGATGTCGTGCTCCTCGAGGAAGACCGTCTCCGGGCCGCTGTGCGTGTTGCACGCTACCAGCAAGTGATACATCTCCAACGTATCTACTTTTCCAAACACTTTTTCCCTTGTTTTGGACTCTAACTTGCATGATTTGAATGGAACTAACCCGGACGGACGTTGTTTTCAGCAGAACTACCATGGTGTTATTTTTGTGCAGAAATAAAAGTTCTCGGAATGACCTGAAAATCAAAGGAGAATTTTTTTGGAATATTTAAAAAATACCGGCAAAAGAATCAAGACCAGAGGGCCCACACTCTGTCCATGAGGGTGGGGGGCGTGCCCCCTGTCTCGTGGGCCCCCTAGCGCTCCACCGACCTCAACCCCAACTCCATATATTCACTTTCAGGGAGAAAAAAAATCAGAGAGAAGGATTCATCGTGTTTTACGATATGGAGCCGCCGCCAAGCCCTAATCTCTCTCGGGAGGGCTGATCTGGAGTCCGTTCAGGTTTCCGGAGAGTGGTGATCGTCGCCATCGTCATCATCAACCTTCCTCCATCACCAATTCCATGATGCTCACCGCCGTGCGTGAGTAATCCCACCGTAGGCTTGCTGGACGGTGATGGGTTGGATGAGATTTACCATGTAATCGAGTTAGTTTTGTTAGAGTTTGATCCCTAGTATCCACTATGTTCTAAGATTGATGTTTTTGTGACTTTGCCATGCTTAATGCTTGTCACTAGGGCCCGAGTGCCATGATTTTAGATCTGAACCTATTATGTTTTCGTGAATATATGTGAGTTCTTGATCCTATTTTGCAAGTCAATAGTCACCTACTATGTGTTATGGTCCGGCAACCCCGGAGTGACAATAATCGGGACCACTCCCGGTGATGACCGTAGTTTGAGGAGTTCATGTATTCACTAAGTGTTAATGCTTTGGTCCGGTACTCTATTAAAAGGAGGCCTTAATATCCCTTAGTTTCCAATAGGACCCCGCTGCCACGGGAGGGTAGGACAAAAGATGTCATGCAAGTTCTTTCCCATAAGCACGTATGACTATATTCAGAATACATGCCTACATTACATTGATGAACTGGAGCTAGTTCTGTGTAACCCTATGTTATAACTGTTGGGGAACGTAGTATTTTAAAATTTTCCTACGATCACGCAAGATCTATCTACCAGATGCATAGCAACGAGAGGGAAGAGTGTGTCTACGTACCCTCGTAGACCGGAAGCGGAAGCGTCAAGTGACGCGGTTGATGTTGTCGAACTTCTTCGCGATCCAACCGATCAAGCACCGAACGTACGGCACCTCCGCGTTCAGCACACGTTCAGCTTGATGACGTCCCACGAGCTCTTGATCCAGTTGAGCTTCACGGGAGAGTTACGTCAGCACGACGGCGTGGTGACGGATATGATGTATCTACCGGCGCAGGGCTTCGCCTAAGCACTGCAACGGTATGACCGAGGTGTGTTTCTGTGGAGGGGGGCACCGCACACGGCTAAAACAATTCAACTTCTGTGTCCTAGGGTGCCCCCTGCCCCCGTATATAAAGGAGCAAAGGAGAGGCCGGCCCTAGAGGGGGCGCGCCAAGTGTGGGGAGTCCTACTAGGACTCCCAAGTCCTAGTAGGATTCCCCTTTCCTTTCCGGAGTAGGAGAGAAGGAAAGAGGTGGAGAGGGAGAAGGAAAAGGGGGCTGCACCCCTTGTCCAATTCGGACCAGAGGGAAGGCACGCGCCTCCTTCCTTTTAGCCTTTCTCCTCTATTCCCGTATGGCCCAATAAGGCCCATATACTCCGAAAAATACCCGAATCACTCGGAACCTTTCCGATGTCCGAATATAGTCGTCCAATATATCGATCTTTACGTCTCGACCATTTCGAGACTCCTCGTCATGTCCCCGGTCTCATCCGGGACTCCGAACTCCTTCGGTACATCAAAACCCATAAACTCATAATACCGATCGTCATCAAACGTTAAGCGTGCGGACCCTACGGGTTCGAGAACTATGTAGACATGACCGAGACTCATCTCCGGTCAATAACCAATAGCGGAACCTGGATGCTCATATTGGCTCCTACATATTCTACGAAGATCTTTATCGGTCAAACCGCATAACAACATACGTTGTTCCTTTTGTCATCGGTATGTTACTTGCCCGAGATTCGATCGTCGGTATCTCTATACCTAGTTCAATCTCGTTACCGGCAAGTCTCTTTACTCGTTCCGTAATACATCATCTCGTGACTAACTCATTAGTCATTTGCTTGCAAGGCTTATTATGATGTGCATTACCGAGAGGGCCCAGAGATACCTCTCCGACACTCGGAGTGACAAATCCTAGTCTTGATCTATGCCAACACCACAAACACTTTCGGAGACACCTGTAGAGCATCTTTATGATCACCCAGTTACGTTGTGACGTTTGATAGCACACAAGGTGTTCCTACGGTATTCGGGAGTTGCATAATCTCATAGTCATAGGAACATGTATAAGTCATGAAGAAAGCAATAGCAGTAAAACTAAACGATCAAAGTGCTATGCTAACGGATGGGTCTTGTCCATCACGTCATTCTCCTAATGATGTGATCTCGTTGATCAAATGACAACTCATGCCTATGGTTAGGAAACATAACCATCTTTGATCAATGAGCTAGTCTAGTAGAGGCATACTAGGGACACTCTGTTTTGTCTATGTATCCACACATGTACTAAGTTTCCGGTTAATACAATTCTAGCATGAATAATAAACATTTATCATGATATAAGGAAATATAAATATCAACTTTATTATTGCCTCTAGGGCATATTTCCTTCAATAACTATTACACGAGGAATTGCATTTGACATAATTACCCATCACTGATCCAATGCCTACGAGTTTTTCACATATTGATCCTTGCTTAGTTACTTTCCCGCTGCCACTACTACTTTTGCTACAAAACTACTACTGTTACTTTTGCCACTATTACCGTTACTGCCATATTACTATGCTACTAAATACTTTGCTGCAGATATTAAGTCTTCCAGGTGTGGTTGAATTAACAACTCAACTACTAATACTTGAGAGTATTCTTTGGCTCCCCTTGTGTCGAATCAATAAATTTGGGTTGAATACTCTACCCTCAAAAACTATTGTGATCCCCTGCACTTGTGGGTTATCAACAAGCCCTGCGCCGCTATCATAGCCGCAAGGTTCATGCCCAGAGCCTTGACAAAGGCGACCTTGTCCTTAGGCGCATTCAATCCTCCAAGTGTACTAACAAGTTGACGCCAAAGTGGGAAGGCCCTTACCGGGTAGTACAAGTCACCAGACTTGGCGCAGTCCGCCAGGAGATCGAAGATGGCATCAAAGTGCAAAACTCATGGAATATTGAGCATCTCTGTAAATTCTACCCGTAAGGCGCGACTGCCGAGCTCAGTCCCTGGTAAGCACCTTTTGTTCAAGCCTTGCTGGAGAGCATGTAACCCTTTGTCCAAAGCCCGGCGCAAACCCTGTGCATGCAACAATAAAACTAGGCATTGCATCATATCATCAAACTGCATGTTCCTATGCATTTTTATGGTATAGTACCATCACCTTTAAGTTTGTAGAGATTTATTAGAGTACTTGATGAACCAGTGGATCCCTTGTTGCTTCACTCTTTCCTTCTCTCTCCCTGGAGAACAGAGGCCTCTTGTCCATATGCTTGGCCATCGAGAAATAAGAGGGAAGAACAAGGAAGCAAGGACGACGACTGCTCATCATGCTCCAAAAGAGGATACATCTTGAAAGATAAGTTCAGCCACGTATTCCAAACCTAGTGTCATTTTCTCCCTTAAGGAAATCCATATTATCCCTTTTAACAGTGCACAATGTAATCCTTTGCACAATGGAAATCCTTGCCGGGACGAGCCGCCCCCCAGTTGTTGTCGCTCCAAAATTCTGGGAGGCTGCGCCGAGACTGACAAGAGGCCTTGTCGGGAAACACTATCAGCCTGCTGTCGGGGGCTAACCCCCCTAGGCACTCGTGATTAATGCTAACCCGGTGACTTGTTCAATGCGGCAAGGATAGACATGTTGTTACAGTACCAATAAAGGAAGAAAGGGACAATACTTAAGAAAAGGGGAATATCATTCTTTCATTCATTTTCACTGCGATATGGATAGATGTATGATACATCTCCGTCGTATCTACTTTTCCTAACACTTTTACTCTTGCTCTGGACTCTAATTTGCATGATTTGAATGAAACTAACCTCGACTGACGTTGTTTTCAGCAAAACTACCATGTTGTTATTTTTTGTGCAGAAATAAAAGTTCTCGGAATGGAACGAAACTTTTTGGAGAATTGTTTTACAATAAAAGAAAAATATTGGATCCAAGAACCACCGGAGGGCGGCCCCTAGTTGAGCACAACCCACCAGAGCGTGCCACCCCCTCTATGCGCGCCTAGGTGGGTTGTGCCCACCTGGTGGCCCCGCAGACCCTAACTCCAACTCCTTAAATACCCATATTTGGAGATAAAATCAAGGAGAAAGAATTATCGTGTTTCACGATACGGAGCCACCGCCACCTCTTGTTCTTCGTCGGGAGGCCAAATTTGGAGTTAGTTTGGGGCTCCAGAGAGGGGATCTTGGATCTTCGTCATCACCAACCCTCCTTCATCACCAATTTCATGATGCTCCCCACCGGGAGTGAGTAATTCCTTTGTAGGCTCGCTGGTCGGTGAGGAGTTGGATGAGATTCATCATTGTGACGCCCAGATAGTTAAGCTACAGTAATCCTCTGCTAATGACGACGCGTCACCGCAATTACTGTTGGTAATCTCGTGTTAGTTCGAAACCGGTTCGAATTCAAATTCGAATTAAAGGCAAGCACCAAAAGTTTTTAAACATTAAAACGAAAATGTTCGGGATGTGTCAAATAAATCATAAGTATTTATGATGGAGAAAACACACTGTTATAGTATGTCTGGATGCACCAAAATTTAGGACTTAGACCGACGTGTTGACCTCTCTCTTGTGCTTAGGTAGGGCTGCGACGTGTTGATCTTCCGAGGCCGGGCATGACCTAGGAAAGTGTGTCCGGCCAAATGGGATCGAGCGTGCTGGGTTATGTGGTGCAGCCCTGCAGGGAAGTTAATCTATTCGAATAGCCGCGTCCCTCGGTAAAAGGATGACCCGGAGTTGTACTCTGACCTCATGATAACTAGAACTGGATACTTAATAAAACACACCTAGACAAGTTCCAGATACAACCCGGTGATCACTTTCCCACAGGGCGACGAGGGGAGGATCGCCGGGTAGGATTATGCTATACAATGTTACTTGGTGAACATACCATCTACTCCGTTCTACTGCTGCAAGACGGAGGCTGCCAGAAGCAACGATACTTGTTACTATTCCATCAACTCTCTTCTACCGCTGCAAGATGGAGGTTGCTAGAAGCGTAGTCTTCGATTGGATTAGCTATCCCCCTCTTATTCTGGCATTCTGCAGTTTAGCCCACATATATTACCTCTTTACACAAATACCATTGCATGTGTAGTGTAGATCCTTGCTTGCGAGTACTCTGGATGAGTACTCACGGTTGCTTTGCTCCCCCTTTTCCCCCTTTCTGTTCCTTCTTCTCGGATGTCGTAACCAGATGATGGAGTCCAGGAGCCAGAAGATCCCGAGGATGATTCTACGTGGAGTTCGGCTTCGAGGACTAGTTAGGAGGTCCTAGGCAGGAGGCCTTGCCTTTTCGATTGTTGCTATATTTGTGCTAGCCTTCTTAAGGCAAACTTTTTTAACTTATGTCTGTACTCAGATATTATTGCTTCCGCTGACTCTTGTTTTTTCAAGCTTATGTATTCGAGCCCTCGAGGCCCCTGGCTTGTAATATAAAGCTTGTATTATTTTAATTTGTGTCTAGAGTTGTGTTGTGATATCTTCCAGTGAGTCCCTGATCTTGGTCGTACACATTTGCGTGCATGATTAGTGTACAGTCATATTGGGGGCATCACAAGTTGGTATTAGAGCCGACTGCCTGTAGGAATCCTCCTTCCCAACTCCTTGGCTGAAGTTGAGTCTAGTTATCGAAAAACTTTTACTAACATGGCTGTGTGGCTTACGGGCCCACGTCGCCATTGGGTGGTGTTAGGATCTTTTATTCCTCGTCTTTACACTAGGACTCTGATCTCTCTTCTATTCGGGTTAAAACATTTTGTTAACTCTGACTCTAGGTTCTCGTAACTATTTCTCCCGGAGAGCTCTCATTTCGGAAGATCACCTGCTTCATCGGAAGATTCTGAGGATATCCCTTGATATTTTCCTGAGACCCTTGTGCTCATCGCCTTCGCAATTCACTGCCACCGATATATCCCTATGGATATCTGCATGCACTTGCCATTCTCATGATCATTCCTCGTCGCTCTTGTCGTTACAAGATGCCTCGAAATATTCTCCGTTGTCCCGAGAATCCTTTGAGTTTACTATCTTGCAGTTTTATTTCGCATGAAAACCCTTACGGTTATTTCCTCACATTTATTGAGGATCTGTTCTTCTCGATTGTTCATGGGTCTCACAATATTCTTCGAAATACCTTTTGATATTTCAAAAATCCTCTGCAGCATGTTACTCTTGAAATTCTTGCCTGCTGGCATTATGGTTAATCTCATATGACTAGTAGTCTTTGTTAACATCCCTTGTCTTAGCCATTTTGAGCCTATTGGTTCAATGTGTGCGTATGCACGCAGTCAGCAGGTTATCTTTTAAGAAAAAAACTATCTTCCCGGCTGAGACGTCATTCCGGACATGAGTTGGTTCTCGGCAATTCAAACCTTTGTTGATTGTCCAGCTAAGTGTTTTCAACTTATCCATCCTTGATCAGCGCGCCTGCTTCTGATCCTTCATTTTGGGAACCATAATTTCTTTCTATTTAAGCATCAGACTAATCAGGTGATTCTTGAATCTGATGCCTCTGTATTCTTTCTTCTTCTAAGTGAGTACTGATACTCACATCAGCTCCGTTGTGGATCGCCCAATCCATTGTTGGATTGTAATCCGACAGTGTCCTTCATATTCAATCACCTTGTGAGTTCTTCCCCTGATACATAATGCATTTGGTAAATTGTATCCTCTGCTTGGCCAACCATACTCTGCTTTCGAGCTTGTGTTTTTACTTTTGAAACTTGCGGTATATGTTACTAAGATGCCCGATGGGTTGAACCTATGCCTTCCCCTAATCCGTGAGAACCCTTAAGTTTTCACAAGTCATACTATTCTGTTATTCTACCAGATAGAATTCCAAAACCACAGTTTTATCAAAGCGAGAGATGAATGATATGATATGCATTAAAGAAGTGGGAGTCGACCTTGAACTTGTGTTCATGCCCGTGAAAATGATGTAGACCGTCTCGAAGCTTCTTGCAAAAATGATTATCCAGCCGTATGATTCTTTTGGTATTCTTGAATTGATTCCTTATAGTTATGGTTCTGACCATGCTGTCCTGATCTGCTATATCTGATGGGAATTCATTCCAGTGCCTCGTCTATTGTTGGCAAGGTTGAAGTATCTACTGTCATGGGTCAATGACCCGGTTCTACTTCTATCATGTTCTAACTTCGAGTATTACCCCCTGGTATCTCGAAGATGTCTTACCATTGCCCCACCTCTTAGAAATTCTCAGTATGAAGATACTTCTCATCATCACCATTCTTCCTTGGTCCCCGTGTTGTTTTCAACCGGGATACCAATATGCTAAAGATGCTGCTTGAGTTCTGCACTTCTAGCAACCCTATTGCTTTGAAGTTAACGATCGACAGTTCGTTCTTAGACTGTTGGTTATTGAATCGTCACTCTAGCATTGATCTTGCTGCCTAAGGTCATATTTCGGGCACACCTTTCACGTAATGATTAATGATGTATGTTTTTCCTCGAACATACAACATTATATCATTTGAATTGATAAGTGTCATCCTCTTGTTCACATTATTGTGGAAATCCCTCTGTTTGGAATTCTCGATGAATTGTCACTGAGCCCATCAGCCACCTCCTCATCCTCTCCTTGGTTTAATGATGAACTATTGTTTTGGGAACATGCTCCCATAGTTCATTTCCCGAGAATCTTGCAATGCCATTTCGTCAATTTGTGTTGCACCTTTTCTTCTCGAACAACCTGAGTCTGAGGTATCATGACACCAATTGGATCTGAATCTCGGTCAGGTATGATGGTTGGGACAACTTTCCAGGAGTTATAATGTTGGTCCTTTGATGACCCGGTAATATGATGCCATGCCTAGCACCCCTGGCTAGAGGACCAATCATTATAATTTCTTTTCCAAGGATAACCATTCTTCCAGGAGGAAATTGTAAGACTTATTTTATAAGTTGCTCATGATGGATCATTTGTGTATCCAAGGTTTGGCCCTTGATTGAAACACCATATCATTGCTACCTCGAAGCATGACAATGATACCCCGCTCATTAACAAGAACATTGGAGGCGCGATGCTAAGTGTTTCTTGGTCAATTATCCAAACACCGTTGTATGGGTAACATCTTGATTAATCATTGCCTCTTTATCTGAATGGTTGGGTACTTGCTCTCCTACCCTGTATGCCAAGTTCTGCTTGTCCACGGGAAGGATATACCTAATAATTGTGTGTAATCACAGTTTTCCTTTCCGTTGATATGTTTAACCTTCTTGATCTTTATGATCTAAGCAGTAATAATTCTCTGCTTATGTAAACACCTCGTTGCACACTCCTGTCAGTAAGACCTTGTTACTATTGTGTAACATTCCATTAACTGTCGTTGAATGAGAACCTTGCCTATTGGTCTGCCTCGTTACAATGAGCAAGAAAATGGTTCTCTTTGTCCCCCATCCCTGGTATCGACATTGTTGCCAACATAGCTGACAGACTATCCTCTGACATGCCTTGCTTTCCGTGCAAGATGTCATCGCCCTTCCTACTTCTAACCCACATGGTGGGCCCATAACCCACAGGTCCACGGGATCGAAACCTGACTCTCATGTACAAACCTGATTCTAATGTATTCTTTGCACTTGGCTACGTGTGTAATTCACGAGCTAAATTATACCATGTTTCATCTTGGTATCAAACACCACATTATTCTCGTTGATCAAGACCCCATTCTAGCTTTTGGTTAGGCATCGAATGACTGCCTACCCGTTTGAAACTATGGTACCATCGCTTATTGTTCTCAATGCATTCACTGAAATACTACTCATATGGTACTTCGTGTATCACTTTCTGAATTCGCCGTCAGATGCACAGACTTCGTGGAGATACGTTCCTCCAAAGTTTCCCCCCTTGTCGCATTCGTAGGACGATGGAGATCTTGAATAAAGGATGACGACTAGATCACGATGACTTGAAGCAGAGAAGTGAAGACATCAACGAAAAGGGATCAATCTCTTCGAAAGGACAGCCAAGACCGAGAAGACTCGTTAGGTTTTCGCTACCAGCACTCCCCCCTACTCCACCGCTTAAATCTCGAGACAAGATTTCTTATAGTGGAGGAAATTGTGACGCCCGGATAGTTAAGCTACAGTAACCCTCTACTAATTACGACGCGTCACCGCAATTACTGTTGGTAATCTCGTGTTAGTTCGAAACCGGTTCGAATTCAAATTCGAATTAAAGGCAAGCACCAAAAGTTTTCAAACATTAAAACTAAAATGTTCGGGATGTGTCAAATAAATCATAAGTATTTATGATGGAGAAAACACACTGTTATAGTATGTCTGGATGCACCAAAATAATAAAAACAGTAGCAAAAACTATTATTCAAATACTTTTAAATATTAAATAATTATGTAACTATTTTAGTTTGCTTAGTAAGTAATTGTGGCAGTGGTACAACTGGCAACATCAATTTAGGTGCCACTTTGGTATATTATTAAAACTAAAATAAACAAGAACAAAAAGAAACAGAAAAGAAATGATATAAATAAAAGAAAAGACAAACAAACAAACAAAAATGAAAAGGAGAAGAAAACCTCCCCGCCCCGCTGGACCGTGGCCCAGCCGGCCACCCGGGCTAACCAGGCCGGCCCAACCGGCCACTTCCCCTTCCCCCTTCCCCCTGTTCACTCCCCCCATGGCAGCGACCGATGCCCTCCACGACACCGGCTGGAGCCGTGAAGGTCATCCATGGCCACTCCAGTGACCTACAAGATCCCCTCGACCCCCTGGCGAACCCTAGATCGCCACTCCTACCTCCTTCGCTCGCCCCTTTGTTTTCTTCGTCACCCGACGCTGCCGTCGTCGTGTGCCGCTTGATCCCACG
Source organism: Secale cereale (assembly GCA_902687465.1). Lineage (NCBI taxonomy): Eukaryota > Viridiplantae > Streptophyta > Magnoliopsida > Poales > Poaceae > Secale > Secale cereale. Next base: position 607,479,598 of record LR738712.1, read on the forward strand.
GCCACCGTCCTCGTCTCCCCCCGCCGCCATGCGGTAGGGCTTCGCCTCGTCTTCCACGCCGCCTGGTGCCAGCCATTCGGGCCTGGAGCACCTACGTCGAGCCTGGCGGCAACAACTTCTTCCCGCTGTCCGCTCCGGTCGCCGTCGATCGTCGTCGAATCGGCCGGCCTCTGCTGCTCCTAAGCCACCGCCGGGCCTTCGTGTGCCTCCCCGGTGAGCAGGCTCTCTTTTTCCCACTCTCAGCGTTGCTTGTAGACGTCGTAGGCCGTCGCACTTCGTCTTGCCCGGAGTTGTGCTCGCTGCGCTCCCTTGCCGCATCCCGCAGCTGCCCGCCGCCCCTCTGCCTCGCGCAACTGCGCCCGTGCGCGCGTCCGACCGTGCCTGCGGCCACCCAGGGCCACGCCCTATTTCCCTTGCCATGCTGCTCGTCCGAGCGTCGTGCCCGTGCGGGGTGCGTCCGCCCCATCGCTGTGCCGCACTGCAGCCTCCAGGGCCCGCTGCCATTGCTCATGCTCCTAGGTGCGTCGCGGATTCCCCTGATGCTTCGGCTCAGCTACTGCTCTCCTGCTGCCGCTGTGCTGGCCCCCGCTTCGCTCGCTGTCGCCGCCCTGCTCCCGCGCGTCTGCGCCGACCGCCGCCCTCCGCACTTGCCGCCGGCCCCGCCTCAAGCGACCGTGCCCGGCCACCGCTGCTACTCCCAGCGGCTCCGGGGAGACCCTCCCCACGCGCCTCGGCTCGCCGCCCGGCCTCACCACGCCCGTGGCCGACGCCCTCCCCGGATGAGCGATCTGGGCGAACGCCCTGTCGGGCGCCGCAGCGCCCGACCCGCCCCGCTACATGCCCGACCCTCTAAGGACCCCCTTGGCCCACTGACCAAATGGCCCCACAGCCTAGAGCGGTTTAATAAAAAAAAATATATATAAATAATTAAAATAATTAAAATATAATTAATTAATTATTAATTAATTACTTTGTGAATAAATTAAGTTAATTAATCATGTTTAATTAATCTAATTAACTAGTTAGTTTAATTAAATAGTAATTGGATTAGCTAAATCCTAATTAAACTAAATAGTGTATGACAGGTGAGACCCACTCGTTAGTTTGACCCATTCAACACCCCTGTTGACTGCTGACGTCATGCTGATGTCAGGATACACTATTCTGGATAATGTTGTTTTATTTAATAACTAATAAATTAGAAAATTATTTAAAACTTTAAAAATTAATATAAATTAATTCGTAACTCAGATGAAAATAATTTATAGATGTAAGTTGCTCAGAATTTCGATACGAATCCGAATACGCGGTTCGTTTGTCAACCACACGTCCCTAGCATAGCGAACATGCAACTTTTCACCTCCGATTCATGTGACCGAAAACGTCAAACACCGAGATACTTTCCCGGATGTTTCCCTGCTTCGCCGGTATCACCTCCCACCGCATTAGGCCACCCCTAGCACCGCGTATTTCTGTGTTATGATTTGTTATGCTTTTGATTGCTAAGTTATTTATTATGTTCCCCCTCCGTTACTTCCTTTCCGATAGACCCTGAGACGATGTCGATGCCACTATGTTCGACTACGTCGACGACGACCGCTCCTTCTTGCCAAAGCAACCAGGCAAGCCCCCCCCCCCTTGATCACCAGATATCACCCCTTCCCCTATCTATTATTCTTGCATTAGGTTTGCTACTATTGTTGATTCGATAGCTCCTATTCTGTTGCATAGCCTGTCATTGTTGCTACATCTGTCGATACCTTTACCTACAATCCTAATGCTTAGTATAGGATGCTAGTATTCCATCAGTGGCCCCACATCCTTGTCCGTCTGCCATGCTATACTACTGGGTCGTGATCACTCGGGAGGTCATCACGGGTATATACTATATTATTACATACTCATGATGATGATTCAGATATGGGGGCTGAAGGGGCAGGCGGTTCCACACAGGTAGTGGTGGGCCTTGGTTCCCGACAGCCCCTTGATGGTTACTTTGTGGCGGAGCGACATGGCGGGTTGCGGCCACCTAGGAGACATGTGGGCCTGGCCCTGGTCATTGTCCGCGGTTATTTGATAATAACACGTTAACGAGATCTTGGTATTTGATCCGAGTCTGGCCATTGGCCTATACGCACTAACCAGCTACGTGGGAATAGTTATGGGCACTCGACATCGTGGTATTAGCCGAAGCCTTCTTGACGTCAGCGGCTTAGCAGAGCGCGCTGGATTGGACTGGAACACTGCTCTGGTATTAGGAGCGGCTAGGTCTGCTTACCGACTGCCCTCGCAACGTGCAGGTGTGCATTGGGCGATGGGCCCAGACCCCTATGTGCTTAGGACTAAGACCGACGTGTTGACCTCTCTGTTGTGCTTAGGTAGGGCTGCGACGTGTTGATCTTCTGAGGCCGGGCATGACCTAGGAAAGTGTGTCCGGCCAAATAGGATCGAGCGTTCTAGGTTATGTGGTGCACCCCTACAGGGAAGTTAATCTATTCGAATAGTCGTGTCCCTCGGTAAAAGGACGACCCAGAGTTGTACTCTGAGCTCGTGACAACTAGAACTAAATACTTAATAAAACACACCTAGACAAGTTCCAGATACAACCCGATGATCACTTTCCCACAGGGCGACGAGGGGAGGATCGCCGGGTAGGATTATGCTATACGATGTTACTTGGTGAACTTACCATCTACTCCCTTCTACTGCTGCAAGACGGAGGCTGCCAAAAGCATTGATACTTGTTACTATTCCATCTACTCTCTTCTACTGCTGCAAGATGGAGGTTGCTAGAAGCGTAGTCTTCGATTGGATTAGCTATCCCCCTCTTATTCTGGCATTCTGCAGTTTAGCCCACATATATTACCTCTTTACACAGATACCATTGCATGTGTAGTGTAGATCCTTGCTTGCGAGTACTTTGGATGAGTACTCACGGTTGCTTTGCTCCCCCTTTTCTCGCTTTCTGTTCCTTCTTCTCGGATGTCGCAACCAGATGATGGAGTCCAGGAGCTAGAAGATCCCGAGGATGATTCTACGTGGAGTTCGGCTTCGAGGAGTAGTTAGGAGATCCCAGGCAGGAGGCCTTGCCTTTTCGATCGTTGCTATATTTGTGCTAGCCTTCTTAAGGCAAACTTGTTTAATTTATGTCTGTACTCAGATATTATTGCTTCCGTTGACTCTTGTTTTTTCAAGTTATGTATTCGAGCCCTCGAGGCCCCTGGCTTGTAATATAAAGCTTGTATTATTTTAATTTGTGTCTAGAGTTGTGTTGTGATATCTTGCAGCGAGTCCCTGATCTTGGTCGTACACATTTGCGTGCATGATTAGTGTACGATCAAATCAGGGGCGTCACAATCATGTAATCGAGTTAGTTTTGTTAGGGCTTGATCCCTAGTATCCATTATGTTCTGAGATTAATGTTGTTATGACTTTGCCATGCTTAATGCTTGTCACTTTGGGCCCGGGTGCCATGAATTTACATCTGAACCATTTATGTTTTCACCATTATATCTATGTTTTAGACCCGATCTTGCAAGTCATATTCACCTATTACGTGTTATGATCCGTAAACCCCAATATGACAGTAATTGGGATACTTTCCGATGATGATCGTAGTTTGAGGATTTCATGTATTCACTATGTGATAATGCTTCATTCCGGTTCTCTATGAAAAGGAGGCCTTAATATCCCTTAGTTTCCTTATGGACCCCGCTGCCACGGCAGTGTAGGACCAAAGAATTCATACAAGTTCTTTCCATAAGCACGTATGGCTATTTATGGAATAGATGCCTACATTATATTTATGAACTGGTGCTAGTTTTGTATTGCCATAGGTTATGACTATTGTATGATGAATATAATCCAACAAGTTCACCGATCCAATGCCTATGAATTTCCTATATATTGTTGTTGCTAAGTTACTACTGCTGCTATTACTGTTACAACTGCTACAAAATCATTGCTATCACTGTTACCGTTACTACAGCTGTTACCACTACTATCAAAACTATCATATTATTGTGCTACTGATCACTTTGCTGCACATATTTAATCTCCAGGTGTGGCTGAATTGACAACTCAGTTGCTAATACTTGCAAATATTCTTTGGCTCCCCTTGTGTCGAATCTATAAATTTGGGTTGAATAATCTACCCTCAAAAACTGTTGCGATCTCCTATACTTGTGGGTTATCAAGACCTTTTTCTGGCGCCGTTGCCGGGGAGAATAGCTATATTTGTTGAGTCACTTGGGATTATTATCTATTTATCACTATGAGGAATCTAATGGATGATAGAACCAAGATCTTTCTGTCAAAGACGAGGGGAGGTAAAGAATTGCCACATAGCTCTGCACTTGATTCTCCTTCAGTTATAAGTAAGCTTGCAACACCAGCATCTGCTATTAATCAAGATATGTCGCAAGTTATTGATGATGCTACTTCTACTATGAATCATGCTATGAATGATTCTTATGATGATGCTAGTACCTTGCATGATAAGACTGTGCCATTAGGTGATTTCTTGATGAACAACTTGCTAGAGCTAAAGATATTGAGAATCCTGAAATCGATGAAACGCTTGAAACTAAAAATCTTGAAACACCTATTAGATCTAGCTCTCCTAGATATGAATTACCTAAGATACCTAAAGGTTATGTTATGGATGAGGAGGTAGCTAGAGACTGTGCAATGATATAGATGATCATAAGAAATTATTATGCAAACTGAAAGAAAAAACTTTGAATGCTAGAATGAAATGCGACCTTAAGTTTTCTACTTCACCTATTGGTGTTACTGATAAGGATTATGAATTATCTGTCGACCCATAGTTAATCACCCTGGTAGAATCTGATCCTTTCCATGGCTATGAAAATAAAATCGTAGTGGCACATCTAACTAAGTTAAATGATATAGCCACTCTGTTTGCTCATGATGAGAAAACTCGTTACTATTATATCCTCAAATTATTTCTATTCTCATTAAAGGCTGATGCTAAGATATGGTACACTACTCTTTCTCCTGGTTGTGTGTGTAGTCCCCAGGAAATGATTTATTACTTCTCTGGAAAAAAAAAAAATCTTGCTCATAAGAAACAAACTGCTTTACAGGAAATATTTAACTTTGTGCAAATTGAAGAAGAGAGTCTCCCACAAGCTTGGGGGAGGCTTCTCCAATTTCTTAATGCTTTGCCTGATCATCCACTTAAGAAAAATGAAATACTTGATATCTTCTATAATGGACGAACCGATGCTTCTAGGGATTTCCTAGATAGTTGTGCTGGTTGTGTTTTCAGGGAACGAACTGTTGAGCAAATTGAGGAATTATTGAATAATATATTGAAATGTTATGATGATTGGACTCTTCCTGAACCACCGCCTAAACCCACACCGAAGAAGAGGGGTATCTTCTATCTCAGTCCTGAAGACATGCAAGAGGCAACGAAAAGTATGAAGGAAAAAGGTATTAAAGGAGAGGATTTTAAAGATTTACAACCAATTGAAGAAATACATGGATTGAATACACCACCTCCACAAGTGTTAGAAGTAAATTATTTATTAAAGTTTGATGAAGGTGACATCCCTTACAATAAACATCCTAGTCAATGCCTTTATGAATTTGACAACTATATTATGAAAAAAGATCATTTCAATGCAAATATTATGAAACAATTGAAATATAATTCTGTTATGATTGCTTGCTTGAGTGACTTGTTATTTAGAATCTTCAATGATGTTAGAGGTGTCGAAAAACATGCTTCTAGGGTTCAAACTCAGTTAGAACAAGTTGCTTAGTCTAAAAAAGAATTGCTAAATGAAATGAATAGTAATATAAATGATTTTGTTGTTAGAGTAGCAACTAGAGGAGGCAAAATGACTCAAGGACCACTTTATCCCGAGGGACAACCCAATTAAATTGAACAAGACTCTCAAAGAATTAACACTCATGCACCTAGTCCTTCTAAAAAGAAAAAGAAAAATGATAGGACTTTGCATACCTCTAGTGAACCTAAGATAGAAAAACCTCCTAAAAATAATAATGATGTATCTATCTCAGATGTTGAAACCCAATCTGGTAATGAACTTTCATCTAGTGATAACAAAAAAGATAATGATGATGTTCATAAAGACACTCAACCAAATAATGATAAAGAACCAGATAATGACATTGAGATAGAACCTGATGTTGATCTTGATAACCCACAACCTAAAAACAAAAGATATGATAAAAGAGACTTTGTGGCTAGAAAACATGGTAAAGAAAGAGAGCCATGGGTTCAGAATCCCATGCCCTTTCCACCTAAGCCAACTAATAAAAAAGATGATGAAGAATTTGAACGCTTTGCTGAAATGCTTAGGCCAGTCTTTTTGCGCACTCGCTTGACTAATATTTTAAAGATGGCCCCTTACGCACAGTATATGACAGACATCATCACTAATAAAAGAAAGATACTGGAAGCTGAAATCTCCACCATGCTTGATAATTATTCTTTTAAGGATGGACTAACTAAATTTTTTGGAGATCCAGGAATACCAAATATACCTTGCTCCATAAAAAGAAATTATGTCAAAACTACTTTGTGTGATCTAGGAGCTGGTGTTAGTGTTATGCTTTTCTCTTTATATAAAATACTTGATTTGAATAAACTCACACCTACTGAAATATCTTTGCAAATGGCTGATAAATCAACTGCCATACATATTGGCATTTGTGAGGATGTGCATGTTGTTGTTGTTGCAAATGTTGCTATTTTAACTAACTTTGTTATACTTGAGATGCCCGAGGACGACAACATGTATATTATCCTTGGCAGAACCTTTTTGAATACTGCAGGGGCTGTTATTGATTGCAATAAAAGCAAGGTCATTTTTCATATTAATGGTCATGAGCATACGGTGCACTTTTCGAAGAAACAATTCCAAGTGAATGGTGTTAATGTTATTGAAAAATCTCCGACAGTTGCTATTGGAAGTTTTCAAATCCCTCTAGCTACTACCAAAAAGAAATGTGAAATACTTATTGTTGGGGATGTGCATATCCCCGTTGAGGTAACTTAGTGTTTTACAAAAGTTCTTCGGTTTCATGGTAATTGAAAATGGTTGTTAATAAGACTTGATCAACCTTATTAATGGATCATTTTCGAGATGTATGGACTTGATGAATCTAGTGAGCAAAACTCTTTGTCCCTGCCTTTTATTTTCTATTATGCCTCGTTGAATAAAATAAAATGCCATGTTTATCCTGTTTTCTAGATTTTGCGTGCAATGAAAAATGACCCAAAAATAAAAGTGCTCAGAATGCCCTGAAAATTTAACACGATTTTTTCTGAATATTTTTTTAATTTTTGATGCAAATAACAACAAAGGGGGTGCTGATGCTTGCTAGAACTACGTCGGTATTTCCCCAAAGAGGAAGGGATGATGCATCATAGCAACGGTAGGTATTTCCCTTAGTATTAAGACCAAGGTTATCGAACCAGTAGGGGAACCATGCAACACTACGTGAACGGCGCCTACACACAAATAACAAATACTCGCAACCCGACGTATTAAAGGGGTTGTCAATCCCTTTCGGGTAATGGTGCTAAAAATTGGCAAACGGACGTGAGAGAGTTGTAATAAGTTGATATATTGAGCACCAAATAAAATAAGTGTAGCAAGGTATTTTTATATTTTTGGTTTAATAGATCTGAAAAGAAAAGCAAATAAAATAGATCGCGAAGGCAAATATATTAAAGAAGAGACCCGGTGGCCGTAGATTTCACTGGTGGCTTCTCTCGAGAAAAATAGCAAACAGTGGGTAAACGAATTACTGTTGGGCAATTGATAGAACTTAAAATAACCATGATGATATCCAGGAAATGATCATTATATATATATGCATCACGTCCAACATTAGTAGACCGACTCCTGCCCGCATCTACTACTATTACTCCACACATCGACCACTATCCAGCATGCATCTAGTGTATTGAGTTCATGAAAAAATGGAGTAATGCAATAAGAACGAGGACATGATGTAGACAAGATCCATTTATATAGAAATAGACCTCATCTTGTTATCCTTAATAGCAACGATACATATGTGTCGGTTCCCCTTCGGTCACGGCAATCAAGCACCGTAAGATCGAACCCATTACAAAGCACCTCTTCCCATTGCAAGATAAATACATCAAGTTGGCCAAACAAAACCCAAATATCAAAGAAGAAATACGAGGCTATAAGAAATCATGCATATAAGAGATCAAAGAAGACCCAAATAGCTTTCACGGATATAAAAAGATAGATCTGATCATAAACTCAAAGTTCATCGGATCCCAACAAACACACCACAAAATGAGTTACATCATATGGATCTCCAACAGACCATTTTATTGATAATCAAAAGGGAGAGCTGAAGCCATCTAGCTACTAACTACGAACCCATAGGTCTACAAAGAACTACTCGCGCATCATTGGGGAGGCACCAATGGACTTGATAAACCCCTCCGTGATGGTGTCCAGATTGGATCTGGTGGTTCTGGAACTTGCGGTGGCTGGAATTGATTTTCGTTGACTTGCCTAGGGTTTCTGGAATACTGGGGTATTCATAGAGCGAAGAGGCGGTGCGGGAGGCCACCGAGGTGGGCACAACCCACCTAGGCATGCCTGGGGGCCTAAGCGCGCCCTGGTGGGCTGTGCCTGAACGAAATATGCCCTAGAGGCAATAATAAAGTTGTTATTTATATTTCCTTATATATCATGATAAATGTGTTTTATTCATGTTAGATTTGTATTAACCAGAAACTTGATACATGTGTGAATACATAGACAAAACAGACTGTCCCTAGTATGCCTCTACTAGACTAGCTCATTAATCAAAGATGGTTGAGTTTCCTAACCATAGAGATGTCTTGTCATTTGATGAATGGGATGACATCATTAGGAGAATGATGTGATGGACAAGACCCATCCGTTAGCTTAGCATAATGATCGTTTAGTTTTATTGCTATTGCTTTCTTCGTGACTTATACATGTTACTCTGACTATGAGATTATGTAACTCCCGAATACCGGAGGAACACCTTGTGTGCTATCAAACGTCACAATGTAACTGGGCAATTATAAAGATGCTCTACAGGTGTCTCCAAAGTTGTTTGTTGAGTTGGCATAGATCGAGAATAGTATTTGTCACTCCAAGTGTCGGAGAGGTATCTCTGGGCTCTCTGGATAATGCACATCACTATAAGCCTTGCAAGCAATGTGACTAATGAGTTAGTTGCGGGATGATGCATTACGGAATGAGTAAAGAGACTTGCCGGTAACGAGATTGAACTAGGTATGATGATACGGATGATCGAATCTCGGGCAAGTAACATACCAATGACAAAGGGAACAACGTATGTTGTCATGCGGTTTGACCGATAAAGATCTTCGTAGAATATGTAGGAGCCAATATGAGCATCCAGGTTCCGCTATTGGTTATTGACCAGAGATGTGTCTCGGTCATGTCTACATAGTTCTCGAACCCTTAGGGTCTGGACGCTTAACGTTCGATGACGATTTGTATTATGAGTTATGTGTTTTTGGTGACCGAAGTTTGTTTGGAGTCCCGGATGAGATCACGGACACGACAAGGAGTCTCGAAATGGTTGAGAGGTAAAGATTCATATATTGGAAGGTTGTATACGGACACCGGAATTGTTCCGGAGAGGTTCGGGGATTTATCGGCGTGCCGAGAGGCTATCGGAACCCCCCGGGAAAGTTAATGGGCCTATTGGGCCATAGTGGGGAGAGGGAGGCTGACATAGGAGGTGGCCCCCCCCCCAAAGCCAAACCGAATTGGACTAGGGGTTGGGGCGCGGCTGCCTTTCCTTCTCCCCTCCCTCCCTTTCCTCTTTTCCCTCTACATTGGAAGGAAAGGGGCGAATCCTACTAGGTTTGGAGTCCTAGTAGGACTCCCTCCTTGGCGCGCCTCCTCCCTAGGCCGGCCTCCTCCTCCCCCCTCCTTTATATATGTGGGAAGGGGGCACCCCAAAGGCACACCAAGATTTGTCTTAGCCGTGTGCAGTGCCCCTCTCCATAGTTTGCTCCTCAGGTCATAGCGGCATAGTGCTTAGGCGAAGCCCTGCGCGGATCACATCACCAACACCGTCGCCACACCGTTGTTGTGACGCCCCCGATTTGACCGTACACTAATCATGCACACAAATGTGTACGACCAAGATCAGGGACTCACTAGAAGATATCACAACACAACTCTAGACACAAATTAAAATAATACAAGCCAGGGGCCTCGAGGGCTCGAATACATAAGCTCAAAAACACAAGAGTCAGTGGAAGCAATAATATTCGAGTACAAACATAAGTTAAACAAGTTGCCATAAGATGGCTGGCACAAACTGGGATACATATCAAAAGAGGAGCAGGCCTCCTGCCTGGGATCCTCCTAAACTACTCCTGGTCATCGTCGGCAGACTGCACGTAGTAGTAGGCGCCTTCGGTGTATTAGGAGTCGTCGTAGGTGGCGTTTGGCTCCTGGGCTCCACCATCTGCTTGTAACATCTGAGAAGAAGGAACAGAAGAGGGAAAAGGGGGAGCAAAGCAACCGCGAGTACTCATCCAAAGTACTCACAAGCAAGGATCTATACTACATATGCAAAGGTAACAATGATATGGGTAGTATCTGTGGACTGAACTGTAGAAAGCCAGAATAAGAGGGGGTAGCTAATCTTATCGAAGACTACGCTTCTGGCAGCCTCCATCTTGCAGCAGTAGGAGAGAGTAGAAGGTAAGTTCACCAAGTAACATCGTATAGCATAATCCAACCCGGCGATCCGCCCGCGCATCACCCTGTGAGAGAGCAACCACCGAGTTAAATCTAGAACTCATCTGGGTGTGTTTTATCAAGTATCCAGTTCTAGTTGTCATGAGGTCGGAATACAACTCCGGGTCGTCCTTTTACCGAGGGACACGACTATTTGAATAGATTAACTTCCCTGCAGGGGTGCACCACATAACCCAGCACGCTCGATCCCATTTGGCTGGACACACTTTCCTGGGTCATGCGCGGCCTCGGAAGATCAACACGTCGCAACCCTACCTAAGCACAACAGATAGGTCAGCACGAAGGTCTAAGTCCTATGCGCGTAGGGGTCATGGGCCATTGCCCTTTGCACTCCTGCACGTTGCGAACGCGGCCGGTGAGCAGACCTAGCCCCCTTATACAAGGTCGAGCTTTCCAGTCCAACCCGGCGCGCGCCGCTAAGTCGCTGACGTCAAGAAGGCTTCGGCTGATACCATGACGTCGAGTGCCCATAACTATTCCCACATAGCTTGTTAGTGCGTATAGGCCAACGGCCAGACTCAGATCAAATATCCAAACTCGTTAAGCGTTTTGTTATGAAATAACCGCGGACAACGACCAGGGCCAGACCCACCTGTCTCCTAGGTGTCTCAACCTGCCATGTCGCTCCGTAACAAAGATCCACACAGAGGGCCGTCGGGAAAGTATGTCCTTTCAGCCCCCAATCCGTGAATCAACTGCGGGTACTAAACGAGTCGACCCGACTTTAGTCACAACATGTATCATGTATAATATGTATGTAGTATATACCCGTGATCACATCCAAAGTGATCATGGCCCGATAGAATAGCAGGATAGACGGACAAGGGTGTAGGGCCACTGATGGAATACTAGCATCCTATACTAAGCAGTTAGGATTGCAGGTAAGGTATCAACAGTTGTAGCAACAATGACAGGCTATGCAGCAGAGTAGGATCAATCGAAAGCAGTAACATGCTACACTACTCTAATGCAAGCAGTAGAGAGAAGAATAGGCGATATCAGGTTGATCAGGGGGGCTTGCCTGGAAACTCGGCAGCGAAGGTGGGGTCGTCAACACCGTAGTCGATCGGGGCAGCAGCAGCGTCGGTCTCGTAGTCTACAAAAGAGAAGAGGAGGGAGAAACAATGAATACAATGCAAACAGATGCATGACGATGCATGACATGACATGTAACGGTGTTATGTGTGCCCCAATGCAGTACCGGGTGATACTAGCGAAGGGGGGAAACATCCGGGAAAGTATTCCCGGTGTTTCGTGTTTTCGGGTAGATGAAACGGAGGGGGAAAGTTGCATGTTCGGTATGCTAGGGACGTGTGGTTGACGAACGGTCTACGCATTCGAATTCGTCTCAAAATTCTCAGCAACTTTCATGTACAAAGTATTTTCATCCGAGTTACGGATTATTTTACAATAATTTTTAAAGTTTTCATTCATTTTCTAAAATTAATAGATTATTTTAATTCGAAATTACAATTATGATGTCATCATGACATCAGCATGACATCATCAGTCAACTAGACAGTTGACTGGTCAAACTGACACGTGGGCCCAGTTGTCATAACCATAGATTAACTAAACCTAATTAATTAGTTAACTAGATTAAGCTAATCAGGATTAATTAACATAATTAATTCTTTAATTAATATTATTGTTATTTTATTTTATTTTAAAAAATTCCAGCACTGGGCCCATATGTCATAGGCCCATGGGGCCATACCCGGTGTGCGGGCGTGCTGGTACCGGGCGTGTGCCCAACGAGGGCGAGGCCGTGGCCTCGGCCGGCACCAGGAGGCACTGATGGCCTCAGCGCCCAGCGCTGGGGGCGGCAGCGGAGGGCGAGGCCCCGGGCGGCGGCGGGGGCTGTGGAGTTGGTTGGCCGACGGCGGGTGCGTCGAGGAGAGCGGGAGGCGGTGCCGCGGCGCGAGCGGTGCGGCGAAGGGGGCGCAGCGACGGCGAGCTGGGGCGGGCGGCGGCCGGAGAAAGCGGGCGAGGCGATGCGGTGGCTGGCCAGGACGGGGATGCGAGGTGGCGCTGCGTGTGCGTCATCTACGCGGGACGGAACAGGGGATGCGTGGCGGGGCTGCGGGCGGGAGTAGAGCTCCGGTGCGGTTGCGGGAACGGGAGGGGCGGCTGGGCGTGGCCGCCGACGAGCAGCCGCGGCGCGGGGCAGGGAAGGTGTGCGGGGCCAGTGGTGGAGTGTGGCGCGGACGCGCGGCTCACCGGACAAGGCAGCGGCTCGCCGAGGCGCCGAGCGCATGCGTGGCACGGGCTGGCGCACGGAGGCGCGTGTGGGCTGCAGCGGTTATCGGGAGGCGGGCACGCGGTGCGGACGCAGTGGGCAGCCGGGCGCGGTGAGCACGCGGCTGCTAAGGGCGCGCGATGCATGGAGTAGAGAGAGGGAGGTGGGGAGGTGCTCACCCTCCGAGCAGGGGTTCACGCGGCGAGGCTCGGGGGGGGTCCGACGAGGAAGAGGTGGTGAGGCGTTCGGCGACGACGTGGGAGGAACTGCGGGGTGGAGGCAGCGGTCCTCGGGCGCGGTGCGGCGTCGACGACGGTGTGCAGCATGGTCCGGCGATGGGGCGGCGTCGGGGAGTTGGCGACGGCGTGGGGCGACGGGCCCGATCGATCCAGATCGGGTTGGGGGGAAGAGGGGCGAGGGGAGAGGTGGATCTGGTGGAGAGTTAGATCACCGGGGGAATTATAGGCCTGGGTTGGTGTATGGGCCGGCTAGGTGGGCCAAGGCCCAATTAGGCCAGGGGGTTGGCCCGTTTTATCCCTTTTTTTGTTCTGCTTTGTTTTTCTTATTATTATTCTTATTTCCTTTCTGATTTCTATTTTTGTTTCTTTTATTTTAGTTTTAACAAATACCAAAGTCATGCCTAACATAGTAATCATAATTATACCACTACCACAATTAACTTGGCACCCAAAATAGAATAGTTCGTAATTGTTTATTATTTGAAAAACATTCAAATAATAGTTTTCGCTACTGTTTTTTCATCTTATAGTATTTAATCATTCTTATAAAAGTGCGGTTTCTTCACCATAATCACCTATGCATCAACTGACACAACACAAACATTTTGGTTTTAATATTTGAAAACTTTTGATGTTTGCCTTTATTTCGAATTTGAATTAATCAGTTTCGAACTAACGCGAGATTAACAACAGTAATCGTGGTGACGCGGCATCATTACCAGAGGGTTACTGTAGCTTGATTACCCGGGCGTCACAGTCGTGCTGACGGAACTCTCCCTCGACCCTCTACTGGATCAAGGGCTTGAGGGACGTCATCGAGCTGAACGTGTGCTGAACACGGAGGTGCCGTACGTTCGGTATTTGGATCGGTTGGATCATGAAGACGTTCGACTACATCAACCGCGTTAACGTAACGCTTCCGCTTATGGTCTACGAGGGTACGTGGACACACTCTCCCCGTCTCATTGCTATGCACATCCTAGATAGATCTTGTATGAGCGTAGGATTTATTTTGAAATTGCATGCTATGTTCCCAAAAGTGCCCCTCTCGGGGCACCCCCCCCAGGTGCTTCTCTAGCCAACCAGGTGTCTTCTGGTCGAAAACAATGCCACAAAAAGTTTCGTTGCATTTGGACTCCGTTTGATATTGATTTCCCGCGATGTAAAAAACAAGCAGAAAACAACAACTGGCACTTGGCACTATGTCAATAGGTTAGTATCAAAAATGATATAAAATGATTGTAAACCATCCAAGAATGATAATATAACAGCATGGAACAATAAAAAATTATAGATACATTGGAGACGTATCAGGTGCCCCTGGTGACCATAAGACACTAGGGCACGCGAGCAACCCGAGGCGCACCCTGGTGGGTTGTGGTCCCCACATGGGTCCCCTCACTTATCTCTTCAGCACATTCCTTCTCCTACCTCCAGAAAAAATATAACCATAGCTCTCTCTCTCGTGTTCTTCCTCTCAAACCTACGGATTTCGATCTCTTTGCTCGAAGCTCTGTTTTCGAAACTGTTTTGGGGGATTAGTACTTGGTATGTCACTCCTCCATTGCTGCAATTAGTTTTTGCTTTAGTGGTATATATTTTGAATAATTAGTTACTCTTGAGGCTACTATAGATGAGCTTGCATGTTGAATTCTTAGAGTTCTAAGTAGTTTAAATGCTTGATTTGGCCTCTATGCATCCTTGTGAGTAGTTGCTAACAATCTTGTGAAATTTTGTAGACAATTTTTTTGCGAACTAAAATTTTCAGAATTGTGTTTATAGGAATAAGATGAGCTTCTTTAGGAAGTTTTCCCCCAAGAAAAATGGCAAGGGAGTCATTGGGGAATCATCGGACAATGACCTCCATACTCGAATAAGGGCGGAGGTGCGACCATGCGAATGGCCGCATATTCCTTTCATGGAGGGTTCGGGATTCAGCAAGAGTTCACTCGATTCGTTGCAAACGCCGGGCTAACCGACTTCATCACAGCTGAGTGGGAACAATACCATCTCCTTACAAATTCCTTTGTGCAAAATCTTCACTTCTTAAGTAGGAATAACCCCCCTCAGGTACAGTTTAATTTATAAGGGGAAACCCGTCAGATACCACTTACTAACTTTTGTGATATATGCTTGATCCCTTCTGACGGGGATATAAGAGAGCCTAGACCTATAGATTTTGAGGACTTTTATTGTACTCTGTCAGTGGGAGATGAGAGAGACGTATGAAGTGTCACAACCACTAGTTTGCAGTTTCCTTCTGTGCATTACTTTGCTTTATCCATCGCTAAGTGTTTAACTGCTAGAGAGAAGGTCGGTGCACTCAGTGCTCCTGACCTCGCCATTTTACGTCGTGCACTGCACAATGATCGAACATATAGTTTAGGGGCTATTATTGCACGTTGTCTGCACCTACACAAAAACAAAGGCAAAATTCATGGTGATATTTATGCTACTCGCTTAGCGAGTCACTTTAACGTTCAGATACGCCAACATGATTATCCTTTGACCCCGATTTATCTAGATCACTGATAACCCTCAACCGTAAGGGATCGAGATAGTCTTCGCGGGTAAGAATAACCCAATTTATTGATTCGAAACACGGGGAGCCAAAGAGCATTTATAAGCTTTGACAGTTGAGTTGTCAATTCAACCGCACCTGAAATATACTTACTTGCAACAAAAGATAAGTGTTAACAGTGATATGATAGTGATAATAGTGATAGTAAAAGTAAACAGCAAAAAGTAAATAGTGAAGGTAAATGGCAAAAGTAGCAACTAGTGACAAGCAGGGTTTAAAACGCTGTAGGCTAGGGAGATGGATGGTTGGGCGCTGCATGGATGAGATAGATACTAACTTGGGGCACGACACACGGAAAAGTAATGATCATCTAGGCAAATATCAAACATTAGACATGTATCCCGTAGGTAGTTGTACGTGCTTGCAATAAGAACTTGCACAACATCTTTTGTCCTACCATCCCGCTACGAACGGGGCCAAAAGGAACTTATGGAGATTAAGGTGTGATACGTCCAAAACGTATCTATAATTTCTGCTTGCTCCATGCCCTTTTTGTGCGATACTGCTATGATATTTATGCACTTCCATACACTTTTGATCATATTTGGACTAACCTACTAATGGTTGCAAAAGTGCACAATGTTCTTGTTTTACACTTTATTGTGTAGGAATTACTTGGAAATTGACAAAAACGCAAAAGGAGTCGTATTGGAGTAGGACTCTGACTTTCCTGAAATCTGTCTGAGAACGTTTTTTAAAGATGGTCACGTTCCAGCCCGAGGACGACGTCAAACGGGAAAAGTCTAGTTGCGAAAGTTGTGGGGAATTTCGAGGCGATGCTTCTGGATATAAAATTCGTCCAAATCGGAGTCCGGACGGCCGAGTAAAGCCCGTTTTACTGAGGCCCAAAATCTGATGACGGGAATCCGAGAGTCTATATAAAGAGAGAAAACCTAGGTCACCAAGGGCCACGAATTTTCCTCCTCCCAAGCCGCCGTCTTGGAGGGGAGGACCAGCACCATTGCAGCACCATCCACAAGGAATAAGGGTGGCCAAGGAGCCGCTGCCCCTAGGGCCGCCGCCGCCCCCAAGGGCCGCCGCCGCCCCCTAGGGCCGCCGCCGTCTCCTCCTCGCCGCTGCCGCCTCCGTGGCCGCCGCCGGCCGCCGCCTCCTCGCGGGGCTGCACCTCTCCATCAACACCATCATCAACCTCCTCCTCACCATGTCCATGTGTGAGTAGTCTTCTCCGGGGCCGAGGGCTCGTACGTGTAGCTATGTGGTTATCTCTCTCTCCCATGATGTGATCTTCGTTGTGATCATAGGCTATGTTAATCTAGGGTGATCCCATGATATTTCCCCTTCCTCTATGTATTGGATTGATGTACTCACTTGTCTTTATCTAGTATAATCCCCGAGACCAAGGTGACAGCGGTCTATTGGACATGGATTAGAAAAATATTTTCATGAGTGATTTCCTCTCTTGTGTGTTGATTGAAGATTGAGAGTCTCTTGGTGCTTGTCTTTGACTATCCTTTAGATATGTTGTGGTGATTGTGGGACTCTCTTTGGATGGCCGCGGTGACATTGGGAAATCCTAAGATTGAGAACTACAAACTTTGAGGTGTGCTTTTGTAGCCCTACATAATTCTCGTCCTCTCTTGACCACGAAGGAATGACCTCCGGGTGCATCTCCATTGCATGTTTTATGGGAAATATCATGTGATTCGATTATGTTAATGTTGTTGGGAGTTGCCACTAGTGAAAGTATGAACCCTAGGCCTTGTTTCCACCATTGCAATACCATTTGTGCTCACGTTTACCACTTGTTTGCTTGCTGCACTTTTTATTACAGATTTATATTACTTTGTTTTTCCATCCATATCACTTGCCATTTAACATCTCTTCGCCGAACTAGTGCACCTATACATCTAACAAGTGTATTAGGTGTGTTGGGGACACAAGAGACTTCTTGTATCTTAGTTGCAGGGTTGCTTGAGAGAGACCATCTTCAACCTCTACTTCCCTGAGTTCGATAAACCTTAGGTTATCCACTTGAGGGAAATTGCTGCTGTCCTACAAACCTCTGCGCTTGGAGGCCCAACATAGTCTACAAGAGTAGAAGCGTGTGTAGACATCAAGGTGCTCCTGTCAAAGAGCACCGAAACAAAGCAATGAACTCAATGGATACATGTAATCCTCAAACTACGGACCATCCCCTTTGGTGTCCCAAGCTGTCACTTTTGGGATCGCCGGTTCCGAACCGTAATAGGTGCAAACAACTCATAGATAGGATCACGAACACAAATATATTCATGCAAACACATATGGTTCAGATCTGAGATCATGACACTCGGGCCCTAAGTGTCAAGCATTAAGAATAACAAGTTGAAGCAAAGATGATAAACACCATAGTAGATGATAGGCAACATGCCCCCAATGATCTGACAAACTATTACATGATCTAACTCATCCAATCCCTACCATCCCCTTCGCCTACAGCAGGGGAATTACTCACACATGGAGGGAGAAGTCATGGAGGGATGATGAAGTGGTGATGATGATGACGATGGCGACGATCTCCCCTCTCCGGAGGCCAATTCAGCCTCCAGATTAGCCCTCCCGAGGAAGAACAGAGGGTGGCGGCGGCTCCGCGACGGAAAACTGCGAAAAGAACTTCTGATCTGGGGCTTCCGTGTCGCGAGTAAAAATACGAGGCAAAGTAGGGCACCAGGGGGTGTGGGCCCCACCCAGGCGACCCCCCGGCGCGGCCCAGGGGGGGCGCCCACAGGGCGCCTGGGCACCCCCTGGCCCCCCTCTGGCCTCACTTCTGGCTCCTGGTTCCTTCGGGTGCGTGGATTTTCTGTGATTTTTTGTGGATTTTTCTAAGATACTTAAAAATCCGTTTTCCTGCACACAATAAAACCATACAGGCAACTCTGCTGAAAACAGCGTCAGTCCGGGTTAGTTTAGTTCAAATCATGCAAGAATGAGGTCAAAACAATATCAAAAGTGTTTGGAAAAGTAGATACGTTTGAGACGTATCAACTCCCCCAAGCTTAGCATATTGCTTGTCCTCAAGCAATTTAGTTCAACGAACTGGACGCGACAAAGAAAATTTTGACAAACTCTTTTGCTTCATTAGATGTATATAAGCATGTACTACGAAAAGAGTTTAGCAAGTATTGAAACAGTACTTATGAGGACAATGCGAGGAGCAATCCTTCTTTCAAGTGACCAGTCACAAATACTTAAAAGTAAATAATATATTACTGAAAATCAAGACCAGATTACATTGCACATAGCTTGAGCATATTAGGGTGGTATCTCGCTAGCCTCCATGAGTGAAGCAAAACATAAATGTAGAGACTCCTCCAGAGTTTTTAAAAGAGACTAGAACTAAGAATTTCAGAATAAATCATATCACAAGTATGCAGAAGACAATGTAATACTTTGGGATAATGCACGTTACACTCAGAATGACAATTATGCTCTCATAGTTGGTGCTTTGAAGAAAGAAGGTGAGACTCTCGAACCGTGGCTTTTATTGGCAAGATTGAAAACCCGTGGTCGGAAACAAAAACTAAACATGTACTAGAGCTCTTGGTTTTAAAACAGAGATAAAAACGTTTTGAGAGGTGCATATTTCGTCAACGAATGCTAGCAGATAACTCAATCACTTCTTGAGCTGGACAAGTTTCGAGGAACGGCTCCCGCATGAGGACGATCACATCCTCTTAATCTCCTTTGTTTATCACTGCCAAAGTTTTCTGATTTCTCATGAACAAAGCGTGAAGGAGGGTTTGTTTGTTATATTATCTTTTTGAGCCGGGCGCACTCAATGCCAGTTCCTTTTCGTATTAGGGGTTTGCACATTATACATGCAATCCAGGGGTGAAACTTGTCCAACTTAAAAAGATTATGAATTAACTACTACTTCCTCATGAGCTAAAACATAGGCACAAAAGAGAAATGCTTTTGATTAATTTCGAGATGGTACACGAAAGTCTTCGTTAGGAATGGCAGGTAAATACCATGTATAGGAAGGTATAGTGGACTCATATGGCATAACTGGTTTTAAGGATTTCGGATGCACAAGCAGTCAGTCCGCTTAGTACAGGTGGAAGTTTAGCAAAAGACTGGGAAGCGACCAACTAGAGAGCAATAACGGTCATAATCATGTAGAGCGACAAACCAACATTAAATCGGGCATGAAAGTGATATAATTATTGTGAAACTCAAAGATCATCAAGGCAGAGTAGACTTTTTAGTCTTAAACATGTGTAAGCATGTGCCAAGTCAATCCAAAAATTCTCTAAAGGGAAATACCACCTTAGTATACCAGACTATGAACAGTGCAATGCATGTAGATCATTTCAATAACACATTATATACTCTAGTTATTCGAGGCTAGCCACAAGGAAAGCATGAACCGCTGAAAGAGCATTGTAAACATAGCACTATGTCGCTACAAGCTGGTCTCTAGATCATAAGTACAGGCATATGTACAAAAATAGAAACAAAAAGAGTTCATACCGGTCTTCCTTGTTGCTTCCCTTTAGTCGATCTTCGTCATTACTGCTTGTCACTTGCACGATCGAACGTAGGAAATATAATTAAATGCCATCACGGACTCGAGCTGAACTCTGAAAACAAAGCAAACTAAAGAGAGAAAGGAAATCTTTTTGGGTTTTTCAAAGGTTGAATAAAAGCAAAAGAAAGAGAAAAACTTTTTGTTGTTTTTGCAAAGAGAGAAACAAAGAAGAACGGGCAAAAACTTCGAAAAGATCAAAGTGAATAAAACGGATAATACAATGGAAAAGTAAGAGGGGCATGTACTCCCCCAAGCTTAGGCTTTTAGCCTAAGTTGGTAGCAGCTACTGCCCCAGGAGCCTCCTGCTCCGGGGGTATGGTGGTGAGTCCAAGGGTCGTAGAAGGATGCTGGCGCGTACATCGAACTCCTCGGAGTCTCCCACGAGGAAGGTTCTGAGCGCCAAACAGAGGAAGAACCTTCACCAAACTCGGTGGCGGTCTCTTCCTGAAAATGTGGTAACTCACCGTGCTTCTCCTTGTCGGGCACAACCCCCTCCATGGGGTTATGAAACTGATGCTGGACCATGAACTCATCGAACTGGACAACATCAAAGGACCATCCGTTCCTGCGAGAAAAATCAAACAAAAGAGGTGCAGGTAGACGGATCTCGCGTTCCGCGGTAATTCCGAAACGCAAGATATAAACAAGATTATCAAGCTCAGAACCCATGGTGACAAACTTATGCCTTTTCATAGCAGCAAGATCAAAGCTTAAATAAGTAAAAGGATTATCATCAGGGTGTGGGGTGCCTCCAAGATGTTCTAAGATAAGTGTGGCATAAACTCCACCATATAAGTCCCCCTTGTTACCGTTCATAGCAAGGCGTCGAGCAATTAAGGCACCCAGATTATAATCAGACCTCCCTGAGAGGGCTGCTGCCAGGATAGCAATATCCGGAGCAGAAATGCTGCTCGTGTTGTCACGAGCTAACACCCCTCTGGCAATATAATATGCAAAATACCTGAGGTGAGGAAATAAGATGCTGGAGATCTTCGACCGATGAATATCCATCGTACCCATGTTGCAGAGAGAGTTGATGACGGTTTTCAACTCGGAGGGCTGAGTGGCCATCCTAGCCGTCCTCCCAACGTTCGGCACACCTATTATTTCACAAAAATTTCCCAAAGTCATGGTGATAAGTTCATTGTAAATTTTAAACTCAATAGCACCTCAATCAGGATTATATCTAAAACTGTTAATGAAACTGGAGGTGAGTTTTTGATACTGAGTAACACGGCTCGTGACGAGTTGTGTCAAACCTGCATTACCACAAAGATTATAAAACTCATCCTTGATTCCCGCAGCTTCCATGAATTCATCACATGGAAATGTCATCGCACGTGCTGGACTTGTATCTTCCAACAACTCCAGGGGCACATGATCTTCATTATAGCTCACCCTAGCAGTCGATGGTGAAGCTGCGGCTCTAGTAACTCGATCGGAGTGTGCGGGCCTCCTCTTCTCAAGCCACCCTTTTGCCCTTCCTAACAAACTCATTTCTGAATTTTTTTACAATTTACAAAAACGAGGATTAAAACAAAGTGAGCTAAGGCAAACTACTCAACTCACTTTCCCAAGGCATAAACTTGCATCAAAACTTGAAAAATAACTTTCTACATATGCATGCAAGCTCATCTATACAGCACCAAGAACTACTAAATACTCACAAATGAAGCCACCAATCAAAAATCTAATTGGAGGGGTGAAGGAGTCACATACCAGGGAGTATTTGCTCAAAATTTCAGCTCAAATGAGGGGCTGTAGAGAGAGATCGAAGAATCGCCTCCAAGAACAGCAAGAACACAAGAACAAGTGCAGAACTCGGGTTTTTGGAGAAAAAGAGAGAGGGAGGAAGAAGACATACCTGGAGGGGGGCCCTGTGGGCGCGGCCAGGGGCTGGGCCGCGCCAGCTGGCCGCCTGGGCCACTGGTGGGTCCCCCTGGCTGGCGCCAGGACTTTCTGGGTCTCTCCCGACGTGGAAATTTTTATTTAAATTTTTCTGGAATTTTTCTGAAAACTTCACTGTTGAATTTTTTTCGAAGTTCAAAAAGCTGCGAAACTCTCTGAAAACTTGAAGTAGTGAGTAGTATTGTGAAGCTTCAAAACATAAATACTTGGTACAGCAAGTAGGACAAAAACTAAAAACAAATGAAAATATAACAAGCTCAACTTTTTATCCATATAAAACATATTTGTTAATAAGGTTGATCAAGTCTTACCAACAAACAGGCGATATATAGAGCAAAATGTCTCACCTCTCACGAAGTAATCACTGAACCTTTACCTTGATGGACATTTTCCCTACCATGATAGTTTTATATTTGTCAGGCACATGTAGTGGACAATCCCATTCTCCAATCTTCACGGTCTCGATATTCTCTATAGAGTTGAGGGCATGCCTCCTGTCGATCTTCTTCGGAAAATATACCGTGTGTTCTTTATCATTCACATGGAAGGTAACCTTCCCTTTATTGCAATCAATAATAGCACCTGCGGTGTTAAGGAAAGGTCTACCAAGAATAATGGACATGCTCCCATCCTCGGGCATGTCAAGCACAACAAAATCAGTAAGAATTAAACAATTAGCAACTTCTACGGGAACATCCTCACAAATACCTATCGGAACAGCGGTTGACTTGTCAGCCATCTGAAGGGAGATATCTGTAGGGATTAGTTTCTCTAAACAAAGCCTCTCGTAAAGAGAGAGAGGCATAACACTCACTCCTGCTCCAAGATCACATAAAGCAGTTTTGACATAATTATTCTTTATGGAGCAAGGAATGGTGGGTATACCTGGATCACCGAGCTTCTCAGAAATCTTGCCACTGAAAGAGTAGTTAGCAAGCATAGTAGATATTGCATCATTAGGAACTTTTCTTTTATTAGTGACAATATCTTTCATATATATTGAATAAGGAAGTAACTTAATAGCATCAGTCAAAGGGATTTGAAGAAAAAGAGGTTTAATCCACTCACAAAACTTATTATAATGCTCTTCTTCTTTAGATTTGATGGACTTACCTGGAAAGGGCATGGGTTTCTGTACCCATGGTTCTCTTTCTTTCCCATGTTTTCTTGCGATGAAGTCTTCTTTACTGTACCTCTTACGTTTGTCAGGTGCTTCTTCTTCTCGAACTTCAGGCGGATCATTCTTCTCATTATCATTACCTTCAGGTTCAGCACCGTCTTCAGTCTCAGCATCGGAGATAGATACACTGTTAGGATCAATAGTTGGCTCTTCATCTGCAATAGGATCATTAGAATTGTCAGTCTCCTTATGTTTCTTCTTTTTCTTTGGAGAGCCAACAATTTCTTCTTCCTGCGTTTGAGAATCCTGCTCGATTCTCTTCGGATGTCCCTCTGGATAGAGAGGATCTTGAGTACTAGTTCCTCCTCGGGTCTTGATCCCGAAAGCCTGCAAATTATCTTGTTTGGCATTTTTAGCAAGCAAATCTCTTTGCACTTTAGAAATTTGGTCAAGCTGAGTTTGAACCATTTGAAAATGCTTCACAAGACATTGAACATCATTAACTGTTCTATCTAAAACATCAAGCAGTCTTTTGATAGCAAGGGAATTATCATGCAATTGACTTTCTATCCTCTCATTAAAATGATTTTGTTTCATAATAAAATTATCAAACTCATCTAAACATTGATCAGGAGGCTTACCATGAGGGATGTCACTTGCGTTGAAATCTAAAAGAGAGTGTACCTCTACCATAGGAGGGTGAGTGGTAGGCTCACACAGCTTCTCAATAGGGGGTAGATTCTTCACGTCTTCAGCTTTAATACCTTTCTCTTTAATAGACTTCTTTGCTTCTCGCATATCTTCGGGGCTTAGAACAAATATGCCCCTCTTCTTTGGTGGTGGAGGTGGTTCAGGGACGGACCAATCTTCATGGTTTTTGGCCATCCTGCCCATCAAATCTTCCGCATCGTCCGGTGTTCTTTTCCTGAAAACACAACCAGCACAACTGTCCAAATAGGACCTGGATTCATGAGTTAGACCAGCATAGAATATATCGATTAATTCATTCTTAGGGATTTCATGTCCTGGTCTAGCCCGAATCAGACCGCAGTACCTCCCCCAAGCTTTAGGGAGGGACTCATCCTGCAACTGTTTAAAGTTATAAATTCTTTGTAAAGCAGCATGTTGCATGTGAGCAGGAAAGTACTTATCAACAAAAGAGTGAGCTAAGTCTTGAGGACTCTTAATGGAACCGCATGGAAGCGAATCATACCATGCTTTAGCACCTTCCTTCAAGGAGAAAGGAAGAAGCTTGGTGATATAAAAGTATCGTATCTTCTCATCTGTGGTAAACAGGCCACCTAACTCACCGAGTTTAGTCAGGTGTGCAATAGCATCATCATTTTCTCTACCATAAAAGGGGTCAGCTTCAACCATAGGTATAAGTGAAAGATCAACAGAGAAATCATAATCAGGATCATCAATGCATATAGGAGATGTAGCAAATTCAGGATCAGGAACGGTTTTGTTCTTCAAAGAGTGTTTTTCAAATAGTTTCTTAATAACTTCAGGGTCAGAGCCGGAAAACTCTGTCAGTTCCCTGCACAAATCTTCATCAAGCATATAGTAATCATCATCAAGGAGCCTCTCTTTGAGTTTACTCAAATCAGGATAATCATAAGTTTCACCAATAGGATAGCGAGTAACAGGAAGTTCAATTCCAGACTTTTTAGCAGCAGCAGCAATTTGTTTCTCAAGAGCATAACTAAGCGAACTAATATCATCAAAAGTAGTAGAAGCATCATCAAGAGTATCAGACATAGTAACAGATTCAGTAGGAGCATCATGTGGTGGTGGTGAGGCAAACTTACTCATAACAGAAGGTGAATCAAGTGTAGCACTAGTGCTCAGAGCAGTACCTCTTCTTGTAGTAGATAGTAAGATCGGAACCTTGGGGTCTCCTTTCTTACCCATAGTGGATAAAGTGCAGCAGGTAGGATACCTCAGGTAGACTTGTAAATATTGCTATGCTCCCCAGCAACGACGCCAGAAAACGGTACTTGATAACCCTCAACCGTAAGGGATCGAGATAGTCTTCGCGGGTAAGAATAACCTAATTTATTGATTCGACACACGGGGAGCCAAAGAGCATTTATAAGCTTTGATAGTTGAGTTGTCAATTCAACCGCACCTGAAATATACTTACTTGCAACAAAAGATAAGTGGTAACAGTGATATGATAGTGATAATAGTGATAGTAAAAGTAAACAGCAAAAAGTAAATAGTGAAGGTAAATGGCAAAAGTAGCAACTAGTGACAAGCAGGGTTTAAAACACTGTAGGCTAGGGAGATGGATGGTTGGGCGCTGCATGGATGAGATAGATACTAACTTGGGGCATGGCACACGGAAAAGTAATGATCATCTAGGCAAATATCAAACATTAGGCATGTATCCCGTAGGTAGTTGTACGTGCTTGCAATAAGAACTTGCACAACATCTTTTGTCCTACCATCCCGCTACGAACGGGGCCAAAAGGAACTTATGGAGATTAAGGTGCTCCTGTCAAAGAGCACCGGAACAAAGCAATGAACTCAATGGATACATGTAATCCTCAAACTACGGACCATCCCCTTTGGTGTCCCAAGCTGTCACTTTTGGGATCGCCGGTTCCGAACCGTAATAGGTGCAAACAACTCATAGATAGGATCACGAACACAAATATATTCATGCAAACACATATGGTTCAGATCTGAGATCATGGCACTCGGGCCCAAAGTGTCAAGCATTAAGAATAACAAGTTGAAGCAAAGATGATAAACACCATAGTAGATGATAGGCAACATGCCCCCAATGATCTGACAAACTATTACATGATCTAACTCATCCAATCCCTACCATCCCCTTCGCCTACAGCAGGGGAATTACTCACACATGGAGGGAGAAGTCATGGAGGGATGATGAAGTGGTGATGATGATGACGATGGCGACGATCTCTCCTCTCCGGAGGCCAATTCAGCCTCCAGATTAGCCCTCCCGAGGAAGAACAGAGGGTGGCGGCGGCTCCGCGACGGAAAACTGCGAAAAGAACTTCTGATCTGGGGTTTTCGTGTCGCGAGTAAAAATACGAGGCAAAGTAGGGCACCAGGGGGTGTGGGCCCCACCCAGGCGACCCCCCGGCGCGGCCCAGGGGGGGCCCACAGGGCGCCTGGGCACCCCCTGGCCCCCCTCTGGCCCCACTTCTGGCTCCTGGTTCCTTCGGGTGCGTGGATTTTCTGTGATTTTTCGTGGATTTTTCTGAGATACTTAAAAATCCGTTTTCCTGCACACAATAAAACCATACAGGCAACTCTGCTGAAAACAGCGTCAGTCCGGGTTAGTTTAGTTCAAATCATGCAAGAATGAGGTCAAAATAATATCAAAAGTGTTTGGAAAAGTAGATACGTTTGAGACGTATCAATCACCAGGCGATGGTGGCTCACCACTTCACTCACAATGCTGACTCTCTTCATAATATTCCTTATAACCTAGTTTTTAGTGTGGATTCCCGTGATGTTATCCCGTTGCCTGCACCTGCTTTGTTTGATTCTATTGCCAACAATGGATACAAGACTATGCATGAGGACATTGGTGCTTACCGGAACAACCATGCTGTCTCTGAGGAGGAACCTCAAGAGTGGGACGCTCAGGTACCCGCACCACAACACTTCAACATTGGACCGAATGGCTATTATGATTGGTGATTGCCAAGCTAGACCAAAAGCCTAAGCTTGGGGAGTACGTATTTCCATCGACATTACATTTATGTTCACATATTTCATTCAAGTTGTTGGTGTTCATACTTTTTCATTGTATTATCCATGCTAGATTTATTTGTCTTGCTTTGTTTGTGTGTTTGAAAAACTTTGAGAAAGCCCAAAAATATTTCTTACTTCTTTTCGTTTTTTCTTTCTAGCTTAATTAGTCATAGTATTAAAAGAAAGCCCACATAGATTTCTCGATTCTTCTTTTGCTTGTTGGGAGTTTCCCGTGTAAATAGTTTTTCTCGTTTTTATTTTTATTTCTTTAATTTTCTCTTATCAAGAAAAACTAAAAACTCCGAAAATAGTTCAGTGTGTTTCTCTGAAACTCTTTCGCGGTTATTGAGTCATACCAAGGAGAAGACCACGATGAAAATGTTGAGGCCTCTCATATGCGTTATCGTTTATCTAACAAAGAGCTCGGATTGCCTTATCTTCTCCTTTTTGAATAAACTATTTGTAGATTCCAGCTTAGTCCATGCTACCTCTTGAGCTGGCGTTGGGTTTTCCCTTGAAGAGGAAAGGTTGATGCAGCAAAGTAGAGTAAGTATTTCCCTCAGTTTGAGAACCAATGTATCAATCCAATAGGAGACAATGTGCAAGTCGCCAAATACCTACACAAACAATAAACAACTTCCACCCAATGCAATAAAGGGGTTGTGAATCCCTTCACGGTTACTTGCAAAAGTGAGATCTGATAGAGATAGATAAACTGTAAAGTAAATATTTTTTTTATTTTCGGTTTATAGATTGGAAAGTAAAAGATTGCAAAATAGTAGATCGGAAACTAGTATTGTTGATTGAAAACTTATATGATGGAAAATAGACCCGGGGGCCATAGGTTTCAGTAGAGGCTTCTCTCAAGATAGCAAATATCACGGTGGGTAAACAAATTACTGCCACGCAATTGATAGAAGAGTCCAAAATTATTACGATATCTAAGGCAATGATCATGAATATAGGCATCACGTCTGTGTCAAGTAGACCGACTCCTGCATGTATCTACTACTATTACTCCACACATCAACCGAAATGATTCTGCATCTAGAGTATTAAGTCCATAAAGAACAGAGTAACGCATTAAGTAAGATGACATGATGTAGCGGAATTAACTCAAGCAATATGATGAAAACCCCATCTTGTTATCCTCGATGGCAACAATACAATATGTGTCATGTCCCTTTCTATCACTGGGATTGAGCACCGCAAGATTGAACGCAAAGCAAAGCACTTCTCCCATTGCAAGAAAAACCAATCTAGTTAGCCAAACCAAATCGATAGTTCGAAGAGAATTACTAAGATATCAAATCATGCATATAAGAATTTAGAGAAGATTCAAAGAGTATTCATAGTTAAGTTGATCAAATCCAAAATTTGTCGGATCTTGGCAAACACACTTCAAAAGAAGATTACATCGGATAGATCTCCAAGAACATCGAGGAGAACATGGTATTGAGAATCAAAGAGAGAGAAGAAGCCATCTAGCTACTAGCTATGGACCCGTAGGTCTGTGGTAAAGAACTCACGATTCATTGGAAAAGTAATAGGGTTGATGTAGATGCCCTCCGTGGTCGAATCCCCCTCCAGCAGAGTACTGGAAAATGCCTCCAGATGGGATCTCATGGATACAGAAAGTTATGGAGGTGGAAAAGTGGTTTCGATGCCTCCTATAGAGTTTCTGGAATATATGTGCATATATAGGCGGAAGAAATAGGTCGGTGGAGTCACGGGGGGCCCACAAGGGTGGGGCACGCGCCCTACCCCCTGGGCGCGCCCTCCGTCCTTGTGGCCGCCTCGTGGCACCCATGACGTGCACTCCAAGTCCTCTTGATGTCTTCTGGTCCAAGAAATATCATCGTAAAGTTTCCTTCTGTTTGGACTCCGTTTGATATTCCTTTTCTGCGAAACACAAGAACAAGGAAAAAACATAAACTAGCACTGGGTTCTAGGTTAATAGGTTAGTCCCAAAATGTCAGGACCCCGATCCTAAGTCACACAGGTCTAGCCTGTAACACATCATATCACTTTGCGGCCTCACGCACGGTATCCCCACGGGTGCCACCTTACCTGGCCCGGGACCGTTTGCGCATTTTGGCACACGTATATGATAGTGTCGCTAGCATCCATATGACAGAGAACCCGGGCCGACATGACTAATTATAAACCAAAAGTGGCGCTAAATTACAGAGACAGGCATACATGAC
Source organism: Secale cereale (assembly GCA_902687465.1). Taxonomy (NCBI): domain Eukaryota; kingdom Viridiplantae; phylum Streptophyta; class Magnoliopsida; order Poales; family Poaceae; genus Secale; species Secale cereale. The sequence goes on from LR738712.1 coordinate 607,508,981, forward strand.
CCAGCAACGAATGTGTCGGTCATCAACGTATGAACCCAAGTCGTAGCAAGCTACAAGGACTTAAAGGAACAACGCGTGACATTTCCCCAAAGGGACAGACACAGGAACGAAGAAGGACACATGCCGACCAGCCTAAGTGTTCCGAAGCAGTAGCAAGCTACCAAGGCTCAGTGGAAGCACCAGGAGGCATTTCCTTGTAAGATAGGCTACCAAGGGTAAACAACTAGGTGTCGGATCCCACACATAGCAATACACATTACACGTACGCATAACATGCAAGTATGTGATGTACAACATGGCATCACAACATAACTCAACAACTCATATTGATAAAGGCCCAGAAGAGCCATCATAGCATTATTATAAGCAGTGGGCCTCATGACCCAACATACAGAGCATACATGCAACGGAAGCATAACATGTCTAAGTACAGACAACTACAAAAGAAAAGGGCTGAGAAGCCTGACTATCTACAAGACCCTCCCAAGGGTACAAGATCGTAGCTGAGGTAACAAGCTAAACGTCGAAGTCCACGCGGAACCACTAGTGAGACTGAAGTCTCTTTGCAAAAACATAAATTAAGCAAACGTGAGTACAAAGGCACTCAGCAAGACTTACATCAGAACTAGCTACATATGCATCAGTATCAACAAAGGGGTGGTGGAGTTTGACTGCAGCAAGCCAGCTTTGACTCGGTGGCTATCCTAAACTACGACTGCAAGTAACTCTTTTGAGGTGGCACACACGAGTCCACATATTCACCAATCAATACACCACTATGGATCCGCTCCCGTCTCCCTATGAGAAGGCCATCCATAGCACTCATGCTTATCTTGCGTGTTTTAGAGTATCCACTTCCACTTGTCTATGAACTATACAAGTAACCCAGAAGTCAATTAGCGCGGACACGGCTATTCGAATAGATCATATATACCCTGCAGGGGTGTACTTCTTCACACACGCTCTCACCACTTACCGCCGTTTACACGACATGTACTCGGCATCCTTCAAGTGGAAGCCCAGCGAGGGTGTCGGCCACGACCTGACTAACCACACAAGTCCCTAGTATAGGTTTATCGCCTATTTGGGTTCCATCCATGGGGAGATCTGGCCGGGGTGTCGCTCACGGCCCCAAACGATGTGTACAGGGTTCCCGAGTCACCAAACGGACGACCTGTACACCGTGCCATGTACCTGCCGCGTCACAGCCCACCCCGAGGGTTAGGAGTGTGCATGACCTCCAGTAAACAACAAACACCAGAAACTAGTTGCAACTCCTAGACAGAGGACAAGGGAAGTTAATAATTCGAGAGGGTCCATTGGTTTCGGGCCCAATGTATGGTAGTAACTAGTCATGGATCACAAACACAGAACTCAGTTCCTGAGGACGGCTGCAATGAGACAACCCACCATGTACTCCTACATGGCCTCTCATCGCTACCTTTACCAAATCGTGTTCACACACTTAGCTCTCAACAGTAGGACATGTTCACCACATTCCAATTCATCCCCGATGAATCAGACCTGACACCACTCTAAGCAATAGCAGGCATAACCAGAAAGCATGAATGAGTAGGCACAACATGGCTCAAACAACTCCTACGCATGGTAGTGGGTTTCAACTATTTACTGTGGCAATGACAGGTCATGCAGAGGAAAGGGGTTCAACTACCGCAATAGGTAACAGTTGAAGCGTTGTTGTCCTAATGCAGTAAAAGAGAGCAAGAGCGAGAGAGTGGGATTGTATCGGAATGCTCAATGAAGTTTTGCTTGCCTGGCACTTCTGAAGATAGTACTGTGTCTTCATCAGTGTCATCGGTCACATTGTCGGAACAACGTCTACTGAGAGGGAACAAACACCAGCAACAGAGAAAGAACACAATCAATGCAATGTGACAATATGATGTATGATCATGACATGGCAATAGGCTGTTGTTTGAGGTAATGCAACTAGCAACCATATTAAATGAAGTTGGTTTGAACCAAAGGTTCAAATTCAAACTCCATATGTGATTATTCAAATGCCATTTATTCAAATTGCCCTAAACAGTGGCTGTAAGTTATTCAAACATGCATGAAAATGCCATAAACAGATTCCTTGAATTTTTCTGATCATTTTTCAGATATAAAATCATTTCCAGTGACCCAAAGTGCCTTCATCAATGTTTGATAATTTTGGCAAGGCTTTGAGACCAAACCAAAAATAGTGAACAATTTTGAGGAATATTTTGGGCACTGGTTTAAATCATACCATATTTGCATTTGGGCATTTAAATTTTATATATTATTTTAAATGACCGAATATTCATGAACTGAAATGTTGGCTGTTGGAAATAATCCAAACAGTGGCCACAACCAGTCTCATGATTTTTGAAAATGCCCTGGCATTTTTAATAAAGCCAAAACAATTACAGAAAATAGAAAACAGAAAGTTTTAGAAAAGAGAGAGAGAGAATGACTTACCTGGCGCTCACCTGGCCCAGCTCTTGTGCAGCCCAGCTAGGCAAAGCAAGCCCAGCCCACCTGGCCCCTCCCCTGTCATCTTCCTCGTGACAGAAGGACGCCGGGCGTGTGGCCGCCGTGCGCGCACACGCGCCCCGGCCACCTCCTGCTTGCCGCCTCCCTCTCGACGCCCTGGAGACGCCACGCAGCGCCTCGAACTCTCTCGCCCACTCCCTCGTCCTCATCCCCTCCTCTCTCTCGCTCCGCGTCTTGTGGCCGAGCGCCACCGTCGCCGCCGCTCGCCGTTGCCGCACCCAGAGCCTCCCCCTCGACCCCTCGGCGTGCCCAGTAGCTCGGCTACCTCGTCCTCGACCTCATCACCAAGCCCGGCGACGCCGGAAGCCCTGAAACGCCGCTGTCTTCGTCTTCTTCAACCTCGGTCCGCGGAGATCGCCGGCGGTCGTGTGCCCGCTCCGGTGCTTCCCCAAGCTCGCCGAGGCCACCACTGCATTCGCCGTGAGCCCCTGCCTGTTTCCCTTCTCTCCCACGGTCGTTTGCTCCACCTAGCCTAGCTAACCACCGCACCCGAGAGCTTGGCTCCATCGGCCAAGTCCCCGCCGTGGCCACAGCCACCGTAGCTTGCGTCCGAGCTCGCCACTGCACGCCTTGCACTCCCGCGCATCGGACAGAGCCACCCGTTGCTCCTGGAGTGGCCCGTAGCGCCGTTTAGTTCATCACCCGAACGCCGGCCGCCGCGTCTGAGGTCGCCGCCATCACTTTAGGCAACCTCCGGCGAAGCTAAGGGCACCAATCAACGCGCGTGAGCTCCTGCTACTCTTAGATGGGCTCAGCCGTTGATTTGGTCGCCGAAGGGCGTTTTCCGAGCCCCTCCGCCGCGCCTGTCGCCGCAGGCGGCTAACCGCCGGTCGGTTTGACCCTGTTTGACCTTTAACAATCGCCCCTGGATCAATGACAAGTGGGGCCGCCCTGTTAACTAACCTAGTTTAGTATTAATTTTTTGGTTAGTTAGTTAGTCACTGGCGTGTGGGCCCTGCACTGTCTAAGAATAGTTTAGGATTTAATCAGTGCTAATTAACCCTGCTAATTAGCAGAGCCACTGACAAGCGGGCCCCACTGGTCAGGTTTGACATGGACCGGCCCTGTTGACTGCTGACATCACAGTGACGTCATGCTGGCGCAGTAAGTATTTTCTGGAGTTTAAAATAAACCAGAAATGTTTTATTTATTTCAGAAAATAGCTAAAACTTCTAAAAATCATAGAAAATAATCTGTAACTCCAATGAAAATAATTTATATATGAAAAATGATCAGAAAAATTCAAGGAATCTGTTTATGGCATTTTCATGCATGTTTGAATAACTTACAGCCACTTTTTAGGGCAATTTGAATAAATGGCATTTGAATAATCACATATGGAGTTTGAATTTGAACCTTTGGTTCAAACCAACTTCATTTAATATGGTTGCTTGTTGCATTAGCTCAAACAACAGCATATTGCCATGTCATGATCATACATCATATTGTCGCATTGCATTGATTGTGTTCTTTCTCTGTTGCCGGTGTTTGTTCCCTCTCAGTAGAGGTTGTTCCGACGATGTGACCGATGACACTGATGAAGACACATTACTATCTTCAGAAGTGCCAAGCAAGCAAAACTTCATTGAGCATTCCGATACAATCCCACTCTCTCGCTCTTGCTCTCTTTTACTGCATTAGGACAACAATGCTTCAACTGTTACCTGCTACGGTAGTTGAACCCCTTTCCTCTGCATGACCTGTCATTGCCACGGTAAATAGTTGAAACCCACTAGCATGAGTAGGAGTTGTTTGTGCCATGTTGTGCCTACTCATTCATGCTTTCTGGTTATGCCTGCTATTGCTTAGAGTGGTGTCAGTTCTGATTCATCGGGGATGAATTGGAATGTGGTGAACATGTCCTACTATTGAGAGCTAAGTGTGTGAACACAATTTGGTAAAGGTAGCGATGAGAGGCCATGTAGGAGTACATGGTGGGTTGTCTCATTGCAGCCGTCCTCAGGAACTGAGTTCTGTGTTTGTGATCCATGACCAGTTACTACCATACATTGGGCCCGAAACCAATGAACCCTCTCGAACTGCCCTTGTCCTCTGTCCAGGAGTTGCAACTAGTTTCTGGTGTCTGTAGTTTACTGGAGGTCGTGCGCAGCGCTGACCCTCAGGGTGGGCTGTGACGCGGCAGGTACGTGGCACGGTGTATCGGTCGCCTGTTTGGTGACTCGGGAACTCTGTACACATCGTTTGGGGCCGTGAGCGACACCCCGGCCGGATCTCCCCACGGATGGAACCCAAATAGGCGATAAACCTATACTAGGGACTTGTGTGGTTAGTCAGGTCATGGCCGACACCTTCGCTGGGCTTCCGCTTGAAGGTTGCCGAGTACATGTCGTGTAAACGGCGGTAAGTGGTGAGAGCGTGTGTGAAGAAGTACACCCCTGCAGGGTATATATGATCTATTCGAATAGCCGTGTCCGCGGTAATGGACTTCTGGGTTACCTGTACAGTTCATAGACAAGCGGAAGTGGATACTCTAAAACACGCAAGATAAGTGTGAGTGTTGTGGATGGCCTTCTCGTAGGGAGACGGGAGCGGATCCATAGTGGTGTATTGATTGGTGAATATGTGGACTCGTGTGCGCCACCTCAAAAGAGTTACTTGCAGTTGTAGTTTAGGATAGCCACCGAGTCAAAGCTGGCTTGCTGCAGTCAAACTCCACCACCCCTTTGTTGATACTGATGCATATGTAGCTAGTTCTGATGTAAGTCTTGCTGAGTACCTTTGTACTCACGTTTGCTTAATTTATGTTTTTGCAAAGAGACTTCAGTCTCACTAGTGGTTCCGCGTGGACTTCGACGTTTAGCTTGTTACCTCAGCTACGATCTTGTACCCTTGGGAGGGTCTTGTAGATAGTCAGGCTTCTCAGCCCTTTTCTTTTGTAGTTGTCTGTACTCAGACATGTTATGCTTCTGTTGCATGTATGCTCTGTATGTTGGGTCATGAGGCCCACTGCTTGTAATAATGCTATGATGGCTCTTCTGGGCCTTTATCAATATGAGTTGTTGAGTTATGTTGTGATGCCATGTTGTACATCACATACTTGCATGTTATGCGTACGTGTAATGTGTATTGCTATGTGTGGGATCCGACACCTAGTTGTTTACCCTTGGTAGCCTATCTTACAGGGAAATGCCTCCTAGTGCTTCCACTGAGCCTTGGTAGCTTGCTACTGCTCCGGAACACTTAGGCTGGCCGGCATGTGTCCTTCTTTGTTCCTGTGTCTGTCCCTTAGGGGAAATGTCACGCGTTGTTCCTTTGAGTCCTTGTAGCTTGCTACGACTTGGGTTCATACGTTGATGACCGACACGTTCGTTGCTGGGTCATGTATGCCTGTCTCTGTAATTTAGCACCACTTTTGGTTTATAACTAGTCATGTCGGCCCGGGTTCTCTGACATATGGATGATAGCGACACTATCATATACGTGTGCCAAAATGCGCAAACGGTCCCGGGCCAGGTAAGGTGGCACCCATGGGGATACCGTGCGTGAGGCCGCAAAGTGATATGATGTGTTACAGGCTGGACCTGTGTGACTTAGGATCGGGGTCCTGACACAAAAATAATATAAAATAGCAGAATTATGCATATAAAACATCCAAAAAAGATAATATAATACTAGCTTGGAACAATCAAAAAGTATAGATACATTGGAGACGTATCAAGCATCCCCAAGCTTAATTCATGCTCGGCCTCGAGTAGGTAAATGATAAAAACAGTTTTTTTATGTGGAATGCTACCTATCAAATTTATCAATGTAATTCTTCTTTATTGTGGCATGTATGTTAAGATCCATAAGACTTAAATAAAAGTTTATCAAAAATAGCATGGCTAAAGAACGTTATCCCTACAAATCATATAGTCCTTATGCTCCTTTTTCTTAACACAAAATACCCTTCATGCCCATCCCGGTGTCAAGCAAGCAATTGCTTTCATACTCTACTTTTTCAAGCCTTTTTTCAACTCTTCACGCAATATATGAGCGCGAGCCATGGGCATAGAACTATGGGTGGAATAGGCGGTGGGGATATGCAAAAGGTGGGGGAAAGTCTCACATCAACTAGGCAAATCAATGGACGATGGAGATGTCCATCAATCGATAACAATGTGAGTGAGTAGGGATTGCCATGTAACGGATGCACTAGAGCTATAAGTGTATGAAAGCTCAAAAGAAAACTAGTGGGTGTGCATCAACTTGCTTCCTCATGAAGACCTAGGGCATTTGAGGAAGCCCATTGTTGGAATATCCAAGCCAAGTTCTATAACGAAAAATTTCCACTAGTATATGAAAGTGACAACATAGGAGACTCTCTAACATGACGAACATGTTGCTATTCTGAAGCACAAGTGTGGAAAAAGATAGTAACATTGTCCCTTCTCTCTTTTTCTCTCTTTTTTTCTTTTTTATTTATTTTGGCTTCTTTGGCCTCTTTTATTTATTTGGTCTTATTTGGCATCTTTTACTTATAATCTCACATGGGACAATGTTCTAATAATGATGATCATCCCACTTTTATTTACATACAACTCGATATTACAACTCAATACTTAGATCAAAGTATGACTCTATATGAATGCCTCCAACGGTGTACTGGGATGTGCAATGATCTAGATTGACATGTATGAAAAATATGAACCGTGGCTTTGCCACAAATACTATGTCAACTACATGATCATGGAAAGCAATATGACAATGATGATGTGTGTCATAACAAACATAACGGTGGAGTTACATGGAAATATATGTCAGAATGGATATGAAAATGCCATAATAGGTAGTTATGGTGGCCGTTTTTAGGAAGGGCATAAGGTGATTTGATGCACCAGCGATAATTGCGCGGTACTAGAGTGGCTAGCAAGGTGGAAGGGTGAGAGTGCGTATAATCCATGGACTCAACATTGGTCATAAAGAACTCACATACTTATTGTGAAAGATCTACTTAGCCCTCAAAGCAAAACACTACGACGCATGCCCCAAGGGGGGAGGTTGGTAGGAGTTAACCATCGCGTGCCCCCGACCTTCATGCAAAGATAAAACAATCAAGATACAGTGCGCGCCAATTTGGTTACATAGTCCATACGTGCATGCTACGGGAATCACAAACCTTAACAAAATTATTTCTTTACCTCACAAACTACCACTAGCATGACTCTAATATTACCATCTCAACATTTCAAAACAATTATAAGGAATCAAACTTTTCATAATATTCAATGCTCTTTATATGAAAGTTTTTATTATATCTCCTTTGGATCCTTATCATATTAGGACTAAATTCCTAACCCAAGAAAATTACCATGATGTTTTTAAAGACTCTCAAAATAATGTAAGTGAAGCAAGAGAGTTCAACAATTTCTATAAAATAAAACCACCATCGTGCTCAAAAAATATATAAGTGAAGCACTAGAGCAAAATTGCCTAGCTCAAAAGATATAAGTGAAGCACATACAACATTCTAATAAATCACGATTCAAGCGTGTTCCTCTCAAAAGGTGTGTACATCAAGGATTATTGTGGAAAACTAAAAAGCAAAGACTCATATCATACAAGACGCTCCAAGCAAAACACATATCATGTGGTGAATAAAAATATAGCCTCAAGTAAAGTTACCGGTAGACAAAACGAAAGAGGGGATGCCTTCGCGGGGCATCCCCAAGCCTAGGCTCTTGGTTATCCTTGAACTTTACCTTGGGGTGACTTGGGAATCCCCAAGCTTAGGCTCTTGCCAATTCCATAGTCCATCAAATCCTTACCCAAAACTTGAAAACTTCACAACACGAAACTCAACAGAAAACTCGTGAGCTCCGTTAGTATTACAAAGCAAATAAACACTCAAGGTACTGTTGTGATCTCATTCTTATTTTATACTGGTGTAATATCTACTATATTCCAGCTTTTCCATGGTTCATACCCCCCCCCCCGATACTAGCCATAGATTCATCAAAATATGCAAATAACACACACAAAAGAGAATCTGTCAAAAACAGAACAGTGTGTAGCAATCTAAAAACTTCGCATACTTATGTAACTCCAAAAATTCTGAAAAGTTAGGAAGACGTGGGGAATTTGTATATAAATTTTGTGTAAAGATTTCAGAAGGTTTTCACGTCCAGTGAATTATTGAATTTTCTGCACTGGGCGCAAAAGTTTCAGTTTTTCAGCAAAATCAAATCAACGATCGCCGTAAGCCTTCCCAAAGGTCTTACTTGGCTCAAACACTAATTAAAACACCAGAACACAATTACTACAGAAGTAATAATGTGTGAGAAATTAAGAACAAAACCAAAAAGCAAAAATAAAAATTGGGTTTCCTGCCAACAAGCGTCATTGTTTAACGCCCTTAGCTAGGCGTAAAACACAAATAGACCTAGGTATTGTCATCTTTGGTATGCAATCCATAAGTAGCTCTCATAATAGATTCGTAAGGCAACTTAATTTTGTTTCTTGGAAAGTGTTCCATGCCCTTCCTTAATGGAAATTGAAATCTAATATTTCCTTCTTTCATATCAATAATTGCACCAATCGTTCTAAGGAAAGGTCTACCAAGAATAATAGGACATGCAGGATTGCAATCTATATCAAGAACAATGAAATCTACGGGCACATAATTCCTATTTTCAACAATAAGAACGTCATTAATCCCTCCCATAGGTTTCTTAATAGTGGAATCCGCAAGATGCAAATTTAAATAACACTCATCAATTTCACGAAAACCTAACACATCACATAAAGTTTTTGCAATCGTAGAAACGATAGCACCCAAATCACACAAAGCATGGCACTCATAATCTTTAATCTTGATCTTAATAGTAAGTTCCCACTCATCATAAAGTTTTGTAGGAATAGAAACTTCAATTCAAGCTTTTCTTAAAAGATTGCATCATAGCATCAACGATATGTTTAGTAAAAGCTTTATTTTAATTATAATCATGAGGAGAATTCAACATGGATTGCAACAAGGAAATACAATCTATTAAAGAACAATTATCATAATTAAATTCCTTGAAATCCAAAAGAGTGGGTTCATTGCTACTTAGAGTTTTAACCTCGCCAATCCCACTTTTGGCAATTTTTGCATCAAGATCTAAAAACTCTTCACCATTGGGACGCCTTTTAACTAAAGTTGACTCGTCTCCAGTCCAATCTTTATCAAGATTTACATTGGAAAACAAAGATTCAATAGGAGTCACATCAATCACTTTAAGATCTTCATCATTATTTGTAGATTCTGGTTTAGCGGCCATCTTATTTACTAAGGTAGATTGCTTATCAGAGATTTGGCCAACTAAATTTTTAAGATGATTAAATTGAGATTTCAGACCATAAAATTCCTTAGACATATCATCGAGCTCTTTATTCATATATTCCATGAAACTTTTCTGCTCCTTGAGTTCGTTTATAAAGAAATTATTGTGCTCAAATTGCAAAGACATGAAGCTCCTAACATTTTTTTTTCAATTTCTTCCAACCTCGTAAGGTGAGGATCAGAGTTTTTTGGTTGAGCCATAGCAACAAGACAAGCAATCCACACGAGCACACAAAAAGCAAGCGAACAAGACGAACAGAAAATGGGCGAAGAAAAGGCAAATCTTTTCGGAAATCATTTTAGAAGTCGAGGAGAGGAAAACGAGAGGCGAATGGCAAACAATGTAAATGCAAGAGTTGAGAGTTTTATGAAGGGTACTTGGTGTGTATTGACTTGACGTAAATCTCAACGGCACCAGAGATTGGCGAGTTGACAGAAGACAAATCTTGACTCTTGACTTGGCGTAGATCTCCCCGGCAAGGGCGCCATAATTTCTTCCTCCTACCTCTTGAGCTTGCGTTGGGTTTCCCTTGAAGAGGAAAGGGTGATGCAGCAAAGTAGAGTAAGTATTTCCCTCAGTTTGAGAACCAAGGTATCAATCCAGTAGGAGACAATGCGCAAGTAGCCAAATACCTGCACAAACAATAAACAACTTGCACCCAACGCAATAAAGGGGTTGTGAATCCCTTCACGGTTACTTGCAAAAGTGAGATCTGGTAGAGATAGATAAACTGTAAAGTAAATATTTTTGGTAATTTTGGTTTATAGATTGGAAAGTAAAAGATTGCAAAAATAGTAGATCAGAAACTAGTACTGTAGGTTGGAAACTTATATGATGGAAAATAGACCCGGAGGCCATAGGTTTCACTAGAGGCTTCTCTCAAGATAGCAAATATCACGGTGGGTAAACAAATTACTGCCAAGCAATTGATAGAAGAGCGCATAATTATGACGATATCCGAGGCAATGATCATAAATATAGGCATCACATCTGTGTCAAGTAGACCGACTCCTGCCTGCATCTACTACTATTATTCCACACATCGACCGAAACGATTCGCATGTAGAGTATTAAGTCCATAAAGAACAGAGTAATGCATTAAGTAAGATGACATGATGTAGCAGAATTAACTCAACCAATATGATGAAAAACCCATCTTGTTATCCTCGATGGAAACAATACAATATGTGTCATGTCCCTTTCTGTCACTGGAATTGAGCACCGCAAGATTGAACCCAAAGCAAAACACTTCTCCCATTGCAAGTAAAACCAATCTAGTTGGCCAAACCAAGCCGATAGTTCAAAGAGAATTACTAAGATATAAAATCATGAATATACGAATTCAGAGAAGATTCAAATAATATTCATAGATAATCTAATCATAAACCCACAATTCATCGGATCTTGGCAAACACACCGCAAAAGAAGATTACATCCGATAGATCTCCAAGAACATCGAGGAGAACATGGTACTGAGAATCAAAGAGAGAGAATAAGCCATCTAACTATTAGCTATGGACCCGTAGGTCTGTGGTAAACTACTCACGCTTCATCGGAAGGGCAATAGGGTTGATGTAGATGCCCTCCGTGGTCGAATCACCCTCCGGCAGAGTACCGGAAAAGGCCTCCAGATGGGATCTCATGGATACAGAAAGTTACAGCGGTAGAAAAGTGGTTTCGATGCCTCATCTAGGGTTTCTGGAATATATGTGAATATATAGGTGGAAGAAATAGGTCGGTGGAGTCACGGGGGGGCCACAAGGGTGGGGGCGCGCCCTACACCCCTTGGCGTGCTCTCCGTCCTTGTGGCCGCCTCATGGCTCCCCCGACGTACACTCCAAGTCCTCTGTATGTCTTCAGTTCCAAGAAAAATCATCGTATAGTTTCATTCCGTTTGGACTTGTTTGATATTCCTTTTCTACGAAACTCAAAAACAAGGAAAAAACAGAAACTGTCACTGGGCTCTAGGTTAATAGGTTACTCCCAAAATTAATATAAAATAGCATAATAATGCATATAAAACATCCAAAACAGATAATATAATAGCATGGAACAATAAAAAATTATAGATACGTTGGAGATGTATCAGTCCACGACACTCTTGCACTATTTTTATTTTTATATCATTCGGTCATGCAAGTGAAAGACAATAATGATGATATTTGATGAAGTGACTGTGGCAGAGAGAAACGGGTATGAACTCAACTTGTTCTATTTTTGTAAATATGTTTAACCTAGTATCCATGATTCAACATATTATGATCAAACATGTTTGCAATGACAATAGAGATTATAGTTTCTCATGCCATGTTTAAGTAGCTAAGAGTGGATAATGATTTATCTTGGATGATAACATTGCATTAAAATGATTGTGATGTGGTATGATGATATGTTATCCTCCTCTGAATGTTTCAAGTGGCTTGACTTGGCACATGTTCATACATGTAGTTGAATCAAAACCAACATAGCCTCTATGATACTTATGTTCATGGTGTCCATATCCTTCCCATGCTAGTATTCAATGTTTATTATGCATAATGTATGTTCATGACCGTTTTCGCTCTCTAGCTGGCCGCTTCTCAACCTATTTGCTAGCCTTCACCTGTACTAAGCGAAAATACTGCTTGTGCATCGAAATCCCCAAACCCAAAGTTATTCCCGATGAGTTCACCATATCTACCTATATGCGGTATTACCATGTTATTCTACGTAAATTTGCATGTGCCACCTCTAAATTTCAAATAAACATATGTTCTTGTGTGCTTGGATTGTTCATAGAGTGACATGGGGTAGTCGGTGCCTTCCATGCTAAGCGGGTTATTCTCATGATGAGTGTTTATTCACTCGTCCTTGCACATAATTGCAAATAATTAAAAAAACTCCCCCGCGATTGTTGTTGGTATGGATGGTACCCGTGGATTCGGCTAGCCGTGGAGTGTGTTTGTTGGTGGAGGGGGAGTAAGCCTTTACTTTTATCGCTTGGGATAACTTTTGGTTGTGACATAAACAAGAAGGGTGCATTTCCCAAAATTTAATTTATCTCTGATTTAAGCTTCGAGCTCTGTCACCTCTACAAATCCCCGCTTCCCTCTACAAAGGGACTATCTATTTAATTTTATGTTGCGTCATCACCTTCTTAAACAAGCGTTAGATCTGAGAGCACTATTGTCATCCTCATGCATTGTGTGTAGTTAATGTTGAATGTAGCATGACTAGATCTTTTCTATCTTGAATTACAATGTTTAGTCGTTGCTTGAACTTTGGAGGTGCTCTACATTTACGTTTTGTGGTCTCAGAAAGGGCTAACGAGATACCATTATTGTTATATTATATCATGGTTGTTTTGACAAAGTGATGTCGTTTGAGATACGTTATTATTTCTCTCTAGTTGCTTATGTTATTGATATGAGTTAATATAATTTTTAAGAGTTATTGTTGACATAGTTAGTCATGATCTTTGCTGAAAACATGGGTGCTACTTAAGCTTATTTATGTAAACAAGAGCAAAAGAGTTCGTATTTTCTTTTCACTTTTAGTTTGTCAATTGAATTTCTTGAGGACAAGCAAAGGTTTAAGATTAGGAGAGTTGATACGTCTCCGTCGTATCTACTTTTCCTAATGCTTTACTCTTGTTTTGGACTCTAATTTGCATGATTGAGTGAAGCTAACCCGGACAGACGCTCTTTTTAGCAGAACTACCATGGTGTTGTTTTTTGTGCATAAATAAAAGATCATGCAATGGAACAAAACTTTTTGGAGAATTGTTTTACAATAAAAGAAAAATACTGGGGCCCAGAACCACCGGAGGGCGGCTCCCTGGTTGAGCAGAACCCAGCAGTGCGCGCTACCCCCTCCAGGCACGCCCAGGTGGGTTGTGCCCACCTGGTGGCCCCGCAGACCCTAACTCCAACTCCTTAAATACCCATATTTGAAGAGAAAAAACAGGGAGGAAGAATTATCGTGTTTCACGATACGGAGCCGCCGCCACCTCCTGTTCTTCGTCAGGAGGCCAGATCTGGAGTCCGTTTGGGGCCTCGGAGAGGGGATCTTCGATCTTCATCATCACCAACCCTCCTTCATCACCAATTCCATGATGCTCCCCACCGGGAGTGAGTAATTCCTTCGTAAGCTCGCTGGTCGGTGAGGAGTTGGATGAAATTCATCATGTAATCGAGTTAGTTTTGTTAGGGCTTGATCCTTAGTATCCGTTATGTTGTGAGATTGATGTTGTTATGACTTTGACATGCTTAATGCTTGTCAATTTGGGCCCGGGTGCCATGAATTCAGATCTGAACCATTTATGTTTTCACCATTATATCAATGTTCTAGATCCAATCTTGCATGTCAAATTCACCTATTACGTGTTATGATCCGTAAACCCCAGTGTGACAGTAATTGGGATACTTTCCGGTGATGACCTTAGTTTGAGGATTTCATGTATTCATTACGTGTTAATGCTTTGTTCCGGTTCTCTATTAAGAGGAGGCCTTAATACCCCTTAGTTTCCTTATGGACCCCGCTGCCACGGGAGGGTAGGACAAAAGAAGTCATACAAGTTCTTTCCATAAGCACGTATGACTATTTACGGAATACATGCCTACATTATATTTATGAATTGGAGCTAGTTTGTATCGCCCTAGGTTATGAATGTTATATGATGAATACCATCCAACAAGTTCACCGATCCAATGCCTATGAATTTCCTACATATTTCTCTTGCTAAGTTACTACTACTATTGTTACTGTTACAACTGCTACAAAATCATTGCTATCACTGTTACCGTTACTACTGTTGTTACCACTACTATCAAAACTATCATATTACTGTGCTACTAATCACTTTGATGTAGATATTTAATCTCCAGGTGTGGCTGAATTGACAACTCATTTGCTAATACTTGAAAATATTCTTTGGCTCCCCTTGTATCGAATCTATAAATTTGGGTTGCATACTCTACCCTCAAAAACTGTTGCGATCCCCTATACTTGTGGGTTATCAAGTGCTACCTCTTGAGCTTGCGTTGTATTCCCTCGAAGAGGAAAGGGAGATGCATCATAGTAGCGTAAGTATTTCCCTTAGTTTTTGAGAACCAAGGTATCAATCCACTAGGAGACCACGCGCCAGTCCCTCGCACCTGCACAATCAAATAAGAACTTCGCAGCCAACGCGATAAGGGGTTGTCAATCCCTTTACGGTCACTTACGATAGTGAGATCTGATAGAGATGATAGTTTATATTTTTGGTATTTTTGGTATAGAAACAGAAAGTAAAGAAAGCAAATAAACAACGGCGACAGAAATTGGCTAGTTGACGGGAAAGTAATATGATAGAGATAGACCCGGGGGGCCATAGTTTTCTCTAGTGGCTTCTCTCATGATAGCGATATTCTACGGCGGGTAAACAAATTACTGTCGAGCAATTGATAGAAAAGCGAATAATTATGAGACTATCTAGGCATGATCATTGTATATAGGCATCACGTCCGAGACAAGTAGACCGACTCCTGCCTGCATCTACTACTATTACTCCACACATCGACCGCTATCCAGCATGCATCTAGTGTATTGAGTTCATACGAACAGATTAACGCCTTAAGCAAGATGACATGATGTGGAGGGATAAACTCAAGCAATATGATGAAAACCCTATCTTTTTATCCTCGATGGCAACAATACAATACGTGTCTTGCTGCCCCTACTGTCACTGGGAAAGGACACCACAAGATTGAACCCAAAGCCAAGCACTTCTCCCATTGCAAGAACTATAGATCTAGTAGGTCAAACCAAACCAATAATTTGAAGAGACTTGCAAGGATATTATGAGCACACATAAAAAGTTCAGAGAAGGACCAAATATCTTTCATAGATAACCTTGATCATAAACTAACAATTCATCGGATCTCGACAAACACACCGCAAAAAGAGATTACATCGAATAGATCTCCTCGAAGACCGAGGAGAACTTTGTATTGAGATCCGAAGAGAGAGAAGAAGCCATCTAGATACTAGCTATGGACCCGAAGGTCTGTGGTAAACTACTCACAACTCATGGTGAGGGCGATGATGATGATGATGATGATGAAGGCCTCCGTGATGGATCCCCCTCCCGGAACAGGCTCCAAGATGGGATCTCCATGGGAACAGCAGCTACGGCGGTGGAATTAGGGTTTTCTCTCTGCGTATGGAGTTTCTGGGGTACGTAGGCATATATAGGAGGAAGAGGGGCACCAGGAGCCACCGGGCCTGCCCTCGAGGCAGGGGGTGCGCCCTGGGAAGGGGGGCGCGCCCCCCACCCTCGAGGGTGGGCCCCCTGTCCTCTGGCTTGGCCCTGAAGTTTATCTCGCGTGATTTTCTCCAACAATATCTCCTGCGAAAGTTTCATTCCGTTTGGACTCCGTTTGATATACCTTTTCTGCAAAACCCTGAAATAGGCAAAAAACAGCAATCTGGACTGTCATTTGGGTTAGTAGGTTAATCCCAAAAATGATATAAAAGTGAATGATAAAGCCCATTAAACATCTAAGACTTCATAAATAATAGCATGGAACAATAAAAAAATATAGATACGTTGGAGACGTATCAAGCATCCCCAAGCTTAATTCCTGCTCGTCCTTGAGTAGGTAAATTATAAAGAAAGAATTTTTGATGTGGAATGCTAACCAATATAGTTTTTCAATGTAATTCTCTTAATTGTGGCATGAATGTTCACATCTGAAGGATTCAAGATAAAAGTCTATATTGACATAAGAAATAACAATACTTCAAGCAATACTAACAAAGCAATCACGTCTTCTCAATATACTATGGCTAAAGAAAGTTATCCCTACAAAATCATATAGTGTTGGCTATGCTCCCTTGCTATCACACAAAATATTCATATCATGCACAACCCCGATTTCAGCTAGGCATTTGTTTTCATGCTCTATCTTTTCAAACCTTTCAACTTTCACGCAATACATGAGCGTGAGCCATGGACATAGCACTATGGGTGGAATAGAGGTGGTTGTGGAGAAGACAAAAAGAGGGAGATAGTCTCACATCGACTAGGCGTATCAACGGGCTATGGAGATGCCCATCAATTGATATCAATGTGAGTGAGTAGGGATTGCCATGCAACAGATGCACTAGAGCTAAATATGAATGAAAGCTCAACAAAAGAAACTAAGTGGGTGTGCATCCAACTTGCTTGCTCACGAAGACCTAGGGCATTTGAGGAAGCCCATCGTTGGAATAAACAAGCCAAGTTCTATAACAAAAATTCCCACTAGTATATGAAAGTGACTAAGCATGAGACTCTCTACAATGAAGAACATGGTGCTACTTTGAAGCACAAGTGTGGAAAAAGATAGTAGCAATTGTCCCTTTTTTTCTTTTTTTGGGCCTTTCTTTTTTTTCTTTGGCCTTTCTTTTTTTCTTTTTTTTGCGGAGGGGCTTTATAGATTTAGCCTTTCCTCCCATGGGACAATGCTCTAATAATGATGATCATCACACTTTCATTACAACTCGATACTGCAACAACAAAGTATGACCCTGTAAGAATGCCTCCGGCGGTGTACCGGTATGTGCAATGAAACAAGAGTGACATGTATAAAAATTATGCATGGTGGACTTGCTACAAATACGATGTCAACTACATGATCATGCAATGGCAATATGACAATATGATGTGTGTCATATAAACGGAACGGTGGAAAGTTGCATGGCAATATATCTCGGAATGGCTATGGAAATGCCATGATAGGTAGGTATGGTGGCTGTTTTGAGGAACAATATGGTGGCTGTTTTGAGGAAGGATATATAGTGGGTTTATGGCACCGTCAAAAGTTGCGTAGTACAAGAGAGGCTAGCAATGGTGGAAGGGTGAGAGTGCGTATAATCCATGGATTCAACATTTGTCATAAGAACTCATACTTATTGCAAAAAATCTACGAGTCATCAAAACAAAGCAATCAACGCATGCCCCTAGGGGGAGGTTGGTAGGATTTAACCATCGCGCGCCCCCGACCTCCACACAAAGGTTGACACTCTACAAATACCTCATGCTTTAACTTAGTCACATAACGGTTCATCATACGTGCATGCTACGGGAATCACTAACCTTAACACAAGCATTTCTCAATTTCATAATAACTCCACTAGCATGACTCTAATATCACTATCCTCTTGTCTCAAAACAATTATCAAGCATCCAACATCTCTTTCTATTCAATGCACTTGGTGTGAATTTTTTTACTACATTAACATTGGATGTTTATCATGTGAAGACTAGTTCCCTTAGCCTAAAAACTTTACCATGCTGTTTTAATAGACTCTCAAATAGATCTAAGTGAAGCATGAGAATTCAACAATTTCTACAAAATATTACCACCACCGTGCTCTAAAAGATATAAGTGAAGCACTAGAGCAAAAGCTATTCAACTCAAAATATATAAGTGAAGCATATAGAGTGTTCTAACAATTTCTAGGGCATATTTAACGCTCTCAAATAGGTGTGTCCATCAAGGATGATTGTGTCAAACTAACAAGCAAAGACTCAAATTATACAAGACGCTCCAAGCAAAACACATAGCATGTTGCGAATAAAAATATAGCTCCAAGTATAGTTACCGATGGATGAAGACGAAAGAGGGGATGCCTTCCCGGGGCATCCCCAAGCTTAGGCTTTTGATTATCTTGAATTTACTTGGGGTTCCAAGGGCATCCCCAAGCTTAGGCCTTTGCTACTCCTTGTTCAATAGTCCATCAAAGCAATACTCAGAACTTGAAAACTTGACAACACAAAACTTAGACAAAAATTCTCGTGAGCTCCGTTAGTAGGAGAAAGCAAACAACCACTCAAAGGTACAACAAGTAATGCATTCATTGTTTATATTGGTGTTAAACCTACTGTATTCCAAGTTCTCTATGGTTCATATCCTCCAATATTACTCATAGATGCATCGGAATAAGCAAACAACACACGAAAAACACAATCTGTCAAAAACAGAACAGTCTGTAGTAATCTGCTGGGTTCTCCTACTTCTGGAACTCCAAAAAATTCAAACTAAATTCATAAATTTGCGCAATTTGTCTACCAATCATAAGAAAAAAGAATCAACTAAAAATCACACACCAGTAAAATCTGAAGACTACTTTAGCGAGCTCTAACGATTCTGTTTTTCACAGCAAGATCATATAAACTTCACGCAAGTCTTACCAAAGGTTCTACTTGGCACAAACACTAAAAAAAACATGAAAACACATCTAATCATAGGCTAGATGCAATATTTATTCCCTAACAGCAACAAAAACAAAAACATAAAATTGGGTTGCCTCCCAACAAGCGCTATCGTTTTACGCCCCTAGCTAGGCACGATACAAGATAGATCTAGGTATTGCCATCTTTGGAAGGCAATTCTTTGATTAAGCACTTATGATTCTTGGGCACTACTTTGTCCCTATGAATAATCAAACTCTTGGGCAAGAAATCAAGAAATTCTAAAGTGTCTAAAGGGTCTCTTGCAAAAGTGAGAAAATTAGGGTGAACACTTATGGATTTGAGATCCGCAAGTCTAGATGTTTTACCCTTGTCTTTAGGGACATACATGAACTTAGATAAATTAGTGGAGGTATTTGGAGTAGTTTTTATAGCGGAAAGAGCTGAACCCACATTAGTGATAACATCCTCAAGTTTATTGATTCTAGTGGAATCCTGATCTAGCTTTTCTTTAACATGGGTTCTTTTTCCTTAAGATTTTTCAGAACAACTCCTACCTTGGATCCATAATGGGTAATTTCATTGTGAATTTTTCTATCCAAGTTCTCTAACAATTCTACCGTAGCAACTTTGTTCTCAATAATTTCTAACCTTTGCATGACATGCTCCAAAGTTAAAACGGTCCCATTAACCGTAAGAGGTGGTGAGCCAAATAATCCAGTCATAGATTTATAAGAATCAACGGTGTGGCTACCCAAGAAATTCCCTCTGGTAATGGTATTTAAGATAAATCTATTACACGGAGTTATGCCAACATAAAAATTGCGAAGAAGCACGGAAGTGGAAAGCTTCCTATTAGACTTATCTTGAGCATTGCAAATTCTATACCAGGCATCTTTTAAATTTTCTCCCTCCCTTTGTTTAAAGTTGAGGACCTCACTCTCGGGAGTGGTGATAATGATAGGTGTGCTAGACATGATGACAAGCAAGCAAGCAACACACACAAGCAAACAAGAAGCAAGCGAACGAGAAACACACGGCGGAAGAAGGGCGAATAAAACGGCAAAGGTGGAGTGGGGGAGAGGAAAACGAGAGGCAAATAAATGTAATGCGAAGGATAAGGGTTTGTGATAGGTACTTGGTATATGACTTTTGCGTAAGCCTCCCCGGCAACGGCGCCAGAAATTCTTCTTGCTACCTCTTGAGCTTGCGTTGTATTCACTCGAAGAGGAAAGGGAGATGCAGCACAGTAGCATAAGTATTTCCCTCAGTTTTTGAGAACCAAGGTATCAATCCAGTAGGAGACCACGCGCCAGTCCCTCGCACCTGCACAAACAAATAAGAACTTCGCAGCCAACGCGATACGGGGTTGTCAATCCCTTTACGGTCACTTACGATAGTGAGATCTGATAGAGATGATAGTTTATATTTTTGGTATTTTTTGTATAGAAACAGAAAGTAAAGAAAGCAAATAAACAACGGCGAAAGAAACTGGCTAGTTGACGGGAAAGTAATATGATAGAGATAGACCCGGGGGCAATAGTTTTCTCTAGTGGCTTCTCTCATGATAGCGATATTCTATGGCGGGTAAACAAATTACTGTCGAGCAATTGACAGAAAAGCGAATAATTATGAGACTATATAGGCATGTTCAATGTATATAGGCATCACGTCTGAGATAAGTAGACCGACTCCTGCCTGCATCTACTACTATTACTCCACACATCGACCGCTATCCAGCATGCATCTAGTGTATTGAGTTCATACGAACAGAGTAACGCCTTAAGCAAGATGATATGATGTAGAGGGATAAACTCAAGCAATATGATGAAAACTCCATCTTTTTATCCTCGATGGCAACAATACAATACGTGCCTTGCTGCCCCTACTGTCACTGGTAAAGGACACCGCAAGATTGAACCCAAAGCCAAGCACTTCTCCCATTGCAAGAACTATAGATCTAGTAGGCCAAACCAAACCAATAATTCAAAGAGACTTGCAAGGATATTATGAGCACACATAAAAAGTTTAGAGAAGAACCAAATATCTTTCATAAATAACCTTGATCATAAACTCACAATTCATCAGATCTCGACAAACACACCACAAAAAGAGATTACATCGAATAGATCTCCTCGAAGACCGAGGAGAACTTTGTATTGAGATCCGGAGAGAGAGAAGAAGCCATCTAGATACTCGCTATGGACCCGAAGGTCTGTGGTAAACTACTCACAACTCATGGTGAGGGCGATGATGATGATGATGAAGGCCTCCGTGATGGATCCCCCTCCCGGAACAGGCTCCAAGATGGGATCTCCATAGGAACAGCAGCTACGGCGGTGGATTTGGGTTTTCTCTCTGCGTATGGAGTTTCTGGGGTACGTAGGCATATATAGGAGGAAGAGGGGCACTAGGGGCCACCGGGCCTGCCCTCGAGGCAGGGGCGCGCCCTGGGAAGGGGGGCGCGGCCCCCACCCTCGAGGGTGGGCCCCCTGTCCTCTAGATTGGCCCCGAAGTTTATCTCGCGTGATTTTCTCCAAAAATATCTCCTGCGAAAGTTTCATTCCGTTTGGACTCCGTTTGATATTCCTTTTCTGCAAAACCCTGAAATAGGCAAAAAACAGCAATATGGACTAGGCCTTTGGGTTAGTAGGTTAGTCCCAAAAATGATATAAAAGTGAATGATAAAGCCCATTAAATATCTAAGACTTCATAAATAATAGCATGGAACAATAAGAAATTATAGACACGTTGGAGACGTATCATCAAGGTACATTGGGAAGCGTCTCTTAAATAACTCTTTATTGGACTTTCTCTCCTAGGAACAAGCTTAAAAAGGGAAAATGACAAAAGGAGGGGCCGGCTAGGATTCGGCGCTTCCCCGCCAGGATCAGAGGGACGCCGCACCCAGGATGGGCAGAAGAAGCCGGCGGGGATGATAAAGCTAGAGGGCAGGTGTGGATGGTGGTGCTACCCGGCTGGTGATGATGGTGCTGCCGACAATCACGCCACGTCGGAGCCGTCGTCCCCGCTCATGACGCATCATGGGTTGCCGCCGCCGTTATCCTCCTCGTCGCTATCACTCTAGGGGATGCCTCCGCCATCGCTCGAGCTCTCGACGTGGCAGCCAAGGCGAGCGCCAAGCGTCCCGAAGAGCCTCACAAAGAGCATGGTCGTGTTCGCCGGTCCGAAGTAGGGGAGATCCCCCCTAAGTAGTATGCACATGCGAAAGCCTCCCACCCATGTGCAGGATAGGTAGTGCCATGGGTGGGAAACTCTGCCGCAACCAATGATGGACCGCTGCTGCGACCGCTCGCGTGCAGCCACTCGCCGCGTGTGCGATTTTCCTCCATCGCCTTTGAGAGGGAGCGCGGGTGCCGCAATCGACTACGGTGCTGCATCTCCACTATGAATCCAGCGTGGTATCACCCGCATGGCATTCTGTCAAGCCTAGAGGAGCGGGCAACGTAGCGGCAGGTGCACCACTGAGGCTGCCCCTAGCAAAGCCACGACATTGCCCGTACCCCAGTCCAATTACCCTCCCACGGGCGCTCAGCCCAGAGTTATCAATCCGAGCCGGGGGTTGGACGCGAGCACAAGATGAAGACCTTGCAACAACAAATACATGCGCCAGGCCATTCCCCCTGGCCATCAGGGGGGAAGGGACTTTCCGACAACGGAAGAAGAAGGACAAACTAGTTGAGCCTGGTATTGAGAAGGAGAAGAGGATGAATGAGCATCACTCGCTTTGACCCCCCAATTTATAGGGAGGGCACAAGGGGTTGGCTGTCCTTCGCTCTAAGGCGGCCGCCCATTTCAGCCAATCCCACCACCCATGATCATGGGCGAATAGGTAACCACCACATTGCTCCAATCCCCGACGTTGCAATTTCTACCACTCCCATGTCTTTAAGCCATGCGGTCCCACCGCCAACTTCCCGCAATGTATGCGGTGCGCGTGGCAGAAACAGCCTGAGGTAGTGGGGGAGTGCTGACTTAAAGGTTGCAGTTACTTCCTTACATTGCGCACATGTGCATAACCTTTTTAGGGGGCCTGACTCAACAATGCTCAATAAGCGCGTTTGGACCAGACCCAGGGGCTCCTATCGGTGCACTAAGACTTGGGTACCTAGTGCCCCTGACTTATGGACAGATAGTAGTAGCAGAACCCATCGATGCAACCTCAGTCAAGACCAAACCAATCCAGAGAAGCCGCTCTCCGTGAGATCAAGGAGCACATCAAGAAGACAAACCAGCATTCAAGACAAAGACTCCAAGAGAAGCACCCTCTACTGGCTAAGCAATGCCGGCAGGGTCGAAGCAATGGCCAAGAACGAGCCCAAGCCATGCCGGTCACACCGCTGGTGCTTGCCGGGGAATAAAAAGCGCATGTCTCCGAGAAAGCCCGGCAAGCCATACCCCGGCAGGCGCTAGCCAATTTGCCTTCGCTCCACCGCATCGCAACGCCAGTCACTTATTGATGCGGTGTCGAGCCCCCAGGTGATTAAATGTCTCTCGCTAGGCACTTGACGGCTTGATGGAAGACAGATTATACCCATTTGATACCCGTCCAGAGGTGTGTCAGGATAATAAGCAGTAGTTGGCTAAAGTGATGGTAAAAGCTTGTCAGGAATGCATCCCCGCACGCCACCTAAGGTAACATTTATGGCATTTTGTCCTAAGTGATAGAGTTAGGTATGATAGCACTGTTGGCTATCTAATCACAAGATAATGAATATTTTTCCACTGTGGTTACCCCTTGAGCTATAAAAGGAGGCCCAAGGCAACCTAGGCAAGGATTCATACTTTTAACACTTGTACTCGTGAAGCAGCTCTTTCCGAGGCCACCTTGCCGGGTTTGAGCGATGCGTGTCTTCGTGTTCCTCCATCGAATCCACCAAAGCAGGAGTAGGGTTTTATGCTTCTCAGCGGCCTAAACCTGGCTAAAAACCAGAGCCTCGCCGTCGTGCTGCCTCGCTACCTCCGCTCTTTGGCCAATGTGACCTCCCCTTGCCAAACCACAAGGGGCATGTGGCCCCATAGGTTATCGTGTGCATTCCACCACAACAGCGGTGCTTCGGGATGCTAGGAGCGTGGTGGTACTTCTTCGGAGGGTGCAGCGGTTGCCGGTCTTCCTTTTCTTCATTGATCTGTTGGTGTCGGCATCTATTTCTCTTTCCTTTTTCTTGTTTTTCATTTTAGTCTTATATGTGCGGTGGTCCAGCGAGCTGGATGTATCGGATGTTTGCTTTATAATATAAAGCGAGGGGAGACCCTTTATCGTCAATTATTCATGGTTGCTTTCATCTCTGATGTCCATGTAATCACGTATGCCCACTCTTCTGTCAGAAAAAATAACGGTTGTGCTAAAACTCAGTCGAGTGAGTTTCATTACCGCTAGATTTTTGTGTTGCTATACCATGTGTGCAGCCCTGTTTACTCTTGTAAATGACCCACGTTGGGGACGAACTGGGTGGGCTGCATTTTTGACCTGTTTTTTTTTCTTTGTGTCGGGGCAGGGTTTGGACGGTGGGCTGGAAAAGGCAATTTTTTAGTTTGTTTTTGGGCGGGGTCAACTTCTATTTTTTTAATTATATAGACCGAAGTGCCTTGTGTCTTTTTTGAGCCAAACCCGTAGAACAATTGTTCTACGGTATATATTCATTAATTAAATAGTACATGTACATAACATAAAAAGTGAGAATTAGCCAATGCGAGCTCTAGGGAACCTCATGATTATATTAAGTGTATTGTTCTCTCCAGATTCTGATCTTCTCTGCCTTGGATGCTTTGGCTCTGAGCTCTCTAACTTGAAGGCCTTCTTTCAGATAGTGTTTCCATGTGTCCATAGAAGGTGCTGCCCTTCTAAAGATTTTATCATTTCTACTCATCGAGATTCCCAGCAGCCCATGATAATGATATCCATAGCAATGTCTGATGGGAGATGGTTCATGGAAAGATGTATCTCATCATATACTGAGATGCCTCTTAACTTGTTTGGAGCTATGGAGTACCAGCATCGCCTAGCAAAGTGGTAATCCCATAAGAGATGGACAATTGTTTCTTCAGTGGCATCAACACATAGTGCGCAAGTGTAATCTTCCATATACATGTTTCTCCTGTGGATTAGGTTCCTGGTGCTGAGGCTATCGCATAGTAACAGCCAGAAGAAGATCTTATGCCTGAGTCTGCATGCTGTTTTCCAAAGATATCTGAAGATGTCATGTGTTGTACTCTCCTCCTTGATAGCTTTATACATTTTCATGGATGAGTAATTTTGTGTTGTCCAAGAATATGACCATCTGTCTTGTTTTGTAGATAATGCTAGGCCATTCAGAATAGTTTGCACGAAGTTGAATTGGTCAAAGGCAAGCTATGATAGAGGCATGTGGAATAGTTGACTGATATTATTATGTTCCAACATTGTATTCAAAGAGATTGCCCGATTGATTGCATAAGAGTGTAATTCAAGGAATTTGGTGTGTAGTGGTAAATCTTGCCACTTGTCAGACCAGAAGTAAACAATATCTCTAATGCCTGCTTTACATGTGGCATGTTGCTTGAAAACAGGGAGAAGCTTC
The DNA here is from genome assembly GCA_902687465.1 of Secale cereale. Classification (NCBI taxonomy): domain Eukaryota; kingdom Viridiplantae; phylum Streptophyta; class Magnoliopsida; order Poales; family Poaceae; genus Secale; species Secale cereale. The sequence goes on from LR738712.1 coordinate 607,534,618, forward strand.
ATAACATCTTTCCACCAGAAAGATCCCACCTTTTTCTCTCCTTTTAATCTGTTCTGATAATGTTTCTCCCAAATGATATTCACCCATGGTGTATCAGTCTTGTTGAAAAACTTGTGCAGGGCCTTGTTGTGTATGTGAAGATCTAAAACCCCAAGGCCTCCATGGTTCTTTGGTCTGTTGACTTTATCCCATGAAATAAGCACATTAGTCTTGTCCATTGAGCCATACTTTCTCCAGAAATAGTTCATAAGGTATGTGTTAATTTTCTTAATGACTGTTTTGGATATCATCAGTGTACTCATGAAGAAGGTAGGCATGCTTGTGAAAATGGATTTGATCAGTGTCAGTTTATCTCTAGAGGATAACATTGTAGAGCAGCTCAACAATCTATTTTCAATTATGTTCAACATGGGAATGTAATCTTCCACTCTAGGTATAGTGAGACACAGTGGCAGTCCCAGATAGGTGTGGGGCAATGTACCAATCTTGCAGCCTAGAAGATGTGATAGAGCATACATTTTCTCAATAGGTGTGTTGACTGAGATCATTGTGGACTTTGCATAGTTCACCCTGAGTCCAGTGTATTGGGCATAGTGTAAGAGGTGATTTTTGATGTGCTGGATATGTCTGTGGTCAGCCTTGGCCACTAAAATGGTATCATCTGCATATTGTATAATTGGGTAGTCTGGGCAAGAGGTGTGAATGAGTGGGGACTCAATCAAGGCAGCATTGCAGACTTCATTGAATATAGACTATAGCAGATTAGCAGCAATCACAAAAATCAATGGGGACAGTGGGTCTCCTTGCTTCACACCGTTGTTGCAAAGGATTTTTTTTACCTGGTACTCCATTGAGCAAAACATATGAAAAGTCAGGGCCATATATCATCTTAATCTAGTGGATCCATCTCTCACCAAAACCTTTAGCTTGCAGGATCTCAATAATGGTGTTATGGTTCAACATGTCAAATGCTTTCTCAAAATCCAACTTGAGTAGTATGGTTTCCTTTCTGCCCTGTTGACATTGGTGTATATACTCATATGACCATGCCAGGCAATCCTAAATACATCTGTGATTAAGAAAACCATATTGATTTTTTGTGGACCATACTGAGGATGAGCTTCTGAAGTATGTTAGCCAACAGTTTGGTTATGATGTTGAGTGTACAATTCAGCAATGATATAGGTATGAAGTCTGTTGGAGTGGCTGCATGGTCTTTCTTTGGGATGAGTGTAATGTAGGAGTAGTTAATACTCTGAATGTTAACTTGACCTGAGTGGAAATCTACAATGAGCTTATAAAAATCAGGAGCAATGATATCCCAGCAAATTTTCAGAAATGCATCATTGAATATATCTGGCCCAAGAGATTTATCTACAGACATATGCTTGATAACATAATCAATCTCTTCATTAGTAAAAGGTCCTTATAATTCTGAAAGATCATCATGTGGGTGAAGCAGTTGATGCAGAAGAAGTGGATTTGAGGTTGGAACTCTTGTCCCCATTCTTTCCTTGAATGCCCTATATAGGATAGCAGATTTAGCCTGATGATCCTGATGTTCATGTCCTTGCTCATCTTTCAACATTGCAATACAGTTGTTTATGAATTTAATAGTAGCTTTGGCTTGAAAGTACTTGGTATTAGCTTCACCCACTTTGATTTTCCTGATGGCTGCTCTATGTTTCCAATATTGCCTTTGGTGGTCCGGAGTTATTTCCAAATGCATCTTGAGGATGTCCCTACCATTGCTTTCTTCTGTTGATAATGTTCTGAATTCCTTTATTATGCCAAAACATAAGATCATGAAATTGGCGTTTTCAATAATTTTCTTCAGATCAGATAGCCCTTTTGCCCACACTTTTAAGCCTTTTCTAAGTCTCTTGAATTTGGTTGCAATCACTTTAGTAGTGTCTATTTCTGCTAATGGTTGTGACCAAATGGAGCTCACCACATCTTTGAATTGGGAGTTCTCAAGCCAGAAATTTTCAAATATGGAAATGTTGGTTTTGGGGATGGAGGAGCCTATCTAGATTTTAATTGGCACATGATCAGATGTAGTTTTAGCCAGGGGATAAGAAAATATTGCAGGATATCTAAGAGTCCAAGATTCAGAAGTGAAACACCAATCTAGCTTCTCTAGCAATGGTGCATCCTGCATATTGCTCCAGGTGAAACTTCTACTTTTTAGTGGAATCTCAACCAGGGCCTGCTGGTTAATGGCTTCATTGAACAGAAGCATATCATTGATACCGCATCCTTCTCTGCTTCTATTGTGGGGGTATCTAATAAAGTTGAAGTCACCCACAATTAGCCAATTAACATCATCTTGCATTTGATAATTCTGGAACCAGTTGAGAAAGATAATTCTTTCACTTTGTTGGCATGGGCCATAAACATTAGTTAAGATACATTTATCACCATTGTGAGAGGTGGTGAATTGAATAGATAGAGACAACTCTTCACATGGTGAATCTGACCAGAGAACATATGCTCATTCCATGCAATTAGGAGGCCACATGCAGCTCCCACAGATGGAAGAAAAGCAAACTTTGAGATTCTTTTGGGGCAGAAGTTTTTGATAAAAGAGCTGTCAAAACTTTCTTTCTTTGTTTCTTGCAGGCAGAGAATAGAGCATTGTGATTCATCTATCTTATTAGCAATGGCAGACCATTTCTTGGGGTCATTGATCCCTCTAATGTTCCAGTTAAGCACATTCCAATTCATGTTCATGATGTGAATAGATACTGGGACTGGCTGAGATAAAATTATTGCATGACATTGTGATGATGCAACATAACTCAAAGCTAAAATAACAACTAGACATAGCAGAAAAAGCCAGCCCTGTCTCACTAAGGTCATTACAAGATAGATTCCCAATCAGATCACATGGCAAGTTTTCAATGTAGTACATTTTCTGATTGCCTATGACAAAAGGCATGTCTACTACTGGTAATGCAAGTAGGTGGATTAAATCCACTTATTGCTCAGCTCCTTGCTTCCTTTACTTGCTTCCACCCCTGGATTTCCTCCTTTAACTTTCTTGGCTTTCTTACTGATCACTGCTTCAGTGGTGTCCTTCTCAGAAACCTTGTAGAAAGAGGTGTTTAAACTTTTAATGATTTTGGCAGGTATATGAGCTGGGACGGTATGACATGCCAAACATTCCTTGTGTCTACAGACAACTTTTTTTAAAACCTTTAGATAGATTCTGGAGTCTACATCTCCTCCTTAACTCAGTATCAACCATGGGAACTTTCTCTTTTCTTTTCTTGTTGTTGTGGAGGGCAGATGTGGATGATGCAGACATAACTTCAGTGGAAGTATTTCCTATGGGGGAGGAATTCTCCTAATCATGAGTCACCTGAAATCCAAGTGACAGAGAACATGTAAGAGATGTCTCATTAGGGCAGGTCTCAGGCACAAAAAAGGGAGTTATAGTGGATACTGCTCCATGGGTGATGATTTCCCAAACATATGATTTAATGAACTTTTTCACCCAATCAAATTTATCTAGTGATAGAAATGTAACTGATAGGAAATTGAGCCACTCAACAGGTACCTGAATGATGTCTTTACTATTTTCCTTGGGAGCAAATTGCTCCCTCCATACTCTTGCCCCTTCTAACCCCAGGTGTTGTTCTATCATAGACTGGTTGCATGAGGTGATCTCTTTCAAAAGTGAAGGCCTATCTTGCATTTGCATGCACAATGTTCCTGAATTATGAGCTTTATTTGCAAAAATAGGGTTAGAGAATCATGGTGGAGCAGTCAGGTCAGAGTCAGCTCTCTCACCTTCACCAGTTGCAACTGGTAGTGCACTTTCATCATGGGCCGGTAGCATAAGGTTAGCCTATGGTGGTTGGACAACAGGGGCAATTATGTTCTGGTTGTCTGCTAGTGTGAGTACAGTCCCTGCGTCAACTTTCTCTTTGTCTTTCTTTCCTTCAGCTGCATTGTTTTCAATTTGATGAGGAGCAAGTGACACACTGTCAAAGATAACTGTGTTTACCCTACTGCTAGATGCAAGAACTCCAATAACTGACTGTAGCATTGGGATGGCTGGTAAATGGATACTAGGAGCAGTGTCAGAGTGTTCCAGTAGTTCAAACTGCATAGGATCAACCATTTTGTCCTCTCTCTGGTGAGATCCTTGTGCCATGATAGCATCAAGGCTTAGATCAAGGTGGGACTAGGCTATAGGCAAGGCCATAGGAACTATATGGGCCTGTGGCACTGGCCAATGAGGTACAACCAACATATTCAAATCTGGGAGTGCAGGTTCAATTGGCGCCAAAGGACCATTTGCAGAAGCAGCAGAATTAGCACTATTATCTGAAGGAACCAGAGAAAGATTAATACTGCTCTGATCATTAATGTTCATTCTTCCTCAAGTGGCTCCATTATTTCCTCCATAGCTAGGAATTCTCCAGCCTTATTTTCCAAATCCACTTCTTGTGGCATAGCCCAATGCCCCCATCCAGGCATGACATCTGGGTTCTCTTCTACCACTATGTCATCATCTATCTCTATGTTCTAGGCTGCATTGTTACCAACATTAAGTGCTAACTGAAGATTTAGCTGTGGACCAATAACATGGTGCTCATCATGTTCATTGCTACTTCTCGAGCTTGCGTTGTATTCCCTCGAAGAGGAAAGGGAGATGCAGCACAATAGCGTAAGTATTTCCCTCAGTTTTTGAGAACCAAGGTATCAATCCAGTAGGAGACCACACGCGAGTCCCTCGCACCTGTAGAAACAAATGAGAACTTTGCAGCCAACATGATAAGGGGTTGTCAATCCCTTTACGGTCACTTACGAAAGTGAGATCTAATATAGATGATAGTTTGATATTTTTTGTATTTTTGGATATAACAATAGAAAGTAAAAGCGGAAAAGTAAAGTAGATTGTAGATTGATATGTTGAGAATAGACCCGGGGACCATAGTTTTCTCTAGTGGCTTCTCTCGTGATAGCATAATTCTACGGCGGGTAAACAAATTACTGTCGAGCAATTGATAGAAAAGTGAATATTTATGAGACTATCTAGGCATGATCATTGTATATAGGCATCACGTCCGAGAAAAGTAGACCGAAACGATTCTACATCTACTACTATTACTCCACACATCGACCGCTATCCAGCATGCATCTAGAGTATTAAGTTCATAAGAACAGAGTAATGCCTTAAGCAAGATGACATGATGTAGAGGAATAAACTCAAACAATATGATATAAAGCCCATCTTTTTATCCTCGATGGCAACAATACAATACGTGCCTTGCTGCCCCTACTGTCACTGGGAAAGGACACCGCAAGATTGAACCCAAAGCCAAGCACTTCCCCCATTGCAAGAACTATAGATCTAGTAGGCCAAACCAAACCAATAATTTGAAGAGACTTGAAAGGATATTATAATCATACATAAAGAGTTCAGAAAAGAACCAAATATTTCTCATAGATAATCTTGATCATAAACCCACAATTCATCGCATCTCTACAAACACACCACAAAAAGAGATTACATCAAATAGATCTCCTCGAAGACCGAGGAGAACTTGGTATTGAGATCCAAAGAGAAAGAGGAAGCCATCTAGATACTAGCTATGGACCAGAAGGTCTATGGTAAACTACTCACAACTCATGGCGAGGTGATGATGATGATGTAGAAGCACTCCGTGGTAGATCCCCCCACCGGCAGAGCTCCGGAACAGGCCCCAAGATGGGATCTCACGGGAACAGAAGGTTGCGGTGGTGGAACTAGGGTTTTCCCTGTTGTTCTGATGGTTTCGGGGTACGTAGGTATATATAGGAGGAAGGAGGGCATCGGGGGCTAAACGTGGGGCTCACGAGGCAGGGGGCGCGCCTTGTAGGGAGGGGGGCCCCACCCTCGTGGACGCCACGTGTGCCCTACTTCATGGTTCTCAAGTCTCCCGTGCGTATTTTGCTCCAAAAATATCTCTCCCGAAGTTTCATTCAGTTTGGACTCCGTTTGATATTCCTTTTTTGTAAAACCATGAAATAGGCAAAAACAGCAATCTGGACTGGGCCTTTGGGTTAATAGGTTAGTCCCAAAAATAATATAAAAGTGTATAACAAAGCCCATTAAACATCCAGAACATCATAAATAATAGCATGGAACAATCAAAAATTATAGATACGTTGGAGACGTATCAAGCATCCCCAAGCTTAATTCCTGCTCGTCCTCGAGTAGGTAAATGATAAAAACAGAATTTTTGATGTGGAATGCTAACCAACATAGTTTTCAATATAATTCTCTTAATTGTGGCATGAATGTTCAGATCTGAAAGATTCAAGACAAAAGTCTATATTAACATAAGAAATAATAATACTTCAAGCATACTAACAAAGCAATCATGTCTTCTCAAAATACTATGGCTAAAGAAAGTTATCCCTACAAAATCATATAGTCTGGCTATGCTCCCTCTTCATCACACAAAATATTCATATCATGCACAACCCCGGTATCAGCCAAGCACTTGTTTTCATACTCTATTCTTTCAAACCTTTCAACTTTCACGCAATACGTGAGCGTGAGCCATGGATATAGCACTATGGGTGGAATAGAATGGTGGTTGTGGAGAAGACAAAAAGGAGGGAGATAGTCTCACATCGACTAGGCGTATCAACGGGCTATGGAGATGCCCATCAATAGATATCAACGTGAGTGAGTAGGGTTTTCCATGCAACGGATGCACTAGAGCTAAATATGTATGAAAGCTCAACAAAAGAAACTAAATGGGTGTGCATCCAACTTGCTTGCTCATGAAGACCTAGGGCATTTGAGGAAGCCCGTCGTTGGAATATACAAGCCAAGTTCTATAATGAAAATTCCCACTAGTATATGAAAGTGACTAAACAAGAGACTCTCTATCATGAAGAACATGGTGCTACTTTGAAGCACAAGTGTGGAAAAAGATAGTAGCAATTGTCCCTTCTCTGTTTTCTCTCATTTTTTGGAGGTTTTTTTTATTTAGCCCCTCTCTATATTTTTTTGGGCCATCTCTTTTTTTGGCCTTTCCTCACATGGGACAATTCTCTAATGATGATGATCATCACACTTTTATTGATTTACAACTCGATATTACAACTCGATACTAGAACAAAGTATGACTCTATATGAGTGACTCCGGCAGTGTACCAGGATGTGCGATGAATCAAGAGTGACATGTATAAAAAATTATGCATGGTGGCTTTGCCACAAATACGATGTCAACTACATGATCATGTATGGCAATATGACAATATGAAGCGTGTCATATGAACGGAACGGTGGAAAGTTGCATGGCAATATATCTCGGAATGGCTATGGAAAAGCCATGATAGGTAGGTATGGTGGCTGTTTTGAGGAAGATATATGGTGGCTGTTTTGAGGAAGGATATATAGTGGGTGTATGGTACCGGCGAAAGTTGCGCGGTACGAGAGAGGCTAGCAATGGTGGAAGGGTGAGAGTGTGTATAATCCATGGACTCAACATTAGTCATAAGAACTCATATACTTATTGCAAAAATTTACGAGTCGTCAAAACAAAGAAATCAACGCATGCTCCTAGGGGGGAGGTTGGTAGGAGTTAACCATCGTGCGCCCCCGACCTCCACACAAAGGATGACACTCTACAAATACCTCATGATCTAACTTCGTCACATAGCGGTTCACCATACATGCATGGTACGGGAATCACTAACTTTAACACAAGTATTTCTCAATTTCATAATAACTCCACTAGCATGACTCTAATATCATTATCCTCATATCTCAAAACAATTATCAAGCATCCAACTTCTCATCATATTCAATGCACTTAGTGTGAATGTTTTTACTAAATTGATCTTGGATGCCTATCATGTGAAGGCTAGTTTTATAGCCAAAGCACATTACCATGTTGTTCTAATAGAATCTCAAAAGGATATAAGTGAATCATGAGATATCAACAATTTCTACAAAATATAATTACCACCGTGCTCTAAAGGATATAAGTGAAGCACTAGAGCAAAAACTATTCAACTCAAAAGATATAAGTGAAGCACATAGAGTGTTCTAACACTTCCTAGGCCATATTTATCTCTCTTAAAAAGGTGTGTCCAGCAACGATAATTGTGGCAAACTAACAAGCAAAGACTCAAATGATACATGACGCTCCAAGTAAAACACATATCATGTGGTGAATAAAAATATAGCTCCGAGCATAGTTACCGATAGATGAAGACGAAAGAGGGGATGCCTTCCCGAGGCATCCCCAAGCTTAGGATTTTGGTTGTCCTTGAATTTTACCTTGGGGTGCCTTGGGAATCCCCAAGCTTAGGCTCTTGCCACTCTTTGTTCCATAGTCCATCAAAGCAATACTCAAAACTTGAAAACTTCACAACACAAGACTTAGACAAAAATCTCGTGAGCTCCGTTAGTATAAGAAAGCAAATCACCACCTAAAGGTACTGTAATGAACTCATTCTTTGTTTATATTGGTGTTAAACCTACTGTATTACAACTTCTCTATGATTCATATCCTCCAATACTACTCATAGATTCATCAAAATAAGCAAACAACACACGAAAAACAGAATCTGTCAAAAACAGAACAGTCTGTAGTAATCTGTAACTTTCGCATACTTCTGTAACTCCAAAAAAATTGAAATAAATTGCTAGACGTGAGGAATTTGTCTATTAATCATCTGCAAAAAGAATCAACTAAATAGCACGCTCCAGTAAAATCTGGTGACTATTCTAGCGAGCGCTAATGATTCTGTTTTTCACAGCAAGATCATATAAACTTCACACAAGTCTTCCCAAAGGTTCCACTTGGATCAAACACTAATTAAAACACAAAACCACATCTAAACATAACCTAGATGCAATATTTATTCCTAAACAGAAGCAAAAACAAAAAATATAAAATTGGATTGCCTCCCAACAAGCTCTTTCTTTATAGCCATTAAGATAAGTTTGAGACTTCAATGATGCTCACATGAAAGATAAGATTTGAAGCACAAAGAGAGCATCATAAAACATGTTAAAATCACATCTAAGTCTAACATACTTCTTATGCATAGGCATTTTATAGGAAAACAAATTAGCAAGATAAGCAAGATCTAGCATAAGCAAGGAAGAAGAAAGAAACAAGATCAATCTCAACATAAAGAGAGATAACTTAGTAACATGAAAATTTCTACAACCATATTTTCCTCGCTCATAATAATTGCATGTAGGATCATAAGCATATTCAACAATATAGCTATCACATAACATATTCTCAACACGATCCACATGCATCCAAAGTTGGCACACTTCCAAAATAGTGGGATTATCATTAACTAAAGTCATGACCTCTCCAAACCCATTTTTATCAAAAAATTCAAAAGATTGAACATTCTCCAAATATGTGGGATCTAAAGTTGACACTCTTCCAAACCCACTTTCAATATTATTGCAAACATTATTATCAATCTCATATGTATCATGGGGCTTAAATAAGTTTTCAAGATCGTAAGAAGCATCACCCCAATCATGATCATTGCAACAAGTAGTGGACATAGAAATACTAGCATCCCCAAGCTTAGGGTTTTGCATATCATGAGCACAATTGACATTAATAGAATTTATAATAACATCATTGCAATCATGCTTTTCATTTAAGGAGCTATCGTGAATCACTTTTAACAATTCCTCACAATTTTCAGATTCATGAATTTCAAGCAAAACCCCATAAATATAATCTAGTGCACGCAGCTCACTAGCAATAGGTTCAACATAATTGGATCTCTTAAAGAGATTAGCAAGTGGATGAGGATCCATAATTTAGCAAGCGAAGATGCAAGCTAATGGAGGGCACATAGCAACACAAGCAAACAAGAAGCAAGCGAACAACAAACACACGGCAAGAAAGAAGGGCAAATAAAACGGCAAGGGTGAAGTGGGGGGGGGAGGAAAACGAGAGGAAAAAATGTAATGCGAAGGATAAGGGTTTGTGATAGGCACTTGGTATATGACTTTTGCCTAAGCCTCCCCGGCAACGGCGCCAGAAATTCTTCTTGCTACTTCTCGAGCTTGCGTTGTATTCCCTCGAAGAGGAAAGGGAGATGCAGCACAGTAGCATAAGTATTTCCCTCTGTTTTTGACAACCAAGGTATCAATCCAGTAGGAGACCACACGTGAGTCCCTCGCACCTGCACAAACAAATAAGAACTTCGCAGCCAACACGATAAGGGGTTGTCAATCCCTTTACGGTCACTTACGAAAGTGAAATTTGATAGAGATGATAGTTTGATATTTTTTGTATTTTTGGATATAAGAACAGAAAGTAAAAGCGGAAAAGTAAAGTAGATTGTAGATTGATATGTTGAAAATAGACCCGAGGGCCATAGTTTTCTCTAGTGGCTTCTCTCATGATAGCATAATTCTACGGTGGATAAACAAATTACTGTCGAGCAATTGATAGAAAAGCGAATACTTATGAGACTATCTAGGCATGATCATTGTATATAGGCATCACGTCCTAGACAAGTAGACCGAAACAATTCTGCATCTACTACTATTACTTCACACATCGACCGCTATCCAGCATGCATCTAGAGTATTAAGTTCATAAGAATAGAGTAACGCCTTAAGCAAGATGACATGATGCAGAGGGATAAACTCAAACAATATGATATAAACACTATCTTTTTATCCTCGATGGCAACAATACAATACGTGCCTTGCTGCCCCTACTGTCACTGGGAAAGGACACCGCAAGATTGAACCCAAAGCCAAGCACTTCTCCCATTGCAAGAACTATAGATCTAGTAGGCCAAACCAAACCAATAATTCGAAGAGACTTGCAAGGATATTATAATCATACATAAAGAGTTCAGAAAAGAACCAAATATTTCTCATAGATAATCTTGATCATAAACCCACAATTCATCGAATCTCAACAAACACACCGCAAAAAGAGATAACATCGAATAGATCTCCTCGAAGACCGATGAGAACTTGGTATTGAGATCCAAAGAGAGAGAAGAAGCCATCTAGATGCTAGCTATGGACCCGAAGGTCTGTGGTAAACTACTCACAACTCATGGTGAGGCAATGATGATGATGTAGAAGCACTCCGTGGTAGATCCCCCCTCCGGTGGAGCTCCGGAACAGGCCCCAAGATGGGATCTCACGGGAACAGAAGGTTGCGGCAGTGGAACTAGGGTTTTCTCTGTTGTTCTGATGGTTTCGGGGTACATAGGTATATATTGGAGGAAGGAGGGCACTGGGGGCCAAACATGGGGCCCATGAGGCAGGGGGCGCGCCCTATAGGGGGGGCGCCCCCACCCTCGTGGACGCCACGTGTGCCCTACTCCGTGGTTCTCAAGTCTCCCGTGCGTATTTTGCTCCAAAAATATCTCTCCCGTAGTTTCATTCCATTTGGACTCCGTTTGATATTCCTTTTCTGTAAAACCCTGAAATAGGCAAAAAACAGCAATCTGGACTGGGCCTTTGGGTTAATAGGTTAGTCCCAAAAATAATATAAAAGTGTATAACAAAGCCCATTAAACATCCAAAACATCATAAATAAGCATGGAACAATAAAAAATTATATATACGTTGGAGACGTATCATTCATGCTATTGCAGGGGACCAAGAAAATGGTTGTGTTGGTTGGGGTGGTAGTTGGCTTGGGGGGAATGGGATGTGGATTGCCATTTGGGTTAATAGGGTCCTCTTTTGGTGCCTCCATACCCAGTATTTGCTGCTGAAGAATCACTACTGGGACTGTGAGGGATTCAGTCTGGAAATCATAGCCTTCACCAAATAATATGTTGTTGGGAATGTCGTTGAGATCTTCCACTCTGACTTTTAGCATAAGATTATCTCGAGTGCTCTGAATTCTGTCCCATTGTAAGAACTTACCGAATTTACTAACAACATTGTTCACTTCTTGTATGTTCCTCCTGTCAAATGGATAACCACATAACAGTATCCATGCATCTATGTTCAAAACCAACCTCCTACCGTTCAAACCTCTGTTGTGCTTATCGAATATGACATGGACATCAGTAAATATGTGTGGGCTATTGGTGACCAGAGAATCTCTATCAAACACACTGTGCAGTTTGACATAAGCCTGACCAAAAGGGCAGGGCTCTATGTGTGAAAACCCCAACTGCCTATCAGTGAAGAAATCTGCTAGTATCTCTCTAATGGTTTTGAATGCGACCGGGAGATCAGGCATCGGGACAATGGACGCAATCGCCCAATCTTCATGTGTGGCCGGCGCAGCGCCGGTGATGACCTGAACCCTTGCAGGGCGGCCGGCGACCTCGATGCTCTGGTGATTTGGTGGAAGGAACGGAGCAGGGTTAAAAGGGAATGAAGCCATGGACGCAAGTTCGAGGATTGTGGTGGATGGAGTAGCCGCTGATTGCCTGTGGGGAGGGTTTGGTGGGGTTGTGGCCGAGCGCAACTGATGAGAAATGGAGTTATGGGAAGTGCAAAGGTTGAGGCTGCCTCCCCGGAGAGACAGTGGAGGGGCATTAACTAGGTTACTCTGGTTGGCCTGCTGACTAGATGCTCGATTAGTCTCTGTCACGGGAATAGTGGCGACCTGCCTCAGAATTGCAATCGCCGGTGCTGGGCTTGGGCTCCTTTCAGCGTGGGGCGTGGGCTTGTTGAGAGTGTAGCAATTCCTCGCGATATGGCCCCATTTCTTACAGACCCTGCATTTTATCCTGTTGTGACAATTGGGCTGAATATGGCCCGACATAAGGCAGCGTACACAAAAAGCCTCTGATGGGCCTTTTTGAAAACGCGAGGATCCCGCCTGGTGAGGGTGATTAGAGCGATCAATGGAATTAATGCCAGGATGGGTAATGATGCCCTGTGATTGCGTGTGGTTTGAATTGGTCCCTGTGGATCGTGTAGATCTGGGATTGAATCTAGCTTGATCATGGAATGATGCTGATGATCTAAGGGCTTGTAGGTAAGATTTTCTGGGATGATCTTTGAAAATGTGAGTCCATGCATCCTCTTTTTCTTGAAGGTATTGATCAAGTTCCTAGCTAGAGTTGGGTCCCCCATTGCCCCATAGCAAGAAATTGACATTGATGAGCGGGAGGGTAATGTTACCTTCCTTGATGATTGAAAAACCCACTTCCTTGGATGATACAGAGAACTTGAAGGACCAGTTTTGGAGTAATTTAACTTTGAAGAGAGATGCACGACCATCAAAACATGAAAGGAGTATGGTGCTTACAGATTCTTCCATCAGCCTAATCCTTGATCTTGTGAATTCGGCCACAAGGAGGAATTCCTCCATGTCCTTGCCTTCTTCAAAGTTGATTGGGACACCCCATTTCCTCCATACTTCCGCAGCAAAATCTTGACCGACGTGGAAGTTGAGGTCTGCGAGTGCCATGGTGGGGACGGTGGAGAGTTTGTGGATGATTTGGTGGCCGCCGACGCCGGATTGGCGGTCGGCGGGAGGGGTGGCCGGAGTGGCCTACGACGCTAGGGGTAGGAGGGCGCCGCTGCCGCTGAATTGCCTTGTGTCGGTGTTTTTTCTGTTCTTACTTAATTATTAGGAGCAGTATGAAGCTTATAGCTTACAGGCCTTGAAATTTTATTTTATTTTACATTTTTATTTATTTTATTTTCCATTTTTGGGTTTATACCAGATTGTTAAACTAAGTTTTAGCCAAGTCCCAATCGACTCCTGGTCGTTAGATTTTCCTATGCTTGTCTTTGTATTAAAATTAAAATGTTTTAGGTGCGCAACCGACCTGTTTTCATGTTTGCTTTTTATTCTCTCGTGTCGTCCGGGCATGCGGTATAGGCTGAGCTTTAGCGCATATTTTTTCTTGTTAGTCTTGTGGTTTCCCTTTTTCTTTTTTGGGTTGAAATTTTTCAGCGAGGGAAACAAACCGTCTGAAGAGGGAGGCGAATCGGTTGAGGACGATCAGGAGCAACTATTTTGTACCATCCTTAAATTTTTACTTTTTGTTTTGTAAGTGTGTAATGTTTTGTCTATGTTTCTTGTGATGACAGTTTTATTTTTGCATTTTGCATTTTCACCCTTCTCTTACTTTCCTTTTATCTTTTATCTTCTTATTGCTCTTAAAAAAATTGAACCATTTTTTTGTTTTTTTATGAAACAACTTTTGGGAGGAGGGCGGTTGCACGTCCGCCATTAGGCACACAACCGTAAGTGTCATATCCCGACTATAACTATGTGGTATTTTGTAAGGAGGGTCAATTGCATGCAACTACAGGTGTCACCCCAAGTACAATTGTAGTTCAATGTGACTGCAACTTTGTGATATTTTTGTCGGAGAAGGTGCAGTTGCATGTCTGCCACTAGGCATTCAACTACAAGTGTGAATCTTGATTGTAACTTTGTGGAGTTTTGTCGGGGGAAGGGGACAAGTTGCATGTCATTCACTAGGCACACCCAGCTGCAAGTATCGGCCCTGTCTGCAACGGCCTCTCTTTAATGCGACTGCAACTCAGTGGTGTGTTGTAGGGGAGGGGAGTTGCATGTCTACCAATTAGGACGCAACTGCAGTGTCACGTCTCGACTGCAACTCATGTCTACAACGTGACTCCAACTATGTGGTGTATTGTCGGTAGAAGGGGCAGTACGTGTCTGCCACATGGCACACAATTGCAATGTCACATTCAACTTCAACTTCATGTCTTTCAACGTGACTGTAACCCAGTGGTGTCTTCCACTAGGCACGCAACTGCAAGTGTTGCCCTCGGCTGCAACTCTGTGGTGTTTTATCGGGAGGGATAATTGCATGTTTGTCACTGATAACCCACAAGTATAGGGGATCGTGATAGTCTTCGAGGGTAGTATTTTACGAATTTATTGATTTGACACAAGGAGGGCCAAAGAATATTCTTTCGACTTCTCAACATCTATGGGTAAGCCTAGGTATTTCTGACATGGATTCATTATGTACATCAAGCACATCCTTGACTTCATTCCTTAGGGCCTCTGGGACCCCCTTGCTGAAGTAAATTGAGGACTTATCTGTGATTATACACTGACCCAAAAGTATCATAGTATTTTTTTTTCAAGAGACCACGAACCTGAGTTGCACTCACAATGTTGACTTTAGAAAACAATAGGCTATCGTCGGCGGAAATAAGATAGTTAACAGATGGAGTTGTGGCAGCTACTGTGACACCACGCATACCATTTCCCTGAGCCTTGAGCGGACAAGAAAGTCCCCCTGCCGCCAGCAAAAACAAATAGGGGGAGATAGGGTCCCCCTGCCGAAGTCCTCGAGAAGGCCGCCTGAAAGTGTCAAAACTGCCACCGTTAAATAGCACCGAGAATGAAACTGATGATATGCACCTCATGACGATCTCCGTAAAGCGAGGGCATTAGCCCAATAGCCCTACTTGAGCATCATTGCCTTCAAGTAAGGCCACTAGCCTATCATAGGCTTTCATCATGTCTAGTTTCAGCCCATAGAAACGGTTTTTCTTCACCCTCCTAGTTTTCATATAATGTAGACACTCTTATGCTGTTATAATTGTTCATGATGAGACGTCCAGGAGCAAAAGCCGACTGCTCATCAGAAATTACCTCGGGGGTGAATAACTTTCAACTTGTTTGCTAAGACCTCTGCCGAAAGGCTTTGAAACAAGTTTGGCATGATGGCCTTTGAGGCAGGTTGATTGGGCATATGGGCCTTTGAGAAACGACAAAGTTCTCGTGACAGAAAACTACTCTCTGGTTTGAGAGAGAGAGAAAGGAGTTCAAAAGAGAGAGTGTTTAAATTAGAGAGAGAAGGAAGGAGTTCAAAAAAGAGGAATTAGAGAGAGAGAGAGGCGGTTACAGCAGTGGGAAGGAACGGGAAGAGAGAGGCACGCCGCAACAGAATCGCCAGCCATAAAGTAAAGCAGCTTTAGCAAACGAAGACCAAGACGCAAGGCAAAACCCAGAACCCAAACTCCCCACCTGCTCCGCTCCGCTCCTCTCCTCTCGCCGATTCATCTTCCTCGATCCACCGCGCCGGCCCTTCCCAGCGCCGCGCCACCATGATGAGGTGGTGGTGGGCGGGGGCGTTCGGCGCCTTCAAGAAGCGCCGGGCCAGCAGCCGCGCCCGCGCCGCCGCGGAGGGCCCCCAGAACAACGTGGCCCTCGTCGTCGGCTCCACCGGCATCGTCGGCGCCGCCCTCCTCGACATCCTCCCGCTCCGCGACACGCCCGGGGGCCCATGGAAGGTCTACGCGCTCTCCCGCCGCCCGCTCCCGCCCTGGTCCGCCCCGCTCCCGCCCGACGTCTTCCACCGCCACCTCGACCTCGCCGACCCCGCCGCCGTCGCCGACGCCCTCGCGCCCCTCACCGACGTCACCCACGTCTTCTACGTCGCCTGGGACCCTCGCCCGACGCACCGGGAGGGCCGCGAGGCCAACGGCGCCATGCTCCGAAACGTCCTCTCCGCCCTCGTCCCCAACTGCCCCGGCCTGCTCCACGTCTGCCTCCAGACCAGCCGCAAGCACTACGTCGACCCGTTCGAGCCCCTCAGCGGCGTCTCCCTCGCGCTCCGCCCCTACTCCGAGGACCTCCCGCGCCTCGACTACCCGGACCTCGAGGACGTCCTCCTCGACGGGCTCGCCAGCAACAACCGCGTCAGCTGGTCCGTGCACCGCCCCACCACCATCTTCGGCTTCTCCCCGCGGAGCGCAAGAAACGTCGTCGCCAGCCTCTGCGTCTACGCCGCCATCTGCCGCAAGGAGGGCCTCGAGCTGCGCTGGCCAGGTTCCCGCGTCGCCTGGGAGGGCTTCAGCGACGCCTCCGACGCGGAGCTCGTCGCCGAGCACGCACTCTGGGCGGTCATGGAGCCCCATGGCAAGAACGAGCCCTTCAACTGCAGCAACGGGGACCTCTTCAAGTGGCAGCAGCTATGGCCGATCCTCGCCGACCAGTTCGGCTTCGGCGTGGAGTGGACGGGGTACCAGGGGGAGGACCAGCGCTTCAGGCTGGAGGAGGCCATGGCCGGGAAGGAGGGCGTGTGGTCGGAGATCGTCAACGACAACGGGCTCGTGGTGACCGAGCTCAGCGAGATCACCAACTGGGGCTGCGTCGACGCCATCATCAACATGGAGCGGGAGAACCTGGACACCATGAACAAGAGCAAGGAGTATGGATTCTTCGGGTTCCGGAACACGGTGAGGTCCTTCCATACCTGGATCACCAAGATGAAGGTTGACAGGATTGTCCCCTGATGCGTGCCTCTGTTTTACCTGCCAATCGCGGCTTAGAACTTCACATCTTGCTATTATCTCATCATCTTGCGACATTGTCCAGTTTAATTTTACTTGGTACTGGTAGCATATTAGCATGGGCAGAGTGTTATGTTCGTTTCGACAAGGTACTGAATGAACATCTAGTTACTCTGCGTTTTAAGCTTTGAATCATCCGTACGTTGATCATTTCACTTGTACCTGTGAGCAATGTTGTGTTGATCACTTTCGCTCAATGGATATGATCTGGTAGTAACCATCTTTGATGCCGTATGCATATTCTTGTCAGGTTGGAGCAGTGTTGAATGTTTTTGTTGTTTTGGCGTCAGCACTTGGCTTTAATTTAAGTAGTTGCGTTGCATGCAGGTCAAGTATTCGGAATTAGTGATTAGCTCCATTTGTGATGCCAAAATTAGGATCCAGTCTTGCTATTATCTGATCATCTTGCGACATTGTCCAGTTTACGTGCATTGAATTCTACTTGATACTAGCATATTAGCATGGAGTGTTATGTTCATTTCGACAAGGTACTGAACTGAATGAACATCTAGTTACTCGGCATTGGGCAAGTGTTCACTGAAAGTGTGTTAAACTTTGAATCATGAAGTGAGAAATGTTTTGTTGGTCGCTTTTGCTCAATGGATATGATCTGGTAGTTAACCATCTATATTTACCCTTTCATGTATATTCCTGTTAGGTTGGAACTGTGTTGAATGTTTTTGTTGTTTTGGCATCAACACTTGGCTTTTATTTAAGTAGTTGCACTGCATGCACGTAAAGTATTCTGAATTAGTATCTATTGTGATGCCTAAATTAGGATCCAATCTTGTATTTAATTCATGTAAAACTCTGGCCAGATTTATTTCAGCTCTCTTTCGGAGTGAGAGTGTTTACCACCAGTCAAGTGTAGATTATGATCTAGTAAAAATCGATTTCATCCCAGTACTAGTCCATTAGAAATTGGAAACATTAAGTTCAGGAGAGTTCAATTGATTAAGTTTGCATCCTGCTGATTGTTAGCACTAGTATTCTGCAGTCTGCATATATGGCCTATTCTGTTGGCCTTTCATGTCTGGTTCTGGATTATGATTTGTCGGCAAAGTGGTAGTAGATATTTTGCTTGTTTGCAGTTAGCACCGGTGCTTTCGCATCAACACTTGGCTTTAACTTAATTAGTGATCTATCATGATGATTAACTTCATTTGTGATATAGTACCAAAGTTAGGATCCAATCTTGCATCAAATTCATGTAAAATCTGGTCAGATTTATTTCAGCTCTCTCTCAGAGTGAGAGCGTTTACCATCAGTCAAGTGTAGATTATAATCCAGTACACGTCGATTTCATTCCAGTACTAGTCCATTAGAAACTGAAAACATTAAGTTCCGGGGAGTTCAATTGATTAAGTTTGCATCCTGATGATTGTTACGTGCATTGAATTTTACTTGATAGCATATTAGCATGGAGTATTATGTTCGTTTCGACAAGGTACTGAATGAACATATAGTCACTCGGTATGTGGGAAGTGTTCACTGAAACGTCTGAATGTGTTTTAAGCTTTGAACCATAAAGTGAGCAATGTTTTGTTAATCGCTTTCCCTCAATGAATATGATCTGCTAGTTAACTAACCATGCATCTATGTTTACCCTTTCATGCATATTCTTGTCAAGTTGGAGCTGTGTTGAATGTTTCTGTTGTTTTGGCATCAACACTTGGCCTTAATTAAAGTAGTTGCATGCAGGTAGAGAATTCTGCATTGGTGATCCGTATTAATGATTAACTTTATTTGTGATGCCAAAATTAGGATCCAATCTTGCATCAAATTCATCTAAAACTCTGGTCTGATTAATTGTAGCTCTCTTTCAGAGTGAGAGCGGTTACCACCAGTCAAGTTTAGATTATGATCTACTGTAGTACAAGTCTTTCATCCAGTACCAGTCCATCAGAAACTGAACACATTAAAGTTCACGAGAGTTCAATTGATTGAGTTTGCATCCTGGTGATTGTTAGTACTAGTACTCTGCAGTCTGCATATATATGGCCTATTATAAATGTCTAGTTCTGGATTACTCTGCAGTCTGCAATTGTCCCCTGATGCATGCCTCTGTTTTACCTGCCAATCACGGTTTACAACTTCACATCATGCTATTATCTGATCATCTTGCGATATTTACCAGTTTACGTGCATAGAGTGTTATGTTTGCTTCGACAAGGTACTGGATGAACATCTAGTTACGTACTTAGCATTTGGCAAGTGTTCACTGAAAGTGTTTTAAGTATTGAATCGCCAAGTGAGTAATGTTTTGTTGATCTTGTCAAGTTGGAGCTGTGTTGAATGTTTCTGTTGTTTTGGCATCAACACTTGGCCTTAATTAAAGTAGTTGCATGCAGGTAGAGAATTCTGCATTGGTGATCCGTCGTAATGATTAATTCACTTGTGATGCCAAAATTAGGATCCAATCTTGCATCAAATTCATGTAAAACTCTGGTCAGATTTATTTCAGCTCTCTTTCAGAGTTAGCCGCGTTTACCATCAGGCAAGTGTAGATTATGATCTAGTACAGGTCGATTTCATTCCAGTACTAGTCTATGAAATTGAAAAAATTAACTTCCGGAGAGTTCAATTGATTAAGTTTGCATCCTGATGATTGTTAGTGCTAGCTAGTACAGTACTCTGCAGTCTGCATATATGGCCTTTCTGTTGAACTTTCATGTCTGGTTCTGGATTATGTTTTTGCCTGCAAAGTGGTAGGAACTGGGGATGGTAGATATTTTGCATGTTTGCAGTTAGCACTGGTGTTCATCCAGCATGGCCTTTGCCAGTTAGAACTTAGAACCTCTGCTGCATTGGACAGCACTGTCAACCTGCAAACAATCGAATTCTGATGCATTGGAGTTCTGTGGTGTTTGATGTCCATGTTTTGTTCAAACTCTGTATGCTCGTGTAGCTTATTCATAGGGTCAAATTCTGAAGCTGGTCACTCATTGCTAATGCTATCGCTCTGTGCTGATATTTACATCTTCAATTGGAAGATCAAATGCTCCACTTTGCTGTCCATTTCGTTTAGCGTGATGTACTCCCTCCGTCCCAAAATTATTGTGTTAGATTTGTCTAGATAGGGATGTATCTAACACTAAAACGTGACTAGATACATCCGTATTTAGACAAATTGAAGACAAGAATTTTGGGACAGAGGGAGTATAAGTATAACATGCCGCATCATTGATATGTATCTGCGATGGCTGGCTAGTGACGTTACATGTAGGAGTGCTCACATTTTGTGCTGCACATTCAACGTTCGATTTCGTTAAAAAGAAATGTACCGGTAGATATACAGTAAAATAATTCCAAGGAATAACACCCTGCATTTCATTTGATCGTGATGGTGCATGTTAATGATCTTGCATGTAATAGAAACAGACACATAGGCCCTACATGCATCTTTTTCTGTAGGCGCTAGGGCAAAGTTTATATGTGTATGTGTGTGCAATGCAATGGCTCGTTAAGTTTCTTGCAGTAACGCTGTGATTGAATGGTGTATAAGCTAGGATTGAGTTAGCCTTTTGGTACTGAATCTGATAGTGTTGGATCTTTTAGTGTGTGAACTCAATGTATAGCGGCGGGTATGAACATGCCTCGCGCTTGCAGTCAGCATGATTGATCATGGAGATCATATCACACCAACAGAGTGGACCATGGAACTAGACACACAGTAGATTGCTAGTAACTCTAGTTGTAATAGTTCTTTGACGGGGTCCATACCCCCTCTCCCTGCAGTAACTATAGCGTTGCGTTGCCGTGATGAAGCACGGCAGATATCATTGACGAGGGCAGATATTCCCACATGCTTGGTGTTGGTGCAGTACGTAGGGATGCCCAACGTGTGGTACCATACCGAGCAACAGAACGCACGACATATGCATGTGTTCCATGGCACTGCGCTCCACATCGGGTCTCAGTCAGCAATGTACAGCTAGCTCGGCTCCTACTTATATGTGGTTCTCAGCCTCCACAACACACTCCCAGTCTCCTCCCACACAACACAAAGCGGCAGGCGAACCACCCTGCAGCTCACGAGTCCGTGCCGCCACACCATGCCGTTCCTCGTCGGCGTCGCCGTCCTTGTCCTTGCGGCGGCGGCTGCGCGGGCCGACGGCGCCCTCTGCGACAAGGCGGACAAGGCGGCTCTCCTGGCCGTCAAGGCCGCGCTGGGCAACCACCCGGACCTCTCCGGCTGGAACTCCACCGCGGCCTGCTGCGCCTGGCCGGGCATCTCCTGCAACGCCACCACCGGCCGGGTCACCGAGCTCACCTGCTCACGGTCTTCGCCCTCAACATCTCCGCGCCGATCCCCGCCGCCATCGCCAACCTCACCGCCGTGCAGACCGTCAACCTGGCCTACAACCGCCTCTACGGCCGCATCCCGGCGTTCCTGGGCCCGCGCGCCCTCCCGGACCTCACCTTCCTCCGCCTCGACGGCAACCGCCTCGACGGCCCCATCCCGCCGACGGCCGCCGTGTACGACCTCTCCGTCGTCGGCAACCGCCTGACCGGCCCGCTCCCGGCCGCCTTCGCTGGCGCGGAGTTCGGCAGCGTGGACGTCGCCGACAACCAGCTCACCGGCGACGCGTCGGTGCTGTTCGGCGCCGGGAAGCGGGTGAACGCGGTGCGGCTGTCGCGCAACCGGTTCGCGTTCGACGTTCGACCTCGGCCGCGTCGAGCTGCCGGCGGCGCTGGACATACTGGCCGTCGACCACAACATGATCTACGGGGGCATCCCGGCGGCCGCGGCGGCGAGGAAGTGGCTGGCGTTCGACGTGAGCTACAACAGTCTGTGCGGGCCGATACCGCAGGGCCGGTACACGCACAGGTTCGGCCCCAAGCACTTCGCGCCCAACAAGTGCCTCTGCGGCCGCCCGCTCGCGCCCTGCAGCTAAGGTGCCTAGGTGGCCGCTCACTGCATCTGAGAGCATCTCCAACAGGCGCTGAAAAAGGCGCGCGCGCGCTAAATCGGCGTTTTCGCGCGCGCGGGAAAAAAAACGCGCTTCAGCGGCGGCGGGAAAGACGCGCGCGCGGGAACCGCTTGCGCGCGCGCGCGAAACGGCGGCCTCCCGCACGCCTTTTTTGCGGCAGCGCGCCCCGCGCGCGCTATAAAACGCCGCGCGCCGCGCCCGTCCTCGCTGCACCTCTCCCTCTCCCTCTCTCCTCCTCTCTCTCGCGCCCGCCGACCCCGACCGCCGCACCGGAGCACCGCCGCCGCACCGGAGCACCGCCGCCGCGCCACCATGCCGCCGCGCCGCCGTTCTTCGTCGGGCTACCGCGGCGTCCGCGAGCGCCCGAACGGCGGCGGCTTCTACGCCGAGATACGCTCCGGCGATCTCCGGCTCCCCCTCGGCACCTACGAGACGGCGCACGAGGCCGCCCGGGCGTACGACGCGGCGGCGTGGCGCCTAGGCAGGCCGCGTCGTCAGATGAACTTCGACGACGCCCGCACCCTCGAGCAGGCGTTGGAGCTCGCCCCGCCGCCTCGTCTGCACACCACACGAGATCGTGCGGAGCACACGGCGGCGCAGAACCGCCTCCTCGTCGCCCAGGAGGACGAGCGACGCATGGCGGAGTGGCGCCGCCTCCACACGGAGGACGTCGTCGCCGAGCATCAGTTCTGGGAACGTCGCCGCGAGGACAGGCGTCGTCGGAGGGAGTTGGCGTGTCAGCAGAGCGACATCCGCGATGCCGGCGGCCAATCCATCTTCGCTGATGAAGATGACCGCTGGTTCGACATTTGGCTGTCGACCTCCTCCGACGACAACAACGAAGGCGATGATGATGACTGGAGTGATTAGTTTTTTTTTTATGTTTTCGAACTATATATCTATCTATCTATGTTTTACCTATGTTTTATTAGAACTATGTTTTTTATTATTATCTATGTTGAACTATCTATCTTTGTATAAAATGCAATTTTTTTAGTATGAAAAAAAAAGTGTGCGCGCGCTGTATTTTTTGGGCACCGCTGGAGCAGCACGCGCGCGCTGCAAAATAGCGCTGCTGCTGAAGCCAGCACTGCGCGCCGCGGCAAAACAGGCGTTGCGCACGCGCTATATGGTTTTTTTGGGCGCGCCGCTTAGCGCGCCTGTTGGAGATGCTCTGAGACCGCTTGATTGATGATGTATTGCTGCATATCGCCACGCCTTTGAGTTAGCAATAAGGCATTAAGGCCCCTTCTTGATGTATTTCGTGATCTAGCAAGTGTCATTCCTGGCCAATTAGTCGTCACGAGCTGGCCAAGTCGACCAGCTAATATAATATCGGATTTTACAATGAGCGAACGTCTGCGCTCGTGCAAATTCGGTTGTGTTTGGCTGTCGTGCATTGCTAATTGGTTTCACTAACACTAACACAATAAAAGTGGGGGATGAAGCACTTCTTGCATACTTTTCATAGTCCAACGGTTTAAACATAACGGTTTAGCTTAGACGTCAGTGGCAGTCGATTTCCAAAGAAAGGAAGCAGCGGCCGCAGAGAAGTTTTCAAGCACCGAGGCTTTCGGTTCGGCCACAGGTTTTGAGTCAGTTTGGTTCACGTCCTGGCGCTCGTGCCTGGGAGAAAGTGGTGCCTGGCGTGGACGTGCGTGGATGAAAATTTCAGCCTGGCTAGGCTAGCCTGGAGTAAATGTTTTGGTTTGTGCCTGACCGGATGTACTAATACGAAGGAATAAAATATACTACTCCCCTGTAAACTAATATAAAAATGTTTAGATCACTATTTTAGTATTCTAAACGCTCTTGTATTAGTTTACGGAGGGAGTACCTCATTTCCAGTTTATAGGTCTCAATTCAAAAATCTCACCAACCAAGGTAGATGATGAGTGATGGAATAATTTTTTGTAGTTTGCAAATGCACATAATTAATGTACTCGTTTGCCCTCAAAATTTATGTTTACCAATGCATTAATTGCAATGCATGCATACATAAAGTACATGCACTGGTCAATTCTCTCTTAATCTTTGTATGCAATGATTTAATGCACCTTGAAATCTGAACATGTGATGGGAACAATCAAATTGAGCCTTATAAAACGGAAAATCTAAAATTTTGAGATAAGCCCTATAAACCGGAAATGAGGGAGTAGCAAAAGAACTACAGAAAGACTGCTATTGGCTGGCACAAGTTCTCATACCACTATTAAAGATCTGGCTGTTGTTAGCATGTACCCGGGCGTCGGGAATAGGAGGCCTGGCAGGCTAATGACCATGCCTAGTTCTCTAGGCCAGGCTCGCATCAATTTTTTGAGGAAGCGAACCAAACGCCCGCCGGCGAACTACAGGCAGGCTCCAGGACAGGCTGGAAGTCACCAGGACACAAACCAAACTGACCCTTTATCTTGTTTATCTTAGGGGAAACAGCAGCCTCTGAGTCCATCTTAAGGGTGTGGGTGTGTCGGGGTTGCGGGATCATCGGAGAATTCGGATGGTTCGCCGGCTTTAGAGGGGTGGTCGGGACGAGGGCAAGCCCGGTGATG
>LR738712.1:607559450-607575955 GCA_902687465.1 Secale cereale
CTGTGGTAGTGGGAGGCGCGGGAGGAAGAAGAGTAACTATGGCAGGAAGAAGGCATAGGAGTCATTGGATTGCCATGTGACGGTGCTGACAAATCGGTTGGCCACGAATTGTTTATCAGTCGACAGGTCGACTTGTCCTGCCCCTAGCCAGTCCCCAAACATAATTTCACAAATAGTCAAATTTTGATTTGTCCCGTACTCCCATCATTTTGGTTTGTTAGGTTCCTCACCACAAACTTGAAACTAGCCTTGCCTTTCAACCACCGGACACGGGAACATTGTCAAGCTAGTAAGACAAGGTTAAATAGTTCACCGTCCTAAAAACCTAAGCCCCCATATATATGTGATTGGACATCTCCTCCTAAGATACCTAATAAGATTTCCTTTGCCCCTCCCCCACGCCCACACCCCACTACTAATATTTTTGGAGGATTGAACTCAAATGTTGACAAAGTACACGATGGTAGCTTGAAGCATGCCATGAAATATGTGGGAAGTGCCCCGCGCCATAGGTTTTATGATAATTTCTTTCCCAAAGGTAACTAACGTTCTCATTAATGGGATGAAAGATCGATAGTCATTGGGTTTCCACATTAATAGGCATGAAGGCGAAGTCAGTTATTGTGTTTGTGGCGAGGAATATGGAAAGCTTTGAACACCTGTTCTTGCGTTGTGATATTGTCAGTTGTGCACATGCGAAATATGGAAAGCTTTGAACACTTGTTCTTGCGTTGCAATATTGTTGTGATGGTTTGGAATGAGCTCCACTTTGGCATGGCTACTCAATTCTCGGACACAATTCATGGAAGGCTAGAAGAAATCCCATGTAGATAATGCCATCCATCATCACTTCTACCGCATCCAGACACAAAAGAGGGATCAAATCAGTGGCAGTTCTGACGCTTTGGGAAATATGGTAGGAACGCAACCGGTGCACCATCAGAGCTATGGTTGCATGCGCATGGATCTCATCGTTGTAATCAAATGACCAATCTATCTTTGGAGACAGTCAGGTGCAACATGCATAGAGAGCCTCTTTGGGGATCCAACATGAGATCGTTAGCATGTGGTTTTGCCTTCGGGCATCTAGTTTTTCTACTTTCTTTTTGGTTTCTGCTTTGATCCATAGATCACCACCTTGTCACATTCTGCCGCTGCTCTCTGCTAATGATCAATGAAAATCCAACTATTGCTGGACCTTTCATAAAAAAGGGGAAATGGAATAGGAAGAATTGGACAAATTCCAGCCAATTAGTGAGCTTCTACCAACCCTTCATATTTTCAAGTCTACTAGCACTTTTCCTTATGCGAGGCAAATACTCCCTCCGTTCCAAAATATTTGTCTTTCCAGGCATTTCAAATGGACTACACATACGGATGTATGTAGACATATTTTATAGTGTAGATTCACTCATTTTGCTTCGTATGTAGTCACTTGTTGAAATGTCTAGAAAGACAAATATTTAGGAACGGAGGGAGTAGATGAGAAAAAAGACACTCAAACACTACACACGAAAAGGGTATTGTCGTAAATTTCACAAATTGACAGCGGCTAAAGGCTTAGGATCATAGAACTGGAGCTGGTGAAAATTAAGATATATATATTTTATTACCTGCCCCGAAAATAGTGTGAATATCGCCATTGAAGTTAATGACATGCTCATCAGAACATGTGGCTTTTAAGTACAATTGTCAAGCAATCAAAGCACCCATGGCAAGTGTAATTAACTACTCAAAATGAAAGTAAGCATCACTCATAAGATCCTCCTAATATAGCCCTAGACGACATCACATCATTGCATTGCCAAATAAACTACTTGTCGGTTATCTCTTGTAATGCCCAAGATGCGATTCTATCCCGATCACGTGATACACTCGTGATTGGGGCACAACCGCATTTCGGACGCTTAGCAAGATGGATATCATTACATCGTACCATTACATAAATACATGGAGATACAACAATTCATACAAGTCACGTGAATAAAAAAACTCAATACAAGACATCCGACTACGGATGGAAACATGAAAAGCACAACGACATCCATCCTGCTATCCCAGGCTATCGTCCAGGAACCTAACCCAAGACTGACGAGGAAGAAGAAGAAGAACTCCAACACATGTAAACATCTCTCTCACGTCAAGTCATCGGAAACCTGCACCTTCAACTGTTGTTGTAGTATCTGTGAGCCACGAGGACTCAACAATCCCATAACCATGGGTATCAAGACTAGCAAAGCTTAAAGGGTATGGAAAGGATGAGTGGTGAGGTTGCAGCAGTGGCTAAGCACATGTTTGGTGGCTAACTTACGAGTACAAGAATAAGATGAGCATCTATGCAAACGGTCGCGAAATAGTAATGATCGCTAAGAGATCCTGAACTACCTACGAGTAGGGATGGTACCCGCAGGGTTTGGGTACGGGGGGAGCCACCCCATACCCTTACCCGTCGCATTTAAGTTTACCCATTATCCGTACCCATACCCACAAGTGAGTATTATTTTTTCCCATACCTATCACCCGACAGGGTCAACGGGTATTCACGGGTAGAAATACCCACGTTCACATAACATCAATTTGAACAACGCATAATCATAAACAAAACATATGATCATAATTTATATATAACACCACATAATAACATCAATACATGCTTATAAAGAACAACACATCATAAACATCAACACTTTCTTGTACACAACAACACATCAAAACATCAACACATAGTCATAAACAATAGCTCAATCATACATTTGAAGTTCACAAACTCGCGACACAGGGTAAATGTAAATTTTTTCGTGGTTGTTTGATTTTTATAAGGGTGCATGGGCATGTGGGTATGGGTTATATGACCTCATACCCATACCCGCTCTACCCGGTGGGTTTGAGATTTCCCTATTTACATACCCATGGATAACTTTTCGTCCCATGCCCTTACCCTAATAGGGTTTTTACCCGCAGGGTACGTGGGTAATGGGTACCCATTGCCATCCCTACCTACGAGTCAAACATAACCCCACTGTGTTCTCTTCTCAAAGTGAAAAGAGACGGTCACAATTACTCACGCGGTTCGTGTATTTTATTTTGGATCCTCTGTCAAGTTTTCTACAACCGGACATTAACAAATTCCAATCTGCCACATAACCGCGGACACGGCTTTCAAAAGATCATAACCCTGCAGGGGTGTCCCAACTTAGCCCATAACAAGCTCTCACGATCAGCAGAGGTAAAAAAACCCATATCTTAGGGACAACCCGATCAGACTCGGAATCCCGGTGCACAAGACATTTCAACAATGGTAAAACAAGTCCAGCAAGACCTCCCGGCGTGCCGACACCCTGATAGTAGTCGCGTGTATCTCGTCTCAGGCCACATCCGGATGGGAAAAGCTACGGTAGAACCAGAACCTTGAGTTGCCTCAAGTCGGCCCCGCACGCTGCCCGTTTGGGACCAACACCATCAGCACTGGCCCCCCTGTTATGTAGAATTAAGAACCCGGGGACGCGACCCCCTATGCAATTTAATTAATTAATTAAGTTTTTATTATGAGGCAAATTAAAAACCAATGTTGGGCCTTGCTGGAGAAGTTTTATTCAAAGCGAACTGTCAAGGGCTCCCCATATACCCAACCGCGTTAGGAACGCAAAATCAAGGAACATAACACCGGTTTATCGGTTCTTAAGGCGGCATGAGTGGAACAAAACACCGAGCAAAAGGCCAAGCCTTCCACCCATTGCCAAGTATATATGTGTATTAATTATAGTAAGTAATAGATATTGTGATATTCCAACAACCAAGATCCAACATGGAGCAATCTTCATCTTCACCTGCAACTAACAACGCTATAAGAGGGGCTGAGCGAGCGGTAACATAGCCAAACAACGGTTTGCTAGGATGGTGTCAAAGGTTAGAGGTTTCATGGCAACAATGAGAGGCTGACAGATAGATAGGTAGCGCGATATATAGCGATAGCATCGAGACAGCTAGCATAGCAATGATAGTAATGAGATCCAAGGTGACTGTCATCTTGCCTGAGATCCCGCTAGGAAGAAGAACGATTCCATGAAGAAGACGAAGAATAAGCCACGAAGACGAACCAAGTGTAGTCGAACGAATCCTCACGATCGCAACGAAACAAGCACTAATGAGAAGAAGCAAGCAACACGGTAAACACACAACACAAGAACTTGACATGATGCTCAAATAATATGATTCAAGACAAGTCTATATGATGCAAAACATGGCAAGGGATGATGCATACAAGACCCACACAACCAAACAAGTTTAAATGAGGCCGGAAACCACATATAACAACTCCGGTAAGTCCTCATATGCAAATTTTGAAATTGGTCCAGATCTGAACAAACCTTAAGTTAAAGTTGATAAACAGCAAGTTAACATGCACCACGATGATCTACTCGAAATTCTAGTCAAGTTACATATAAAGTTCATATAATTCGGAGCTACGGCCTAGAAGATATGAGCAAAACAAGTCAAGCATGGCAAGGATGCAAGATGCATCAAAACATCAAGCAAACACACTCCAACCAGGTATTCAACATGTTATTATGCATCTACACACAAAAACACACAAGTTTCATATAGGACACACTCAAAACGGAGAAACGGTTCAGCACATACACACGAAACAAGATATAACAACAATCTGTCCAAAACAACAAGTAGGCATATAGTTGACATCAAAACAACATGATATAATAACATTTCATGGCAACAAAGGGCATGGCAAGCATGTACATGTCAAGAACTACAAGCATGATCACTGAGCTACTACCAAACACCACTAGAACATGCTCAAAACATCATGGCAAGATTGCAAAAGATAACAGTTTCACAGACTTAGTGAAATAAACTAAACATGGCAGCAACAATGACAAGTAAGCATGTTTGCAAGCTTGTGCAACTCATCTCAAAGCATATCATGGCATGTGAAGATAACCAACAGCAAGAAGGCATGTTTATGAAGCTACTCATGGCAAGAACATGGTCATAGGATGCATAGAACACTAGCTATTCACATGGAAAAACTGAACTTACTGATAACAGGCTGACAGAAACATTTTATATCAACTTGAGATCATGACAACAACAAGCCACAGCAGGCCATACTTGCAAACAAGGGCATGGATGGATAGCGCATAACATGGACTTCAATACATGGTCATTAGACATCCCAAAACATTCATAGATTTGAGTGGGGCATCAAGCAAACATGGCATCATAATATAACAGTTTCAGACTTAGTAGTTTTTAACAAGTGTTAGAAATCAGCAACAGCGAATAGGCCACTTTGCAAGCTTGTTCCACTCACCACAAAGCATATCATGAAAAGTGGATTGCACCACAGCAAAGATGATACGATTGTGCTTCTAAAACATATTGACATGTTGCTCAAACAAAAATCACACATAAATATATGAAAAAGACAAATCAGCATCTCATAACAGTTTTCAGCACTTGACATCAATATACACTTTTGCAACAGAGATAAACATGGCAATATGGCACCTAACATGAATGCAACATCCACCATCATTTAGAGCACTTCACAATGAACATTTTGACATATCATACACTCCATTTGGACCAACATGCACAAAGTTACATCATGTTAAACATGCGTACATATTGTTGACAGAAAACAAGGACTTGACAGTAACATCACATAGCAGTTTTGCAACGAGGATTAAGGCATCAAGATGAACAGTAACATGCTTGGAAATGCAACTAACATGTAGAGCATAGAGAGACGAACATTTTTACATATTATATGCCCCAAACGGATAACCATGCACATAGATATGGCCACCCAAACATGCACGCATATTATGAGTTCACCAGGGACTTAGTCATATTCCAACAACAACAACAACAACAAAGAACAGAGTGAGCGTTTGAAAGTTAAGCGCCGCACTGTGCGGGGAGTAGTGGGCATCTCACCACGGACCTCGGCCCAAGTCAGTGGAGGAAGTGGGCTGGCTGAACGCGACCCGGGGCTGGGCCTGAGGAGGCTGCGGGCCCACGCGGGGCCCACGAGGCCGAGCTGACGCGGTCAACGTGCGCGTGCGTTGGCTCGCTGCTCCTCCCGCAAAGAGACGAAGCAGGACGCAACCATGGTCGGCCGGTGAGGTCCAAACGTCGAGGAGGAGCCGGAACGGCGGGATTCATACGGGGAAGAGCAGAACTGGCTGGGAACGAGCGCGGGGCAGCGGATCTGGGCGTAGCTCATTCAGATCCGACGTGGGAACGGCGGGGATGGGTGCCGGCGGTGAGGGTTGGCTTGGGGCAGAGCCAGGGCGGCCATGTCGTCGGGAAGTGCTGCGAAGGTGGAGAAATAGAGGTTAGAGAGGAAAACGGGAGGAGGAGAGGACGCGAGGGGCGCGATGTCTGGCCTGGGTGGTCGCTGGCGGCAGTTCCGGTCGCTGGACGGGGAAGGTGTAGACGGCGAGACTCCGGCGGGGAAGGAGAGCGGGCGGTCGTGAGCGCTGGAGGCAAGCGGGCGAGGTGGCGGGGGAACGGACTGGTCGGAGCCCGGTTCGACCCAGAGGCGGGTCGACTGTGGGCTGCGCGGGCCGCGGCGGCTGGAGGCCGGTCCGGGACGCGTGGCAGCGCCCGGTTTGCAGCCGGCGGCGCGGATGGTTCTGGTGGCAACGCACTGGCCAAGTGGTGGGGAGGGGTTGGACGACATGGAAAACGAGGAAGATTCCGGTGGCTGGAGGTGGGAGAGGGGCTAGGGTTAGGTGAAGGCTAGGAAAATGCCCAAAATGGCATGGGGGCTGCATATATATGTAATGTTCTAGGGTTAGGGGGTTTAGGGGTGTTTTCGGACCCTCCGATTACGATTGGACGGTTCCGATCGCGAGGCGGTGTAGCTGGGCTATAGGTGGGGTTAGTGGCTGTGTAGAGAGGAGGCCTCGGGATGAGAAGAGAAATATGAAGTGCGGCCTGGCACAGGTTTTCGGAGACCGAAAACGACCGACGTTTGACTAGCGATAGTGCCGCTATAGTTTAATGGTTGGGCTATCAAACGAGCTCCGAATGCGACGAAATTTGGCAGGCGGTCTACCTACAATATAATAAGACCGCACATCAAGTTTCAACTCATTCCAAGAACATTTTCCGGCCACTTATAAAATAAATATTCGGAGGTGACGCGGGCGCGTGTGAGTGTGACTGGGCTCAGAAAGGACAACAGGAAGGACGGGCGGACTCGAACGGATGCAAGTTTTGAAAACGATGCAGATGCAATGCACATGATGACATGGCAAGATGCAACAAGCAAGCAAATGACAAGGCAACGACGGCGAATAACTAGCTGACACCTGGCGCATCGGTCTCGGGGCGTCACAACACTCCCGTACTAACAAGAGATCTCGTCCCGAGATCTTAGGAACGAGACGGAAGAGAAAAAGGAAGAAGGTGAAACCAAAGAACCTTGAGAGGTTGAACAATTTGAAAGGAAGAATACAATGGGGAGGAATGAGATTGAGAAGCTTCGGTAAAATGAGGAAACAAGGAAAACGACGAGAATCAAGAGCTTACATGACAATAGAGACATTGAAACCACTCCGGTTAAGCGTGATAGGCAAGGAATAAGAACAAGAAAAATTTAGACAACACTCCAGTTGAATATGGAAGAAATAGAACATGAACTCGATAAGATGGAACGATACATGGCGAGATGAACAAGGCCTTGCCTCCGGACGAATTGAAAGAGTGTAATAAAATAACGAAGAAGAAGATGACAACCTCCAGCATGAATGAATTTGAAAGAGCATCTTCAAGAGAAAGGCTTGAACGGAGTTGTTGAGAAAATCAACAACAAAATAATTTGCTCGATGTGGGCTTATGGAAAACATCTCACACTTGAGGTGAATTTCCGCCACAACCAAAAGATTGAATTCGATGAGAGGAACGAAGAGATTGAAAACTCCACTTCAAAAGAATATGAAGAATTATTTACACTCAAGAGGCAAAAGAATAATGCTTGAGCTGCTCCACAAGAATTTGGAGAACACTTGAAGAATGAATTAAATCATGAAGAACCACCATGAAGAACTCCGGTAATGAAAAGGATGATGATATATAAGTGAAGGATGCAAGAATAAGAATAAAGCCTTGCGATGATTTAGATGGGGGTTCCGACGAGATAGCCGAGAACAACTTGAACTCCAGAAAGAAAAGATGAAAGGACTTGGGATAGAATTTATTCCTCAAGAACAAATTCCAAAGAAAGGGATTAATCAATAAAAATTATGTTATGCTTATCCTCCACCAATTCAATTGATGAGTAGCAATGGATTTGCACATCACTTATTCTCTTTGAAATTGATTAAAGAGGGATATAGCTCAAAATTGAGAAAGTCTTCATGAAACACCGATAGGATTGGAAAAGAACGAATGAATTGATATGATAACAAAGGAAAAAAGGAATATTGAATGAACCACCGTAAAAATTGAACCCGAGTGAAGGAGGAGAATGACCCACCGTGAAGAATTGAAATTGGACGAAGAAAAGAGAATGAATCGCCGAAAGAATTAGAAAACAATTCAAGAGCTTGAGGAAAAATAGATAGAAGAGAACGAAGAGATCACGAACGGTTTAAAGCATGCTTGAACGAAGCACCAGAACAATGTGAGACGAACGAAGAGGCAACAATGAAGAATATTTGGAGGACGAAGTTGAAAACTGAGAACGAAGAAATGTTCTGAAATGATAGTCTTCGGAGGATCACAAAGGAAAGAATTCATAAAATGCTTCGGATGGGTGAGGAAAAGAATTTATGACAAACGGAATAATTCGAGAGCATAGCATTAAGCTAGAAGCATGAATCTTCAAGAGAACGGACAAGATTTAGAGTAAAACTCTTCTTCGGTCTTCAAATATCGACGAGGAACACCACCAAAATTATTGAGATACCCCGGAAGAATAAAAATAGGAAAGGTTCAACCAAATTTTAAAAGAATTTGAAAACGATCTTCGGTAGGCATATGACTGATGGAATACATACTTATGTCACACTTCAAAACAATTTGGGAATCACTCCGAAAAATTAGAAGAGCCGGGTAAGATCCTGGGAAAAGACCTGTGGGTTATGAGCCCACCGAAGAGAAAACATCGTTGGAAGGATTATTCGAGTGAAAAAGGATGCACGGGAACAATTCAAAGACTCGAATGAGGTGACAACCTCGAATTAATTGGAGCGCAGACGAATCTCCTGAGATTTCTTCGAAACTCCGAAACAATTAAATGGCGAGAGTCGAACGAGCAAGGGAAAACATCTAAGCAATGAAGAGAATAAGATCAACACCGAAGACTAGAAGTGGATGCACCGGAGAAGAAAAAAAAGATGAAGAATGCCATACTAGACAAGAGTTCACAAGTTGAATAATAGAGAAAAAGAATGGAAAGACTTCACACGAGTAGGATGGATACTCGATTAAGGATTTTGGCTCCAAGAAGAAAAAGGGTGGGCGGGTGGGAAAAAGAAAAACCACATCGGAAGGGGAAAACGACGCTGATTGGAAAGAACTGAGGATTGAACTTGAAGAGGGTCAAATCAACTTGACGAGAATTGCACCGGATGAAAAGAACTGACATCGCAACGAACGAAAAACTAACTACGTGATCCTAAAAAAATTGAAGGGGGAGAGGATTAATTCAAAACACCTACGTCAGGATTCCTCACCAGAGCGACGAAAGGGCTGAGGATTAAAAAGATCCTACTCTTCGATATAACTAGACTCCAAAATAGTTTTGCTGGACTCGACATCGGCCAAACTACGATCAATCAAGGGGGCTCCTATGGTCGGTCGAGGCTCTGATACCAACTTGTAACGCCCAAGATGCGATTCTATCCCGATCACGTGATACGCTCGTGATTGGGGCACAATCGCATTTCGGACGCTTAGCAAGATGGATATCATTACATCGTACCATTACATAAATACATGGGGATACAACAATTCATACAAGTCACATGAATACAACAACATCAATACAAGACATCCGACTATGGATGCAAATATGAAAAGCACAAAGACAACCATCCTGCTATCACAGGCTGCCGACCAGGAACCTAACCCAAGACTGATGAGGAAGAAGAAGAAGAACTCCAACACATGTAAACAGCGCCCTCACGTCAAATCATCGGAAACCTGCACCTGCAACTGTTATTGTAGTCTTTGTGAGCCACGAGGACTCAGCAATCCCATAACCATGGGTATCAAGACTAGCAAAGCTTAAAGGGTATGGAAAGGATAAGTGGTGAGGTTATAGCAGCGGCTAAGCACATGTTTGGTGGCTAACTTACGAGTACAAGAATAAGATGAGCATATACGCAAACGATCGCGAACTAGTAATGCTCGCTAAGAGATCCTGAACTACCTACGAGTCAAACATAACCCCACCGTGTTCTCTTCTCAAAGTGAAAAGAGACGGTCACAATTACTCACGCTGTTCGTGTATTTTATTTTGGATCCTCTGTCAAGTTTTCTACAACCGGACATTAACAAATTCCAATCTACCACATAACCGCGGTCACGGCTTTCAAAAGATCATAACTCTGCAGGGGTGTCCCAACTTAGCCCATAACAAGCTCTCACGATCAGCAGAGGTAAAAACCCCATATCTTAGGGACAACCCGATCAGACTCGGAATCCCGATGCACAAGACATTTCGACAATGCTAAAACAAGTCCAGCAAGACCTCCCGGCATGCCAACACCCTGATATTAGCCGCGCGTATCTCGTCTCAGGCCACGTCCGGATGGGAAAAGCTACGGTAGAACCAGAACCTTGAGTTGCCTCAAGTCGGCCCCGCAGGCTGCCCGTTTGGGACCAACACCATCAGGATTGGCCCCCTGTTATGTAGAATTAAGAACCCGGGGACACGACCCTCTATGCAATTTAATTAATTAATTAAGTTTTTATTATGAGGCAAATTAAAAACCAATGTTGGGCCTTGCTGGAGGAGTGTTATTCAAAGCGAACTATCAAGGGGTCCCCATATACCCAACCGCGTTAGGAACGCAAAATCAAGGAACATAACACCGGTTTATCGGTTCTTAAGGCGGCATGAGTGGAACAAAACACCGAGCAAAAGGCCAAGCCTTCCACCCATTGCCAAGTATATATGTGTATTAATTATAGTAATAGATATTGTGATATTCCAACAACCAAGATCCAACATGGAGCAATCTTCATCTTCACCTGCAACTGACAACGCTATAAGAGGAGCTGAGCGAGCGGTAACATAGCCAAACAACAGTTTGCTAGGATGGTGTCAAAGGTTAGAGGTTTCATGGCAACAATGAGAGGCTGACAGATAGATAGGTAGCGCGACATATAGCAATAGCATCGAGACAGCTAGCATAGCAATGATAGTAATGAGATCCAAGGTGACGGTCATCTTGCCTGAGATCCCGCTAGGAAGAAGAACGAGTCCATGAAGAAGACGAAGAAGAAGCCGCGAAGACAAACCAAGTGTTGTCGAACGAATCCTCACGATCGCAACGAAACAAGCACTAACGAGAAGAAGCAAGCAACACGATAAACACACAACACAAGAACTTGACATGATGCTCAAACAAGTATGATGCAAGACAAGTCTATATGATGCAAAACATTGCAAGGGATGATGCATACAAGACCAACACAACCAAACAAGTTTAAATGAGGTCGGAAACCACATATAACAACTCCGGCATGTCCTCATATGAAAATTTGTAAATTAGTCCAGATCTGAACAAACCTTAAGTTAAAGTTGATAAATAGCAAGTTAACATGCACCATGATGATCTACTCGAAATTCTAGTCAAGTTACATATAAAGTTCATATAATTCGGAGCTACGGCCTAGAAGATATGAGCAAAACAAGTCAAGCATGGCAAGGATTCAAGATGCATCAAAACATCAAGCAAACACACTTGACACTCCAACCAGGTATTCAACATGTTATTATGCATCTACACACAAAACACACAAGTTTCATATAGGACACACTCAAAACGGAGCAACGGTTCAACACATACACACGAAACAAGATATAACAACAATCTGTCCAAAACAGCAAGTAGCATATAGTTGACATCAAAACAACATGATATAATAACATTTCATGGCAACAAAGGGCATGGCAAGCATGTACATGTCAAGAAATACAAGCATGATCACTGCTTTACTACCAAACACCACTAGAACATACTCAAAACATCATGGCAAGATTACAAAAGATAACAGTTTCACAGACTTAGTGAAATAAACTGAACATGGCAGCAACAATGACAAGTAAGCATGTTTGCAAGCTTGTGCAACTCATCTCAAAGCATATCAGGGCATGTGAAGATAACCAACAGCAAGAAGGCATGTTTATGAAGCTACTCATGGCAAGAACATGGTCATAGGATGCATAGAACACTAGCTATTCTCATGGCAAAACTGAACTTACTGATAACAGGCTGAGAAACATTTTATATCAACTTGAGAGCATGAAAACAACAAGCTACACCAGGCCATACTTGCAAACAAGGGCATGGATGGATAGCGCATAACATAGAATTCAAGACATGGTCATTAGACATCCCAAAACATTTATAGATTTGAGTGGGGCATCAAGCAAACATGGCATCATAATATAACAGTTTCAGACTTAGTAGTTTTTAACAAGTGTAAGAAATCAGCAACAACGAGTAGGCCACTTTGCAAGCTTGTTCCACTCACCACAAATCATTTCATGAAAAGTGGATTGCACCACAGCAAAGATGATATGATTGTGCTTTTAAACATATTGACATGAGCTCAAACAAAA
The DNA here is from genome assembly GCA_902687465.1 of Secale cereale. Classification (NCBI taxonomy): domain Eukaryota; kingdom Viridiplantae; phylum Streptophyta; class Magnoliopsida; order Poales; family Poaceae; genus Secale; species Secale cereale. Next base: position 607,572,280 of record LR738712.1, read on the forward strand.
ATCACACATAAAGATATGAAAAAGACAAATCAACATCTCATAACAGTTTTCAGCACTTAACAGCAATATACACTTTTGCAACAGAGATAAATATGGCACCTAACATGAATGCAACAGCCACCATCATGTAGAGCACTTCACAATGAATATTTTGACATATCATACACTCCATTTGGACCAACATGCACAAAGTTACATCATGTTAAACATGCATACATATTGTTGACAGGCACTTGACAGTAACATCACATAGCAGTTTTGCAACGAGGATTAAGGCATCAAGATGAACAGTAACATGCTTGCGAATGCAACTAACATGTAGAGCATAGAGAGATGAACATTTTTACATATTATATGCCCCAACCGGATAAACATGCACATAGATACGGCCACCCAAACATGCACACATATTATGTGTTCACCAGGGACTTAGTCATATTTCAACAACAACAACAAAAAACTGAGCGGGGAGTAGTGGGCATCTCACCACGGGCCTCGGCCCAGGTCAGTGGAGGAAGTGGGCTAGCTGAACGCGGCCCGGGGCTGGGCCTGAGGAGGCTGCTGGCCCACGCGGGGCCCACAAGGCTGAGCCGACGCGGTCAACGCGTGCGTGCGTTGGCTCGCTGCTTCTCCCGCAACGAGACAAAGCAGGACGCAGCCATGGCCGGTCGGCGAGGTCCGAACGTCGAGGAGGAGCCGGAACGGCAGGATTCGTGCGGGGAAGAGCAGATCTGGCTGGGAACGGGCACGGGGCGGCGGATCCGAACGTAGCTCATCCAGATCCGACGCGGGAACGGTGGGGACGGGCGCCGGCGATGAGGGTTGGCTTGGGGCAGAGCCAGGGCGGCCATGGCGTCGGGCAGTGCTACAAAGGGAGAGAGAGAGGTTAGAGAGGGAAAACGGGAGGAGGAGAGGACGCGAGGGGCGCGGGGTCTGGCCTGGGGGGTCGCCGGCGGCGGTTCCGGTCGTTGGACGGGGAAGGTGCGGACGGCGAGGCTCCAGCGGGGAAGGAGAGCGGGCAGCCGTGAGCGCTGGAGGCGAGCGGGCGAGGCGGCGGAGGAACAGGCTGTTCGGGGCCCGGTTCGGCCTAGAGGCGGGCCGACTGCAGGCAGCGCAGGCCGAGGCGGCTGGAGGCCGATCCGGGACGCGTGGCAGCGCCCGGTTGGCTGCAGCCGGCGGCCCGGATGGTTCTTGTGGCGGCGGACTGGCCAAGTGGCGGGGAGGGGTTGGACGGCGCGGAAAACGAGAAAGATTCCGACGACTGGAGGTGGGAGAGGGGCTAGGGGTAGGTGAAGGCTAGGAAAATGCCCAAAATGGCCTGGGTGCTGCATATATATGGAATGTTCTATGGTTAGGGTGTTTAGGGGTGTTTTCGGACCCTCCGATTATGATCGAACGGTTCCGATCGCGAGGGGGTAGCTGGGCTGTAGGTGGGGTTGGTGGCTGTGTAGAGAGGAGGCCTCGGGATGAGTAGAGAGAGATGAAGTGCGGCCTGGCATAGGTTTTCGGAGACCGAAAACGACCAACGTTTGACCGGCGATAGTGCCGCTATAGTTTAACGGTTGGGCTATCAAACAAGCTCTGAATGCGACAAAATTTGGCAGGCGGTCTACCTACAATATAATAAGGCCACACGCCAAGTTTCAACTCATTCTGAGAACATTTTTTGGCCACTTATAAAATAAATATTTGGAGGTGCCTCGGGCGTCTGTGAGTGTGATTGGGCTCAGAAAGGACAACGGAAAGGACGGGCGAACTCGGATGGATGCAAGTTTTGAAAACGATGCAGATGCAATGCACATGATGACATGGCAAGATGCAACATGCAAGCAAATGACAAGACAACAACGACGAATAACTGGCTGACACCTGGCGCATCGGTCTCGGGGCGTCACATCTCTGCTCGATGGTTTGTTAGTCCTTGTGGAACATCGCCTTTGCTACCATTTCCTCAATTACAGTTTGATTGACATGAAGATAGTGGTTGCTATTTTTTGCTCAGTCAAAATCTGTGTAAACCATTTTATAGAAACTATTATGCAACGGAGAGTTGGATCAATAGAAAATTCATAAAATAAGTGAAGGAGAAATCTGGGAAGTGCAAAGAGGTAACTAAACGGAATTACTCTGGGTGAACATCAAAAGAGGCAGTACTAATATAATACACATAGCACATTCATCATGTCATTTTAACAAATTGTGGTGGGCATCAATAGTGATGCTTCAAAGAAAATCACTAATGCATCTAATTAGAGTCTCACCAACGCATTGGACAGCAAGATAGACAAATGATAAGAGATGACGAGAGTTGTGAAGTTCATGAATATAATGATGGAAACTCAGCATCAGGCCATTGAACAATGTTGAATTTTCTCTAGATCTTTGTTGTATTAAAATCAAGGGCTTTTATATTAAATAAAAATCGAGAACACACAAATAATACCGAAAGTGATTTTTATAATGTAAATTTTTATATCCAACAACTATTCTTCCTTATAGTACAGGACATGACTAGGAGTCTAGGACAACTCTACTAATGAACCTCTGTGACACAATTCACTAACAATATTCCAGAGAATATAGGACGAAGAAACTTACATGAAATCCAATTGTTTGCTAACTACGTCCATCAAATCACAAATCATCCATCCTTGTAAGTAAATGAGTTAGCTTCCATGGATTACGAATTGAACTTCAATCATCACAGTGGGAACATGATTGTGTGCACGAGCTAATCAAGCAAATTGCAAATTAATGGATAAATTTGTTGCCACTGTTTCCAAATATGACACTACAGGAAACAGGTAATTTGCCGTCTGCCACGGCAGACGGCAAAGGCATGAACGGCGGACGGCAAAAGGCCCCGGCAAAGTAAGGTCCGGCAAAGAGCTACTGTGTCGTGTGCTTCGGACGGCTGACAGCAAAGGGGCCTTTGCCATCAGCAGCGGACGGCAAAGAAAGCAGACGATAATAAATGCGCTGTTACTCCGTTAGGTGGTTAACGACAGGCCTTTGCCGTCAGCTAGCGGACGGCAAAGAACTTTGTCGTCAGCTAGCTGACGGCAAAGAGCCTGTACATCCCTGTTTTTAATTTAATTCATTCAATTTGACAGCAATTCACAGATATAAACAGATATACAACAAGCATATCCAACACACAAGTTTCATCATATATACATACATAACCAACACATATATAGTTCCATCCTTACATATTACAAAAGTTTCACATTTTTTCATCCAACACCGTTATCCATCCATCCATATAACAAGTTCCAACCATGCAAGTTCATTGCTACAAAATAAAAGCACAAATGGAAAAGAAGCACTCCATCCATGCAAGCTTCCGTGAATTAAATCAAATCTGCAAAATGATAAACAAGATGTTAGAAGAAGAAGAATAAAATGAAGAAGAAGAAGAAGACTATAAGAAGTAAGCACACTTAAGTAAAATGGAGCTAACGTAGAAGAAAATGAAGAAGAAGAAGAAGAAGAAGAAGAAGAAGAAGAAGAAAAAGACTAGAAGACTACTAGAAGAAGACTAGAAGAATAAGAAGAAGAAGAAGAAGAAGAAGACTATAAGCTTATTATGTAAACTTGGTCATTTTGTGCTAACATAAGTAATTTTGGAGTTAACCTATAGGAAAGTAAGCATATTAGAGCTAACTTAGAGCTA
>LR738712.1:607578798-607607611 GCA_902687465.1 Secale cereale
AGAGAGAGAGAGAGAGTGGGGCGGCCGGGGTGGGGCTCGACCCGTTAGTTAGGTCAACTCTTTGCCGTCCGCCATCCTTTGCCGTCCGCTTTTTTGCTCTTTGTCGTCTGCTAGCAGACGGCAAAGAGGGGGCCGTTAGGTTTTTCTATGCAGCTCGTTAGTGGGGCCCACCTCTCTCTTTGTCGTAAGCCAGCTAACGGCAAAGAAGTGACTGGCGGCAAAGACCTTCTTTGCCATCAGCCAGTTCTTTGCCGTCGGTTTTATGTAAGCGGACCGCAAAGACCTTCTTTGTCGTCAGCCAGCAGATGGCAAAGAAAAGGCAGACGGCAAATAAGCTAATTCGAGTAGTGTGATATACATCTGCTTATTTCCTAACTATTTCTAATCTAATAGACAAGGGGTAAATAATGCCACCATCAGCAATTCTACTACACTAGTGCGCGCCGGTCCTAACAAGGTTTAAAACCCCTTTCTGCGACGTCATTTGTAACCGTCGCCAAGTGAGTGTAGGCGATAGGGGGTCCTTCCCACACGACCCAGAAACCGTCGGGGATAGGGCCCCTACAGAACTCCTACTCGTTTCTGCTCGCATTGCCATCGCAGTCGGTATTCTGTGGTGCTACGTTTACGATGCACGGACCAACACAAATGGTTCGCTATTATAGAACGTGTATGATGTGCGGCCCATCACAAACGTTTCACCATTAAGAAGATTAGATAATCGCCGTACGAGTGTTGGACAAGATTACGAAACGTCGGACCGTCGTAACATCGTAGTACACGACAACTATCGCACACGCAATGCTGTGGTGCAACGTTTACGATGCATACTTCATCAGAAACAGCTCATGGTTGCGAAACGTGTACGATACGACAACTAACACAAACATTTATTTTGCCCACACCGTTTGTGATAGTGTCTGACATCGCACACGCTTTGCAAACGGCAACTGTGTGCATTCTTGCACACGTTTCCTCTCTGTGAACCGTCTACAAACATTCTGTGCATATCACAAACATTTGTGTTTTACCAACCGTGTGTGCCGTAACAACCTGGAGAGCGTAATTTAACCGTAATTTAATTGTTGCTTTTCCAAATTGTACCGGATTTGAATTTGAATTTGAATGTATGCTACAGCTTTATTCATAGCCATCATGTTCAAACAACCAATGCATTATTTGATTCATTGGTACATATGTTCAAGAATTACATAAGAACCAAATAAAGAATGTTGAACCACAGTTGTATACTTGTACTATTAAAGACGGTAAAGAAAGAGGCGAAATATATTCTGGTTGCTGAACAAGGTGAAGCGGAATGCCCATATTATGCCCTCCTCCATGCAGAAGGCACGCACGACTCTAATCCTACCCCTTATGATGGCCGACTGCCCATCCTTCACGGTCTTCATGAAAACATCTAGATAATCAACGTGTTTTGGTAAAAATACTTTAACCTTTGCATGACCACCAATCATGTAGTTTGAGAGGTAATCTTGAGTAAACTACTTTGGCAACCACTGCAACGGAAAAAGATTCAGACATTGTCATCTAACATAACTCATTATGACATTAAAAAGAAGGCTGCAGAGTTCTTACTTACCATCCTGCAGTTCGTTGTTGTCTTGGATAAAGTGTAAACAAATAGCTTAATTGCCATCTTTGGACCCATTTTACTAACAATCTTTATCAGCTTCCTCACTTGATGCTGGTTCATCGATATCTCATTACCCCATACGCAGAAAGTGTCGAAGCGCGGATCTTTACCAATGACATATGTACCTAAAAGCACCAAGTTAATATTAGAAGCTAAACAACAATTGCACAATGATGTAGTACAACACTCTTTTATAATATGTCTATATACATCCGTATGTGGTAGTCCATTTGAAATCTCTAAAAAGACAAATATTTAGGAACGGAGGGAGTATCTTATAACATCCAAAATACTCACATATTAGATGAATTAACATCTTATATTATGGCCCGGAAGGAGTTTAGTTCATTCTTACAAATTATCTGATGTTGTATCCACAGGTTACAGCTAGTTTGAGCTAGTTCGGGCTCAAATAGCCCTAAAGTATATCTAAACAAGAGGGCTAGTTTGAGCTAGTTTCATCTATAACCCACCCAAAAAAACTAGTATCCAACCCAAGAGGTGCTAATTGGAGATAGTTCGCCTACTGCATTTATTATCAATCTAACCATGCCATCCAAACAACTCTTTGGATGGAGTTAGTCCAGGGATAGTAATGAGCTAGAAACTAACTCTAACCTCTAGCTAAGTTGAGTATCCAAACAGGGTTGTGTTGTTGTTGTTGCTGATGCTGCTCTTCTACATATATCTAGACATCATTGGAACATTAATGTAACACTCTTCCTTATTGCTATGTAGGCTACGATTGCATATTTAGACATTAAGTACAGTGCATGTTGCTATGTAGCCTCAGATATATTACATATGGCCCTATTTAACCTAAGGAAAAATGGGTTGCAGATATATTCAGTTAAAAGTCCGATTCACCTATTAGTCCCTTATCAGCCGCCGACCTATATGGTACCAGCTACCGATATCCTGAACAGTGAGCCATGGGATGAATCTAACCTCGATGGAAAACAGTAGTCGTTACCAAAATTGTCCTGTGTAGGTACATCAAGAAGCATGTTAAGCACAACAGGCTAAACATCAACCAAAATTACACATGGCAGACAAAATAATCTCTAAAAGATAGCTTCAGTGTGCAGGTTTAAGCATGCTAGTAAAGCAAAGCAAGTGGAAAGGTGTGCTAACTGCAACCAGCCAAACATTTAACAACAAGCAAACATGGTCATTCAAACTGGTATTGTGTCGGTCTAAGTACACTGGTTATGGTTAAATAAAAATGGAAAGGCGTGTTAACTACAAGATGCAGCAACCAACTGTAGTCATTCATAGTGGTATTGTTGAAACTGGTACTGATGAAATTGAACTGCATAGTTCATACTTGCACATATAGAACATCACGTTGTGAATAACTGGAATAAACAAGGCATACTACGAACAACCAAAGATAGCATTTGAAACTGAACCTATGCTAACTACAAACAACCGAACAATCAAAAAACTTTAAAAGAGGCATATCCTAGCTATAACAGGCTTAACATTGATACGTCCATTTTGCATCATGCTTATATGTTGATATTTATTGCATTATGGGTTGTTATTACTTGTTTTGTCACAACACTTATGCCTTTTCTCTCTTATTTTACAGGGTTTACAAGAAGAGGGAGAATGTCGGTAGCTGGAATTCTGGGCTGGAAAAGGAGCAAACTCTGGAAACCTATTCTGCACAACTCCAAAAGCCCCGAAACTCCACAGAACTTCGTTTCGGAAAATATAAAAAATATCTGGCGAAAGAAGTTCACGAGGGGGGCCATCGACTGTCCACGAGGGTGGGGGCGCCCCCCCGTCTCAAGGCGCGCCCCCTGTCTCGTGGGCCCCTCGAAGGCCCCCCGATGCCCATCTTCTCCTATGTGAGGTGTTTTGACCTGGAAAAAATCATAAGGAGGCTTTCGGAACCAGACACCACCGTCTCGAGGCGGAACTGAGGCGGAAACCAATCTAGGGCTCCGGCAAAGCTGTTTTGCCGGGGATACTTCCCTCCGGGAGGGGGAAACCGTCACCGTCATCATCACCAACAACTCTCCCATCTTGGGGAGGGCTATCTTCATCAACATCTTTACCAGCACCATCTCGTCTCAAACCCTAGTTCATCTCTTGTATCCAATCTTTGTACCCAAACCTCAAATTGGTACCTCTGGGTTGCTAGTAGTGTTGATTACTCCTTGTAGTTGATGCTAGTTGGTTTATTTGGTGGAAGATCATATGTTCAGATCCAATATGCATATTAATACCCCTCTGATCATGAACATTATTATGTCTTGTGAGTAGTTACTTTTGTTCCTAAGGACATGGGATAAGTCTTTCTATTGGTAGTCATGTGAATTTGGTCTTCGTTCGATATTTTGATGAGATGTATGTTGTCTCTCCTCTAGTGGTGTCATGTGAATGTTGACTACATGACACTTCACCATTATTTGGGCCTAGAGGAAGGCATTGGGAAGTAATAAGTAGATGATGGGTTGCTAGAGTGATAGAAGCTTAAACCCTAGTTTATGCGTTGCTTCGTAAGGGGCTGATTTGGATCCATATGTTTCAGGCCATGGTCAGGTTTACCTTAATACTTCTTTTGTAGTTGCGGATGCTTGCATTAGAGGTTAATCATAAGTGGGAGGCCTGTCCAAGTAAGGACAGCACCCAAGCACCAGTCCACCCACATACCAAATTATCAAAGTACCGAACGTGAATCAGATGATCGTGATGACAATTAGCTTGACGCTAATTCCCATGTGTCCTCGGGAGCCCTTTCCTTTATATAAGAGTTTGTCTAGGCTTGTCCTTTGCTACAAAAAGTATTGGGCCACCTTGCTGCACCTTATTTACTTTTACCTTTTGTCACTCGCTACCAATTACCTTATCACAAAACTATCTATTACCTATAATTTCAGTGCTTGCAGACAATACCTTACTGAAAACTGCCTATCATTTCCTTCTGCTCCTCATTGGGTTCGACACTCTTACTTATCGAAAGGACTACGATAGATCCCCTACACTTGTGGGTCATCAAGACTCTTTTCTGGCGCCGTTGCCGGGGAGTGAAGCGCCTTTGGTAAGTGGGATTTGGTAAGGAAAAATTTATATAGTGTGCTGAAATTTATTGTCACTTTTTACTATGGCTCAAAATCCTTTGAGGGGCTTGTTCGGGGTATCTTCACCCCGATCAGAAAAGCAAAGAGATGCTCCTCAACCTACTGCACCTACTAAAAATGTTTGCTTTGAGATTCCTTCGGGTATGATAAAGAAACTGCTTGAAAATCCTTTTACAGGAGACGGAACACTGCATCCTGACTTACACCTAATCTATGTGGATGAAGTTTGTGGATTATTTAAGCTTGCAGGTATGCCCGAGGATGTTATCAAGAAGAAGGTCTTCCCTTTTAGCTTTGAAGGGAACTGCATTAACATGGTTTAGGCTATGTGATGATATTGGATCATGGAACTATAATCGTCTGAAGTTGGAATTTCATCAGAAGTTCTACCCTATGCACCAGGTTCATCGTGATCCTAATTATATTTATAATTTCTGGCCTCGCGAAAGAGAAAGCATCGCTCAAGATTGGGGGAGGCTTAATTCAATGTTATATTGATGCCCCAATCATGAGATCTCAAGAAAAATGATCATTCAAAATTTTTATGCTCGGCTTTCTCTCAATAATCGCACCATGCTCGATAATTCTTGGTCTGGCTCTTTTATGATGAAGACTGTTGAATTCAAATGGGATTTATTGAAAAGAATTAAACGCAACTCTGAAGATTAGGATCTCGACGACGTTAAGGAGTCAGGTATGACCCCTAAGTTTGATTGTGTTAAAGCTTTAATGGATACCGATGTTTTCCGTGAGTTTAGCACTAAGTATGGACTTGACTCTGAGATAGTAGCTTCTTTCTGTGAATCATTTTCTACTCATGTTGATCTCCCCAAGGAGAAGTGGTTTAAATACCATCCCCCTATGGAAGTAAAAGTAGTTGAACCTATTAAAGTTGAAGAAAAGACTATCACTTATAATGTTGATCCTATTATTCCTACCGCTTATATTGAGAAGCCACCTTTCCCTGTTAGTATAAAGGATCATGCTCAAGCTTCAACTGTAGTTCGTAAGAGTAATACTAGAACACCTACACCCTCTGAGCAAATTAAAGTTGAACCTAGTGTTGCTATGGTTAAAGATCTCTTGGTAGAAGATTTAGATGGACATGTTATTTACCTCCAAGAAGAGTCTGCTAGAATAGCCAAACCCAATGCTAGGAATAAACATAGACCTGTTGTAGGCTTGCCTGTTATCTCTGTTAAGATAGGAGATCATTGCTATCATGGTTTATGTGACGTAGGTGCTAGTGCGAGTATTATCCCTCTTACTTTATATCGAGAAATTATGCATGATATTGCACCTGTTGAGTTAGAAGGGATTGATGTTACTATTAAGCTTGCTAATAGAGACACTATTTCACCGGTTGGGATTGTTAGAGATGTTGAAGTCTTGTGTGGAAAGGTTAAATACCCTGCTGATTTTCTTATTCTTAGTTCCACACAAGATGAATTTTGTCCTATTATATTTGGTAGACCCTTCTTGAATACTGTTAATGCCAAGATAGACTACGTGAAAGATATTGTCACTGTTGGATTAGGGGATATGTCTCATGATTTTAACTTTGCTAAATTTCGTAGACAACCCCTTGAAAAGGAACCACCTAGTAAGGATGAAATTATTGGTCTTGCTTGTATTGTCGTGCCTCCTAATGATCCTTTAGAACAATACTTGCTAGACCATGAAAATGATATGCATATGAATGAGAGAAGAGAAAAGAATGAAATATTCTTTAAACAGGGACCCGTATTGAAAAACAACTTGCATGTTGATATCCTAGGGGATCCTCCTCCACCCAAGGGTGATCCCGTGTTTGAACTTAAACCCTTACCTAATAATCTTAAGTATGTTTATCTTGATGAAAAGAAGATATATCCTGTTATTATTAGTGCTAACCTTTCAGAGCAGGAAGAAGAAAAACTATTGAAAACTCTGAAGAAGCACCAAGCTGCTATTAGATATACTCTGGATGATCTTAAGGGCATTAGTCCCACTACATGCCAACACAAGATAAAATTGGAAGAAACTGCTAAATCGGTTATTGATCATCAACGACGGTTAAATCCTAAGATGAAAGAAGTGGTAAGGAAGGAAATACTAAAGCTTCTAGAGGCAGGTATTATCTATCCAGTTGCTGATAGCCAGTGGGTAAGTCATGTCCATTGTGTCCCTAAGAAGGGAGGTATGATTGTTGTTCTTAATGATAAAGATGAATTGATCTCGCAAAGAATAGTTACAGGTTATAGGATGGTAATTGATTTCCGTAAGTTAAATAAAGCTACTAAGAAAGATCATTACCCCTTGCCATTTATTGATCAAATGCTAGAAAGGTTATCCAAGCATACTCATTTTTACTTTCTAGATGGTTATTCTGGTTTCTCTCAAATACCTGTGTCAAAAGGGGATCAAGAAAAGACCACTTTTACTTGTCCTTTCGGTAACTTTGCTTATAGACATATGCCTTTTGGTTTATGTAATGCACCTACTACCTTTCAAAGATGTATGATAGATATATTCTCTAACTTTTGTGAAAAGATTGTTGAGGTTTTCATGGATGATTTCTCCGTTTACGGAACTTCTTTTGATGATTGCTTAAGCAACCTTGATCGAGTTTTGCCGAGATGTGAAGACACTAATCTTGTCTTGAATTGGGAGAAGTGCCACTTTATGGTTAATGAAGGCATTGTATTGGGACATAAAATTTCTAAAAGAGGTATTGAAGTTGACAAAGCTAAAGTTGATGCTATTGAAAAGATGCCATGCCCTAAGGACATCAAAGTTATACGAAGTTTCCTTGGTCATGCCAGGTTTTATAGGAGGTTCATAAAGGACTTCTCCAAAATCTCCAGGCCTCTAACTAATCTCTTAAAAAAGATATTCCTTTTGTCTTTGATGATGGTTGTCTAGAAGCATTTGAAATACTTAAGAAAGCATTGATCTCTGCACCTATTGTCCAGCCTCCTGACTGGAATTTACCCTTTGAGATTATGTGCGATGCTAGTGATTATGATGTAGGTGCTATCTTAGGACAATGAGTTGATAAGAAATTGAATGTTATCCAATATGCTAGTAAAACTCTAGACAGTGCCCAAAGAAATTATGCTACTACTGAGAAAGAATTTTTAGTAGTTATATTTGCTTGTGATAAGTTTAGACCCTATATCGTTGATTCTAAAGTAACTATTCACACTGATCATGCTGCTATCAAATACCTTATGGAAAAGAAAGATGCTAAACCTAGACTTATTAGATGGGTTCTCTTGCTGCAAGAATTTGACTTGCATATTATAGATAGAAAGGGGGCTGAGAAACCCGTTGCAGATAACTTGTCTAGGTTAGAGAATATACTTGATGACCCACAACCTATTGATGATAGCTTTCCTGATGAAAAATTAGCTGTCATAAATACTTCTCGTACTGCTCCATGGTATGCTGATTATGCTAATTATATTGTTGATAAGTTTATACCTCCTAGCTTCACATACCAGCAAAAGAAAAAGTTCTTCTATGGTTTGAGACATTACTTCTGGGATGACCCACATCTTTATAAAGAAGGAGTAGATGGTATTATTAGACGTTGTGTACCTGAGCATGAACATGATAGATCCTACGCAAGTGGCACTCCGAAGCTTATGGAGGACACCATGCGGGAGATAGAACTGCACACAAGGTATTGCAATCCGGTTTTTATTGGTCTACTCTCTTCAAGGTTGCCTGTAAGTTTGTCTTATCTTGTGATGAATGTCAAAGAATTGGTAATATCAGTAGACGTCAAGAAATGCCTATGAATTATTCACTTGTTATTGAACCATTTGTTGTTTGGGGCTTTGATTATATGGGACCGTTTCCTGCCTCTAATGGGTACACACATATTTTAGTTGTTGTTGATTACATTACTAAGTGGGTAGAAGCTATTCCAACTAGTAGTACTGATCATAACACCTCTATTAAGATGCTTAAAGAAGTTATTTTTCCGAGGTTTGGAGCCCCTAGATACCTAATGACTGATGGTGGTTCACACTTTATTCATGGTGCTTTCCGTAAGATGCTTGCAAAGTATGATGTCAACCATAGAATTGCATCTCCTTATCACCCACAGACTAGTGGTCAAGTAGAATTAAGTAATAGGGAGTTGAAATTAATTTTGCAAAAGACAGTTAATAGGTCTAGAAAGAATTGGTCCAAGAAACTTGATGATGCATTATGGGCCTATAGAACTGCATACAAAAATCCTATGGGTATGTCTCCATATAAGATGGTATATGGAAAAGCTTGTGACTTACCTCTTGAGCTAGAACATAAGGCATATTGGGCTATCAAAGAGCTCAATTATGATTTCAAACTTGCTGGTGAGAAGAGGCTATTTGACATTAGCTGCCTTGATGAATGGAGAACCCAGGTCTATGAGAATGCCAAGTTGTTTAAAAAAAGTTAAAAGATGGCATGACAAAAGGATACAAAAGCGTGAGTTTAACGTCGGTGATTATGTCTTGCTATTCAACTCTCGTTTAAGATTTTTTGTAGGAAAACTTCTCTCCAAGTGGGAAGGACCTTACATTATCGAGGAGGACTATCGTTCCAGTGCCATAAAAATCAACAACTTCAAAGGCACAAATCCGAAGGTGGTGAACGGTCAAAGAATCAAACATTATATCTCAGGTAATCCTATAAATGTTGAAACCAATGTTATTGAAACCGTAACCCCGGAGGAATACATAAGGAACACTTTCCAGAGCGATCCAGCCTCCGAAAAGGAAGAGGTATGTGATACAGTAAGTAAACCGACTCCAAAACAGTTCTAAAGGCAATTTTTCTCCGTTTTGGAATATTTAGAAAAATAGAAAAATAAGCCGCAGTCCGGAAGAGACACGAGCCGTCCACGAGGGTGGAGGGTGCCCCCCCTCTCAGGGCGCGCCCCCTTCCTCGTGGGCAGCTCGTGTGCCTCCCGGACCCCGTTTTCTTGTGGGTTACTCCTTTTGGTCGGTAAAAAATCATTATATATACTCCCGAAAGTTTTGACCTCTGTATCACGCAAAAAATCCTCTATTTTCGTTTCGAGCTGTTTCTGTCGCAGATAAAGCAACATGTCATCCCAGGATTCGGAGGGAGAAAGCTATGTGGCTGATTCCCTTGCTGACCCTAAGGCCTATGGGGACTGGGAGCATTATGGTTGGACCACGGAGGAAGAAGAGGACCATGATCCCAAGGGGAAGGATTGGACCAGCTCAGATGAAGACGAAGTCCCACTACCTCAACCGGGGGACATGCATGTGGAGTTCAAAAAGTCAAGCCTCCCCGACAGAGTAAAGAAACCTAAGATCGAATTTATCCCTTTTAACCTCTTGCAGGAAAACAAGCAGACACTATGCAAGAAGATATTAAATCTTGAGCAAGAGATCAATGATCTAAGGGAGCAAAATTCTGCCCTTAAGCGCAAGTTAAGGAAGACTCCATCATCACCACCCCCGAAGAAGGAGACATAATCATATGGGTATGGGCACTCCCCTTGGCAACTGCCAAGCTTGGGGGAGTGACCCCGATATTGTATCACCATCACTCCTATCTTTATCTTTTTCTTAGTTCGATCCTTTTGGTAGTATCTTGATCTAGTAGAATAAAGTTAGCATCATCTAGTTGTGAGCTTTTGCCTTATGATCTTTACCCTTTGTAATCGAGTCCGTGAGCTATATAATAAAGTTAGAATTGTTACCTTGTGTTGCTGTTATGAAAATGATCATGATGCCCTCGTGTCCGTATTTTGTTTTTATCGACACCTCTATCTCTAAACATGTGGACATATTTTTCGATATCGGCTTTCGCTTGAGGACAAGCGAGGTCTAAGCTTGGGGGAGTTGATACGTCCATTTTGCATCATGCTTATATGTTGATATTTATTGCATTATGGGCTGTTATTACTTGTTTTGTCACAACACTTATACATTTTCTCTCTTATTTTACAAGGTTTACAAGAAGAGGGAGAATGCCGGCAGCTGGAATTCTGGGCTGGAAAAGGAGCAGATTCTGGAAACCTATTCTGCACAACTCCAAAAGCCCCGAAACTCCACAGAACTCCGTTTCAGAAAATATAAAAAAATATTTGGTGAAAGAAGTTCACGAGGGGGCCACCGGCTGTCCACGCGGGTGGGGGGCGCGCCCCCCTGTCTCGTGGGCCCCTCTAATGCCCCCCGATGCCCATCTTCTCCTATATGAGGTGTTTTGACCTGGAAAAAAAATCATAAGGAGGCTTTCGGGACCAGACGCCGCCGTCTCGAGGCGGAACCAAGGCCGAAACCAATCTAGGGCTCCGGCAGAGCTGTTCTGCCGGGGATACTTACCTCCGGGAGGGGGAAACCGTCACCGCCGTCATCACCAACAACTCTCCCATCTTGGGGAGGGCTATCTTCATCAACATCTTCACCAGCACCATCTCCTCTCAAACCCTAGTTCATCTCTTGTATCCAATCTTTGTACCCAAACCTCAGATTGGTACCTGTGGGTTGCTAGTAGTGTTGATTACTCCTTGTAGTTGATGCTAGTTGGTTTATTTGGTGGAATATCATATGTGCAGATCCAATATGCATATTAATACCCCTTTGATCATGAACATTATTATGTCTTGTGAGTAGATACTTTTGTTCCTCAGGACATGGGAGAAGTCTTGCTATTAGTAGTCATGTGAATTTGGTCTTCGTTCGATATTTTGATGAGATGTATGTTGTCTCTCCTCTAGTGGTGTCATGTGAACGTCGACTACATGACACTTCACCATTATTTGGGCCTAGAGGAAGGCATTGGTAAGTAATAAGTAGATGATGGGTTGCTAGAGTGACAGAAGCTTAAACCCTATTTTATGCGTTGCTTCGTGATGGCTTCTCGCCCCTCGTTGTTTACCCCAAGTGGAAGGTTTGAGATGCAGTGTAGCGAAAGTTTTCCCTTGGCAAAGATACCAAGGATCGATTTCCCTGAGACTCCCAGTTTCAACAAGAAGGTGTCAACTGCTAACGGCGCCAGATATTAGCAATCAACGTGGACCTGCACACAGATACAAATAACTTTGCTCCCAACGAGTACAGAGAGGTTGTCAATCCCTCCGGCCTTGTCGTTTACAAAGGATCAAACGCAAGTGATAATAGTAATAGGTATTGCTGCAATAGTAAGTAAAAAGCGGAAAGTAAATAGCGGATGCGATCAGTGATGGTAATATGGACCGGGGTCCCATGATGTTCACTAGTGATGTCTCTCTCCCAAAAGACGATAAAACAGCTATGTGAGGTAAACGAATTACAACTGGCAATTGACAGAACCATGTGCGCAAACCAATGCTGACTATGTTGCAAGAAAGGTAGAGGTTCAAAGCATGGGCGGTACGCCAAGGCAAGTAGACCGAAATCCATCTGCATCTACTACTAATCATCCACCTTGAGATATCTATCCAGAACATCTCGCTGGTATTAAGTTGCGAGTCCCACCCATAGTGTAAACTCAAAGCAACAGAAAACTGCATTAAAAGAACTTTGCGTAAAGTAAACAATCCTTGCACCCGCGGGCACAAGCACCGTTGTTTCCCCCCTTTGTGGCAACAACACATCCCCTAGACTCATGTTTCTGTCACTCAAGCTAGTCATCGAGGGGCATGAACCCACAATCAAGCATAGCGTTCCCTCTTGGAGTCACTACCTACTACTTGGCCAAAGCAATAAATAACAACGGAGAACATGCAAGAATTACTTACGAACATAAATATAAAAGAGGTGAATCAAATATATTACTCAAACACAATCTGAACATAATCTCACAATTCATCGGATCCCAGCAAACTCATCATAGCAACAGCATAAGGATTACATATGTGCCTCGATCATGTAGGGCAGCTCACGAGGTCTAATTAGTGAAGCACAAGAACGGGAGGAGAACATCACATAGCTACTGGTCATGGACCCATGGTCCGAGGGAGACTACTCACAACTCATCCGGAAGGCATCCATGGTGGTGGAGAAGCTCCCGGTGGTGATCCTCCCCTCCGGCAGGGTGCCGGGAAGAGTTCTCCTGGTGCTCCCGATCTTGGAAGCGCGGCGGCGGTGGAACAGAGATGAGATCACGAAAACGGGTTCCCGTCTCGAGGGTTTCGGGACACGATATAAATATATGCCAAAGGGGGGCATCAGCGGAGGCCTGGGGGGCCCAGGCGCCCCCCCCCGGCGCGGCCAGGAGGGGGGCCGCGCCACTAGGGCGCCTGGAGCCCTGGTGGCCCCCCTCCGGCTGTACTTCGGGTGCCGGGAAGCTTCTGGAACGCTGATTTTTTATATAATTTTTCCGGGATTTTTCTGGCAGTTCTCGTAATGGGAAAACCTAAAATACAAAAACAGCAGAAAACAGAAACTGGCACTGGGGTGCACTGAGTTAATAGGTTAGTCCAAATATGATCAAAAGTGTATGGAAGTGTATAAATATCATAGCAATATCACCCAAAAGAGGCATGGAGCAAGCAGAAATTATAGATACGTTTTGGACGTATCAACATCCCCAAGCTTAATTCATGCTCGTCCTCGAGTAGGTAAATGATAACAAGAATAATTTCTATGGTGACATGCTATTAACCATATAAGGATTTTTCATAGTCATATGACAAAAGCTTACTGAGACAATGAATCTTTAGTAATTAAGTTGCCTCATGAGAAAATCACAAAGAACTGAAAGTTTTACAATATGATACTGAAACATCAAATAGATTTGTAATGAGCATGGTGTGCAAATATGATAAAGTGATATCTCGCTTGCCCCCTTTAGTGAAGCAAAACATAAATGCAGGGGCACCTCCAAGGTTTAAGTGATGACTAGATACAATCATTTCAAAATAAACGATATCACAATCATGCAAAAGACAATGCTACTTTGGGACAATGCACATTACACTCAGAATGACAATCATGCTCTCAGTAGTTGGTGCTTTAAAAGAAGGTGGAGACTCTCGAACCGTGGCTTTTGTTGGCAAGGTTGAAAACCCGTAGTCAGAAACAAAGACAAAACATGTACCAAAGCTCTTGGTTTTAAAAACAGAGGTAATAATATTTTTTTAGATTATGCATGTTCCGTCAACGAATGCTAGCAGACAACTCAATCACTTCTTGAGATGGACAAGTTTCGAGGAACGGCTCCCGAATGAGGACGATCACATCCTCTTAATCTCCTTTGTTTATCACTGCCAAAGTTTTTCTGATTTCTCATGAACAAAGCGTGAAGGAGGGTTTGTTTGTTATATTATTTTTGAGCCGGGCGCACTCAATGCCAGTTCCTTCTCGTATTATGGGTTTGCACATTATACATGCAATCCCGGGGTGAAGCTTGTCCAACTTAAAAAGATCATGAATTGACTACTACTTCCTCATGAACTTAAAACAGAGGCTCAAAATAGGAATGCTTTTTCTTTGAATAATTTCGAGATGGTACATGAAAGTCTTCGTTAGGAATGGCAGGTAAATACCATGTAGGAAGGTATGGTGGACTCATATGGCATAACTGGTTTAAAAGAATTTGGATGCACAAGCAGTCAGTCCGCTTAGTACAGGTGGAGGTTAGCAAAAGACTGGGAGCGATCAACTGAGAGAGCAATGACGGTCATAATCATGCAGAGCGACAAAGCAACATTGAATCAGGCACGGAAGTTATATCGCTACTCAGAAATAAAAGATCATCAAGGCTTGACAGACTTTCTTTACAGTCTTAAATATGCGTGAGCATACGCCAAGTCAATCAAAATAAATTCTCGAAGGAAGATATTACTAAACCATACCACATCATAGGCAAACAAATCATGTTGGTACTCCAATAACACATTGGGAACCCCCTAGCTATTTGAGACTAACCATAAGAAAACATGAACTACTAAGTACCATTATGCACGTAGCATCTTTATCATAGACATATCAACCAATGCAACAGAAGCAAACTCTCTTAATAAGATAAGCATGATAACTAAAGAGAGTTCAAGCAACCAGCTAGACAAGAGCTCTTTAAAAAGATAAGCATGAATACTAAGAGCTGAACATGATAGTAGCTATTGAAAGACAAAGAACACACACAGCAAAGATAGACATGAAAGTTCTATGTTATGTTCTAGGTAGAAGTGGAGCGTGTTTCTCTCCCACATAAAGAAATATAAGTTCCGACTCGTTATGAAAAGCTAAAGAAAACTAAAAAGGAAACTAAAAGCAAGACGCTCCAAGCATAGCACATAACACATGAAGTGATAAAAATATAGTGGAACGAAAGACGAACTAATAATGTTGATGGAGAAGGGGATGCACGGGGGCATCCCCAAGCTTAGACGCTTGAGTCTCCTTGAATATTTCTTGGGGGTGCATGGGGGCATCCCAAGCTTGAGCGTTTGACACTCCTGAATCTTTTTATCATCTTCCCTCGCACACTTGAAAACTCCCTGCATACATAACTCATCATAATCTGA
Organism: Secale cereale; assembly: GCA_902687465.1. Taxonomy (NCBI): domain Eukaryota; kingdom Viridiplantae; phylum Streptophyta; class Magnoliopsida; order Poales; family Poaceae; genus Secale; species Secale cereale. The sequence continues at coordinate 607,594,007 of LR738712.1, forward strand.
TTAGCGAGGTTAGTACCCTTAATAAAATAATTTTTCCTTGCTGGAAATAAGGATATTCTTGAAGGTCTACTGTTTCTCAAGATTGCCAAAAGGTTTTTGCAAAGAAAAAGCAAGCTCAAGGTTTGCAAAATGAAGGAAAGGCAAAACAGGACAGAATCTGTGAAAAACAGAACAGCAGGTAGTAAATGATTTTTTCGGGGCACTTCTGCAACTCTAATAAAAAAACTCAGAACAGACACACGAAAGACAATTGTATAGAGCACGCTGTCGAGAAAATTCAGACCAAAAAGATGATCTGGTGATTTTATACGAATTTTTCTATCCAAGGACAGAATCTGTTTCCTGGACAGCACGTCACAACTTTTGAACTTTCTTGCGATCAGAAGCTACACTTGGCACAAAGTTGAAAAGCAAAGATACAATGATGATGCTACAGTAGTAACAACATCAAGACACAACAAAAGAAAAATAAAAATTTATTCATGTGGGCTGCCTCCCAAAAGCGCTTTCTTTTATGCCTTTAAGCTAGGCATAATGTAAAGAGGAATCAATAACCATCATAATAATCGGAGCTATAGATTGCTTCAAATGGTTCCTCAACAAGTTCACCCTTGTTCCTTTTAGGAAAGGGGTACACACCTTTTGCCTTTCCGCGCAAGCGGATTTGTCCCTTACCTATATCGATGAAGCCTTTTACCGCTCGGAGGAAGTCCCTTCCAAGCACTATATTTCCTTGGTTTGGCTCCATGATGAAGAAATCAATCATTGCAATCCCCTTAAGGAATTTACTGGCACGTCTTTTATTCTTCCCTGGATTTCAGAAATATCTCCATTAGTGTGTTCATGATAAGATGGTAATCTATCCATGTTAAATTTTAAAGAATCATGAACAATTTTTGGCATAGTAGAAACCATAGATCCAATATCACAATAAGCAAGGAAGTCTTGATTAGAGATGCTAATCCTAACAAAAGGCTCCCAATCATTGTCTATTTCCAAAGTATCTCTCTTATTGGGTTTGGGTTTCTCTACCTTCATTAAGTCTAGAGCATCCATTCTCTTCTCAATAGTAGCAAGTCTATCTATGATAGTATCAAAATTATGATCATAAACAAAGTAACTAGATAGACCATGTATAATTTCAAGAGCTCTAGCTTCATCACACTCTAGAAAATCTCCCTCAGCTATAATATCAAGAGAGTGTTTACACCATTTAAAAAGACCATGGTAAAAATTTCTAAGCACAATTTTTATAGGTATCCAAGGCATAATTCTCCTATGTGCATCAAAAATTCTGTCCCAAGCCTTCTTCATATTTTCTCCATCCTTTTGATGGAAATCTAAAACTTCTGATTCCCTCAAAGCACCAAATCCTAACATGCTTGACTAAACAGAAAGGACTACTAGCAAATAATTGAATTTTTTTTCTTCTGATTTTTGATAAAAGATACTAAAGCAAAACTGAAAGGTAAACTAACAAGACTAAAAGCAAAGGTAAAAGATAGCGTGCAACTCCCCTATCCTGAAGAGTGGAGTCCCCGGCAACGGCGCCAGAAAACTTTGCTTGATGGCTTCTCGCCCCTCGTTGGTTACCCCAAGTGGAAGGTTTGAGATGTAGTGTAGCGGAAGTTTTCCCTTGGCAAAGATACCAAGGATCGATTTCCCTGAGACTCCCAGTTTCAACAAGAAGGTGTCAACTGCTAACGGCGCCAGATATTAGCAATTAACGTGGACCTGCACACAGATACAAATAACTTTGCTCCCAACGAGTACAGAGAGGTTGTCAATCCCTCCGGCCTTGTCGTTTACAAAGGATCAAACACAAGTGATAATAGTAATAGGTATTGCTGCAATAGTAAGTAAAAAGCGGAAAGTAAATAGCGGATGTGATCAGTGATGGTAATATGGACCGGGGTCCCATGATGTTCACTAGTGATGTCTCTCTCCCAAAAGACGATAAAACAGCCATGTGAGGTAAACGAATTACAACTGGGCAATTGACAGAACCATGTGCGCAAACCAATGCTGACTATGTTGCAAGAAAGGTAGAGGTTCAAAGCATGGGCGGTACGCCAAGGCAGTAGACCGAAATCCATCTGCATCTACTACTAATCATCCACCTTGAGATATCTATCCAGAACATCTCGCTGGTATTAAGTTGCGAGTCCCACCCATAGTGTAAACTCAAAGCAACAGACAAGTGCATTAAAAGAACTTTGCGTAAAGTAAACAATCCTTGCACCCGCGGGCACAAGCACCGTTGTTTTCCCCCTTTGTGGCAACAGCACATCCACTAGACTCATGTTTCTGTCACTCAAGCTAGTCATCGAGGGGCATGAACCCACAATCAAGCATAACGTTCCCTCTTGGAGTCACTACCTACTGATGGGCCTCGAACCCCTCGTTGGTTACCCCAAGTGGAAGGTGTAAGATGCAGTAAGTAGAAGTGTTTTCCCCTAGCAAAGATGCCAAGGATCAAATCCCCAGAGACTCCTAGGTTCAACAAGTAGGTGTCAACTGCTGGCGCAATTAGCAATCAACGTGGACCTGCACACAGATACAAATAACTTTGCTCCCAACGAGTACAGAGAGGTTGTCAATCCCTCCGGCCTTGTAGTTCACAAAGGGTTAAAAGCAATGATAGTAGTGATAGATAGTTTTTGCAATAGTAAGTAAATAGCAAAAAGTAAATAGTGGATGTGATCAATGATGGTAATATGGACCGGAGTCTCATGATGTTCACTAGTGATGTCTCTCTCCCAAAAGACGATAAAACAGCTATGTGAGGTAACAAATTACAGCTGGGCAATTGACAGGACCACGAACGCAAACCAATGCTGATTACATTGCAAGAAAGGTTGAGGTTCAAAGCATGGGCGGTACGCCAAAGTAAGTAGACCGAAATCCATCAATATCTACTACTAATCATCCACCTTGAGATATCTATCCAGAACATCTCGCTGGTATTAAGTTGCGAGTCCCACCCATAGTGTAAACTCAATGCAACAGACAATTGCATTAAAAGAACTTTGCGTAAAGTAAACAATCCATGCACCCGCGGGCACAAGCACCGTTGTTTTCCCCCTTGTGGCAACAGCACATCCCCTAGACTCATGTTTCTGTCACTCAAGCTAGTCATCGAGGGGCATGAACCCACAGTCGAGCATAACGTTCCCTCTTGGAGTCACTACCTACTACTCGGCCAAAGCAATAAATAACAACGGAGAACATGCAAGAATTACTTATGAACTAAAATATAAAAGAGGTGAATCAAATATATTACTCAAGATCAATCTGAACATAATCTCATAATCCATCGGATCCCAGCAAACTCAACATAGCAACAGCATAAGGATTACATAGGTGCCTCGATCATGTAGGGCAGCTCACGAGGACTAATTAGTGAAGCACAAGAACGGGACGAGAACATCACATAGCTACTGGTCATGGACTCATGGTCCAAGGGAGACTACTCATGAGTCATCCGGGAGGCGTCCATGGTGGTGGAGAAGCTCCCGGTGGTGATCCTCCCCTCCGGCAGGGTGCCGGGAAGAGTTCTCCTGGTGCTCTCGATCTTGGAAGCGGCGGCGGCGGCGGAACAGAGATGGGATCGCGAAAAGAGTTCCTGTTCTGAGGGTTTCGGAGGGTCCTTTAAATATATGCCAAAGTAGGGCACCGGGGGAGCCTCGGGGGGCCCAGGCGCCCCCCCGGCGCGGCCCAGGGGGGCGCCCACAGGGCGCCTGGAGCCCCTGTGCCCCCCCAGGCTGCCCTTCGGACGCAGTGTTGTTTCCGGATCGCTGATTTTTTATATAATTTTTCTGGATTTTTCTGGGCAGTTCTCGAAACGTGAAAACCTGAAATACAAAAACAGCCGAAAACAGAAACTGGCACTGGGGTGCACTTGATTAGTAAGTTAGTCCAAATATGATCAAAAGTGTATGGAAGTGTATGAATATCATAGCAATATCACCCAAAAGTGGCATGGAGCAAGCAGAAATTATAGATATGTTTTGGACGTATCAACATCCCCAAGCTTAATTCCTGCTCGTCCTCGAGTAGGTAAATGATGACAAGAATAATTTCTGTGGTGACATGCTATTAACCATATAGGACTTTCTCCTAGTCATATGACAAAAGCTTACTGAGACAATGATTCTAAAGTAATTAAGTTGCCTCAAGAGAAAATCACAAATGACTGAAAGTTTTACAACATGAAACTGAAACATCAAAAAGATTTGCAATGAACATGATGTGCAAATATGATAAAGTGATATCTAGCTTGCCCCCTTTAGTGATGCAAAACATAAATGCAGGGGCACCTTCAAGGTTTAAGTGATGACTAGATACAATCATTTCAGAATAAACGATATCACAATCATGCAAAAGACAATGCTACTTTGGGACAATGCACATTACACTCAGAATGACAATCATGCTCTCAGTAGTTGGTGCTTCAACATAAAGGTAAAAGAAAGGTTAAGTGCTAAAGCTTTTTATTTTGAAAACATGGAAGCAATTGTGTCAACGGTAGTAGTACTTCATATGTGTCATGCATAAAACATCCTATAAGTTGCAAGCTTCATGCATTGAATACTAATAGTGCTCGCTCCTTGTCCTAATTAGCTCGGATTCCCATGGGTTATCATTGCATTACATATGTTTTAACCGAGTGTCACAAAGGGGTACCTCTATGCCACATGTACAAAGGTCCAAGGAGATAAATCGCATTCGATTTCTCGTTTTTGATAGATCTCAACTTGAGGACATCCATACCGGGACAACATAGAAAATAGATGATGGACTCCTCTTTAATGCATAAGCATATTCTCATAAGAGATTGAGGATTAAGGTCCAAGCTAAAACTTCCACCATGATGCATGGCTTTGGTTGGCGGCCCAATGTTCTTCTCTAACAATATGCATATTAATTCAACCCACGGTAAATCACCTTTACTTCAGACAAGACGAACATGCATAGCAACTCACATGATATTCAACAAAAGTGTGACAGTTGATGGCGTCCCCAGAAACATGGTTACCGCTCAACAAGCAACTTATAAGAAATAAGATACATAAGCAACATATTCTTTACCACAATAGTTTTTAGGCTACTTTCCCATGAGCTATGTATTGCATGGTTAGTTTGCTTAGTGCAGGTGGAGGTTAGCAAAAGACTGGGGGCGACCAACTAAGAGAGCAATGACGGTCATAATCATGCAGAGCGACAAAGCAATATTGAATCAGGCATGGTAGTTATATCGCTACTCAGAAATAAAAGATCATCAAGGCTTGACAGACTTTCTTTACAGTCTTGAATATGCGTGAGCATACGCCAAGTCAATCAAAATAAATTCTCGAAGGAAGATATTACTAAACCATACCACATCATAGGCAAACAAATCATGTTGGTACTCCAATAACACATTGGGAACCCCCCCAGCTATTTGAGATTAACCAAAAGAAAACCTGAACTACTAAGCACCATCATGCAAGTAGCATCTTTATCATAGACACATTAACCAATACAACGGAAGCAAACTCTCTTAACAAGGTGAGCATGGTAATTAAAGAGAGTTCAAGCAACCAACTAAATAAAAGCTCTTGAAAAGATAAGCATGAATACTAAGAGCAAAGTATGATAGTAGCTATTAAAAGACAAAGAACACACACGGCATAGATAGACATGAAAATTCTATGTAATGTTCTAGGTAGAGGTGGAGCGTGTTTCTCTCCCACATAAAGGAATGCTGGGTTCCGACTCGTTATGAAAAACTAAAAAGAAAACTAAAAGCAAGACGCTCCAAGCATAGCACATAACACATGAAGTGATAAAAATATAGCGAAACGAAAGACGAACTGATAGTGCTGATGGAGAAGGGGATGCACGGGGGCATCCCCAAGCTTAGACGCTTGAGTCTCCTTGAATATTTCTTGGGGGTGCACGGGGGCATCCCCAAGCTTGAGCGCTTGACACTCCTGAATCTTTTTATCATCTTCCCTCGCACACTTGAAAACTCCCTTCATACACAACTCATCATAATCTGATTAGCGAGGTTAGTACCCTTAATAAAATAATTATACCTTGCTGGAAATAAGGATATTCTTGAAGTTCTACTGTTTCTCAAGATTGCCAAAAGGTTTTTGCAAAGAAAAAGCAAGTTCTTAATTTGCAAAGTGAAGGTAAGGCAAAACAGGACAGAATCTGTGAAAAACAGAACAGCAGGCAGTAATTGATCTGTTCGGGATACTTCTGCAACTCAAATCAAAAAACTCAGAACTGACGCACGAAAGACAATTATATAGAGAACGCTTTCGAAAAAATTCAGACCAAAAAGATGACCTGGTGATTTTATACGATTTTTTCTATCCAAGGACAGAATCTGTTTCCTGGACAGCACCTCACAACTTTTGAACTTTCTAGCAATCAGAGGCTATACTTGGCACAAATATGAAAAGCAAAGATACAATGATGATGCTACAGCAGTAAACAAAATCAAGACACAACAAAAGCAAAAAATTTATTCATGTGGGCTGCCTCCCAAAAGCGCTTTCCTTTATGCCTTTAAGCTAGGCATAATGCATAGATCAAGTTTTATCAAGAGTAAAAGAATAACTAGCCCGTACAACGGACTCAAAAGGTAACTTGACCTTCTTACGAGGGAAGTGTTCCATCCCTTTCTTGAGAGGAAACTGAAATTTTATATTACCCTCTTTCATGTCAATGACAACACCAACGGTGCGCAAAAAGGGACGTCCCAAAATAATTGGACAAGAAGGATCACATTCAATATCCATGATAGTGAAATCAACGGGCACATAATTATCATTGACAACAATAAGAACATCGTCGATCCTCCCCAAAGGTTTCTTTATGGAAGAATCAACGAGACGAACACCAAAAGAACAAGAATCATAAGGTTTCAATTTAAGCATATCATATATCCTTTTGGGCATAACAGAGGTACTAGCACCAACATCACATAATGCATAACAAGAGAAGTCATTCAAATAAATTTTTATCATAGGATCCCAACCATCTTCTAGCTTTTTAGGTATGGAGGCTTCTACTCTAAGTTTCTCCTCCCTAGTTTTGATGAGAGCATTAGTGATATGCTCTGTGAAGGCAAGGTTAAGCGTGCTAGTGCGGGGATCTCTAGACATCTTGTGAAGGAAATCAATAACTTAGGTAAGAGTGCAATTATCAAAATCAAGGTCATGAGCATCAAGTAAAGTGGTAGTGGTGTCCTTAAGGTTCTCTTGTTCGGTAGCTTCTAAAGTCTTAGCATCACTATTAATAGGTCCATTGGGACCAGGAGTACATTGGGTGCTAAGAGTGTGAACATCCTCAATAACTTGGATAGTAGCAACAGTGTGGTGGTAGGAATGCTCTTAATTCTTTCCTCTTCCTCCCTTTCTCTAGCCCATCTTTCTTTTAGCTTAGCCATCATCCTAATATTTTCATTGATTTGTACTTGAGTAGCATTAATAGGGATGACTTCCCTCTCCTTAAGAGGAGAAGTTTCAATTTTTAGAAATTTTACCTCATTGGCTAAGTGGTCTACCTTAAAAGAAAGATCATCTAGTTTATGTAGTTTCTCTTCTACGTTCTTATTAAAGGCTTGTTGGGTAGTGATGAAATCTCTAAGCATAGTCTCTAGTTCAGTATTGGAGTTCTTGGTACTAGGATAAGCATTGTTGTTCCCATAAGAGTTAGAGGGGAACGGTCTAGAATTGTTACCAAAGTTACTCCTATAAGCATTGTTGTTAAAATTGTTTCTAGAGATAAAATTCACATCTACTTGTTCTTGAGCAATCAAAGAATTTAAAGGAACATCACGAGTATCAACAGTAGATTGCTTCGAAAGTAGAGACATGATCAAGTCAACTTTTTCATTAAGGGAGGAAATCTCCTCGATAGAGTTTACCTTCCTACCTGTTGGAGCGCGTTCGGTGTGCCATTGGGAATAGTTGGTCATCATCTCATCGAGAAGCTTTGTGGCAGCACCAAGTGTAGTCGACATAAAAGCTCCTCCCGCGGCCGAGTCTAACAAGTTCCGCGAGGTAAAGTTCAAGCCTGCATAAAAAGTTTGGATAACCATCCAAGTAGTCAAACCGTGAGTAGGGCAGTTCTTGATAAGAGACTTCATACGTTCCCAAGCTCGGGCAACGTGTTCATTATCCAATTGTTTACAATTCGTTATGTTACTTCTAAGTTGGATAATTTTAGCAGGTGGATAGTATTTTCCAATAAAAGCATCTTTACACTTGTCCCATGAATCTATGCTATTTCTAGGCAAAGACTGAAACCAAATTTTAGCTCCTCCTCTCAAGGAGAAAGGAAAAAGCTTAAGCTTAACAATATTACCATCTATTTCTTGGTACTTTTGCATATCACAAAGTTCAACAAAGTTGTTCAAGTGTAAAGCAGCATCATCTCCAGCACCGGAGAATTGTTCTCTCATTACTAAGTTAAGTAAAGCAGGTTTAATTTCATATGAAGGTGCTGAAGTGGCAGGTGTAGTGATAGGTGTGCTGATAAAGTCATCGTTGTTGTGACTAGTGAAGTCACACAACTTGGTGTTCTCGGTGGAACCCATAGTAGCAAGCAAGCAAGATAACTATTTTTGTGATTTTCGATAAAAGGAACTAAAGCAAAAATGAAAAGTAAACTAACAAGACTAAAAAGCAAAGGTAAAAGATAGCATGCAACTCCCATATCCTGAAGAGTGGAGTCCCCGGCAACGGCGCCAGAAAATACTCCTTGATGGGCCTCGAACCCCTCGTTGAGTGTTTTCCCCTAGCAAAGATGCCAAGGATCGAATCCCCAGAGACTCCTAGGTTCAACAAGTAGGTGTCAACTGCTAACGGCGCAATTAGCAATCAACGTGGACCTGCACACAGATACAAATAACTTTGCTCCCAACGAGTACAGAGAGGTTGTCAATCCCTCCGGCCTTGTAGTTCACAAAGGGTTAAAAGCAATGATAGTAGTGATAGATAGTTTTTGCAATAGTAAGTAAATAGCAAAAAGTAAATAGTGGATGTGATCAATGATGGTAATATGGACCGGAGTCTCATGATGTTCACTAGTGATGTCTCTCTCCCAAAAGACGATAATACAGCTATGTGAGGTAACAAATTACAGCTGGGCAATTGACAGGACCACGAACGCAAACCAATGCTGATTACATTGCAAGAAAGGTTGAGGTTCAAAGCATGGGCGGTACGCCAAAGTAAGTAGACCGAAATCCATCAATATCTACTACTAATCATCCACCTTGAGATATCTATCCAGAACATCTCGCTGGTATTAAGTTGCGAGTCCCACCCATAGTGTAAACTCAATGCAACAGACAACTGCATTAAAAGAACTTTGCGTAAAGTAAACAATCCTTTCACCCGCGGGCACAAGCACCGTTGTTTTCCCCCTTGTGGCAACAGCACATCCCCTAGACTCATGTTTCTGTCACTCAAGCTAGTCATCGAGGGGCATGAACCCACAATCGAGCATAACGTTCCCTCTTGGAGTCACTACCTACTACTCGGCCAAAGCAATAAATAACAACGGAGAACATGCAAGAATTACTTATGAACTAAAATATAAAAGAGGTGAATCAAATATATTACTCAAGATCAATCTGAACATAATCTCATAATCCATCGGATCCCAGCAAACTCAACATAGCAACAGCATAAGGATTACATAGGTGCCTCGATCATGTAGGGCAGCTCACGAGGACTAATTAGTGAAGCACAAGAACGGGATGAGAACATCACATAGCTACTGGTCATGGACTCATGGTACAAGGGAGACTACTCACGAGTCATCCGGGAGGCGTCCATGGTGGTGGAGAAGCTCCCGGTGGTGATCCTCCCCTCCGGCAGGGTGCCGGGAAGAGTTCTCCTGGTGCTCCCGATCTTGGAAGCGGCGGCAGCGGCGGAACAGAGATGGGATCGCGAAAAGAGTTCCTGTTCTGAGGGTTTCGGAGGTTCCTTTAAATATATGCCAAAGTAGGGCACCGGGGGAGCCTCGGGGGGCCCAGGCGCCCTCCCGGCGCGGCCCAGGGGGGGCGCATCCACAGGGCGCCTGGAGCCCCTGTGGCCCCCCCAGGCTGCCCTTCGGACGCAGTGTTGTTTCCGGATCGCTGATTTTTTATATAATTTTTCTGGATTTTTCTGGGCAGTTCTCGAAATGTGAAAACCTGAAATACAAAAACAGCCGAAAACAGAAACTGGCACTGGGGTGCACTGGATTAGTAAGTTAGTCCAAATATGATCAAAAGTGTATGGAAGTGTATGCATATCATAGCAATATCACCCAAAAGTGGCATGGAGCAAGCAGAAATTATAGATACGTTTTGGACGTATCACCTACTACTTGGCCAAAGCAATAAATAACAACGGAGAACATGCAAGAATTACTTATGAACATAAATATAAAAGAGGTGAATCAAATATATTACTCAAACACAATCTGAACATAATCTCACAATTCATCGGATCCCAGCAAACTCATCATAGCAACAGCATAAGGATTACATATGTGCCTCGATCATGTAGGGCAGCTCACGAGGTCTAATTAGTGAAGCACAAGAACGGGAGGAGAACATCACATAGCTACTGGTCATGGACCCATGGTCCAAGGGAGACTACTCACAACTCATCCGGGAGGCGTCCATGGTGGTGGAGAAGCTCCCGGTGGTGATCCTCCCCTCCGGCAGGGTGCCGGGAAGAGTTCTCCTGGTGCTCCCGATCTTGGAAGCGCGGCGGCGGCGGAACAGAGATGAGATCGCGAAAGAGGGTTCCCGTCTCGAGGGTTTCGGGACACGATATAAATATATGCCAAAGGGGGGCATCAGCGGAGGCCTGGGGGGCCCAGGCGCCCCCCCGGCGTGGCCAGGAGGGGGGCCGCGCCACCAGGGCGCCTCGAGCCCTGGTGGCCCCCCTCCGGCTGTACTTCGGGTGCCGGGAAACTTCTGGAACGCTGATTTTTTATATAATTTTTCCGGGATTTTTCTGGCAGTTCTCGTAATGGGAAAACCTAAAATACAAAAACAGCAGAAAACAGAAACTGGCACTGGGGTGCACTGAGTTAATAGGTTAGTCCAAATATGATCAAAAGTGTATGGAAGTGTATAAATATCATAGCAATATCACCCAAAAGAGGCATGGAGCAAGCAGAAATTATAGATACGTTTTGGACGTATCACTTCGTAAGGGGCTGATTTGGATCCATATGTTTCAGGCTATGGTTAGGTTTACCTTAATATTTCTTATGTAGTCGCGGATGCTTGCATTAGAGGTTAATCATAAGTGGGAGGCTTTTCCAAGTAAGGACAGCACCCAAGCACCGGTCCACCCACATACCAAATTATCAAAGTACCAAACACGAATCAGATGATCGTGATGAAAACTAGCTTGACGATAATTCCCGTGTGTCCTCGGGAGCGCTTTCCTTTATATAAGAGTTTGTCCAGGCTTGTCCTTTGCTACAAAAAAGATTGGGCCACCTTGCTGCACCTTATTTACTTTTTCCTTTTGTCAGTTGCTACCAATTACCTTATCACAAAACTATCTGTTACCTATAATTCCAGTGCTTGCAGACAATACCTTACTGAAAACTGCCTATCATTTCCTTCTGCTCCTCGTTGGGTTCAACACTCTTACTTACCGAAAGGACTACGATAGATCCCCTACACTTGTGGGTCATCAAACATCAACCAAATATATGCATTCCTATAGGTATGTTTAAAACTGGATTGATGAAATGTACGGCACATGCACATATAGAGCATCACATTGTGAACAACTAAAATAAACAAGGCATACTGCAAACAACCAGATATAGCAATTAAAACTGGACATATTCTCACTACATTACAAAAGGGACTCGACAAAACAAATCATGGGTTTCCCCCTATGAAGAGGCACGGCAAAACAAATCATGGGTTTCCTCACTTGTCACGGATGGGCTCATTCCCGTGGGAAGAGCACGGACCCTGGATGCGCTCCATGTTGTCGCAAATGGGCTCCTTCCCCTTGGAAGAGCACGGCTGTAGGGTGCTCTCCCTGATGTCGCAGATGAGCGCTTTCCCCTTAGAAGAGCAGATGGGATCTTTCCCCTTGGAAGAGCCGGAGAGGGTGTCCTCCTCATGGTCGCCGTCGAGGAGGTCTGACTGAGAAGCTGTGGATCCCAAGCCAGTGTCGTAGAACGTGTCCTTCAGAATTGACAAAAGGGGCTCGATGGCAATGTAGAATGGAAAATTGTTGACAACGAGCCAGAGGAGATCAGCGGCGGGGCCATGGATGAGATCGGCTGCGGTTGAACCCCGAGGGTTGGGGGTGGGCCACTTAACCTGTGACACAGCCCGCCTCAGGGCGTCGTTGTCGATGACCTCGATGTCGTAGCCGGCGGACGAGACATGCATGCATACTCTAGCCTGCTGCTGGAGTGCCTGCCGCCAGTAATGGTCTCAGCTTCCTCGGCGACGTCGGGTGAAGAGACGGCTATACACCTCTTTTGGGCCAGTCGCTCCTCGAGCTCCACGGGAAGTGTAGCCGGGCTTAGGCTGTGATGCTTTGGAGTGGGGGATGGGGATCTGTGGGAAAGGGGGCGTTTGGCAGGCGTCATCTAAGAAACTCAGGGTGGCCTAGGTATGGAGATCGGTGGGTAAGCTACACGGGCAAACCGACAGATGTTGACAATGGAGGCCTTGCGGCGGCGGCGGGAGCGGTGGTGGGGACTTTGCTAGGGTTTCGAGCGAGGGGGTGTGTGTGTGTGTGTGCGCGCGCGCACGCCCGACTAGGTTTTGGTGTGTGTGCGTGTGTGTGGATGGGGGGAGGGGGGCGGGGTGTTTGAGGAAATGACGCGGGTACTGAAAATTTTACTACGAGGGAGTCAAAGGCGGGAGTAAAATGCCGGGCTATCGAAAATTTTGATGATAGTGCATCGCACACGGTCCGGAGATAACAACCGTGTGTTATGAAACAGAAAAACCCTCGAGGCGGACACATATATTTTCTAGGGATGCAGGCGGGATTGGGAACAAGAAACATCGCACACGGTCCGGAGATAACAACCATGTGTTATGAAACAGAAAAACCCTTGAGGCAGGCAGAGATATTTTCTAGGGGGCACGCATATATTTTTGAGAGGGGGAGCCTCGTGGAGCCCAATGTATTGTGCGGATGTGTGCATGACAGGTGCACCAGCGTGGCACATGGTTAGTTTGAGTGAACCGTGTCTGTTGCGTCATCCGACTTGTCTAATGTTCATAAATTTGGCGAAAAATGACGCGGGAGTGGGTTAGAACACGAACACACTTGAATGTGGACCAAATTTATGTATCAAAAGGGTGGTTTGATTTTCAAATACCAAATGCAACTTCGATGTGGCATCTCTCTCGCAAAACGCACGGTATTGCTTGCCCCCCCTCGTGTCGACACGAAGGGAATCCTAAGCTATGAATGCACATGCCCCCTCCCCCTCAACCGAGGTTCACCTATCAAAGTGTGAAGTAGCTAGCCGCCCCCCTCCTCCCTCATGCCGGCACAAAGGGAATCCTAAGCTATGAATGCATGCCCCCCCCAACCGAGGTTCACCGTA
>LR738712.1:607607891-607678659 GCA_902687465.1 Secale cereale
TCGGCGGGCCAGAGAGGCATATATCTCACCAAGATGGGTCGTAAAACGGACCAAGAATAATCCACCTTGGTCGTACAACCTCTCTCTTGTTGTTGGTCAAAGTGATGGTCGTCCATGCGACCCCAGAGATGGGCTAGCTCGCCAATAATCACGCAAGTAGCTAGTCCCCGAAGACAACCACTGCATGCGTGCGGCCCAAACATATGCATGGAGAGGTGTGTTTTTGAGTAACAATGGAACAACTTTGATGTGGCACCATGATTTCGAACTAGAAATCCCCACACTGAGTGAGGGTTAATTAGGTTGACGACGATGCATATGTATGTTACACCACACTTCAAGCCAACGGCGGGGATTCATATAGGCATGCATGCGTGCATAGTATATGCGCTCAAACTTAATTAGGTCTGAATCTCACCATGACCTATACTACGATAACGCGAATCAAATGAAGAATCCGTCATGGTAACCTATCTTGTTGTTGGTCAAGGTGATCATGAATGTCCACACGGGCCCACGAATATATAGGCTTGTCGCTGATAACCACGCGAGGGAGTGTATCATTCAAAGGCAACCACTACATGTATATGTATGGAGATGATGCGTGCATGCATGTTTGAATACACAACATTGATCTGGCGCGTGTGTCAAAAATTGTACACTAGCTCCCCACACAGAGCGAGATCGGTTCATGATGGTGTCATTGTACTAGCCACTTAGATTCGATGGGAGGGATTCATGCATACACATGCATGTGTGTTTGCTCAAAGTGTATCATGCATGTCATCCCAGAGCAAAAATAATAATCCCCTCCTAAGTTAAATTGACCTCTCTTGCTGTGAGGCAAAAAGAAGTGATGGACCAAGCGGGCCCACAGATGGAAAGCATCGATATCGCTGATAACCGCTTAAGTGGCTGTGAGAGGACAACCACCACCGCTTTGCATGTGGGGCCAACATATATATGTTGAATACCCAAAATGCACAACTTTGATGTGCCACATGCCTCAAAAACCGTAAACCATGCACCCACACAGAGCAAGGTTCATATCAAGCATACTACATATGATGGTCCCCTTCCCCCCTCTTCACCGCATACTATATGCTCATGTCGTAATATATGTACAACCCAAAAGAATCCTCATCGATGGTGGAATTAATTAACCTCTCCCGATGTAGGTCAAAGTGATGCATGCATGCATGCATCGACGATGGCCTCGTGGGCCCACAGATGGAAGCGTCACACGTGAGTGTCCTAGCTAGGATATATATGAATGTGGCCCACAAAGGTGTTGTGTGATGTTTGAATAACCAATTTCACAATTTTGATGTGGCACGTGCCTCGGTAACCAAAAAGTCCCGACACTGAGTGAGGTGTACTTGTTCACGGACGCATACGTATAGTATATATGCTAGTCCCTTCCCACCTCTTCGACGCGTACTATATACCACCATAACACAAACAAAAAAGATTCTACCTTGCTGGTCAAATTAACCTCACTATCGGTTTTTCGTCAAAGTGATGGACAACGACCTTGCGGGCCCACAGAAAGTGTCACACACGAGTATCGAGTGTCGTGTAGGACAACCATCGACTGCATGTGGCAAAACATTGGCCCTCTTTGGATACTCTAACTCAGTTAGAGGTTAGAGTTAGATTATAACCCTAAACTAACCCTGAACTAACTCTAACCAAAGAGGTGTTTGGATGGCAGGGTTAGATTGACAATAAATGCTCTTTCGCAATCATTTGTTCTTTTTCTTGAAGAACTAACCCAAATAAGCACCTCTAGGGTGGGTTAGTTTTTTCGGGTGGGTTAGATGCGTCTAACCCAAACTAACCCTCATGTTTGGATATTTGCGGGTTAGTTGAGTCCAAACTAACCCAAACAAACTCTAACCCATGGATCCAAACAGGGCCATTTATGTATGAAAGGGTTGTGTAATGTTTTAAATAACGATTTCACGACTCTGATGTGGCACCAGCCCACCTAACAAAACGGCCAACCCAGACGATGGCTCACAACTCGTAGTGTACTGCGAGCCACCCGCCACCCCCAGACACACACACCCACACACACACACACCGCGAATCCACCTCAACTACGATGCATGCTAAATTAATTATCCCGCGGTGAACATACATGTTACCAAAGGAGGGACGTTTTAATTTCAAAAAAATCACAGAGATCATTAAGACGTTGATTGATTGATTTTCTATGGGTATAATGTGCAAAAAACAAATTTGAGCTACATGCACACGTGACAGTGCACCTAAATGGATTGCAAAAACACATGTCTCACTGGGTGCATGTTTACTCCCCGTGCAACAAATTTCAAAAATTGAGAATCTTGATTTTTAAATTCTAGTACATCCAAAACTTATTTGAAGTTCATGAAACTTATCGTGTTGTCATATGGACACCAATACAAAGTGGCATTGTACTTTCTATTGTCAAATTTCAGACCAGTTTTGATGTAATCTATATCTAATTACAGATGGGAGATTATTAATAATTGGGAACCAATATCCCAAAGGGATTATTTATTCGAACAGTGAGCGTTAGACCAACAATGGATACGTGCCATGCTTTGGTTAAGTAATAAAGCGGCAACATTAATCATCCAAATATAAAAATAATATACGTGTCGCCGCGCAACCCATGTGGCGTGCGAGCAGGCGTGAGTTGATGGGCATGCAAGCAGTCCGCCGCGCAGGTAGACGAGGAGGCGTGCGTGCAGGTGTGTGAATTGACGGAGGTGTGCTCGCTGCGCAGTGTCATCGAGAGGCGTCCGAGTAGCTGTGCAGTGCGCAGGCTCACCGGGAGGCGAGCCATCAGTTTGACCGCCGCCCGCCTCTCTCCCACAACTCCCACTACTCCATATTGATGGTGCGCCCGAGCGGCCGCACCCCCATCCTCGCTACGCACACACAATCCTCTCTCTCCGCTTGCATCCTCAACACTGCTCTCAGTCCTCAAAGCAGTCGGTGTATGAGGATGCCGCCGAAGCGCCCCCATCAGAGGGAGTGGCGACGCCGGGGCTGCTAAAGCACCGGAGCACGGCATGGAGATGGAGACAGGGGTTGCTGTCACCGCCGACGAGTTATCGCTGCACCCTGACATCGTCGACGACGTCGAGCTTCCACGGCCGGAGGCGGAGTTCCACACCGACTCCGACGACCACTCCGGCGACGATTCCGATGACAACTCCGACGACGACGGACAGCTGGTTAGTCATCTATACCCATTTATGTGTCAAATAGATCATAGGGTTTCTCTGGTTACTCCTGCCTCCCCCTTTTTGGAATAGAAATCATGTGGTTATGTTCTCCCAATCCATGAAATCTGAGTAAGTGTCGTTAGATCCGTGTAGTGTATTGATTGTTTGAATGGTACAAGCGATAAGTGATTAGTTGTTTCATCTGTGCAAATGATTTGTGCTAGTAATCCGACTAGGGTTAGTGTTCGTGCTAATAATTCCTAGCGCGGACTTGACAATTGATTTTGAATGACCTACCTATGTTTGTGCCATTATTTTCTTCAAGATTGGTCTGTACATAGACAACTGTGCTTAAAAATCGAACCATAATCTCTGGATATGTATAAATAAATAGCCATAAATTCCTAATCCTTCTTCATGGTATGTACTCAGTGATTTGATGCCAAATTTGTTTTACTATTTGTATAGGCGTTGTCTGACAATGTGGACAGCGAGGATGAAGATGCCCACAGGAGGTACAAGAGAGGAATCCTAAGGGAGCTTTATGCGAGAATGCATAACAAGCATATCAGGACCTGGAACGACGGCTATGGATGCCCATTTTGCAACCACAAGATTCAGGACGCGTCTATAAGTGTTCTGCCGCATGCAAGAGGACGGGTCGTTGGCTCCTTCAAACATAAGTGTTCTCGTAGGGTGGCGCACGTCGCGTACGCCGAGTACCTGGAGAAGCTTCAGGATCGTGCCGGCCGCATGTGAGATGAGATGTAGGATGGATTGAACTATGTACACTTGAGTATGCTTAATGACGGTTGAACTATGTATATGGTTGAACTATGCTTATGTACGTGTACACTTATTATCTATGTCTGAGTATGTTAAATATTTCACCAAATTTTAGTAAAAGTTACAACGGGGGACAAATAAACCAGGACGCAGGTAGTGCGTCAATCACACACGATTCCCAAAATTGGAACCGTGTGCAATGACTTTCATTTTTCCTGCTACGTCAATCACACACGGTTTGCTCTAGCAAACCGTCGCCCCCAAAATTCTTTGTGGGATAGAAAACCCTCACCACCCAATTCAAAAAAGAAACAAGAACCCTCACCATCCCCACGTCACAAAAACCCTCACCCCGCCCGTCACCCCCTCGGCCCCTCTGGTATGTTCCCCACTCACCCCTGCACTCCTCCGCGTCTATGCCATCGCACCGCCTATCGCGGAGGTAAACACTTAGGTCGACGCCTGCCGCCGCCGCCAGCCTGCTGGCAAAGCCCACCGCATTTCGCCACTTCCGCTTGCTGCCGCCTATCGCCATCGACTTTCTCGACACTGCTCGCGGTCGACCCAGCTCCGCTCGGTTGGGGAATCTTTCGTACTGAGGGTTCTTTCTCATGGACGACAAGGTAACTAATTTAACGAGATATTATCTCATCTCTTATCCCAGTTCATTTGCCTCCTTTAATCACCCGGTGGACATCGCCATGAATTCATTTTTATTCGAGCTGATTTGAGGGTTTTCTTTCATACATAGAATGTACAGTGCACCGACACTTCAGGACTTGGCGACCGCCGCCAGATATTCCATCTCATCGTACCAGATAACTTGAGGACGCGCCCGGTATGTTCAATCTCACCCTAAATCGGTTGGCATGGCCAACTTTCCTGAACATATTCTAAATATTGCTACATTTGGATAAAAGGTGCCACATGCACCATCTACATCAAAGGGGATTTTTCCCCTCTTCTTTCTATATTAGGCAAATTAATGATGTATTGTTATTTCGATTGCTCTCATATTTCCATGACATCATGTTTACCCTATCTGTTTAATTATAGGCTTTTGTCCTTCGATTTCAACTGCTATACAGTTCTTTCAATTTGGGCCCATATATGCATGTTACCATATTTTCTTAACAATCCTACCATTTTCTGCAGGACAACCCTCGCTATGCAACAGATTATGCAGTGCACAATTTTTCCCTTTACATACATCAAGGCTCCACGAATGTCATAGTGCACACAAACCATGGATTTACAATCGTTGCTACTGTAAGACTTGATGAATGTGGTGACTCCTATTTTGGCACTGGCTTTCGGAATGAAATTGCAAAGTTTTATGTACCGAAAGCTGGCACTAAAATTGCACTGAACATAGAAGGGCCTGGTCATGAGATATATGCTAACTTCGCCGACAAAATCATCCGTCCAGACTTTGTTCGAAGTAAGTTTTCTTTTCAACTATCTGCATATGTTGACTTACCCAGCAATGTCAAATGAATTGTCCCTTTTCTTTCTATATCCCTACCTAATAACTTCTAGTTACCAATACCCTTTTCTATTGCCATGTTTTAACTAAATATTCCATGTACTCCCATTTCTATCAGAAAGCCCCGCTGACAAGGAGACTCCGGAGGTGGAGAACAGGGCTGCCAACAAGCAGAGGCGGGGCAAGCTAGAACCGCAAGCAACTCCAGCAGGCCTAGACTTAATCAGCAGCCTCCCCGATGATATGTCGATAGTCATCATCTCCCTCCTCCCAATCAAATATGGGGCACGGTCAACCCTCCTTTCCCAGCGGTGGTGCCCCCTATGGAACTCCAGACCTATCGACCTCACCGACACCCACGAGCTCTGCCATGGCTATCACAAAAGATTGGATGTGTTCTCCAAGATCCTTGGCAGTCACCTTGGCCCAACCAAAGGCCTTAGAATGGGCAAGTTCCGTTCCAACGGCAAGGACCAAGCCAAGCTTGATGACTGGTTCCGATCCCCCGCCCTAGATCAGCTCGAGGAGCTCACTTTTGATGATGGTCATATGCGGTCGCTGCCGACGTCCGCACTCCACCTCGCGCCCACGCTGCGCATCGCCAAGTTCATGAAATGCCATTTCCCGCCCCTTAATGACGCGTCCGATCTTATTCTACCACGACTGAAGCACCTCGAGCTCGCCGCCGTCTGCCTCTCAAAGGGTGACATGGAGCGCCTGCTCCGTGGTTGTACTGCACTCGAGTACCTTCGTCTTCAGACGATCAATGGGAAGAGTACCTTCCACATCACCTCCATGACTCTCCGGACTATTTATGTGCGTTGATGGTGCGGCGGGAAGACATCACAAAGGGTGGACCATGGTATGGTCATCCAGGACACACCTGCACTTGAGAGATTACTTGTAGTTTATCAAGCAGGTCCAACAAGAATCAATGTCATTTCTGCGTCGAAATTGACAGTGGTGGGTGATACGTCCAAAACGTATCTATAATTTTTGCTTGCTCCATGCCTCTTTTGTGTGATATTGCTATGATATTTATGCACTTCCATACACTTTTGATCATATTTGGACAAACCTACTAATGGTTGCAAAAGTGCACAATGTTCTTGTTTTACACTTTATTGTGTAGGAATTACTTGGAAATTGACAAAAACGCAAAAGGAGTCGTATTGGAGTAGGACTCTGACTTTCCTGAAATCTGTCTGAGAACGTTTTTTAAAGATGTTCATGTTCCGGCCCGAAGACGACGTCAAACGGAAAAAGTCTAGTTGCGAAGTTGTGGGGAATTTCGAGAGGATGCTTCTGGATATAAAATTCGTCCAAATCGGAGTTCGGACGGCCGAGAAAAGCCCGTTTTACTGAGGCCCAAAATCTGATGACGGGAATCCGAGAGTCTATATAGAGGGAGGAAACCTAGGTCACCAAGGGCCACGAATTTTCCTCCTCCCAAGCCGCCGTCTTGGAGGGGAGGACCAGCACCATCCACAAGGAAGAAGGGGGGCCAAGGAGCCGCCGTCCCCTAGGGCCGTCGCCGCCGCCGCCGCCCCCTAGGGCCGCCGGCCGTCTCCTCCTCGCGGGGCTGCACCTCTCCATCAACACCACCATCAAGCTCCTCCTCACCATGTCCATGTGTGAGTAGTCTCCTCCGGGGCTGAGGGCTTGTACGTGTAGCTATGTGGTTATCTCTCTCTCCCATGATGTGATCTTCGTTGTGATCATAGGCTATGTTAATCTAGGGTGATCCCATGATACTTCCCCTTCCTCTATGTATTGGATTGATGTACTCACTTGTCTTTATCTAGTATAATCCCCGAGACCAAGGTGACAGCGGTCTATTGGACATGGATTAGAAGAATATTTTCATGAGTGATTTCCTCTTTTGTGTGTTGATTGAAGATTGAGAGTCTCTTGGTGCTTGTCTTTGACTATCCTTTAGATATGTTGTGGTGATTGTGGTACTCTCTTTGGATGGCCGCGGTGACATTGGGAAATCCATAGATTGAGAACTACGAACTTTGAGGTGTGCTTTTGTAGCCCTACATAATTCTCTTCTTCTCTTGACCACAAAGGAATGACCTTCGGGTGCGTCTCCATTGCATGTTTTATGGGAAATATCATGTGATTCGATTATGTTAATGTTGTTGGGAGTTGCCACTAGTGAAAGTATGAAGCCTAGGCCTTGTTTCCACCATTGCAATACCATTTGTGCTCACGTTTACCACTTGTTTGCTTGCTGCACTTTTTATGACAGATTTATATTACTTTGTTTTGCCATCCATATCACTTGCCATTTAACATCTCTTCGCCGAACTAGTGCACCTATACATCTGACAAGTGTATTAGGTGTGTTGGGGACACAAGAGACTTCTTGTATCTTGATTGCAGGGTTGCTTGAAAGGGGTACGTTCAACCTCCACTTCCCTGAGTTCGATAAACCTTGGGTTACTCACTTAAGGGAAATTTGCTGCTGTCCTACAAACCTCTGCTCTTGGAGGCCCAACACTGTCTACAAGAATAGAAGCGTGTGTAGACATCAGTGGGCTACTCGTTTGACAAATACTCCGAACTTGTTATTGGATCCACACCCGTTTAGGTACAACAGCCGCCTTCTACCTCTCCTTCTACAAATTAACATTCTTTCTATTTTTGAAGATGTTTGTTCGTCTGTCATTCAGAAAATGATTCCGACAAGCTTGACCCCGAAACTGCGCATAGTGAAGGTCTTGGCACTAGAATCTATCGGGCCCGACCTAAAGCAAGTTGTCAGTTTCCTGAGATGCTTTCCGTGCCTGGAGAAGCTATATATCCAGGTGATGTTCCTTTCCTGTTAAATGTTAACCATAAGGGAGTTCAATTTGTGACACCTTTTCCAAGTTTACAATGACAATGTACTACAATTTCTGAAGGTTCTTTTGGAGGATTTCAGTACATACATGCCCCCCCATATTGGTTGCTTGATCCATATGGTTACATTCAATAAGCATTTCTCTTTTGGATTCATCTGTACTAGTTTTCATAGGGAACTTTTCATCCACTCCAACCTCTTGTGAAGAAGGCTACATTTTTCTAGAATGTAATCAAATGCCCATGTTAATCATGTCAGATCGAAGATGGCATGTTAGTGCATTTTACAGATCCTGCAAACCAAATAGCTAGGCATGTAGTAATGTTCAAAACTGCATGTAGGCACTAACACGTTTTCTTCTTTTGTAGATAATATTAGGCCCAGTGGTGGATAATGTGATACAATATAACAATCACGTTGAATGCCTAGATCTACATCTCTCAGAAATTACTTTAAACTCCTACCGAGGGACCTTACCGGATATTATATTCGCCAGGTTCTTTGTTCTCACAGCAAGGGTGCTGAAGGAAATGAGGTTTGCCCTAAATTTATTTCGCAAAAATGAATGGTCTGCTGATCAGCGCCGGCGCCTGCGGCAGAATGGAGTAGGCTCCAAAAATGCTGAATTTTATTTTAGAACTTCACATGAAAGAGTAATCGGAAGTCATCGGGTCAACCCCATACATGACTTCTCAGTGGCTGACCCCTTTGCAAAAAATGTTAGGTTTCGAAGCCAGACTTTGAAGCGGTGATATTAGTTTGAACCTCTCTTATATTCATGTTCAGCGCATCAGCACGAGCGTTTGCAGCTGATGACCTAAATTTCATTTCTAATATTAGTTCAAACCTTGTAATCTTCGAATTTGAGCCATATAACTCTTAAATTTGAACCTTGTAATATTTTGAGCTTTTGTGGTACAATCGGTGAAATGGCATCGTATGAGACTCGTATATGGCTAGCACTATTTTGACTTCAATATGCAATGGACTTAGATTTTATTAACCATTCTCGAATCAGTTTACCTTGTCGATTGATACGTCCAAAACGTATCTATAATTTCTGCTTGCTCCATGCCACTTTTGGGTGATATTGCTATGATATTTATACACTTCCATACACTTTTGATCATATTTGGACTAACCTACTAATCCAGTGCACCCCAGTGCCAGTTTCTGTTTTCGGCTGTTTTTGTATTTCAGGTTTTCACGTTACGAGAACTGCCAGGAAAAATCCAGAAAAATTATATAAAAAATCAGCGTCCCGGAAACTACCGGGCGTCCGAAGGACAGCCGGGGGGGGCCACCAGGGCTCCAGGCGCCCTGGCGGCGCGCCCCCCCTGGGCCCCGCCGGGGGGGCGCCTGGGCCCCCCGAAGCTTCCCCGATGCCCCCCTTTGGCATATATTTAAAGCGTCCTCCGAAACCCTCAGAACAGGAACTCTTTTCACGATCCCATCTCTGTTCCGCCGCCGCCGCCGCTTCCAAGATCGGGAGCACCAGGAGAACCCTTCCCGGCACCCTGCCGGAGGGAAGGATCACCACCGGGAGCTTCTCCACCACCATGGACGCCTCCCGGATGAGTCGTGAGTAGTCTCCCTTGGACCATGAGTCCATGACCAGTAGCTATGTGATGTTCTCCTCCCGTTCTTGTGCTTCACTAATTAGTCCTCGTGAGCTGCCCTACATGATCGAGGCATATATGTAATCCTTATGCTGTTGCTATGATGAGTTTGCTGGGATCCGATGGATTATGAGATTATGTTCAGATTGTTCTTGAGTAATATATTTGATTCACCTCTCTTATATTTATGTTCATAAGTAATTCTTGCATGTTCTACGTTGTTATTTATTGCTTTGGCCAAGTAGTAGGTAGTGACTCCAAGAGGGAACGTTATGCTTGATTGTGGGTTCATGCCCCTCGATGACTAGTTTGAGTGACAGAAACATGAGTCTAGGGGATGTGTTGTTGCCACAAGGGGGAAAACAACGGTGCTTGTGCCCGCGGGTGCAAGGATTGTTTACTTTACGCAAAGTTCTTTTAATGCAGTTGTCTGTTGCATTGAGTTGACACTATGGGTGGGACTCGCAACTTAATACCAGCGAGATGTTCTGGATAGATATCTCAAGGTGGATGATTAGTAGTAGATATTGATGGATTTCGGTCTACTTACTTTGGCGTACCGCCCATGCTTTGAACCTCAACCTTTCTTGCAATGTAGTCAGCATTGGTTTGCGTCCGTGGTCCTGTCAATTGCCCAGCTGTAATTCGTTTACCTCACATAGCTGTTTTATCGTCTTTTGGGAGAGAGAGACATCACTAGTGAACATCATGAGACTCCGGTCCATATTACCATCATTGATCACATCCGCTATTTACTTTTCGTTATTATTTACTATTGCAAACATTATCTATCACTACTATCATTTGCGTTTAATCCTTTGTGAACTACAAGGCCGGAGGGATTGACAACCTCTCTGTACTCGTTGGGAGCAAAGTTATTTGTATCTGTGTGCAGGTCCACGTTGATTGCTAATATCTGGCGCCGTAGCAGTTGACACCTACTTGTTGAACCTAGGAGTCTCTGGGGATTCGATCCTTGGCATCTTTGCTAAGGGAAAAACTTCCACAACACTGCATCTTACACCTTCCACTTTGGGTAACCAACGAGGGGTTAGAGGCCCATCATCGATCTCAAAACACACGATCTGTATAGCTAACTTGACTGTGATCTTCGACAATATTGCACACAGTTGGTTTCTTCCGCCGTGTGCACTATAGAGCGTAGAATTAATTATGACACTCGAGTGTCCATCGTCACCCTTCTGTGTAACTTTGACCTCATCACCCAAGGGTAAACTTATGACCGAAGTCATTCCACACTCTTTGTTTTTACAAAGCTTTTTGCCAATAAACGCCCATGATTTGTCCCTCTTCTAGCCGACGCGTGGCCAAACTAGCCGGGCGGGAAGCTTGCGCGGTAAAAATCATGGTAGCGCGGGAATAGGCTCTTCGAGCCCACGCCCGGGGTGCGGTGTTGTCAAGTGATACGTCTCCAACGTATCTATAATTTTTTATTGTTCCATGCTATTATATATTCTGTTTTGGATGTTTAATGGGCTTTATTATACACTTTTATATTATTTTTGGGACTAACCTATTAACCCAAGCCCAAGTGTAAATTGCTGTTTTTTTCCTATTTCAGTATTTCGCAGAAAAGGAGTATCAAACGGAGTCCAAACGGAATGAAACCTTCGGGAGAGTTATTTTTGGAACTGTATCTACACGCAAGACTTGGAGTTCACGCGAGGGAACGAAAGAGGTGGCCACAAGGGCAGGGGCGCGCCCCCCACCCTCGTGGGCCCCCTCTGACTCCCCCGGTGCCCCTCTTCCTCCTACATATATCCTTGTACCCTAAAAACATCGAGGCAACAGACGAAACCCTAATTCCATCGCCGCAACCTTCTGTTCCCGTGAGATCCCATCTTGGGGCCTGTTCTGGAGCTCCGCCGGAGGGGGGATTGATCACGGAGTGCTTCTACATCAACACCATAGCCTCACCAATGAGTTGTGGGTAGTTTACCACAGACCTTCGGGTCCATAGTTATTAGCTAGATGGCTTCTTCTCTCTCTTTGGATCTCAATACAAAGTTCTCCTCGATCTTCGAGGAGATCTATTTGATGTAATCTTTTTGCGGTGTGTTTGTCGAGATCCGATGAATTGTGGGTTTATGATCAAGATTATCTATGAACAATATTTGATTCTTCTCTGAAATCTATTATGTATGATTATAATATCCTTGCAAGTCTCTTCAAATTATTGGTTTGGTTTTGCCTACTAGATTTATAGTTCTTGCAATGGGAGAAGTGCTTGGCTTTGGGTTCAATCTTGCGGTGTCCTTTCCCAGTGACAGTAGGGGCAGCAAGGCACATATTGTATTGTTGCCATCGAGGATAAAAAGATGGGGTTTATATCATATTGCTTGAGTTTATCCCTGTACATCATGTCATCTTGCTTAAGGTGTTACTCTTTTCTTATGAACTTAATACTCTAGATGCATGCTGGATAGCGGTCTATGTGTGGAGTAATAGGAGTAGATGCAAAATCGTTTCGGTCTACTTGTTACGGATGTGATGCCTATATATAATGATCATGCCTAGATATTCTCATAACTATGCGCTTTTCTATCAATTGCTCGACAGTAATTTGTTCACCCACTGTAGAATTCTGCTATCATGAGAGAAGCCTGTGACGACCGGGTAATTAAGCTACAGTAACCCTCTGCTAATGATGTCGCGTCACCTCGGTTAATGTTGATAAACCCGCATCGGTCTGAAAACCAGTTCAAATTTAAAATAACATAAAATGGTAAAAGTTTTCAAACATTTTAAAAATAAAATGTTCATTGGGCTGCAAATATTCTCTAACTAATTGTCAAGTTTAAACCAACATTATTTGAATAATTAAAATGCTTTAACCTAATTAAATTTGGTCCAATAGCTTTTATTTAAACCCATTTATTGTAAACAAATATCTACACTAGTCAAAAATATATGTTTTGGAACTTACTGTGCTAGTACAACACACTACCTAGTATTTTGTGCCAAATACCATGTGTAAAAAAAAAAGTTCGTTGGAAGTGATAGGAAAATGCAAAACTGTTAGAAATATGAAAGCAGAAAAGACTATGTTAAAATGCTAACACAGCCCATCCAACCAATAGTGGCACAGCCCATCCAACCAATAGTGGCCCAGCCCACCTCCCCTCATCCCTTACCTCTCGCTACAAGGGCAGAGTGGTGCGTGGCGCACATCCAAGGCACCACGGTCGTGGATGTCGTCCATGTTGCCCCCCTGGACCTATAACCTTGTCCACCGAAACCCTAGCCCCCCTCTCGCCCGATCCCCTCCCTTTTCCTTGTCGTCTCCTCCTCCTCTGCTCGGAATCGAGCTGGGGACCGAGTGCGGTGACCGCGCTGTTCGCCGTCGTTGCCGCGGCCACCATCATCACCGTCGCTTGGGAGCATGCCGAGGGGATGCGACTTCATCGACTACATCGTCTTCGCCCTTTGGATCGAGCTGCACCGGACCAACGTCACTGGATCGACGCGTCTTCCTCGCCTACGGCCGCCGCTACCCTATGCCCGATCTACCTCACCGGAACTCCTCTGCCACGCCGGCCGCGTCCTTCGCCTCCCCCTATGAGCTCCTCTTCCAAAAACCCCCCTCTCCCCCTTTTGATTTCATCGCCGTAGCCGCCGTCCCCAAGTCCGTCCGAGCCGCCGCGTACTATGTGTAGTGATGTGCTGCTGCTTGGCCGCGACCGCCGCTCGCTTCCGGCTGCTGCGCTGCTGCCCTGTTTGTTGCTGTACTGCTGCTGCTCTTGCACCGCTGCTGTGCCCCCGGCCGCGCTCGCCGTGTGCCCTGGTGGCTGCTCGTGCATGGCCACGCCCATGCGCGTGCCGTGCAGCGCCGTGCCCTGCGCCTAGCTGGTGTGCATGTCGGTGCTGCTCTTCTGAATCTGCTGCTACTGTTGAATGCTAATGTTCATGCTGCTAGCTTTTCTAATTTTACAATGACTAAGCATCTAGACATTCCCTAAACAGCAGCTAAACAACTACTAACAGGAGCAAAAATAATATGAGTGGAGAGTATACTTGACAAACTCCATTTTATCCCATTGGAACAAATCCATTTGGTGCATGGATTAAATCCTAAAAAACTCACAAAATCCTATCTTTTGTTAAACTGAAACTAGTTTTAGTCCCTAGCATTGTGTGCGTGCTCTGTGTACGTGAGATGTGTGCCATGCTGTGTGTTGTGTGTGTGGCCATGTGCCCATGTGTGTGTATGGCCGGCTGGGTCTCTGGATGAGACCGGGTCCTATTTATGTTAGCAGCTAATTAGTAGTTAGGCTAATGTGTGATTAGGTGTAGTGTATGACATGTGGACCCTACTGTTAGATAAAAAGATAATTTAGATTAAAAATATCTAAGCCTATGACATGTGGGTCACATCTCTCCTTTTGACTAGTCAATTTGACTTGGTCAACCCGAATTAAATTAAATCCTGAAATTCTAGAATATTAACAAAACTTTGAAAATTAATATAAAATAATCCGTAACTCGGATGAAAATAATTTATATATGAAAGTTGTTCAGAACGACGAGACGAACCCGAATACGCGGTCCGTTCGTCCGCCACACATCTCTATCATACTGAACGTGCAACATTCCCCCTCCGTTTCATCTGCCCGAAAACGCGAAACACCGGGAATACTTTCCCGGATGTTTTTCATCCTTGCCAGTATCACCCCCTACTGCGTTAGGTCACACGTAGCACCGCGTATTTCCATGTTATGCTTTGTGTTCTATTGTTTGCTCTGTTATTTATTTGTTTCCCCTTCGTTGCTTATTTTCGGTAGACTCCGATACTGTGATAGACCCCGAGACCAATGATGCTTCGGTGTTCGACTACGGCTACGCTTCCGAAGATTCCTTTCGTCTGCAGAGCTTCCAGGCAAGCCCCCCCCCCCTTGATCACCAGATATCACCTATTCTCCTCCCTCTTACTCTTGCATTAGTTTACTACTGTTGTTGATTCGATAACTCCTATTCTGATGCATAGCCTGTCATTGTTGCTACCACTGTTGAGACCTTTACCTGTTATCCTAATGCTTAGTATAGGATGCTAGTATTCCATCAGTGGCCCTTCATTCTTGTCCGTCTGCCATGCTATACCATCGGGCCGTGATCACTCGGGTGGTGATCACGGGTATATACTATATACATACTTTACATACACATGATGATGATTCGGAGATGGGGGCTGAAGGGGCAGGTGGTTCCACCCAGGTAGTGGTGGGCCTGGGTTCCCGACAGCCCCCTGATGGTTACTTTGTGGCGGAGCGACAGGGCGGGTTGCGACCACCTAGGAGACAGGTGGGCCTAGCCCTGGTCGTTGTCCGCAATTATTTCATAATAACACGTTTAATGGGATCTTGGTATTTGATCTGAGTCTGGCCATTTGGTCTATACGCACTAACCAGCTGCGTGGGAACAGTTATGGGCACTCGACGCCGTGGTATCGGCCGAAGCCTTCTTGACGTCAGCGACTTAGCGGCGCGCGCCGGATTGGACTGGAAAAGCCTACTCTGGTATTAGGAGAGGCTAGGTCTGCTTACCGGCCGCCCTCACAACGTGCAGGTGTGCATTGGGCGATGGGCCCAGACCCTCGTGCGCTTAGGGTTTAGACCGGCGTGCTGACCTCTCTGTTGTGCTTAGGTAGGGCTGCGACGTGTTGATCTTCCGAGGCCGGGCATGACCCTGGAAAGTGTGTCCGGCCAAATGGGATCAAGCGTGCTGGGTTATGTGGTGCACCCCTGCAGTGAAGTTAATCTATTCGAATAGTCGTGTCCCTCGGTAAAAGGATGACCCGGAGTTGTACTCTGACCTCATGACAACTAGAACTGGATACTTAATAAAACACACCCAGACAAGTTCCAGATACAACCCGGTGATCGCTTTCTCACAGGGCGACGAGGGGAGGATCACCGGGTAGGATTATGCTATACGTTGTTACTCGGTGAACTTACCATCTATTCTATTCTACTGCTGCAAGACGAAGGCTGCGAGAAGCGAGGATACTTGTTACTTCCAGCTACTCTCTTCTTCTGCTGCAAGATGGACGTTGGACGTGGCTAGAAGCGTAGTCTTCGATTGGATTAGCTATCCCCATCTTATTCTGGCATTCTGCAGTTCAGTCCACAGATATTACCCCCCTTACACAGATATCATTGCATATGTAGTGTAGATCCTTGCTTGCGAATACTTTGGATGAGTACTCACGGTTGCTTTTCTCCCCCTTTTCCCCTTTTGTTCCTTCTTCTCGGATGACGCATCCAGATGGTGGAGTCCCGGACCCAGAGGATCCCGACGAGGTTTCTACGTGGATTTCGGCTTCGAGGAGTAGTTAGGAGGTCCCAGGCAGGAGGCCTTGCCTTTTCGATCGTTGTTATTTTTGTGCTAGCCTTCTTAAGGCAAACTTGTTTAACTTATGTCTGTACTCAGATATTGTTGCTTCCGCTGACTCTTGTGTTTTCGAGCTTATGTATTCGAGCCCTCGAGGCCCCAAGCTTGTAATATAAAGCTTGTATTATTTTAATTTGTGTCTAGAGTTGTGTTGTGATATCTTCCAGTGAGTCCCTGATCTTGGTCGTACACATTTGCGTGCATGATTAATGTACGGTCAAATCGGGGGTGTCACAAGTTGGTATCAGAGCCGACTGCCTGTAGGAATCCCCCTTTCCAACTCCTTGGCCGAAGTTGAGTCTAGTCTTTGAAAAAAAAATACTAACTTGTTGTGTGGCTTACGGGCCCACAACACCATTGGGTGGTATTAGTATCTTTTACTCCTTGTCTATACTCTGGGATTCTGATCTCTCTTCTATTCGGGATAAATGAATTTTACTAAATCTAACATTAGGATCTCGTTATCACTTTCACCCGGAGAGCACCATATTATCAATGATCGTCCGCTGCACCAGAAGACCCTGAAGATATTCTCCGCTGTTAACCCGAGAACTTGTGTTCATCGCCTTTGCAATTCACTGCCACCGATATATCCCTATGGATATCTGCATGCACTTGCCATTCTCATGATCATTGCTCGTCGCTCTTGTTGTTACAATATGCCTCGAAGTATTCTCCGTTGTTTCGAGAATCCTTTGAGTTTACTATCTTGTAGGTTTATTTCACATGAAAACCCTTACGGTTAATTCCTCACATTTATCGAGGAACCGTTCTTCTCAATTGTTCATGTGCCTCACAAAATTCTTCGGAATACTTTTCGATCTTTTGAAAATCCTCTGCAGCCTGCTACTCTTGAAATTCTTACCTGCTTGCATTATGGTTAATTCCATATGACTAGTAGTCTTCGTTAATATCCTTTGCCTTAGCCATTTTGAGCCTATTGATCCAATGTGTGTGTATGCACGCAATCATCAGGTTATCCTTTTAAAATTATCTTTCTGGCTCAGACGTCATTCCGGACATGAGTTGGTTCTCGGCAATTCAAACCTTTATTGATTGTCTAACTAAGTGTTTTCAATTTATCCATCCTTGATCAGAGCGTCTGCTTCTGATCCTTCGTTTTGGAAACCATAATTTCTTTCTATTTAAGCATCAGACTAATCAGGTGATTCTTGAATATGATGCCTCTGCATTCTTTCTTCCTCTGAGTGAGTACCAATACTCACATCAGCTACGTAGTGGATCGCCCGATCCATTGTTGGATTGTTATCCGACTGTATCCTTCATATACACTCACCTTTGTGAGTTCTTCCCCTGATACATAATGCCTTTGGTAAATTGTATCCTCTGCTTGGCCAACCATGCTCTGCTTTCGAGCATGTGTTTTTACTTTTGAAACTTGTGGTATATGTTACTAAGATGCCCGATGGGTTGAACCTATGCCTTCCGCTAATCCGTGAGAACCCGAAAGTTTTCACAAGTCATACTCTCCTGGTGTTCTACCTGATAAAATTCCAACACTACAGATTTGTCAAAAGCGAGAGGTGAATGAAATAATATGCATTGGAGAAATGGGAGTCGACCTTGAGCTTTTGTTCATGCCCATGGAAACGATGTAGACCGTCTCGGGAGCCTCTTGCAAAATGATTTTTCATCTAAATAATTCTTTCGGTGTCATAAATTTGATCCCTTGCAGTTATGGTTCCGGCCATCCTGTCCTTATTCAATATATCTGGAATAAATCCATTCCAGGCCTCGTCAATTTTGACAAGGTTATAGTATCTACTGTCATAGGTCAATGACCTAGTTCAACTTCTACTGTGTTCTACCTTCGAGTTTTACCCTCTGATATCTCGAGGATATCATGCCTTTGCACTACACCTTTTGAACTTTTGATGAAGTAATACCTTTGCTTGTCGTAAACACTCTACGGGTTCTAGGTTGCCGTCAACCGAGGACACCGTTTAGTAAATCAAATCCGCTCTAAAAATTCAACACCCCTAGTAGATGTTACTGGGAAATTTTTAAACTCAATCTGGTTTATTCCTAGACTACCGGGTACGTCCCTTGTCTAGCTATCCTTGACTGTGCTACCTCGTCCTTCTTTGGTGCACGAATTCTTCAGAGATTGAGCATAACTTACGTCGAGCTTTCAACATCTGGTTGCTTGTTCAGTAAGGCAACTTCTATTCCAAGCTTGCATCTTATATATTGATCCTATAACTTGCCACTTCGTCATTCCCTTGCTTGTTACCGTTGTTGTTTGATTGCATCCTCTTGAAACCTCCCGGCAGATGTGTCGGATCATCTTCAACACTTTGACTTCTTCTAAGATGCCAATTGTGTTCATGATGAGAAATACTCTCCTTGCCCTCGATGATTTTCATAATCATCGGCAATACCCTTGACTTCCTTTCATCGCGAACTTGTCCACATTATTGATACAACTTGCTCTCCAACTAGTGTTGTGTTCTGGATTGAAGTATTACTGTCTTTTATGTCGAGGATGTTGTGTGGATTGCCCCACCTCTTAGAAATTCTTGGTATGAAGATACATTTCATCACCACCATTCTTCCTTGGTCCCCGTGTTGTTTTTAACCGGGATACCAATATGCTAACGATGCTGCTTGAATTCTGTACTTCTAAAATCCCTATTGCTTTGAAGTTAACGATCGACAGTTCGTTCTTAGACTGTTGGTTATTGAGTCATCACTCTAACAATGATCTTGCTGCCTAAGGTCATATTTCGGGCACACCTTTCACCCAATGATTAATGGTGTATGTTTTTCTCGAGCATACAACGTTATATCATTTGAATTGATAAGTGTCATCCTCTTGTTCACATTATTGTGGAAATACCTCCGTTTGGAATACTCGATGGATTGTCGCCGAGCCCATCAGCCACCTCCTCATCCTCTCCTTGGTATAATGATGAACTATTGTTTCAGGAACCCGCTCCCATAGTTCATTTCCCGAGAATCTTGCAATGACATTCCATCGATTTGTGTTGCACCTTTTCTTCTCGAACATCCTGAGTCTGAGGTATCATGACACCAATCGGATCTGAATCTCGGTCAGATATGATGGTTGGGACAACTTTCCAAGAGTTATAATGTTGGTCCTTTGATGACCCGGTAATATGATGTCATGCCTAGCACCCTGGCTGGAGGACCCATCATTATAATTTCTTTTGCAAGGATAGCCATTCTTCTGGGAGGAGATTGTAAGACTTATTTTATAAATTGCTCCTGATGGATCATTTGTGTATGCAAAGTCTGCCCCTTGATTGAAACATCATATCATTGCTACCTCGAAGCATGACAATGATACCCCGCTCATCAACAAGAACATTGGAGACGTGATGCTAAGTGTTTCTTGGTCAGTTATCCAAACACCATTGTATGGGTAACATCTTGATTAATCCTTGCCTCTTTATCTGAATGGTTGGGTACTTTCTCTCCTATCATGTATGCCATGTTCTGCTTGTCGATGGGAAGGATATACTCCTATTCATTGTGTTTAAACACATTTTCCTTTCCATTGGTTTGTTTAAGCTGATGATCACATTTTCCTTTCCATTGGTTTGTTTAACCTTCTTGTGATCTACATATAACCTAAGCAGTAATAATTTTCTGCTTATGTTAACACCTCGATGTACCACTCTGACGGTAAGACCGTGATTCTATGGTTGATAACATTCCGGTAACCACCGAAGGACTAGAACTCTGCCTACAGGTCCGCCTCGTTACAATGAGCAAGAAAATGGTTCTCTTCGTTCCTCGTCCTAGGTACCGACATTGTTGGCGACATAGCTGACAAGCTATCCACTGAGTTGCCTCCCTCTCGAGGCTGTGCAAGATGTCACCACCCTTCTTGCTTTCAGTCCACATGGTGGACCCAAAACCCACAGGTCCACTGGATCGAAACCTGACTCTTCTTTACAACCTGAATTCTATGGTATCCTTGGCACCTGGCTTCGATGTGATTCACGAGCTAAATTCTACTATGTTTCATCCTGGTATCAAACACCATGTTATTCTCGTTGTTCAAGCCCCCATTCCAGCTGCTGTCTAGGCATCGAATGATTGCCTACCCATTGAAACTTTGGTACCAACGTATATTGCACTCAATGAATTCACTGAAATGCAACTCGTGGGGTACCTCGTGTATTTCCCATTGAGTTCACCGTCAGATGCCAACGTTGTGGAGATGCGTTCTTCCAGAGTTTTTCCCCTGGCCGCGTTCGTAGGACGATGGAGATCCCGAAGAAAGGATGACGACTTGATCACGATGACTTGAAGCAGAGAAATGAAGACTTCAACGAAAGGGATCAACCCCTTTGAAAGGGCAGCCAAGACCGAGAAGACTCGTTAGGTTTTCGCTACCAGCACTCCCCCCCCCCTTACTCCACCGCTTAAATCTCGGGACGAGATTTCTTGTAGTGGAGGAGAATTGTGACGACCGGGTAATTAAGCTACAGTAACCCTCTGCTAATGATGTCGCGTCACCTCGGTTAATGTTGATAAACTCGCATCGGTCTGAAAACCAGTTTAAATTTAAAATAACATCAAATGGTAAAAGTTTTCAAACATTTTAAAAATAAAATGTTCATTGGGCTGCAAATATTCTCTAACTAATTGTCAAGTTTAAACCAACATTATTTGAATAATTAAAATGCTTTAACCTAATTAAATTTGGTCCAACAGCTTTTATTTAAACCCATTTATTTTAAACAAATATCTACACTAGTCAAAAATATATGTTTTGGAACTTACTGTGCTAGTACAACACACTACCTAGTATTTTGTGCCAAATACCATGTGTAAAAAAAAAGTTCGTTGGAAGTGATAGGAAAATGCAAAACTGTTAGAAATATGAAAGCAGAAAAGACTATGTTAAAAGGCTAACACAGCCCATCCAACCAATAGTGGCCCAGCCCATCCAACCAATAGTGGCCCAGCCCACCTCCCCTCATCCCTTACCTCTCGCTACAGGGGCAGAGTGGTGCGTGGCGCACATCCAAGGCACCACGGTCGTGGATGTCGTCCATGTCGCCCCCCTGACCTATAACCTTGTCCACCGAAACCCTAGCCCCCCTCTCGCCCGATCCCCTCCCTTTTCCTTGTGGTCTCCTCCTCCTCTGCTCGGAATCGAGCTGGGGACCGAGTGCGGTGACCGCGCTGTTCGCCGTCGTTGCAGCGGCCACCATCATCACCGTCGCTTGGGAGCATGCCGAGGGGATGCGACTTCATCGACTACATCGTCTTCGCCCTTTGGATCGAGCTGCACCGGACCAACGTCACTGGATCGACGCGTCTTCCTCGCCTACGGCCGCCGCTACCCTATGCCCGATCTACCTCACCGGAACTCCTCTGCCACGCCGGCCGCGTCCTTCGCCTCCCCCTGTGAGATCCTCTTCCAAAAACCCCCTCTCCCCCTTTTGATTTCATCGCCGTAGCCGCCGTCCCCAAGTCCGTCCGAGCCGTCGCGTACTATGTGTAGTGCTGTGCTGCTGCTTGGCCGCGACCGCCGCTCGCTTCCGGCTGCTGCGCTGCTGCCCTGTTTGTTGCTGTACTGCTGCTGCTCTTGCACCGCTACTGTGCCCCCGGCCGCGCTCGCCGTGTGCCCTGGTGGCTGCTCGTGCATGGCCACGCCCATGCGCGTGCCGTGCAGCGCCGTGCCCCGCGCCTAGCTGGTGTGCATGCCGGTGCTGCTCTTCTGAATCTACTGCTGCTGTTGAATGCTACTGTTCATGCTGCTAGCTTTTCTAATTTTACAATGACTAAGCATCTAGACAGTCCATAAACAGCAGCTAAACAACTACTAACAGGAGCAAAAATAATATGAGTGGAGAGTATACTTGACAAACTCCATTTTATCCCATTGGAACAAATCCATTTGGTGCATGGATTAAATCCTAAAAAAATCACAAAATCCTATCTTTTGTTAAACTGAAACTAGTTTTAGTCCCTAGCATTGTGTGCGTGCTCTGTGTACGTGAGATGTGTGCCATGCTGTGTGTTGTGTGTGTGGCCATGTGCCCATGTGTGTGTATGGCCGGCTGGGTCTCTGGATGAGACCGGGTCCTATTTATGTTAGCAGCTAATTAGTAGTTAGGCTAATGTGTGATTAGGTGTAGTGTATGACATGTGGACCCTACTGTTAGATAAAAAGATAATTTAGATTAAAAATATCTAAGCCTATGACATGTGGGTCACATCTCTCCTTTTGACTAGTCAATTTGACTTGGTCAACCCGAATTAAATTAAATCCTGAAATTCTAGAATATTAACAAAACTTTGAAAATTAATATAAAATAATCCGTAACTCGGATGAAAATAATTTATATATGAAAGTTGTTCAGAACGACGAGACGAACCTGATTACGCGGTCCGTTCGTCCGCCACACATCTCTATCATACCGAACGTGCAACATTCCCCCTCCGTTTCATCTGCCCGAAAACGCGAAACACCGGGAATACTTTCCCGGATGTTTTTCATCCTTGCCAGTATCACCCTCTACTGCGT
Source organism: Secale cereale (assembly GCA_902687465.1). Taxonomy (NCBI): domain Eukaryota; kingdom Viridiplantae; phylum Streptophyta; class Magnoliopsida; order Poales; family Poaceae; genus Secale; species Secale cereale. The sequence goes on from LR738712.1 coordinate 607,630,789, forward strand.
TAGGTCACACGTAGCACCGCGTATTTCCATGTTATGCTTTGTGTGCTATTGTTTGCTCTGTTATTTATTTGTTTCCCCTTCGTTGCTTATTTTCGGTAGACTCCGATAATGTGATAGACCCCGAGACAAATGATGCTTCGGTGTTCGACTACGGCTACGCTTCCGAAGATTCCTTTCGTCTGTAGAGCTTCCAGGCAAGCCCCCCCCCCCTTGATCACCAGATATCGCCTATTCTCCTCCCTCTTACTCTTGCATTAGTTTACTACTGTTGTTGATTCGATAACTCCTATTCTGATGCATAGCCTGTCATTGTTGCTACCACTGTTGAGACCTTTACCCGTTATCCTAGTGCTTAGTATAGGATGCTAGTATTCCATCAGTGGCCCTTCATTCTTGTCCGTCTGCCATGCTATACCATCGGGCCGTGATCACTTGGGTGGTGATCACGGGTATATACTATATACATACTTTACATACACATGATGATGATTCGGAGATGGGGGCTGAAGGGGCAGGTGGTTCCACCCAGGTAGTGGTGGGCCTGGGTTCCCGACAGCCCCCTGATGGTTACTTTGTGGAGGAGCGACAGGGCGGGTTGCGACCACCTAGGAGACAGGTGGGCCTGGCCCTGGTCGTTGTCCGCGGTTATTTCATAATAACACGTTTAACGGGATCTTGGTATTTGATCTGAGTCTGGCCATTTGGTCTATACGCACTAACCAGCTGCGTGGGAACAGTTATGGGCACTCGACGTCGTGGTATCAGCCGAAGCCTTCTTGACGTCAGCGACTTAGCGGCGCGCGCCGGATTGGACTGGAAAGCCTACTCTGGTATTAGGAGAGGCTAGGTATGCTTACCGGCCGCCCTCGCAACGTGCAGGTGCGCATTGGGCGATGGGCCCAGACCCCCGTGCGCTTAGGGTTTAGACCGGCGTGCTGACCTCTCTGCTGTGCTTAGGTAGGGCTGCGACGTGTTGATCTTCCGAGGCCGGGCATGACCCTGGAAAGTGTGTCCGGCCAAATGGGATCAAGCGTGCTGGGTTATGTGGTGCACCCCTGCAGGGAAGTTAATCTATTCGAATAGCCGTGTCCCTCGGTAAAAGGACGACCCGGAGTTGTACTCTGACCTCATGACAACTAGAACTGGATACTTAATAAAACACACCCAGACAAGTTCCAGTTACAACCCGGTGATTGCTTTCTCACAGGGCGACGAGGGGAGGATCGCCGGGTAGGATTATGCTATACGTTGTTACTCGGTGAACTTACCATCTATTCTATTCTACTGCTGTGTAATGCCCAGGATGGAGTTATACCTCCTACGTGTCGAGCCACGACTAAAAGGCATAAATCCATCCTAGAATGATCTCAAGTTCGGTAATCTTTGCACAACTCATGTAAAAGAGGGGATAGTAAACAGAAAATAGTTGGCTTACACTCGCCACGTCACAGAATTACAGTACAAGTCTCAAACATCATACATTAAGAACATCACACCCCTCTAAGGGCAAAAGCCAAATGTCAAAGTACCAAACTTAGATAAAAAAACCACAGGCGGATCGAATCCTAGTAAGAGTCTCCACTACTGATCATCCGGGTAACGCACATAGTACCGACTACGCTCCTCGTCGTACTCCCAATCCAGCTCGGTGCCATCACCTGGATAGCTCACAGCTGGACCTGCATTTGGTGTGTGAAGTAACTGTGAGCCACAGAGGACTCAGCAATCCCGTCTCCGGGTAACAAGACTATCTAAGCCTTTGGGTGAGGATAAGGCTGAAGAAAAGAATAAGTGTTTGCAGCAGCAACTAGCAACTAGCTTACGTGAGTGAGAGCGAGAAGAGAAAACCTCGGCGAGAAGTGATCACGAAGTGATCCTAGCTACAAGCTAAAAAAACATAACCCCTCCGTGTTCAACTCCCGAATCCCTATTCGGAAATTGACAGTCACGGAACACACGCTGGTAGTGTATTAGAAACATTGTGTCAAGTTATCTACAACCGGAATTAACAAGCTCCCATCTGCCACATAACCACGGGCACGGCTTTCGAAAGTTCAAACCCTGCAGGGGTGTTCCAACTTGACCCACGATCCGCGGAGTCGCAACTCCAAAGTGGGAAGACCCGAGTATCCTCGGAATCCCGTGCTCAAGATATACCGAGCTAAGGTAAGGCTAATCCAGCAAATCCTCCCGGCGTGCCGACACCCTGATAGTAGCCGCGCGTATCTAGTCTCAGGCCACGACCGGATGAGCACAGCGTACAGTGGCCGAAATACCCAAGTTGCCAAGGGGGGCCCCGCACACGACTCTAGTTTGGACCAACACTCAAATCTAGCACTGGCCCAGGGGGGTTGAATTAATTAAGCCTCGGGTTAATTACTCCCTCGGAAAGTTTTAGTTGTTTAGGCGAATAGTACCAATGTTGGGACTTGCTGGAAAAGACTTAGCACTTAGTGGTTTATCGAGGGGGTCCCATACACCCCAACCGTGTTAGGAACGCATAATCAAGGAACATAATACCGGCTTATACGGATCCTAACGGCATGAGTGGAACAAATCACCAAGCAAAAGGCTTAGCCTTCCACCCTTGCCAATATATAGATGATTTCATTTTAAGCAATTATATAGTGTGATATAACCCAACCAAACTTCAACATGAAGCAAGCATCTTCGATCTTCACCTGCAACTAGCAATGCTATAAGAAGGGCTGAGCGAAGCGTACTTAGCCAAGCAACGGTTTGCATAGGTAGGTTGGTTAAACATGGCAATTGGTTACAAGTAGGAGGCTGACAAGAAGATCATGGGCATCGAGGCAAAACTATAGATCGAGACTATTAGCAATAGGCAAAGATAGTAATGTTATCGGGGTTCGGTCATCTTGCCTGAAGAGAAGTCGTTCGGATCGAAAGAAGGGTCCTCGTGCTCAACCTCGTTGGAAACCTCGTGCTCGTACTCGAACTCAGACACTGCTTCCGGCTCTAAACAAAACAATCACACCAAGCACAAATCAATAAGATGCAATGCGCACTCGAAAAAGATGGATGCATGATGGATGCACTAAGGATGCACATGGAGCACGTAAAATATCACTCAAGCAAAACACCTCAAAACATGATAACAATCTGATATTATTAATCTACACAGAAAATCAATCAAGTTTGATATAAGATTCGCTGAAACCGGAGTTACGGGCTAAAAGTTATGCCCGAAACAAGATTTGAGCGAAAGCTGAAAATTACAGCATCATAGCAACTTCGGAGCTCAAAATAATTAAGCTACAGCACTCAAATATCATGGAAAAGGACATGAACACAAACTAGACATATAGTACAGCAACTAAGTCCAAAGGTGCACTCCAACGGAGCCACGGATCAATAGCAATTATCTTGGACATATTGAACTTGACAATAAAATTCTGGCAGCAGAATTTTATTGAAACTTTGGAGCAAAAGATAAACATGCTACAGCCACTTAAATGGACATGTGAGGACATGAATGGAAAGACAACAATATATACTACAAGGAACAATCAAGATCCACTCCAAAACTAACATGCTTTGTCCTAGAACATCACACGAACATGGCATCGGAACGTTACAGATTTCAGACTTAGTGAAAAACCACTAAGTCCTAAAACAGCAATATCATCATGGCATATAAAAGAGCATGTTTAAGTCACCTCGAAACTAAACATGGCAAGAGGTAAGCACCTCATCAAAATACACATGAAGGTGATCCCGAAACACACAAGCATGCATCAATGAGGTGAACACAACGATTGCAACGAGCTCAACAAGATGGCATTTCATAACAAGTGAAATAACATCACAGCCACATGGCACTTTGCAACGATGATAACAAGGCAATAATAAATCTACCATGCAACCTATCACATACAACACGTAGATCGTGGCAAGACGAACACGTGGACATGTCATTTGCATCATTTGGACAAACGAGCTAAAAGATATCACATGGCAAAGGTGGCACAAAAACAACACATAGGAGCAGTTTATATCATGATGCACTCTTGCAACAGCAAAACAAGCACCTAGATGATCTCTAACAAGCATGCCAACAACAGGTAAAACGTAGAGCACGTCTCCACGAACGTCTGGACATGCTACACGCGCAAAACGGAGCAGCAGGCAAAAAGTTAGAGCAGGTCAAACATTGCATCAGAGAACAATTAACAGGGACTTAGTGAATTAGAGGTCAACCTAGACAGATCTGGAAAAAAAAGGCTCGGGCCGGCTGATCTGCAGCGGCGGCGGCCCAGTGGTGCGGAGGGAGCCCGCGGGGGCGCGCGGTGCGGGCCCGGCGAGGCGGTCGCGGGGCGGAAAGGCGGGCGTGGCCTCGCGGCTGGCCCGAGAGGAGAGACGGGCGGCTGGGCTGCGGTGGAGGCGAGGCGGCCCGCTCGGGCGCGGCTGCGGCCCGCGGAGAAGAACGGCGAAGTGGGGACCGGGCTCCCTGGCGATGTACGGGCCCTGGAGCGATCGATCGATCCAGCGAAGGGCTCGGGCCTCGGGGCGATGGATCGAAAGGATCCAGGCGGCTGGTGCGGTCGATCCCCAGGCACAGCGAGCGTTGACTCGAGGGGGGGTTCGACGGGATCTGGCGACGGGACGGACCCAGCGAAGTTTGCGGCGGCGGTCGGCTGGACGACCGGCCGGCGCGATTTCTGGACGAGGGGACTGGGTGAGCACGGAAAAAGAGGAGGGGAAAGGATCTAGAGGATAGGGATGCCCAAAATGGACATAGGGGTGCCTAAATATAGCAGTTTTTAGGGTTAGGAGGGAATTTAGGGGCGCTAGGAGCCCTCCGATCGCGATCCGACGGATCCGATCGCGGGGGTAGATTTAAAAGGCCTAGGAGGAGATAAAAGACTGTAGTAGGGGTGTTTCTGGAACACGAAGTGAAGGCACTTCGGACCCACACGTACAACGGATGGAAAAACCAACGGAGTCCAAACGAGACGAGACTTGAGAGGCAGGTTGCACACAACAAAACAACAACACACACAACAACCTCGCGGCACACCGGTAACGTTACACGCCCAAACAACAAAGTAGGCCTACGGGACGTCACGGACACGTGAGGGAGCTCCGGAACGCGAAACGGACAACGGGAAGAAACACGCGGAACCGGATGCAACCGACAACACAAATGCAATGCGATGCACATGTCTACATGATATGAATGAATGCCACACACTCACACAACAAAACGACGAAAGCCCGAAAGACAAAGAACCCGGAATGGAAATAGATGAAGCCGGAGATATATTATATGCCCAAAAGGGAAAGTATTACATCCGGGGCATTACAAACTCTCCTCTACTACAAAAAGATCTCGTCCCGAGATCTAGGACTGGAAAAAGGAAGGGTACTCGGAACGAAGATGATCTTCTCGTTCCCAAGTAGCTTCTCGGTCGGTGTGATGTGACCACTTGACTTTCAGAAATTTGATGGACTTGTTGCGGGTCTTGCGTTCTGTTTCTTCGAGAATAGCAACAGGATGCTCTCGGTAGGACAGGTCTTGTTGAAGATCGATTTCTTCAAACGGAATCATGCGCTCAGGTGCCTTGAAGCATTTGCGAAGTTGAGACACATGGAAGACATCATGAACATTTGCAAAGTTTGGAGGGAGCTCAAGTTGATAGGCTAGGTCGCCCCTCTTGCCAAGAATCTTGAAAGGCCCGACGTATCTAGGAGCAAGTTTTCCTTTGATACCGAATCTTTGGGTTCCTTTCATCGGAGAAACTCGGAGATAGACATGATCACCGATGTCGAAAGCCAAATCACGATGCTTGCCGTCATTGTAGCTCTTCTGATGCGACTGAGCGGCCTTGAGATTCTCACGTATGACTTTGCACATTTCTTCGGCTTCTGAGATCAAGTCATTGCCAAGGAGTTGGCGTTCGCCTGTTTCAGACCAGTTGAGAGGGGTACGGCACTTTCTGCCATAAAGAATTTCAAACGGTGCTTTGCCTGCACTTGCTTGAAAGCTGTTGTTGTAAGAGAACTCGGCAAATGGAAGGCAGTCTTCCCATTTCATGCCGAAGGAGATGACACGGGCTCTGAGCATATCTTCTAGAATCTGATTCACACGCTCGACTTGACCACTAGTCTGAGGGTGAAAAGCAGTGCTGAACCTGATCTTAGTGCCCATGGCGGACTGAAAGGAGTCCCAGAACCTTGATGTGAACAAGCTTCCACGGTCTGAGGATATCACTTGAGGAATGCCATGTAGGGACACAATTCTGGAAGTGTACAGCTCTGCAAGTTGAGCTGCATTGATTGATTCCTTGACTGGAAGAAAGTGAGCGACTTTGGTAAGCTTGTCAATCACCACAAAGATAGCATCATTTCCTCGCTTGGATTTAGGAAAGCCAGTGACGAAGTCCATTTCAATGTGGTCGAACTTCCACTCGGGAATAGGAAGAGGTTGGAGAAGACCGGCTGGACGTTGATGTTCTGCTTTCACTCTTCTGCATACATCACATTCATTCATGAATTGGGCAATCTCCCTTTTCATGCGTGTCCACCAGTAAGACTGCTTGAGATCTTGATACATCTTGGAACTGCGAGGATGAATGGAAAGGAGAGAATCATGAGCTTCTTCCATTATGAGCTTCCTGAGATCACCTTTGGGAACAACGAGTCTGTCCTCGAAGAACAAGGTATCTCTCTCATCAACACGGAAGCACTTGTATTTTGGAGTGCCCTTTGCAATCCCATGTTTCACCTTCTTCACCATGGTATCACTGAGCTGGGCCTCACGGACTTGATCTTCCAAGGTAGGAGCAATTTGGAGATTTGCAAGAAAACCCTGCGGAACAACTTGGAGGTTGAGCTTCCTGAATGCTTCACAAAGCTCAGGCTGGTACGGCTTGATAAGAAGGCTGTTGCAATATGCCTTTCTGCTCAACGCATCTGCAATCACATTCGCCTTGCCAGGAGTGTATTCAATGCTGGGATTGTACTCTTGGATCATTTCAACCCAACGAGTCTGGCGGAGGTTCAGATGCGGCTGTGTGAAGATGTACTTCAAGCTCTTGTGATCAGTGAAGATGTCGACCTTTCTGCCCAACAACAGATGTCTCCACGTAATCAGAGCATGTACCACAGCTGCTAGCTCGAGATCATGTGTGGGATAGTTCTTCTCACTTGTCTTGAGCTGACGAGAAGTGTATGCCACAATTCTCTTATCTTGCATAAGCACACCACCAAGACCTTGAAGAGAAGCATCGCAGAATACTTCATAGGGCTTGGATTCATCCGGAGGAGTTAGAACTGGAGCGGAGACAAGCTTATCTTTCAGGGTTTTGAATGCCACTTCACACTCTGGAGACCAAAAGTATTTGACATTCTTCTGAAGCAGGTTGGAAAGAGGCTTGGCAATCTTGGAGAAGTTCTCCACAAACCTTCTGCAATAGCTGGCAAGACCCAGAAAACTGCGGAGCTGCTTGACGTTCTGAGGAGCTTCCCAGTTGACAATTGCTTCAACTTTCTCGGGATTAACCGCAATGCCGTGAGCTGAGATAATGTGGCCCAGCTACAAAACCTTATTGAGCCAAAACTCGCACTTGGAGAACTTGGCATAGAATTTATGCTCTCGGAGTCGATCAAGAACCAGACGCAAGTGCTTTTCGTGATCTTCTTCATTCTTGGAAAACACCAGAATATCATCCAGATACACAAGCACAAACTCGCCAGTATAGGGGTTGAAGATGTAATGCATCATCCTTGAAAAGGTAGGAGGAGCATTGGCGAGACCGAAGGACATGACGGTATACTCGTATGAACCGTAGCTCGTTCTGAAGGCCGTCTTGGGAATGTCTTCCTCGCGAATGCGGATTTGATGATAACCCATTCGGAGGTCAAGCTTAGAGAACACTTTAGCTCCTTTGAGCTGCTCAAAGAGTTCGTTGATGTTGGGGAGCGGATACTTATTCTTAATCGTCTTCTTGTTCAATGGCCGGTAGTCAACACAGAGACGCTCTGTGCCATCTTTCTTCTTGACAAATAAGACACCATAGCCCCACGGAGACGTACTAGGCCTGATGAGACCCATACTCTCCTGCTTATCAACCTGCTTCTTCAATTCCTTCAATTCATCCGGAGAGAGCTTGTATGGACGCCGGCATGCTGGCTCAGTACCCGGCTCGAGTTCAATGACAAACTCCACCTGACGGTGTGGAGGCAAGCCTGGAAGTTCTTCAGGAATGACGTCTTGATATTCGTTCACCACTGGAATTTGATTTATGGCATTAATTACGCCCTTATCATTAAGAGAGAAAAGCCGAATGGTATTATCCCTGGAGGCGAAGATAATCACATCTTCATCAGAATGAGTCAACTTGACTTCCTTCTGTGCACAATCAATATGAGCATCATGGTGAGAAAGCCAATCCATTCCGAGGATGAGGTCAATGTCAGAATGACCAAGAACCACCGGATTAGCCAGAAATCGATAATCACCCATGCGGATAGAAACATTTGGAACAAAGTTGTTGGAGTTCATGAGCAAACCCGGAGAAAGCACAGACATCGGACTCGGCAAAGCTTGCAATGGCATATCATGTGACAATGCAAAAGGTCTTGACATGAAAGAATGTGAAGCACCTGAATCGAACAAAACTTTAGCAGGGATAGAGTTCACTGAGAGGTTACCCAAAATGACATCAGAAGAGTTCTCCGCTTCAGCTGCACTCATCAGATTGACCCTTGCAGACTTTGGATCATGCTTGACAATAGCTGAACTCACAGGCGGAGGAGGAGGAAGACGCTTCGGATTCGGACAACGGTTGGCATAATGACCCTTCTGGCCACACTTGTTGCACACCACTTCAGAGAGAGGACGGAAATGAGAGCCACTGGACTTGGAGCCTTGAGACTGAAACTGCTTCTTCGACTGGTTGCTCGGGTTGGGTGGGTGCGAGAAACCACGACCACTAGAGTTCTTGTTGTTGGAGTTGTTGAAGTTGTTGGAGTTGTTGTATGGAGCTCGAATTACTGGAGGAGGAGGAAGCCAGAATTTCTGATGCTTCGAGACCATCTGAGACGATGAGGAAGAGTGAACGGCATCTCGAATTCTCTTCTTAGAAGCCTCCATCTTAAGCTGAGCTGCTTCTTGTTTCAAAGCCATGTTATAGAACTTGTCGAATTCATCGGGCTCGAACAAAGTGAGAGCAAGCTGAAGTTCATCTTTGAGACCTCCACGGAACTGATAGATTTTACTCTTGGCATCAGGAATGTCTTGCTTAGCATAGCGAGCGAGGTTTTGGAACTTGACATTATACTGATAGACTGTCATGGAGCCCTGCTTGAGGTTGCGGAATTGCTCACGCATACCCTCGATGACACTTGTTGGAATGTGGTGCGAACGGAAATCCTTACAGAAATTCTCCCAAGAGATCACTTGACCCGGCCTGGAGTCTTTGTACTGCTGCCACCAGTCAGCTGCTTGATCTTTCAGTTGGAAGGCTGCAAACTTCACATAATCATCTTCCTTCACGTTACTGCACTCAAAATGCTTCTTTATGTCGGTCAACCAATCCTCAGCATCAAGAGGGTCGACACAGTAACTGAAAGCTTTAGGATTGTTAGCCAGGAACTGGTTGAGGGTAGCATGGTGCTGCTGGAAGAAGTTGCCTTGGTTCCCTGGAACACCCTGATTAGCTTGCATAGTTTGCATCTGCTGCATCATCTGCATCATCAACTGAGTGTTCTGGGCAGTAGTCTGCATAATTGCTCTCCAAGCCTCAGGCGGAGGAGGAGGGGAAGGAGGACGTTCTGGAACCTCTTCACCCTCTGGGTTAGCATTCGGAACCCTTTTCGGAGCCATCCTGTAAGAGATGACCACGAATCAGCAATTGATTGACAAAAGGTATAAGCTGAATCAATGGCATGAATTGCAACAAGTCTTCACAATAATCATTCGAACAATAAGAACGAATGAAATCATCCGAACTAGAGGAACGAATGATATTCTCAGTTAAATGATAACATCAGTCTTCACGAGAAGCCACATAGGGGACAAAATGAAAATAAGAAAAACAACAAGGTACGGACGGGAACAAACACAAGAGAGGAGTTTCGTTCTAACATCTTTGTGTTGAAAGCATATGAACGCGTTACGAAAAGGTTTTGCAATCCCCGGATCAGCATAGCCAAGGACCCTTTAAGATGTAACTCCTGATAGTAACATCGGTCATATAACCCCTTCACTCAATGTCGAACCCCGAACTCACTAACCTGCATTCGTTGGAAGAATGCCTACGATCTACTGGATAAAACCCACCTATAGATTTCCGAAAGATTCCAGTTATGCAATCAGGTGTTGGGGATACACGGGAAGCACCGCGCAATCAACTCTAACCTACATCCAGGTGTATCCATCCTTCAACACATAACCAGTCTTTCTCGGAAACTGTGTACCTTGGACCTTCGAAAAAGCATCCACTATAACAAGTTATGGCAATACTCCCGAACTACCTCCCCAGTACTGGGTGATGTCGGGGTTATCTTGCCACTGGCCGTATAGGGGAGATTTTCGATGTCGGTCGTCTTAAGTATTTAGTACTGCCGCGATATGCTTGTGTCAATGATACCCCGAAGCTCAACTCCTCGGTAACAGGAGGCATCGAGAACAATATCCTTGTCACAAGAACATCGAAACAATCCCAGAATACTCGCGGGATTCCAAAAAAAAATTTGTGCAATTTTTGAAGATAGGAGAGACAAGAGTAGTCGTCAGGAGTCCTCACCAGAGAGAAAGGGGATGAGAAGCAAAGAAATCCTACTCTCCGATATAATATAGGACTCAAAAAGTTTTTAGTGTGTGCCTAGACTCGACCGTCAACGATTCGATCAAACAGTGGGGGCTCCTAGGTCGGAGAAGGCTCTGATACCAACTTGTAATGCCCAGGATGGAGTTATACCTCCTACGTGTCGAGGCACGACTTAAAGGCATAAATCCATCCTAGAATGATCTCAAGTTCGGTAATCTTTGCACAACTCAGGTAAAAGAGGGGATAGTAAACAGAAAATAGTTGGCTTACACTCGCCACGTCACAGAATTACAGTACAAGTCTCAAACATCATACATTAAGAACATCACAACCCTCTAAGGGCAAAAGCCAAATGTCAAAGTACCAAACTTAGATAAAAAAACCACAGGCGGATCGAATCCTAGTAAGAGTCTCCACTACTGATCATCCGGGTAACGCACATAGTACCGACTACGCTCCTCGTCGTACTCCCAATCCAGCTCGGTGCCATCACCTGGATAGCTCACAGCTGGACCTGCATCTGGTGTGTGAAGTAACTGTGAGCCACAGAGGACTCAGCAATCCCGTCTCCGGGTAACAAGACTATCTAAGCCTTTGGGTGAGGATAAGGCTGAAGAAAAGAATAAGTGTTTGCAGCAGCAACTAGCAACTAGCTTACGTGAGTGAGAGCGAGAAGAGAAAACCTCGGCGAGAAGTGATCACGAAGTGATCCTAGCTACAAGCTAAAAAAACATAACCCCTCCGTGTTCAACTCCCGAATCCCTATTCGGAAATTGACAGTCACGGAACACACGCTGGTAGTGTATTAGAAACATTGTGTCAAGTTATCTACAACCGGAATTAACAAGCTCCCATCTGCCACATAACCGCGGGCACGGCTTTCGAAAGTTCAAACCCTGCAGGGGTGTTCCAACTTGACCCACGATCCGCGGAGTCGCAACTCCAAAGTGGGAAGACCCGAGTATCCTCGGAATCCCGTGCTCAAGATATACCGAGCTAAGGTAAGGCTAATCCAGCTAATCCTCCCGGCGTGCCGACACCCTGATAGTAGCCGCGCGTATCTAGTCTCAGGCCACGACCGGATGAGCACAGCGTACAGTGGCCGAAATACCCAAGTTGCCAAGGGGGGCCCCGCACACGACTCTAGTTTGGACCAACACTCAAATCGAGCACTGGCCCAGGGGGGTTGAATTAATTAAGCCTCGGGTTAATTACTCCCTCGGAAAGTTTTAGTTGTTTAGGCGAATAGTACCAATGTTGGGACTTGCTGGAAAAGACTTAGCACTTAGCGGTTTATCGAGGGGGTCCCATACACCCCAACCGTGTTAGAAACGCATAATCAAGGAACATAATACCGGCTTATACGGATCCTAACGGCATGAGTGGAACAAATCACCAAGCAAAAGGCTTAGCCTTCCACCCTTGCCAATATATAGATGATTTCATTTTAAGCAATTATATAGTGTGATATAACCCAACCAAACTTCAACATGAAGCAAGCATCTTCGATCTTCACCTGCAACTAGCAATGCTATAAGAAGGGCTGAGCGAAGCGTACTTAGCCAAGCAACGGTTTGCATAGGTAGGTTGGTTAAACATGGCAATTGGTTACAAGTAGGAGGCTGACAAGAAGATCATGGGCATCGAGGCAAAACTATAGATCGAGACTATTAGCAATAGGCAAAGATAGTAATGTTATCGGGGTTCGGTCATCTTGCCTGAAGAGAAGTCGTTCGGATCGAAAGAAGGGTCCTCGTGCTCAACCTCGTTGGAAACCTCGTGCTCGTACTCGAACTCAGACACTGCTTCCGGCTCTAAACAAAACAATCACACCAAGCACAAATCAACAAAATGCAATGCGCACTCGAAAAAGATGGATGCATGATGGATGCACTAAGGATGCACATGGAGCACGTAAAATATCACTCAAGCAAAACACCTCAAAACATGATAACAATCTGATATTATTAATCTACACAGAAAATCAACCAAGTTTGATATAAGATTCGCTGAAATCGGAGTTACGGGCTAAAAGTTATGCCCGAAACAAGATTTGAGCGAAAGCTGAAAATTACAGCATCATAGCAACTTCGGAGCTCAAAATAATTAAGCTACAGCACTCAAATATCATGGCAAAGGACATGAACACAAACTAGACATATAGTACAGCAACTAAGTCCAAAGGTGCACCCCAACGGAGCCACGGATCAATAGCAATGATCTTGGACATATTGAACTTGACAATAAAATTCTGGCAGCAGAATTTTATTGAAACTTTGGAGCAAAAGATAAACATGCTACAGCCACTTAAATGGACATGTGAGGACATGAATGGAAAGACAACATTATATACTACAAGGAACAATCAAGATCCACTCCAAAACTAACATGCTTTGTCCTAGAACATCACACGAACATGGCATCAGAACGTTACAGATTTCAGACTTAGTGAAAAACCACTAAGTCCTAAAACAGCAATATCATCATGGCATATAAAAGAGCATGTTTAGGTCACCTCGAAACTAAACATGGCAAGAGGTAAGCACCTCATCAAAATACACATGAAGGTGATCCCGAAACACACAAGCATGCATCAATGAGGTGAACACAACGATTGCAACGAGCTCAACAAGATGGCATTTCATAACAAGTGAAATAACATCACAGCCACATGGCACTTTGCAACGATGATAACAAGGCAATAATAAATCTACCATGCAACCTATCACATACAACACGTAGATCGTGGCAAGACGAACACGTGGACATGTCATTTGCATCATTTGGACAAACGAGCTAAAAGATATCACATGGCAAAGGTGGCACAAAAACAACACATAGCAGCAGTTTATATCATGATGCACTCTTGTAACAGCAAAACAAGCACCTAGATGATCTCTAACAAGCATGCCAACAACAGGTAAAACGTAGAGCACGTCTCCACGAACGTCTGGACATGCTACACGCGCAAAACGGAGCAGCAGGCAAAAAGTTAGAGCAGGTCAAACATTGCATCAGAGAACAATTAACAGGGACTTAGTGAATTAGAGGTCAACCTCGACAGATCTGGAAAAAAAAAGGCTCGGGCCGGCTGATCTGCAGCGGCGGCGGCCCAGTGGTGCGAAGGGAGCCCGCGGGGGCGCGCGGTGCGGGCCCGGCGAGGCGGTCGCGGGGCGGAAAGGCGGGCGTGGCCTCGCGGCTGGCCCGAGAGGAGAGACGGGCGGCTGGGCCGCGGTGGAGGCGAGGCGGCCCGCTCGGGCGCGGCTGTGGCCCGCGGAGAAGAACGGCGAAGTGGGGACCGGGCTCCCTGGCGATGTACGGGCCCTGGAGCGATCGATCGATCCAGCGAAGGGCTCGGGCCTCGGGGCGATGGACCGAAAGGATCCAGGCGGCTGGTGCGGTCGATCCCCAGGCACAGCGAGCGTTGACTCGAGGGGGGGGTTCGACGGGATCTGGCGACGGGACGGACCCAGTGAAGTTTGCGGCGGCGGTCGGCTGGACGACCGGCCGGCGCGATTTCTGGACGAGGGGACTAGGTGAGCACGGAAAAAGAGGAGGGGAAAGGATCTAGAGGATAGGGATGCCCAAAATGGACATAGGGGGGCCAAAATATAGCAGTTTTTAGGGTTAGGAGGGAATTTAGGGGCGCTAGGAGCCCTCCGATCGCGATCCGACGGATCGGATCGCGGGGGTAGATTTAAAAGGCCTAGGAGGAGATAAAAGACTGCAGTAGGGGTGTTTCTGGAACACGAAGTGAAGGCACTTCGGACCCACATGTACAACGGATGGAAAAACCAACGGAGTCCAAACGAGACGAGATTTGAGAGGCAGGTTGCACACAACAAAACAACAACACACACAACAACCTCGCGGCACACCGGTAACGTTACACGCCCAAACAACAAAGTAGGCCTACGGGACGTCACGGACACGTGAGGGAGCTCCAGAACGCGAAACGGACAACGGGAAGAAACACGCGGAACCGGATGCAACCGACAACACAAATGCAATGCGACGCACATGTCTACATGATATGAATGAATGCCACACACTCACACAACAAAACGACGAAAGCCCGAAAGACAAAGAACCCGGAATGGAAATAGATGAAGCCGGAGATATATTATATGCCCAAAAGGGAAAGTATTACATCCGGGGCATTACATGCTGCAAGACGGAGGCTGCGAGAAGCGAGGATACTTGTTACTTCCAGCTACTCTCTTCTTCTGCTTCAAGATGGACGTTGGACGTGGCTAGAAGCGTAGTCTTCGATTGGATTAGCTATCCCCATCTTATTCTGGCATTCTGCAGTTCAGTCCACAGATATTACCCCCCTTACACAGATATCATTGCATATGTAGTGTAGATCCTTGCTTGCGAGTACTTTGGATGAGTACTCACGGTTGCTTTTCTCCCCATTTTCCCCTTTTGTTCCTTCTTCTCAGATGACGCATCCAGATGGTGGAGTCCCGGACCCAGAGGATCCCGACGAGGTTTCTACGTGGAGTTCGGCTTCGAGGAGTAGTTAGGAGGTCCCAGGCAGGAGGCCTTGCCTTTTCGATCGTTGTTATTTTTGTGCTAGCCTTCTTAAGGCAAACTTGTTTAACTTATGTCTGTACTCAGATATTGTTGCTTCCGCTGACTCTTGTGTTTTCGAGCTTATGTATTCGAGCCCTCGAGGCCCCAAGCTTGTAATATAAAGCTTGTATTAATTTAATTTGTGTCTAGAGTTGTGTTGTGATATCTTCCAGTGAGTCCCTGATCTTGGTCGTACACATTTGCGTGCATGATTAGTGTACGGTCAAATCGGGGGTGTCACAAAGCCACTAGTGAAACCTATGGCCCCGGGTCTATCTTTATCATATTACTTTCCCGTCAACTAGCCAATTTCTGTTACCGTTGCTTATTTGCTTTATTTACTTTTTGTTCTTATACCAAAAATACCAAAAATATTATCCTATACTATCTATCAGATCTCACTTTCGTAAGTGACCGTGAAGGGATTGACAACCCCTTATCGCGTTGGCTGCGAAGTTCTTATTTGTTTGTGCAGGTGCGAGGGACTAGCGCGTGGTCTCCTACTGGATTGATACCTTGGTTCTCAAAAACTGAGGAAATACTTACACTACTGTGTTGCGTCACCCTTTCCTCTTCGAGGGAATACAACGCAAGCTCGAGAAGTAGCAAGAAGAATTTCTAGCGCCGTTGCCAGGGAGACTCACGCCAAGTCAAGTCAAGATTTGATCTCCTGGAAACTTGCCAATTTCTGGCGCCGTTGCCGGGGAGATCTACGCAAAAGTCATATACCAATTACCTATCACAAACCCTTATCCTTCGCACTACATTATTTGCCTCTCGTTTTCCTCTCCCCCACTTCACCTTAGTTGTTTTATTCGCCCTTCTTTTTCCGTGTGTTTACCGTTTGCCTTGCTATCATGGCTAGCACGCCTATCATTATCAATAATCCCGAGAGTGAGGTTCTTAATTTTAAACAAAGGGAGGAAAAAAATCTAAAAGATGCTTGGTATAGAATTTGCAATGCTCAAAATAGATCTACTAGGAAGCTTTCCACTTCTGTGCTTCTTCGCAATTTTTATGTTGGCATCACTTCGTGGAATAGATATATTCTTGATACCATTACCGGAGGGAATTTCTTAGGTAGCCATTCTTTTGATTCTTATAATGCTATGACAAAATTGTTTGGCCCACCACCTCTTCTGGTTAATGGAACTGTTTTGACTTTGGAACATGTTATGCAAAGGCTTGAAATTATCAAAAACAAAGTTGCTACTGTAGAGTTGGTTGAGAGTTTGGATAAAAATATCCACACCAAATTACTCAGTATGGATCTAAGGTAGGAGTTATTCTAATTTTTTTAAAGAAAAAGAACCTATAGTTAAAGAGAGAATAGATCAAGATTCCGCTAGAATCGATAAACTTGAGGATATTATCACTAATGTAGGGTCTGCTCTTTCTGCTATGAAAAATACTTCGAATCCCTCTATCACTAAATTAGCCAAGTTTATGTATGTTCCTAAAAGTAAGGGTGAATCATCTAGTAAGGAAACTGCTGATCTCAAATCCATAAGTGTTCATCCCAACTTTCTCACTTTCGCAAGGGAACCTTTTGCTACAAATGAATTTCTTCATTTCTTGCCTAGAAATTTGATTATCAATAGGAATAAAGCAGTTCCTAAGAATTATAGGTGCTTAATCGAAGAATTACCTACCAAAGATGGCAATACCTAGATCTATTCTTGTATTGTACCTAGCTAGGGGCGTTAAACGATAGCGCTTGTTGGGAGGCAACCCAATTTTATTTTCCTTGTTTTTGCTTCTGTTTAGGAATAAATATTTCATCTAGCTTCTGTTTAGATGTGGTTTTGTGTTTTAATTAGTGTTTGTTCCAAGTAGAACCTTTGGGAAGACTTGTGTGAAGTTTATATGATCATGTTGTAAAAAACAGAAACTTTAGCGCTCACGAGATTGGATGTCATTTTTTACTGGAGAGTGATTTTTAGTTCATTATTTTTGCAGATGATTAATAGACAAATTCCTCACGTCCACCAATTTATTTCAAATTTTTTAGAGTTACAGAAGTATTCGAAAGTTACAGATTACTACAGACTATTCTGTTTTTGACAGATTCTGTTTTTCGTGTGTGGTTCGCTTATTTTGATGAATCTATGAGTAGTATCGGGGGGTATGAATCATGGAGAAGTTGGAATACAGTAGGTTTAACACCAATATAAACAAAGAATGAGTTCATTACAGTACCTTGGAGTGGTGGTTTGTTTTCTTATACTAACGGAGCTCACGAGATTTTTGGCTAAGTTTTGTGTTGTGAAGATTTCAAGTTTTGAGTATGGCTTTGATGGACTATGGAACAAAGAGTGGCAAGAGCCTAAGCTTGGGGATGCCCAAGGCACCCGAAGGTAAAATTCAAGGATAACCAAAAGCCTAAGCTTGGGGATGCCCCGGGAAGGCATCCCCTCTTTCGTCTTCGTCTATCGGTAACTTTACTTGAGACTATATTTCTATTCACCACATGATATGTGTTTTGCTTGGAGCGTCATGTATGATTTGAGTCTATGATTTTTAGTTTGCCACAATCATCCTTGCTGGACACGCCATTTGAGAGAGATAAATATGATTTATAATTTATTAGAATACTCTATGTGCTTCACTTATATCTTTTGAGCTAGATAGTTTTGCTCTAGTGCTTCACTTATATCTTTTAGAGCACGGTGGTGGTTTTATTTTGTAGAAATTATTGATCTCTCATGCTTCACTTATATCTATTTGAGAGTCTTTTAGAACAGCATGGTAATGTGCTTGGGTTATAAAATTAGTCCTAATATGATAGGCATCCAAGATGAGTATAGTAAAAACTTTCATACAAGTTCAATGAATGATAGGAGAAGTTTGATACTTGATGATTGTTTTGAGATATGAGGATGATGATATTAGAGTCATGCTAGTGGATTAATTGTGAATTTGAGAAACACTTGTGTTAAAGTTTGTGATTCCCGTAGCATGCACGTATGGTGAACCGTTATGTGACGAAGTTGGAGCATGATTTATTTAATGAGTCTCATCCTTTGTGTGGAGGTCGGGATCGCGCGATGGTTAACTCCTACCAACCCTTCCCCTAGGAGCATGTGTTGAATACTTTGTTTTGATAACTCGTAGATTTTTGCAATAAGTATATGAGTTCTTTATGACTAATGTTGAGTCCATGGATTATACGCACTCTCACCCTTCGACCATTGCTAGCCTCTCTTGTACCGCGCAACTTTTGCCGGTACCATACACCCACCATATACCTTCCTCAAAACAGCCACCATACCTACCTATCATGGCATTTCCATAGCCATTCCGAGATATATTGCCATGCAACTTTCCACCATTCCGTTCATATGACACGCTTCATATTATCATATTGCCATGCATGATCATGTAGTGGACATTGTATTCGTGGCAAGGCCACCATTCACAATTCATTCATACATGTCACTCTTGATTCATTGCACATCCCGGTACACCGCCGGAGGCATTCACATAGAGTCATATTGTGTTCTAGCTTTGAGTTGTAATCTTTGAGTTGTAAGTAAATAAAAGTGTGATGATCTTCATTATTAGAGCATTGTCCCGTGTGAGGAAATAAAAAAAGGAGAGAAAGTCCAAATAAATAAATAAAAGATGGCCCAAAAAAAGATAGGGGGGCTAATAAAAAAGCCCCTCCAAAAAAAAGAGAAGGTACAATGCTACTATCCTTTTCCACACTTGTGCTTCAAAGTAGCACCAAAATCTTCATGATAGAGAGTCTCTTGTTTTGTCACTTCATATACTAGTGGGAATTTTCATTATAGAACTTGGCTTGTATATTCCAACGATGGGCTTCCTCAAATGCCCTAGGTCTTCATGAGCAAGCAAGTTGGATGCACACCCACTTAGTTTCTTTTGATGAGCTTTCATACACTTATAGCTCTAGTGCATCCGTTGCATGGCAATCCCTACTCACTCACATTGATATCTATTGATGGGCATCTCCATAACCCATTGATACGCCTAGTTGATATGAGACTATCTTCTTCTTTTGTCTTCTCCACAACCACCACTCTATTCCACCTATAGTGCTATATCCATGGCTCACGCTCATGTATTGCGTGAAAGTATAAAGGTTTGAAAAAATTAGATTATGAAACAATTGCTTGGCTGAAACTAGGGTTGTGCATGATTTAAATATTTTGTGTGATGAAGAAGGAGCATAGCCAGACTATATGATTTTGTAGGGATAACTTTCTTTGGCCATGCTATTTTGAGAAGACATGATTGCATTGTTAGTATGCTAGAAGTATTATTATTCTTATGTAAATATAGACTTTTGTCTTGAATCTTTCGGATCTGAACATTCATACCACAATAAAGAAAATTACATTGAGAATTATGTTGGTTAGCATTCCACATCAAAAATTCTGTTTGTATCATTTACCTACTCGAGGACGAGCATGAATTAAGCTTGGGGACGCTTCATACGTCTCCAACGTATCTATAATTTTTTATTGTTCCATGCTATTATATATTCTGTTTTGGATGTTTAATGGGCTTTATTATACACTTTTATATCATTTTTGGGATCAACCCAAGGCCTAGTGCAAATTGCTGTTTTTTGCCTATTTCAATGTTTCGCGGAAAAGGAATATCAAACGGAGTCCAAACGGAATGAAACCTTCGGGAGAGTTATTTTTGGAACCGTATCTACACAGAAGACTTGGAGTACACGCGAGGGAATGAAAGAGGTGGCCACGAGGGCAGGGGCGCGCCCAGGGGGCAGGCTCCCCCACCCTCGTGGCCCCCCTCTGACTCCCCCGGTGCACCTCTTCCTCCTATATATATATATCCTTGTATCTTGAAAACATCGAGGCAACAGATGAAACCCTAATTCCACCGCCGCAACCTTCTGTTCCCGTGAGATCCCATCTTGGGGCCTGTTTCGGAGCTCCGCCGGAGGGGGGTCCATAGTTATTAGCTAGATGGCTTCTTCTCTCTCTTTGGATCTCACTACAAAGTTCTCCTCGATCTTCGAGGAGATCTATTCGATGTAATCTTTTTGCGGTGTGTTTGTCGAGATCCGATGAATTGTGGGTTTATGATCAAGTTTATCTATGAACAATATTTGATTCTTCTCTGAAATCTTTTATGTATGATTATAATATCCTTGCAAGTCTCTTCGAATTATTGGTTTGGTTTGGCCTACTAGATCTATAGTTCTTGCGATGGGAGAAGTGCTTGGCTTTGGGTTCAATCTTGCGGTGTCCTTTCCCAGTGACAGTAGGGGCAGCAAGGCATGTGTTGTATTGTTGCCATCGAGGATAAAAAGATGGTTTTTATATCGTATTGCTTGAGTTTATCCCTCTACATTATGTCATCTTGCTTAAGGCGTTACTCTGTTCTTATGAACTTCATACTCTAGATGCATGCTCGATAGCGGTCGATGTGTGGAATAATAGTAGTAGATGCAGAATCATTTCGGTCTACTTGTTACGGACGTGATGCCTATATATAATGATCATGCCTAGATATTCTCATAACAATTGATACGTCTCCAACGTATCTACTTTTCCAAACACTTTTGCGCTTGTTTTGGACTCTAACTTGCATGATTCGAACGGAACTAACCCGGACTGACGTTGTTTTCAGCAGAATTGCCATGGTGTTGTTTTTGTGCATAAATAAAAAGTTCTCGGAATGACCTGAAAATCCACGGAGAATTGTTTTGGAAAATATAAAAAATATATGCGGAAAGATCCACGTTAGGGGGCCCGCACCCTGTCCACGAGGGTGGGGGCGCCCCCCTCCCCCTGGGTGGGCCCCTGCCTCGTGGGCCCCCTGATGCTCCACCGACGTACCCCCGGACTCCATATATTCGCTTTCGGGGAGAGAAAAAATCAGAGAGGAAGAATTATCGCGTTTTACGATACGGAGCCGCCGCCAAGCCCTAATCTCTCTCGGGAGGGCTGATCTGGAGTCCGTTCGGGGCTCCGGAGAGTGCAGATCGTCGCCATCGTCATCATCAACCTTCCTCCATCACCAATTCCATGATGCTCACCGCCGTGCGTGAGTAATTCCATCGTAGTCTTGCTGGATGGTGATGGCTTGGATGAGATTTACCATGTAATCGAGTTAGTTTCGTTAGGGTTTGATCCCTAGTATCCACTATGTTCTAAGATTGATGTTTCTATGACTTTGCTATGCTTAATGCTTGTCACTAGGGCCCGAGTGCCATGATTTCAGATCTGAACCTATTATGTTTTCATGAATATATGTGTGTTCTTGAGCCTATCTTGCAAGTCTATAGTCACCTACTATGCGTTATGATCCGGCAACCCCGAAGTGACAATAATCGGGACCACTCCCGGTGATGACCGTAGTTTGAGGAGTTCATGTATTCACTATGTGTTAACGCTTTGGTCTGGTACTCTATTAAAAGGAGGCCTTAATATCCCTTAGTTTCCACTAGGACCCCGCTGCCACGGGTGGGTAGGACAAAAGATGTCATGCAAGTTCTTTTCCATAAGCACATATGACTATATTCGGAATACATGCCTACATTACATTGATGAACTGGAGCTAATTCTGTGTCACCCTAGGTTATAACTTCTACATGATGAATTGCATCCGACATAATTCCCCATCACCGATCCAATGCCTACGAGCTTTTCACATATCGCTTGTTGCTTATTTACTTTTTCGCTGCTACTATTACAAAAACTACAAAACACTACCGTTACTTTTATTGTTGTTACCGCTATCTCCATATTACTTTGTTACTAAACTACCTTGCTGCAGATACTAAGTTTCCAGGTGTGGTTGAATTGACAACTCAGCTGCTAATACTTAAGAGTATTCTTTGGCTCTCCTTGTGTCGAATCGACAAATTTGGGTTGAATACTTTACCCTCGAAAACTATTGTGATCCCCTACACTTGTGGGTTATCAAGACTATTTTCTGGTGGCGTTGCCGGCGAGCATAGCTCTATTCTTTAATTCACTTGGGATTTATATCTGTTGATCACTATGAAGAATTTGAAGGACTCAAAAACCATATCTATCCCTCAACTACGAGGGGAGGTAAGGAACTGCCTTCTAGCTCTGCACTTGATTCACACTCTGTTATGAGTAAATTAGCGACACCTACTCCTGCTATTGAATCTGATATGACACATGTTCTTGATGATGCCACTTCTGCTATGTATGATGAAACTACTTCCATGCTTGATAATAATGTGCCACTAGGTGAATTTCTAGATGAAAAAATTGCTAAGGTTAGGGAGAATGCAAATATTGAAACTGATAATATTTATGAAAGTGATGATGAAGCTTCTCCCCCTAGATATGAATTGCATGTTGTTCTTGAGGGTTATGTTATGGATGAAGAAACTGCTAGAGACTTTCTTGCTTGCAATGATAGATATGATCTTAAGAAATTATTAGTTAAGCTGAAAGAAAAGTCTTTGAATGCTAGAATGAAACATGACCCTGTTTTTGCTACTCCACCTATCTTTGTTACTGATAAGGATTATGATTTCTCTGTTGATCTTGAGTTAATTACTTTGGTTGAATCTGATCCTTTCCATGGCTATGAGTCTGAAACTGTTGTGGCACATCTTACTAAGTTGAATGATATAGCCACCCTGTTTACCAACGATGAAAAGATTCGTTATTATTATATCCTTAAACTGTTTCCGTTCTCGTTAAAGGGTGATGCTAAGACTAGATTCAATTCTCTTGATCCTGGTTGTGTGCGTAGTCCCCAAGATATGATGCATTACTTTTCTACTAAATATTTTCCCGCTCATAAGAAACAAGCTGCCTTACGGGAAATATATAACTTTATGCAAATTGAAGAAGAGAGTCTCCCACAAGCTTGGGGGAGGCTTCTCCAATTAGTTAATGCTTTGCCTGATCATCCCCTTCAGAGGAACGATATACTTGATGTCTTTCATAATGGACTAACCGATGCTTCCAGAGACCACCTGGATAGTTGTGCTGGTTGTGTTTTCAGGGAAAGAACAGTTGATCAAGCTGAATTACTATTGAATAATATGTTGGCCAATGAAAATAATTGGACACTTCCTGAACCAGCCCCTAAGCCAACTCCAAAGAAAAGGGGAGTTCTATTTTTCAATCCCGAGGATATGCAAGAGGCAAAGAAATCTATGAAAGAAAAAGGTATTAAAGCTGAAGATTGTTAAGAATTTACCGCCTATTGAAGAAATACATGGTCTTCATAACCCGACACAAGTAGTAAAGGTAAATTCTCTTTATAGACTTGATGAAGGTGATATTCCTCGTTATAAGTCTGCTAGCCAACGCTTAGATGAGTTTGACAATTTTATTGTGAAACAAGAAAACTTCAATGCTTATGTTGGTAGACAATTGCAATGTAATGCTTATATGATTGAACGCTTGAGTGATTATATGTCTAGAGTTAAAGGTGAATTGAAACTTATTAGTAAACATGCTTCTATGGTTACCACTCAAGTAGAACAAGTACTTAAGGCTCGGAATGATTTTCTCAATGAATTAAATAGTAAGAATAATGACTATGCTGTAAGAGTTGCAACTAGAGGTGGTAAAATGACTCAGGAACCTTTGTATCCTGAGGGCCACCCTAAGAAAATTGAGCATAATTCTCAGAGAGCTAATTTAGATGCACCTAGTTCTTCTAAGAAGAAGAAAAATAAAAATGATAGAACTTTGCATGCTTCTAGTGAACCTGTAGCTGACACACCTGAGAATCCCAATGATATATTTGTTTCTGATGCTGAGACACAATCTGGTAATGAACATGAACCTAGTGATAATGTTAATGATGATGTTCATGATGATGCTCAACCTAGCAATGATAATGATGTAGAGATTGAACCTACTATTGATCTTGATAACCCACAATCAAAGAATCAACCTTATGTTAAGAGAGACTTTGTTGCTAGGAAGCACGGTAGGGAAAGAGAACAATGGGTTCAGAAACCCATGCCTTTTCCTCCGAAACCATCCAAGAAAAGGATGATGAGGATTTTGAGCGCTTTGCCAAAATGATTAGACCTATCTTTTTGCATATGCGTTTGACTGATATGCTCAAAACAAATCCTTATGCTAAATATATGAAGGATATTATTACCAATAAAAGAAAGATACCTGAAGTAGAGATTTCCACCATGCTTGCCAATTACACTTTTAAAGGTGGAATACCTAAGAAACTAGGAGATCTAGGAGTACCCACTATACCTTGCTCCATTAAAGGAAACTATGTTAAAACTACTTTATGTGATCTTGGAGCCGGTGTTAGTGTTATGCCTCTCTCTTTATATCGTAGACTTGACTTGAGTAAGTTGACACCTACTGAAATATCTTTGCAAGTGGTTGATAAATCAACTGCTATACCTGTCGGTATTTGTGAGGATGTGCCTGTTGTAGTTGCAAATGTTACTATTCTAACAGACTTTGTTATCCTTGATATTCCCGAGGACGATAGCATGTCTATTATCCTTGGTAGACCCTTTGTGAGGATGTACCTGGTCAACCTTGTTAATGGATTCCTTTTGATGAGCATGAGATAGGTGAATCTAGATAGCACAACCTTCTGTATCCCC
This sequence comes from Secale cereale, assembly GCA_902687465.1. Lineage (NCBI taxonomy): Eukaryota > Viridiplantae > Streptophyta > Magnoliopsida > Poales > Poaceae > Secale > Secale cereale. The sequence goes on from LR738712.1 coordinate 607,655,743, forward strand.
CTTTTACTTTCTGTTAATTAGAATAAATAAAGGAAAAATAGTGTTTTCTGTCTGTTTTCGGAATTATCCATGCAATAAAAAATACACCGAAAATAAAAGTTCTCCAAATGCCCTGAAAATGAAATATGATTTTTTCTAGAATGAGACTATATGGCACAGAAAACACAGCGAGGGGAGCCAGCACCTGGCCACGAGGGTCCAGGGCGCGCCCTTTGCCTCGTGGGCCCCATGTGGCCCCCTCCACTTATTCCTGCACCCATACCCTTCTTCTTCCTCCCGAAAAAATCACTAGCCAGCTCAAGCACGAGTTCTAGCTCATCTTGCTGCCATTTTTGATCTCCTTGCTCAAAGCTCCATTCACAAAACTATTTGGGGAGATTGTTCCTTGGTATGTGACTCCTCCATTGGTCCAATTAGTTTTTGTTCTAGTGCTTTATTTATTGCAAATTTTTGCTGCTGTGGTGACCTTGTTCTTGAGCTTGCATGTCAAATCTCTTTGGTCCCAAGTAGTTCTAATGCATGATATAGTCTCTAGGCACTTGTAGGAGTTGTTGCTATCAATCTTGTTGAGTTTGGTTAACTTTTATTTTGAGTTACTAAAATTTTCAGAGGAGGAAAATGATAAAGAGATTGTTGAGAGGCTCCTCCAGTAAAAGTTCAGAGGATAAGAAGAAGGAAGAAAATAAGAAGCCCAAATATAATCTTCCTCGCATGGCGGAAGTTCGGCCGTGTGAATGGCCTTGTAATGAGTTCATGAGAGCCGCCGGGATTTACGAAGACTTTTATTATTTGGCAAACAATGCAGGCCTCGCCGACTTCCTCCACGACCAGCGTGAACAGTATCTCTTACTCACTAATATTTTCACGCAAAATTTTCATTTTCATGCTAAGAAAACACCACCTTCAGTGGAGTTTCGTTTATATGATGAGGTTAAGGAGATTTCATTCTTTCAGTTTTGTGAAGTATGCAAGATACCCTTTGAAGGTAGACTTGCTGAACCACGTCGTGAAGATGTTGAAGGGTTTATTGACATGATAGATGTAGGGGAAACTAGACAAGTCTCAGGGGCAACAATTATTAGTATACACTTTCCTGTTCTGTGATACTTTGCTTTATTTGCTAGTAGATGTTTAATCGGTCGCGGGAACAGTGGGAATCTTAGTGCCCCTGATATTGTCATTTTACGCCATGCTTTGTTTCGGGACACAACTTTTAGCTTGGGTGATGTCGTTGCTAAACGATTAAGTCTGAACCGCACCAAAGGTCCCATCTTTGGAGGCATCTTTGCTTCTCGCCTTGCTGATCATTTTAGAATACCTATTAGGCATCATGAGAAGGAAGAAAAATTGCTTGCCCCTGTTTATCTAGATTATAAGAGTATGATAGCACATGATTTTATTGTTAAAGACAAAGAGAAGTTGCTTAATTATAAATTGAGGTTTGATGAAAAATATTGTGAGATTGTTACCTTGCGTGCACCATCTTTGTTTGATCTATCTTCAGGCATATATCTCGTTATGTCAGATGCCTTCTACAAGTACCAAAGCCAGGCACAAGCTTCAGAGCCTGAGCCGGAGCCACCACTCGATCCTTACCGTCAGTCCGTTTATGGGTGGGATCTGGATGAGCTTGCCAACCAGTGGCACCCAGAGGACACATCTCAGTACACTGGAGAGGGTAGCTTCGATCCGTGGCCGTAGACCAACTTAGGCCAAAAGCCTAAGCTTGGGGGAGTACGTGTTTCTCACCGACTTTACATTCATGCTCACACACTTATTCTAGTTGTCGGTGCTCACACTCTTTCATTGTACCATCCATGCTTCGTTTCAATTCTTTTTCTTAGTCTTTTTCTTGTGTGTCAGAAAAACCTTAAGAAAAACAAAAAATATATTAGTTGTAGCTTTTAGCTAGTTTGCTTTCCTTGCTTGTAGTAGTAATAATTAAAAGAAAACCCAAAAAGATTTCTCGTTCTTCTTTTGCATGTTGGGAGCTTTCTCGTGTAAATAGTTTCTTTTCTTTTCTTTGGGGGTCAAGAGTAGAAGACCATGATTGAAAATGCTTAGTGTCTCTCACATGCTTTATTGTTGATTTAACCTTGAGCCATATTACCTTGTCTTCTCTCTTGTATTTAAATGATCGCAGATTCCAGCTTAGTCCAATGCACGTGCACTATTATTATTATCCACACCGTTCGGTCGTGCGAGTGAAAGGCAATGAGGATGATATATGATGAACTAATTGAGAAGAGAAAAGATGGTATGAACTCGACCTCTCTTGTTTTTGTAAATATGATAGTTCATCGTTCCTGATTCAGCTTGTTATGAATGAAACATGCTTGCAATGACAATTAGAGATCAGAGTTGCTTATGCCATGCTTAATTAGCTAGGAGCTTATAATGGTCTATCTTGCGTGCCAACATGATATTAAAATGGTTGTGATGTGGTATGATAGGGTGGTATCCTCCTTTGAATGATTTAAGTCGTCTGACTTGCCACATGTTCACGCATGTAGTTGAAACAAAATCAACATAGCTTCCATGATATTTATGTTCATGGTGATTTATATCCTACTCATGCTTGCACTCATTGTTGATTAATCTTAATGCATGTTCATGACTGTTGTCGCTCTCTAGCTGGTCGCTTCCCAGTCTCTTTCTATCCTTCACTTGTACTAAGCGGGAATACTGCTTGTGCATCCACTTCCATAAACCCCAATGTTATTCCACATGAGTCCACCATACCTTCCTATATGCGGTATTTACCTGACGTTCCAAGTAAATTTGTATGTGCCAAACTCTAAACCTTCAAATGAAATTCTGTTTTGTATGCTCGAACAGCTCATGTATCAACTAGGGTTGTCTATATCTTCCATGCTAGGTGGGTTATTCTCACGATGAGTGGACTCCGCTCATCATTCATGAGAAAATGGCTGGTAACCGGGATGCCTAGTCCCAAGCTCAAAATCATAATAATTAAACAAAACTCCCCCAGGGCTGTTGTTGGATTGGACGGTACCCGTTGTTTCGGGCTAGCCGTGGAGTGTGCTTGTTGGTGGTTGGGGGAGTATAAACTTTACCATTCTGTTTGGGAACCGCCTATAATGTGCATAGCATGGAAGATATCGAGATTCTTGGTTGTTATGTTGACAATGAGAGTATACCGCTCATAATGTTATTCGTCTCTATTTAAAAATCGAGCTCTGGCACCTCTACAAATCCATGCTTCCCTCTGCGAAGGGCCTATCTATTTACTTTTATGCTGAGTCATCATCCTCTTATTAAAGGCACCAGTTGGAGAGCACCTCTGTCATTTGCATGTATTGCTATTAATTTGCATTGAGTATGATCATGACTGGATCTCTTTTACCATGAATTATAATGTCTAGTGAGTCCTTGATCTTTAAAGGTGTTGTGCATTTATGTTTTGCGGTCTCAGAAACGGCTAGCGAGATACCATCTTGTTATATCATATCATGATTGTTTTGATAAAGTGTTGTCATCCGAGGTTTATTATTATTGCTCGCTAGTTGATTATGCCATTGATATGAGTAGAAATGAGACCTGAAAGTTATTGTGAATGTGGTTAGTTCATGATCTCTGCTGAAAACTTGAATGTTGGCTTTACGTATTTACAACAACAAGAGCAAACAGAGTTTGTCAAAGTTTTTCTTTATCACTTTCAGTTTATCAACTAAATTGCTTGAGGACAAGCAAAGGTTTAAGCTTGGGGGGTCGATACGTCTCCAACGTATCTACTTTTCCAAAAACTTTTGCCCTTGTTTTGAACTCTAACTTGCATGATTTGAATGGGACTAACCTGGACTGGCGTTGTTTTCAGCAGAATTGCCATGGTGTTGTTTTTGTGCAGAAATAAAAAGTTCTCGGAATGACCTGAAAATCCACGGAGAATTGTTTTGGAAAATATAAAAAATATCTGCGGAAAGATCCACGTCAGGGGGCCCACACCCTGTCCACGAGGGTGGGGAGCGCGGCCCCTCCCCTTGGGCGCGCCCCCTGCCTCGTGGGCCCCCTGATGCTCCACCGACGTACCCCTGGACTCCATATATTCATTTCGGGGAAAAAATCAGAGAGGAAGAATTATCGCGTTTTATGATACAGAGCCGCCGCCAAGTCCTAGTGTCTCTCGGGAGGGCTGATCTGGAGTCCGTTCGGGGCTCCGGAGAGTGGAGATCGTCACCATCGTCATCATCAACCTTCCTCCATCACAAATTCCATGATGCTCACCGTCGTGCATGAGTAATTCCATCGTAGGCTTGCTGAACGGTGATGGGTTGGATGAGATTTACCATGTAATCGAGTTAGTTTTGTTAGGGTCTGATCCCTAGTATCCACTATGTTCTAAGATTGATGTTGCTATGACTTTGCTATGCTTAATGCTTGTCACTAGGGCCCGAGTGCCATGATTTCAGATCTGAACCTATTATGTTTTCATGAATATATGTGTGTTCTTGATCCTATCTTGCAAGTCTATAGTCACCTACTATGTGTTATGATCCGGCAACCCCGAAGTGACAATAATCGGGACCACTCCTGGTGATGACCGTAGTTTGAGGAGTTCATGTATTCACTATGTGTTAATGCTTTGGTCTGGTACTCTATTAAAAGGAGGCCTTAATATCCCTTAGTTTCCACTTGGACCCCGCTGCCACGGGAGGGTAGGACAAAAGATGTGATGCAAGTTCTTTTCCATAAGCACGTATGACTATATTCGAAATACATGTCTACATTACATTGATGAACTGGAGCTAGTTCTGTGTCACCCTAGGTTATAACTTTTACATGATGAATTGCATCCGACATAATTCCACATCATCGATCCAATGCCTACGAGCTTTTCACATATTGCTCGTTGCTTATTTACTTTTCCGCTGCTGCTATTACAAAAACTACAAAAACACTACCGTTACTTTTATTATTGTTACCGCTATCTCCATATTACTTTGCTACTGAACTACCTTGCTGCAGATACTAAGTTTCCAGGTGTGGTTGAATTGAAAACTCAGCTGCTAATACTTAAGAGTATTCTTTGGCTCCTCTTGTGTCGAATCAACAAATTTGGGTTGAATACTTTACCCTCGAAAACTGTTGCGATCCCCTACACTTGTGGGTTATCAACTATGCGCTTTTCTATCAATTGCTCGACAGTAATTTGTTCACCCACCGTAGAATTCTGCTATCATGAGAGAAGCCACTAGTGAAACCTATGGCCCCCGGGTCTATCTTAATCATATTACTTTCCCGTCAACTAGCCAATTTCTGTTACCGTTGCTTATTTGCTTTATTTACTTTATGTTCTTGAACCAAAAATACCAAAAATATTATCCTATACTATCTATCAGATCTCACTTTCATAAGTGACCGTGAAGTGATTGACAACCCCTTATCGCGTTGGCTGCGAAGTTCTTATTTGTTTGTGCAGGTGCGAGGGATTCGCGCGTGGTCTCCTACTGGATTAATACCTTGGTTCTCAAAAACTGAGGAAATACTTACGCTACTGTGCTACATCACCGTTTCCTCTTCGAGGGAATACAACGCAAGCTCGAGAAGTAACATCAAGCATGCACTGGAGTCTGGAATCCTCCGCTATGAACGCCGTTACCAGACGTGACGATTACAGGCCGGCTGGCCCCCATTTATTACAGCGGCCATCTAACCTACCCTTGTGTCTCTTCAACCTTTCGATTCCGCCCCACCATTGCAAGAAGCACACCCACCACGAGAAATTCTTAGAGGGTATCCTGCGCGGCTCCAATGGCGCTCCGAGCGGCTACCGACGACGAGCAGCAGTTCACCATGCATGTCGTGGTGGACACCCACATTAGGTTCATGGACCTCTCGGTTGTTTACACCAACGGCCCGGTCTGGGCAGAGCACTCCATCCACATCATGGAGTTGTTGGTGTTGGGGAACGTAGTATTTTAAAATTTTCCTACGATCACGCAAGATCTATCTACCAGATGCATAGCAACGAGAGGGGAGAGTGTGTCTACGTACCCTCGTAGACCGGGAGCGGAAGCGTCAAGTGACGCGGTTGATGTTGTCGAACTTCTTCGCGATCCAACCGATCAAGCACCGAACGTACGACACCTCCGCGTTCAGCACACGTTCAGCTTGATGACGTCCCACGAGCTCTTGATCCAGTTGAGCTTCACCGGAGAGTTTCGTCAGCACGACGGCGTGGTGACGGATATGATGTATTCACCGGCGCAGGGCTTCGCCTAAGCACTGCAACGGTATGACCGAGGTCTGTTTCTGTGGAGGGGGGCACCGCACACGGCTAAAACAATTCAACTTGTGTCTTTGGGTGCCCCCCTGCCCCCGTATATAAAGGAGCAAGGGGGAGGCCGGCCGGCCCTTGTTTGGTGCGGCTAGGGTGCAATCCTACTAGGAATAGGATTGCAATCCTATTCCTAGTAGGAACCACCAAAGAAGGAAGAGAGGGAATAGGAAAAGAAGAAGAGGTGGCGCCCCCCAACTCCTAGTCCAACTAGGAACCCTAGGTGGGGCGCCGGCCAGCCCTATGGGCTGCCTCTCTCTTTTCCATATGGCCCACTATGGACCATCCCCCTTCGTAGGGGGTTCCGGTAACCCCCTCCGGCAATCCCGTTAAATCCGAAACTTTTCCGGAATACTTCCGGTGTCCGAATATAGTCGTCCAATATATCAATCTTTATGTCTCGGACATTCCGAGACTCCTCGTCATGTCCGTGATCTCATCCGGGACTTCGAACTACCTTCGGTACATCAAAACTCATAAACTCATAATACCGATCGTCATCAAACGTTAAGCGTGCGGACCCTACGGGTTCGAGAACTATGTAGACATGACCGAGACTCATCTCCGGTCAATAACCAATAGCGGAACCTGGATGTTCATATTGGCTCCTACATATTCTACGAAGATCTTTTATCGGTCAAAACCGCATAACAACATACGTTGTTCCTTTTGTCATCGGTATGTTACTTGCCCGAGATTCGATCGTCGGTATCTCGATACCTAGTTTAATCTCGTTACTGGCAAGTCTCTTTACTCGTTCCGTAACACATCATCTCGTGACTAACTCATTAGTCTTTTGCTTGCAAGGCTTATTGTGATGTGTGTTACCGAGAGGGCCCAGAGATACCTCTCCGACACTTGGAGTGACAAATCCTAATCTTGATCTATGCCAACACCACGAATACTTTCGGAGACACCTGTAGAGCATCTTTATGATCACCCAGTTACGTTGTGACGTTTGATAGCACACAAGGTGTTCCTACGGTATTCGGGAGTTGCATAATCTCATAGTCATAGGAACATGTATAAGTCATGAAGAAAGCAATAGCAGTAAAACTAAATGATCATAGTGCTATGATAACGGATGGGTCTTGTCCATCACATTATTCTCCTAATGATGTGATCCCGTTGATCAAATGACAACTCATGTCTATGGCTAGGAAACATAACCATCTTTGATCAATGAGCTAGTCTAGTAGAGGCATACTAGGGACATACTGTTTTGTTTATGTATTCACACATGTATTAAGTTTCCGGTTAATACAATTCTAGCATGAATAATAAACATTTATCATGATATAAGGAAATATAAATAACAACTTTATTATTGCCTCTAGGGCATATTTCCTTCAGTCTCCCACTTGCACTAGAGTCAATAATCTAGCCCACATCGCCATGTGATTTAATACCGATAGTTCACATCGTTATGTGAATAACATCCATAGTTCACATCGCCATGTGACCAATACTCAAAAAGGGTTTACTAGAGTCAATAATCTAGTTCACATCGCTATGTGATTAATACCCAAGAGTAATAAGGTGTGATCATGTTTTGCTTGTGAGAGAAGTTTAGTCAACGGGTCTGTCACATTCAGATCCGTATGTATTTTGCAAATTTCTATGTCTACAATGCTCTGCATGGAGCTACTCTAGCTAATTGCTCCCACTTTCAGTATGCATCCAGATTGATACTTAGAGTCATCTGGATTTAGTGTCAAAGCTTGCATCGGCGTAACCCTTTATGACGAACTCTTTATCACCTCCATAATCGAGAAACAGTTCCTTAGTCATCCAATTACTAAGGATAATTTTGACCGATGTACAGTGATCTACTCCTGGATCACTATTGTACCTCCCTGTCAAACTCATGGCAAGGTACACAACGTGTTTTGTACACAGCATGGCATACTTTATAGAACCTATGGATGAGGCATAGGGAATGACTTTCATTCTCTCTATATTTTTCTGCTGTGGTCTGGCTTTGAGTCTTACTCAACTTCACACCTTACAAGTCAGGCAAGAACTTCTTCTTTGACTGATCCATTTTGAACTACTTCAAAATCTTATCAAGGTATGTACTTATCGAAAGTCTTATCAAGCGTCTTGATCTATCTCTATAGATCTTGATGCCCAATATGTAAGCAGCTTCACCAAGGTCTTTCTTTGAAAAACTCCTTTCAAACACTCCTTTATGCTTTCCAGCAATTTCTACATCATTTCCGATCGACAATATGTCATTCACATATACTTATCAGAAAGGTTGTAGTGCTCCCACTCACTTCTTGTAAATACAGGCTTCACAGCAAGTCTGTATAAATCTATATGCTTTGATCAACTTATCAAAGCGTATATTCCAACTCCGAGATGCTTGCACCAGTCCATAGATGGATCGCTGGAGCTTGCACATTTTGTTAGCACCTTTAGGATTGACAAAACCTTCTGGTTGCATCATATACAAGTCTTCTTTAATAAATCCATTAAAGAATGCGGTTTTGTTATCCATTTGCCAGATTTCATAAAATGCGGCAATTGCTAACATGATTCGGACAGACTTAAGCATCGCTACGGGTGAGAAAGTCTCGTCGTAGTCAACTCCTTGAACTTGTCGAAAACCTTTCGCAACAAGTCGAGCTTTGTAAACAGTAACATTACCGTCAGCGTCGGTCTTCCTCTTGAAGATCCATTTATTTTCGATGGTTTGCCGATCATCAGGCAAGTCAACCAAAGTCCACACTTTGTTCTCATACATGGATCCCATCTCAGATTTCATGGCCTCAAGCCATTTTGCGGAATCTGGGCTCATCATCGTTTCCTCATAGTTCACAGGTTCATCATGGTCTAGTAACATGACTTCCAGAACTGGGTTGCCGTACCACTCTGGTGCGGAACGTACTCTGGTTGATCTACGACGTTCAGCAGAAACTTGATCTGAAGTTTCATGATCATCATCATTAGCTTCCTCACTAATTGGTGTAGGAATCACTGGAACTAATTTCTGTGATTTTCCACTTTCCAATTCGGGAGAAGGTACAATTACCTCATCAAGTTCTACTTTCCTCCCACTCACTTCTTTCGAGAGAAACTCCTTCTCTAGAAAGGATCCATTCTTAGCAACGAATATCTTTCCTTCGGATCTGTGATAGAAGGTGTACCCAACAGTCTCTTTTGGGTATCCTATGAAGACACATTTCTCCGACTTGGGTTCGAGCTTATCAGGTTGAAGTTTTTTCACATAAGCATCGCAGCCCCAAACTTTAAGAAACGACAACTTTGGTTTCTTGCCAAACCATAGTTCATAAGGTGTCGTATCAACGGATTTAGATGGTGCCCTATTTAACGTGAATGCAGCTGTCTCTAATGCATGACCCAAAACGATAGTGGTAAATCGGTAAGAGACATCATAGATCGCACCATATCCAATAAAGTACGGTTACGACGTTCGGATACACCATTATGCTGTGGTGTTCCGGGTGGCGTGAGCTGTGAAACTATTCCACATTGTTTCAAATGAAGACCAAACTCGTAACTCAAATATTCTCCTCCACGATCAGATCGTAGAAACTTTATTTTCTTGTTACGATGATTCTCTACTTCACTCTGAAATTCTTTGAACTTTTCAAATGTTTCAGACTTGTGCTTCATTAAGTAGATATACCCATATCTGCTCAAATCATCAGTGAAGGTCAGAAAATAACGATACCCGCCGCGAGCTTCAACACTCATTGGTCCGCATACATCAGTATGTATGATTTCCAACAAATATGTTGCTCGCTCCATAGTTCCGGAGAACGGAGTTTTAGTCATCTTGCCCATGAGGCATGGTTCGCAAGCACCAAGTGATTTATAATCTAGTGATTCCAAAAGTCCATCATTATGGAGTTTCTTCATGCGCTTTACACCAATATGACCTAAACGGCAGTGCCACAAATAAGTTGCACTATCATTATTAACCTTGCATCTTTTGGCTTCAATATTATGAATATGTGTATCACACGATCGAGATCCAACAAACCATTTTCATTGGGTGTATGACCGTAAAAGGTTTTATTCATGTAAACAGAACAACAATTATTCTCTAACTTACATGAATAACCGTATTGCAATAAACATGATCAAATCATATTCATGCTCAACACAAACACCAAATAACACTTATTTAGGTTCAACACTAATCCCGAAAGTATAGGGAGTGTGCGATGATGATCATATCAATCTTGGAACTGCTTCCAATACACATCGTCACTTCATCCTTTAACTAGTTTCTGTTCATTATGCAACTCCCATTTTGAGTTACTACTCTTTAGCAACTGAACCAGTATCAAATACCGAGGGGTTGCTATGAACACTAGTAAAATACACATCAATAATCTGTATATCAAATATACCTTTGTTCACTTTGCCATCCTTCTTATCCGCCAAGTATCTAGGGCAGTTCCACTTCCGGTGACCATTTCCTTTGCAGTAGAAGCACTTAGTTTCAGGCTTGAGTTTAGCTTTGGGTTTCTTCATGGGAGTGACAACTTGCTTGTCATTCTTCTTGAAGTTCCCCTTCTATCCCTTTGCCCTTTACTTGAAACAAGTGGTCTGGTTAACCATCAACACTTGATGCTCTTTCTTGATTTCTACCTTCGCCGATTTCAGCATCGTGAAGAGCTCGGGAATTACTTTCGTCATCCCTTACATATTATAGTTCATCACGAAGTTCTACTAACTTGGTGATAGTGACTAGAGAACTTTGTCAATTACTATCTTATCTGGAAGATTAACTCCCACTTGATTCAAGTAATTGTAGTACCCAGACAATCTGAGCACATGCTCACTGGTTGAGCTATTCTCCTCCATCTTGTAGGCAAAGTACTATCAGAAGTCTTATACCTCTCGACACGGGCATGAGTATGAAATACTAATTTCAACTCTTGGAACATCTCATATGCTCCGTGGCGTTCAAAACGTTTTTGAAGTCCCGGTTATAAGCCGTAAAGCATGGTGCACTAAACTATCAAGTAGTCATCATACCGAGCTTTTGTCAAAACGTTCATAACGTCTACATCTGCTCCTGCAATAGGTCTGTCACCTAGCGGTGCATCAAGGACATATTTCTCTGTGCAGCAATGAGGATAATCCACAGATCACGGAACAATTCCGCATCATTGCTACTAACATCTTTCAACTTAGTTTTCTCTAGGAACATATAAAAAATAAACGGGGAGCAACAACGTGAGCTATTGATCTACAACATAGATATGCTAATACTACAAGGACTAAGTTCATGATAAATTAAAGTTCAATTTAATCATATTAATTTAAAGAACTCCCACTTAGATAGACATCCCTCCGGTCATCTAAATGATCACGTGATCCAAATCAACTAAACCATGTCCGATCATCACGTGAGATGGAGTAGTATCAATGGTGAACATCTTATGTTGATCATATCTACTATATGATTCACGCTCGACCTTTCGGTCTCCAGTGTACCGAGGCCATATCTGCATATGCTAGGCTCGTCAAGTTTAACCCGAGTATTCTGCGTGTGCAAAACTGGCTTACACCCGTTGTATTTGAACGTAGAGCTTATCACACCCGATCATCACGTGGTGTCTCGGCACGACGAACTTTCGCAACGGTGCATACTCAGGGAGAACACTTATACCTTGAAATTTAATAAGGGATCATCTTATAATGCTACCGTCGTTCTAAGCAAAATAAGAAGCATAATAAGATAAACATCACATGCAATCAAAATATGTGACATGATATGGCCATCATCATCTTGTGCTTTTGATCTCCATCTTCAAAGCACCGTTATGATCACCTTCGTCACCGGCGCGACACCTTGATCTCCATCGTAGCATCGTTGTCGTCTTGCCAACTATTGCTTCTACGACTATCGCTACCGTTTAGTGATAAAGTAAAGCAATTACATGGCGATTGCATTTCATACAATAAAGCGACAACCATATGGCTCCTGCCAGTTGCCGATAACTTTACAAAACATGATCATCTCATACAAAACCGTATAACTCATCATGTCTTGACCATATCACATCACAACATGCCCTGCAAAAACAAGTTAGACGTCCTCTACTTTGTTGTTGCAAGTTTTACGTGGCTGCTACGGGCTTAGCAAGAACCGTTCTTACCTACACATACAAAACCACAACGATGTTTCGTCAAGTATGTGCTGTTTTAACCTTCACAAGGACCGGGCGTAGCCACACTTGATTCAGCTAAAGTGAGAGAGACAGACACCCGCCAGTCACCTTTAAGCAACGAGTGCTCGTAACGGTGAAACCAGTCTCGCGTAAGCGTACGCGTAATGTCGGTCCAGGCCGCTTCATCTCACAATACCGCCGAAGCAAAGTATGACATGCTGGTAAGCAGTATGACTAGTATCGCCCACAACTCATTGTGTTCTACTCGTGCATATCATCTACGCATAGACCTGGCTCATGATGCCACTGTTGGGGAACGTAGTATTTTAAAATTTTCCTACGATCACGCAAGATCTATCTACCAGATGCATAGCAACGAGAGGGGAGAGTGTGTCTACGTACCCTCGTAGACCGGGAGCGGAAGCGTCAAGTGACGCGGTTGATGTTGTCGAACTTCTTCGCGATCCAACCGATCAAGCACCGAACGTACGGCACCTCCGCGTTCAGCACACGTTCAGCTTGATGACGTCCCACGAGCTCTTGATCTAGTTGAGCTTCATGGGAGAGTTTCGTCAGCACGACGGCGTGGTGACGGATATGATGTATTCACCGGCGCAGGGCTTCGCCTAAGCACTGCAACGGTATGACCGAGGTCTGTTTCTGTGGAGGGGGGCACCGCACACGGCTAAAACAATTCAACTTGTGTCTTTGGGTGCCCCCCTTCCCCCGTATATAAAGGAGCAAGGGGGGAGGCCGGCCGGCCCTTGTTTGGTGCGGCTAGGATGCAATCCTACTAGGAATAGGATTGCAATCCTATTCCTAGTAGGAACCACCAAAGAAGGAAGAGAGGGAATAGGAAAAGAAGAAGAGGTGGCGTCCCCCAACTCCTAGTCCAACTAGGAACCCTAGGTGGGGCGCCGGCCAGCCCTATGGGCTGCCTCTCTCTTTTCCATATGGCCCACTATGGACCATCCCCCTTCGTAGGGGGTTCTGGTAACGCCCTCCGGCAATCCCGTTAAATCCGAAACTTTTCCGGAATACTTCCGGTGTCCGAATATAGTCGTCCAATATATCAATCTTTATGTCTCGGACATTCCGAGACTCCTCGTCATGTCCGTGATCTCATCCGGGACTCCGAACTACCTTCGGTACATCAAAACTCATAAACTCGTAATACCGATCGTCATCAAACGTTAAGCGTGCGGACCCTACGGGTTCGAGAACTATGTAGACATGACCAAGACTCATCTCCGGTCAATAACCAATAGCGGAACCTGGATGTTCATATTGGCTCCTACATATTCTACGAAGATCTTTTATCGGTCAAAACCGCATAACAACATACGTTGTTCCTTTTGTCATCGGTATGTTACTTGCCCGAGATTCGATCGTCGGTATCTCGATACCTAGTTTAATCTCGTTACTGGCAAGTCTCTTTACTCGTTCCGTAACACATCATCTCGTGACTAACTCATTAGTATTTTGCTTGCAAGGCTTATTGTGATGTGTGTTACCGAGAGGGCCCAGAGATACCTCTCCGACACTTGGAGTGACAAATCCTAATCTTGATCTATGGCAACACCACGAATACTTTCGGAGACACCTGTAGAGCATCTTTATGATCACCCAGTTACGTTGTGACGTTTGATAGCACACAAGGTGTTCCTACGGTATTCGGGAGTTGCATAATCTCATAGTCATAGGAACATGTATAAGTCATGAAGAAAGCAATAGCAGTAAAACTAAATGATCATAGTGCTATGCTAACGGATGGGTCTTGTCCATCACATTATTCTCCTAATGATGTGATCCCGTTGATCGAATGACAACTCATGTCTATGGCTAGGAAACATAACCATCTTTGATCAATGAGCTAGTCTAGTAGAGGCATACTAGGGACATACTGTTTTGTCTATGTATTCACACATGTATTAAGTTTCCGGTTAATACAATTCTAGCATGAATAATAAACATTTATCATGATATAAGGAAATATAAATAACAACTTTATTATTGCCTCTAGGGCATATTTCCTTCAGTTGGCTGCCGAGGAGAAGTACAAGGTGGTCGGGTTCGACCTCGAGTACACCCGCGCTCGTGTCGGGTCTCGTCCCAAGATCGTCGTCGCCCAGATGTGCGTGTGCCACCACGTCCTCATCTACCACTACTGCCTGGCCACAAGGCCTTGCGAGCATTTCGCTAGGTTTGTCAACAGCCCCCACTACATGTTCGCTACGGTGGATGATGTCTACTACACAACCTTCTTCTTGTAGACGTTGTTGGGCCTCCAAGTGCAGAGGTTTGTAGGACAGTAGCAAATTTCCCTCAAGTGGATGACCTAAGGTTTATCAATCCGTGGGAGGCGTAGGATGAAGATGGTCTCTCTCAAACAACCCTGCAACCAAATAACAAAGAGTCTCTTGTGTCCCCAACACACCCAATACAATGGTAAATTGTATAGGTGCACTAGTTCGGTGAAGATATGGTGATACAAGTGCAATATGGATGGTAGATATGGGTTTTTGTAATAAGAAAATATAAAAACAGCAAGGTAGCAAGTGGTAAACATGAGCATAAACGGTGTTGCAATGATAGGAAACAAGGCCTAGGGTTCATACTTTCACTAGTGCAAGTTCTCTCAACAAGGATAACATAATTGGATCATATTACTAGCCCTCAACATGCAACAAAGAGTCACTCCAAAGTCACTAATAGCAGAGAACCAACGAAGAGATTATGGTAGGGTACGAAACCACCTCAAAGTTATTCTTTCTGATCGATCTATTCAAGAGTCTGTAGTAACGTTCAATCTATCATAGAGTTCGTACTAGAATAACACCTTAAGACACAAATCAACCAAAACCCTAATGTCACCTAGATACTCCATTGTCACCTCAAGTATCCGTGGGCATGATTATGCAATATGCATCACACAATCTTAGAAACATCTATTCAACCAACACATAGAACTTCATAGAGTGCCCCAAAGTTTCTACGAGAAAGTCAAGACGAAAACGTGTGCCAACCCCTATGCATAGATTCCCAAGGTCACGGAACCCGCAAGTTGATCACCAAAACATACATCAAGTAGATCACATGATATCCCATTGTCACCACAGATAAGCACGTGCAAGACATACATCAAGTGTTCTCAAATCTTTAAAGACTCAATCCGATAAGATAACTTCAAAGGGAAAACTCATTCCATTACAAGAGAGTAGAGGGGGAGAAGCATCATAAGATCCAACTATAATAGCAAAGCTCGCGATACATCAAGATCGTGCCATCTCAAGAACACGAGAGAGAGAGAGAGAGAGAGAGAGAGAGAGAGAGAGAGAGATAGAGATCAAACACATAGCTACTGGTACATACCCTCAGCCCCGAGGGTGGACTACTCCCTCCTCGTCATGGAGAGCGCCGGGATGACGAAGATATCCACCGGTGAGGGTTCCCCCCTCCAGCAGGGTGCCGGAACGAGGTCTAGATTGGTTTTTGGTGGCTACAGAGGCTTTCGGCGGTGGAACTCTCGATCTAGATTAATTTCCGAAGGTTTCAATATTTATAGGATTTTTTGGCGTAGGGCACAAGGCAGGGGGCTTCTGGGCTGTCCACGAGATAGGAGGGCGCGCCCCCCTGCCCAGGGCGCGCCCTCCACCCTCGTGGGCAGCCCGTGGCTCTCCTGGCCCAACTCTTTTACTTCGGGGGCTTCTTTTGGTTCAGAAAAAATCATCAAAAATTGGCACGTCAATTGGACTTCGTTTGATATTCCTTTTCTGTAAAACCCTAAAACAGGAGAAAAACATAAACTAGCACTGGGCTCTGGGTTAATAGGTTAGTCTTAAAAATCATATAAAAGTGTATATAAAGGCCCATAAGACATCCTAGAAGGATAATATAATAGCATGGAACAATAAAAAATTATAGATATGTTGGAGACGTATCAGTGGACATCGCCAACGATGTAAAGACTCTCGAGAATTCAGTCATCGCCTGCCAGAATCTTGTCGACATCCAGGGCCTATACAAGATCAGGGGCATCAAGGAGCATGAGAAGGACTCACTGGTTCACCTTGCCGAGGCCATCATCGATCCCTACTACAGAGACATGAAGGATTCGTGCAACAAGGACAAGCGTGCCTGGCACTCGACCTGGATGGAGAAACTCGACAAAGCTCACGTCGTGTACGTGGCCAAGGAGGCGTACACGAGCTATGATATGTACAGGCGGATCGTTGACATGAGGAAGTCCCTCCTTCCCCAAAACGGCCAGGAATCCAACCGGAAGCGGAGCAATGGCAAGCATCATCGCAACAATAAGTAGATGGTTAGATCCTCGTTTCTCCTACTTTAGTATGCATGTAATTGCTTTCTTTGGTGTGTGAAAATGTTATGTGTGTAGTCACTTGTGTAATTGTATGCTTAATCGGTCTTCGCACACGTCTCCGATTACATACCTGTTTGCCTCGTATCACACGCATCTTGTTCATTTGAACCGTTTCTGTTCTCATGTCTCAACGCAAATAGTTCATCCGAGTGAACCGCATGCCATATATCGCACACACCTTTGATCTGGCTGACCGTTTCTTTTGTGTTGTCTAATCACAAACAGTTCATCCGAGTGAACCGTATGATGTGTATCGTACACGCCTTTATCTGGCTGCCCGTTTCTTTTGTTCCTCCTCATCGCAAACAGTTCATTGACTGAACCGTATGCCCTTCATCGCACACGCAAATAAAACCTGAATCGTATTTGATGCATCCCTCATCGCAAACGTTTTATACATTTTTGAGGGTTTTCATACAGCACCGTTTGCGATTATTGCATCGCACACAGTTTCTCGAAGGGTCTCTGATCGTAGTGTCGCGTTAGAGCATCCTGCAGTAATGCTAACTAACAAGATGCATGGCCACATTAATTTGTTCACCATCAGTTGATATTTTGATGTAAAAGAGAACGGAGAAGAAAAATAGGGATCCAAGTGCTTCATACAGGGAAAGAGTGAGCGTACATGGCATGGTGAAGATCTGGTCGATGGTGACTGCGCCGGGATTGGGAGTAGGGGAGGAATACATTGGAGACAATATATAGTAAAATAATAGCATTGAAAACAATATATAGTAAAATAATAGCATTGAAAACAACTGAAATACGAATATAAGAATATAACTTTTAATAGCATGCATTAACATTTTGCTACTTCATATATGATCAAACTTTGATCCAAAATACGATGACACTAATAAACCCAAAGGGATGCAGTAGTGCAGTGCGTAACTTTTTTTTTTCTTTTTTGTAAAACTTGTAGCACGTGGGAATCGCATTGCTGCTGGTGTCTTATCCCGCGGGAGTTGCTCTCCCGACCATCGGGTCGCCCCTCTTCATCCGAGCTCCGCCAATGTCCGCCCCCAGCGTGACCCCCATCCCCATCACCACCATCTCCGAGCTGAAGCAGCACCACTCGCAGCTCGTCCGCCTCGGCCTCGCCTCCCACCCCGCCCACGCGCGCCGCCTCCTCGCCTTCCTCGCACGCGACCCGGCCCGCCTCCCCTACGCCGCGCGCCTCCTGTCGCACCACCCGGACCCGCACCCGGCGCTCTTCAACCCGCTCTTTGCCTCCCTGCCGCCGCGCCACGCCGCGGCGTTTCTCTCCCTCATGCTCTCCCTGCCCCTGCACCCCGACCACTTCACCCTGCCCCGCATCCTCCCCGCCGCGCCGCTCCCGCTCGCCGTCCAGCTCCACGCGCTCCTCCTCAAGCTCAACTTCCACTCCCACGCGCACTCCTTCAACGCGCTCCTCGCCGCCTACCTCGCCAACGCGCGCGCGGACCTCGCCTTCCGCCTCTTCGGCGGCGGCTCGTCGGCAGTCCTCGACGTCGTGTCGTGGACCACCATGGTGGGCGGGCTGTGCAGGCTGGGCCTCGTGGACGACGCGCGGGAGCTGTTCGACGGAATGCCCGAGAGAAATCTAATATCCTGGAACGCGATGATCTCCGGGTATGTCAAGGCTGGGCGGTTCTTGGACGCGCTGGAGGTGTTTGACCAAATGCGGGCGATGGGACTGGAGGGAAATGGGTTTGTCGCGGCGAGCGCTGTGGTCGCGTGCACGGGTGCTGGTGCACTGGCTCGTGGGAGGGAGGTGCACCAGTGGGTGGAGCAGAGCGGGATACAGATGGATGAGAAGCTAGCTACAGCGGTGGTCGACATGTACTGCAAGTGTGGGTCTGTCGAGGAGGCATGGCGCGTGTTCCAGGGGCTGCCGACGAAGGGGCTCACGTCGTGGAACTGTATGATCGGTGGGTTGGCGGTGCACGGGAGGTGCAAGGACGCCATTGAGCTGTTCCATCAGATGGAGAGGGAAGATGTGGTGCCCGATGATGTCACGCTGGTGAACGTCCTCACTGCCTGCGCCCACACCGGCAATGTCAGCGGCGGTCGCCACTACTTCGACTACATCGTGCAGAGATACGGCATTGAGCCCAAGATGGAGCATTACGGCTGCATGGTCGACCTGTTCGGGAGGGCAGGGCTGCTGGACGAAGCCAAGAAGGTGATCGACGACATGCCAATGGAGCCTGACATTGGTGTCCTCGGAGCACTCTTCGGAGCATGCAGGATCCACAGGGACCTCGATCTAGGCGAGGCGATCGGATGGCGTGTCATCGAGCTGGATCCCCAGAACAGCGGGCGGTACGTGCTGCTGGCCAACCTCCTCGCCAGCGCCGGCCGATGGGGAGACGTGGCCAAGGTCCGGCAGCTGATGGACGAGCGCAAGGTGAGCAAGGAGGCGGGGCGGTCCGTGATCGAAATCGACAGCGAGGTCTGCGAGTTCCAGTGCGGGACCCTGCGCCATCCCGAGGAGAAGGAGATATTCGCCATGGCGAAGGACATGATGAGGAAGATCGGGCTGGAGGGCTACGCGCCAGACACCAGCGACGTGCTGCACGACGTCGCGGAGGAAGCGAAGGAGGCGTCGCTGCTGTACCACAGCGAGAAGCTGGCCATCGCGTTCGGGCTGCTGCGCACCAGGCCAGGTGATACGATGCGCGTCACCAAGAACCTGCGGGTTTGCCGAGACTGCCATGAGGCGACCAAGTTGATATCTCGCGTGTTTGAGCGGGAGATCGTGGTGAGGGACAGGAACCGGTTCCATCATTTCAGGGATGGAGTGTGTTCGTGTAATGATTATTGGTGAGTATACTCGAAACATACGCAGAAAATCTTGGTGAAAGTAGATACCGCCTTATTCGGGAAAAAAAAAACCCTAGAAATTTTAGATCCAAAATCCAAATGCACGTTGAGAAAAAAAATCTTGACGTGAATAGTGTGATTTTTGCTGTTGTCTTTTTTATATTTATATAGCATTGTGTATTTTGAGTTTGGATCTAAATTTTTTAAAGGTCGTGGACAGATGTCTTGGGAACATTCACAATTTTTTTCAGAATTTTTTGAAACATTTGAAATTGCATTTTTAGACATGTCAGCATGGGAACGCCTTATCGTTGGGAGCACTAGATATTCTCCCCCGCCTTACGATAACTAAGAGAACATCACATGAAAACCAAGTTTAAAAAAAAACTTCATGAAAACCATGTTTGGAAGTTTTCAAAAATCTGAAGAAAAAAAAACGAATGGATGTTAAGAGCTTGATGCTCTGTTGCCATGCGAAAAAATTCCAAGTTCAAACACATTACCATTTACGAACAATAAAGAAAACCAAATTCAGCAATGATAAGTGATGTTTACTGTTTGACACTATTCAATGATGATTTTGTTTTGTAAATGGTAATGTTTTTAAACTTGGGAATTTCACATGCTAATAAAACATCACTCTTAAGATTTCATTTATTTTAGATTTTTCAAAACTTTGAAATACTGTTTTCACGTGGTTTTCATCGGTTTTCACCGAAACTTGATTTTTATGTGATATTTTATCACTGGAAGTTATGCTCACTGACAGATCATGTCAAAGAGCGCATGTCAGAACACTTTCTAACGGCGTGAGACTTGCTGGATTGGCGTTAGCGCCTATGACTATGTTGCACTGAAGAAACATAGATTTATTTTCAAGCTTTGCTCTCGCTGAATTAAAATACAAGCAGAGCATGGACATGATAAATGGGTATCTAATGGGTATGGCAACAAATACTCCCCAATGAGAATGTATAACAGCTTGATGGGTGATGAAGAAGGACACCCCATATTCAAACTTATTTGGAGTACCACCAGCAGGCTTAAACACAAAATCTTCTCATGGCTGGTAGCTCATTGCAGAATTAATACCAGGGCATTACTACAATGGAAAGGTATGCAACTAGATGACCCATTCTGCCCAAATTGTTCTCAAAGAGCAAAAGAAACTGCCTATCACTTGCTATGGGACGGTAGCTTTGCCCAAGATTGTTGGAACACAATCATTCCAGGAAGACAGAGAGGCACTTCCATCTTCGAAGAAACCCAACTTGCCATGACTAAGCTCCCCAAACACTTTGCTGCAGAAATAATAATGCTAGGAAGTTGGAATATTTGGACTCAGCGAAATGGGAAGATTTTCAGGCAACAACAACAATCGGTTCAAGCTTGGCGTTTCTTCCTTAAGAAAGATCTCAAACTTCTCAGATTTAAAGTGAAAGAAAAGCACTTTCAAGAGCTCTCAGAATGGATCGATCATAATATGTAAACACATGGTTTCTTTCCCACGAGCTGGCATTGGCTAGGACCTTAGGGTCTTTGTATCCTGTACTATATCTTTTTTTATTAATACATATATACCGTAGAACTATTGTTCTACGGTTTTTGGGTTAAAAAGAACAAGTTGGCCACCTTCCCGTCACCTCATGCCGTTTTCCGTTCTCCAATTCGACCAAGGCTAGATTTTGAAGCGATGATTTGGAAGAACTTTGGAGTTCCGGTCAATTTTCTTGATGGTCATAATCTTCATTAATTCCTCTTGGTGGCTGAATTCTCAAGGTCAAGGATCCATTTATTACTTGGACATATTCTTCAATCTTGCTTTGGCAAAAATGCAGCCAGGTTCAAACTTTCTCAAGTTCAATATTGGTCATTCAAATTCATTGTTTCATCTAGAGACGTGGGTTTCCTATTTATAGATGTGGTAATATTGCTAATGGAAAAATCAATCTGCAATTCTGGCTTGGGGGGAAAGAAGGCATGAATTCTCGCAGGGGGTTTGGATTATATTGTAAAGAACAAGAAGATGAATTGGACCGTGGTCACTCGTTCAAAAAATTAAGGTAAATCTTTTGCAAATGTTGTTAGATTTCCTTTTTTATGATCAAGTTTGTTCGAAGAATCCTCTTCCAAGCAAGCACCATAATTTAGTTTTCCAACGCCTCGAATTCTCGGGAAAAAAAGGTGTAACAGAAGAGACCTTCAGGGATCATCCATGTGCGGAATCTCGGGAATTCCATAAGCAGCAGGCTAGCACTTCTTATGGGTCGGGCCCAAGGCCTCGCAATGGGTAAACATTTTGTGTTCTCCGTCAGGTGTTTGCCACTTTCGTCATGCGTGCGCTAACAAGATTTGATGTAGGGCCACAAAGGGTTGAATCATGTGACCTGCTCTTGTCGTTCCAGGCCTAGACATCCTAGTCCTTCCACTAATCCTAGCACAGGTGGGAATCGTTGAACTCAAATCTCAGGTCATCAGCCTATTCAGTCTCATTGGCAACAGACAGTTTTCGGGATGATGTCAGCGCGGCAGCTAAAGAACATTGAAAGGTAGCCTCTTCAGCTTCCTTGCTCAAATCCTCCTTTGCCCCAATCTCTACTTCAAACACTGTTGAAGACCATTGTACGACAGAACCGACCGCATCGATCCGACGTCCTTCATGTAGCTTGGGCATCAACCGATTTGGGTTGAAGGCCGACTTCCCCGAGTTAGGGTAATTTTTCTGCACATTCATGCTGCAAATTAAGACCTTGTTGTTGCAACATTTATTCCTATGCCCAAGGTGAGGTACATTTCATCAATATCAGACAGATCATTACTAAATTCTTAAGAGATGTGGAGAGATTAAGGTTTAAGGAGGTCAACTCTTGTCCCCATGTGTAAACATTTGTCAAGCTTGAATCAATTTTTGACACATATGAGATGGTTACTAATAGTCCACATAATTATGATGATGTTGCTATTACTTTTGAAAACATGATTAGGGGCTAAATTGGAGAAGGTTTCACCTCAATAGAGAAGTTTGGCTCATACTTGTAGGGTTTTATGATGATCTTAGAAATTTTATATTGTTAATGCTATTAGAAGCTTTGTAAAGATGTCAGTTTGGGATAAAGAGGGAAGCAAAAAAGCTGGCATCATCATCTAAGTAAGAGTGGATGACTTAAAAGATATTTCTGTAAGCATATTGCATCCAAAATCATATGGCTTTTGAGGGGGGTCATGATATGTTCTTGTTACATTTTTGCAGCGAAATCTCCTTTGCGGGGGGGGGG
>LR738712.1:607678726-607816263 GCA_902687465.1 Secale cereale
ATGAGGGCTCAATTCCTCCAAATGGAAATTCCAATCCATTGCCTAATCAAGAACATTTTCATCCAAACCAGGAAAAACATATTATTGGTCATTTTCCCTAGAATGATCCACGTATTGCACCTGCCGCTGAACCTCAAGATGCACAGACCAAATGGATATATAGGAAGATCCTAACTAGGGGCATTGGGCTATGCCACCTTGGCAACAACTGGTTCATATTGAAATTCAGCAGGAGGAATTTTAAAACTCCATGACCGACCACTGGATATGGAAGTCGATGAAAAATCCACAACATGAATTAGAAGATAATAGTGGGCTCACTCCCTCCTCTCCAGTAATTCAAGTGCTGTTAGTTTTCTGGGTGTCATGGACTTGTAGCCCAACCAGTATTGGATTTGAATTTGGCTTATCTTGGCCCAGAGATGATACTCCCTGACGGGCCTATGAATTTTGTCCATTACCTTTGGTTGCTCATGTGCGTAAGCCTGAACCAGGCATGGCTCTAAATATTAATAGGTTGGCACCTACTATGGGTAATGATCATGGGTTTGACATGAGTCTTTCCTTTCAACATGATGTTTGCTAAAGGTAGCAGTGACATGCCCATTAATACTACTATGCTTATGATTAATGATGTATGTGCTAATGTTTAGAAGCCAGCTCCTACATTAGTTGTCTGGGGAATTTCTCTCAATGTTGGCATGCTTTTTGTTCCTATTCTTGCAATGCAACTTGTTGCGTCTATTGCCCATGAATTGTTGCAAGCTACTGTTAAACCCTCTTATTTGGTCATTTCTAATCCGAATGTACCTTAGCCAACTGCTCTTAAAAGAAACTATGAAGGACAATATGATCTCTGAAATTTTCTTGAGTCATGAGTCAATGGATATTGAGAGGAGTTGATTGCTTATTCCAATGCTTAAATCGTAAAGTCAAAGTGTCGTCTCATCCACAATCCCGAGCTCCAGGAGCTTCTATGCTCCCAAATATGACAAGAGAAGAAAGTGATTCTAATTCATATAATGGGTCTTAAAGTGCATAGTCCCCTTGGCTTCTTTTAATAAGGAAAATGCCTTGAAGTTGTAATGGGCAGCTCTATAGATGTCTATGAGCCAATTCTTCAACTGACAGTGTTAGGAGATCTGGTGGGTTTAGCTACTCTGGATAGATCTCCAACAGCTTAGGAGCGAAGGTGTTGGCATTTGGAAGAGTATTTTCCTCCTGGCAAGGACTACTCTAACATTATGTAGGTACCATTGTATGGGTCATTTTATTTATGTGGCTCTACTGTGAATTGGTAAATTTAAGTGGGCAAAGGGATTTTTATCTTCTCAAATGTGGGATGTCATTATTCAGGATTCTGACAATCAAGTTTCGTTCACTTTCTCCATTCTTGATAAATGTTCTTCCTCACATGGGCATCTATGTAAAATGCACATTTATGTTCCTTGGATGATGACATTGATGCGACCTTCGCTAGACCATAGATCAAGTTCACTTCATCTCAGGAATTTGGGCATGAAATAACACAAACCTCCCCAACTGGTATCATGCACATTAAAAAAGAAAAAGAAGGAAAGGGTTCCTCTCGTAGATACTGCTACTTGTGATTTGCGTTGGTAAATTTCCCGAAGAGAAGGAGATGATGCAGCACAACAGCGGTAAGTATTTTCCTCGGTAATGAAACCAAGGTTATCAATCCAGTAGGAGAACCAAACAACACTATGTAAATAGCACCTACACACAAACAACAAAACCTCGCAACCCAACGCGTTAGAGGGGTTGTCAATCCCTCCAGGGTAAGATAAAAAGATAGATTGATGGATGCAAATAAGATAAAGGCAAATAAAACGCAGCAAAGTGTTTTTAGATTTTTGGCAAAAAAGATCTGAAAAAATATAATAGGAAGCCGTAGATTTCACTAGTGGCTTCTCTCGAGAAAATAACATACGGTGGTAAACAAATTGTTGTTGGGCAATTGATAGAAGAGCAAATAATTATGATGATATCCAAGACAGTGATCATGTATATAGGCATCACGTCCAAGATTAGTAGATCGACTCCTGCCTGCATCTACTACTATTACTCCACACGTCGACCGCTATCCAGCATGCATCTAGTGTATTAAATTCATGGGGAAACAGAGTAATGCTTTAAGAACGGTGACATGATGTAGACAAGATCTATTCACATAGAAATAGACCCCATATTTTTATCCTTAATAGCAACGATACATGCGTGTCATGTCTCCTTCTGTCACTGAGATTGAGCACCGCAAGATCGAACCAATCACAAAGCACATCTTCCCATTGCAAGATAAATCAACCAAGTTGGCCAAACAAAACCGAAATATCGAAGAATAAATACGAGGCTATAATAATCATGTATGGATAGATCTGGTCATAAATTCACAATTCGTCGGATCCCAACAAACACATCGCAAAAAAGAGTTACATCAAATAGATCTCCGAAGAGAATGTTGTATTGAAGATCAAAAGGAGAGAAGAAGCCATCTAGCTACTAACTACGGACCCATAGGTCTGTGGTAAACTACTCACGCATCATCGGAGGAGCACCAATGAGATGATGAACCCCTCCGTGATCGTGTTCCCCTTCGGTAGAGTGCCAGAGAAGGCCTCTAGATTGGATCTCGTGGTTCAAGAACTTGCGGTAGCTGAAACATTTTTTCGTCGACTCCCCTAGGGTTTCTGGAATATTTGGGTATTTATAGAGCTGGAAGTCGGTGGAGAAGGGCACCATGGACCCCACAAGGCACCTGGGCCTCCTGGCGCGCCCTGGTGTCTTGTGGGCCCCATGGTCCTCCTCTTGTACACCTCCTGGGCTCCCTGGGTCTCTTCTGGGCAGAAAAAAATCTCCAAAAAGTTTCGTTGCATTTGGACTACGTGTGGTATTGATATTCTGCAAAGTAAAAAAAGCAAAAACAACAACTGACACTGGGCACTATGTCAATAGGTTAGTCCCAAAAAATGATATAAAGTTGCTAGAAAATGTATGTAAAACATCCAAGATTGATAATATAACAGCATAAAACAATTAAAAAGATATAGATACGTTGGAGACGTATCAGGTACTGAGGTACGAAGGAGCAGTAGATTACAAGATCTAACTAAAGGATCTGAAAAATAGAGTATGTGTGTAGACAAAAAATTGCATGTCTTGTAATGTTGATCCATGATGGGCCTCGAACCCCTCGTTGGTTACCCCAAGTGGAAGGTGTAAGATGCAGTATGTAGAAGTGTTTTCCCTTAGCAAAGATGCCAAGGATCGAATCCCCAGAGACTCCTAGGTTCAACAAGTAGGTGTCAATTGCTACGGCGCCAGATTAGTAGCAATCAACGTGGACCTGCACACAGATACAAATAACTTTGCTCCCAACGAGTACAGAGAGGTTGTCAATCCCTCCGGCCTTGTAGTTCACAAAGGATTAAAAGCAATGATAGTAGTGATAGATAGTGTTTTGCAATAGTAAGTAATAACGGAAAGTAAATAGTGGATGTGATCAATGATGGTAATATGGACCGGAGTCTCATGATGTTCACTAGTGATGTCTCTCTCCCAAAAGACGATAAAACAGCTATGTGAGGTAAACAAATTACAGCTGGGCAATTGACAGGACCACGAACGCAAACCAATGCTGACTACATTGCAAGAAAGGTTGAGGTTCAAAGCATGGGCGGTACGCCAAAGTAAGTAGACCGAAATCCATCAATATCAACTACTAATCATCCACCTTGAGATATCTATCCAGAACATCTCGCTGGTATTAAGTTGCGAGTCCCACCCATAGTGTAAACTCAATGCAACAGACAACTGCATTAAAAGAACTTTGCGTAAAGTAAACAATCCTTGCACCCGCGGGCACAAGCACCGTTGTTTTCCCCCTTGTGGCAACAGCACATCCCCTAGACTCATGTTTCTGTCACTCAAGCTAGTCATCGAGGGGCATGAACCCACAATCAAGCATAACGTTCCCTCTTGGAGTCACTACCTATTACTCGGCCAAAGCAATAAATAACAACAGAGAACATGCAAGAATTACTTATGAACAAAAATATAAAAGAGGTAGATCAAATATATTACTCAAGATCAATCTGAACATAATCTCATAATCCATCGGATCCCAGCAAACTCAACATAGCAACAACATAAGGATTACATAGGTGCCTCGATCATGTAGGGCAGCTCACGAGGACTAATTAGTGAAGCACAAGAACGGGAGGAGAACATCACATAGCTACTGGTCATGGACTCATGGTCCAAGGGAGACTACTCACGAGTCATCCGGGAGGCGACCATGGTGGTGGAGAAGCTCCCGGTGGTGATCCTCCCCTCCGGCAGGGTGCCGGGAAGAGTTCTCCTGGTGCTCCCGATCTTGGAAGCGGCGGCGGCGGCGGAACAGAGATGGGATCGTGAAAAGAGTTCCTGTTCTGAGGGTTTCGGAGGACCCTTTAAATATATGCCAAAGTAGGGCATCGGGGGAGCTTCGGGGGGCCCAGGCGCCCCCCCCGGCGCGGCCCAGGGGGGGCGCCGCCAGGGCGCCTGGAGCCCTGGTGCCCCCCCCCCCAGGCTGCCCTTCGGACGTAGAGTTGTTTCCGGAACACTGATTTTTTATATAATTTTTCTGGATTTTTCTGGGCAGTTCTCGAAACGTGAAAACCTGAAATACAAAAACAGCCGAAAACAGAAACTGGCACTGGGGTGCACTGGATTAGTAAGTTAGTCCAAATATGATCAAAAGTGTATGGAAGTGTATGAATATCATAGCAATATCACCCAAAAGTGGCATGGAGCAAGCATAAATTATAGATATGTTTTGGACGTATCAATCCACCATATATTTAGGGATGTAAGTGGCAAATAAATGGTGTCCGCAAGTCCTGTTTACTTAGCTTTTCCTAGCTCCATAGTTCATTTCTCCAGAAAAAAAACTTTTGAATTGTTTGATTATATAGTGGGTTTAAACGGGATTAAATGGGACCCTGTTGTCATCCCTACATATATTGCTAACAAAATTGTTAAGAATCTTAACACAACCTTTTGCTAGGTCCTCAGAAGGATACCATCGAGAATATTCTCATGGCAAAGCAAAATAAGGAGACACACAAGAAGAAGGGAATATTCCACATTGTATTCATTTAGCCTTCGTTGTTGATCTATTCCTTCCTGTAAAAATGGATAAAATGTGGGGAAATCTAAATGAATGTCATGTGATTAAAGGACAAGTCTAAATGGCTAGCCATGTCCAATAAAATGGAAGAGTCTGGTTACTCAATTTTATGTTTGCAAGAAATGAAAACAGGGTTGTTGGATATCCCCTATCAAAGAAAACAATTCCAAGAAGAATAAATTGAATATATTCCATCTATCGGAGCTTCTCGAGGATTGTTGAATGCATGGAATGAAAACTACTTTCATGGAGAATGAATTTTCTCGCTGTGTTCACTATACATCCATTCACACTGGAAATACTTGGATACTTACATGGGCCATCTCAAACTGCGGCATGGACTAAATTTGTAAATTGGTTGCAACAAATTCAAGTACCTGATGAAACTAATTGTATGATTCTTGGGTATTTCAAGAACGTCAGATGTCCAAAAAACAGAAGTAGGCATGTGTTTTTTTTAGTGAAATGAGAAGTTCAATTATGCCATTAGTGCCCTTGGATTAATTGACATCCCTCTCAAAGGAAGAAGCTTTACTGGGACAAATATGCAAGAAGCTCCAACCTTTGAATAATTGTACTGGTGTTTTTCTTAAAATTATGGACACTAAACTACCCAAATACTGCTACAATTCCCTTGTGAAAATCCTATATCAGATCATGTTTGAAGTGTTATTCAAGTAGACAGTCACATCCAAAAATCTCAATTATTCAGATTGATATTTTTTTTTGTTAGAGCATGGGGATTTAAAGAGAAAGTCCAAAACATTTGGGATTAGGGGGTCCAAGCCTCTAATGGTACTAAAGGGATTGACAAATCCCTATCCGATCTTTCTGCCTCTATTAAGAATCCTAATAAATTGATTTTCTGGTGGGATACCCTGGAAGAATATAGGGATCTGAGTATTGAAGGAAGTAATGGCAAAAATAATTTGAAAATATCATTTAATAGATGAAAAAATGAGCAAGTGCATAATGACCATCGTAGCAAAGCTGCCATTCTTTGTAGATCTTTCAGTGACAAACTTGGAACTTCCAAACCTACAACAAGTTTATTGGACAGTGTGCTGCATAGACTAGAAATGTTACAAGATCTAGAAGTTCCTTTCACCAAAAAAGAGACCGATGATGCAGTAAATATTTTGCCAACTGATAAGGCAATTGGACCTGATGGATTCAATGGTGTTTTCATTAAGGCATGTTGGGATATAATTGTTGTAGATTCATATGGTCTTATTGAAGTTTTTTATCATGGGAGAATGAACCTGCAGACCGCAATGCCGCCTTCATCACATTAATTCCAAAATATAAAATCATCAATGCCCAGGTGACTTCAGACTAGTATCTCTCCTTAATTTCCCAATCAAGGTCATCACCAAGCTACCCTCTAACAAACTGCAAAAAAGTCATCCTAAAACTGGTGCATACTAACCAATATTGTTCTTCCAAATCAAGATATATTCAAGATTGTCTACCATGAGCTATGAATACCTTTACCAATGTCAACAGTCTAGAAGAGAAATTGTGGTGCTCAAGCTGGATTTTGAAAAATCTTTTGACAAGATGGATCATGATATCATTTTTTTAAATTCTTGTTGTAAAAGGATTTGGACAAAGGTGGCTCTAATGATTTCATATGATGTTAAATTCTCATACTTCCTTGGTATTGCTAAATAGCATTCCCGGAAAGCATTTTCATTACAAAATAAGATTCAAACAAGGGGAACCTCTCTCTCCCCCCTTATTCTTTTTCTTATAGCAGACCTACTCCAATCTATCCTTAATGAAGCAATGGTGGAAAACTTGATTTAATCCCCTCTAACAATGCATTCCTAACTTGGTTTTCCTGTTACTCAGTATGAAAATGACATGATTCTGATGCTTCCTACTATGGAAATCAACTAATGCATAACCAAAAATGCCCCTAAATTGAGATCAAGATAAATTATAGCAAATCGATGATGGTCCCCCATCAATGTCTCTCAAACTCAAGTGCAAAGAATGATTGTTATTTTGGTATGCCAACAAGGGTCCTTCCCATTCGTTTATCTTAGACTCCCTCTCCATACTTCCATGCCTAAGATTGAGGATTTCTCAATCATTTGACACAAAACTGAAAGTAGGTTGGTTGGGTGCTCTACTATGATTTCTTCATTTCTTAAGATGGTAGAGTGCAGCTTATTAAATCAGTTTTCTCTTCTTTACACATCAATAATTGCTTGATAGAAAGTATGTAAGCCCAAACTACTCCAAACTTTGAAAAGAGAAGACTCATTTTGATGGAGATCGCGCTCAAAACAAATCCTTCTTTCACAAATATTGCAATATGTGAAATGGGAAATGGAGGCTCCATTTTTTTGGTATGATTCCTAGGCACGGAAACCCATTACAATTCAGTATCTCAATCTCTAGTCTTTTGCGATCACTACTAAAATCTCATTTAAGACAATGATCGACACCGAAGATTTTGCAGAGCATTTCCATGGGCCCCTTTCTTCTCAAGCTCTTAAAAAATTTCTAGAAATCCAAGATATATTACTTCAAGGGGTTTCTCAAGATAATGATAAATCTCATTTAAGACTATGATCAACACCGAAGATTTTGCAGAGCATTTCCATAGGTCCCTTTCTTCTGAAGCTTCTGAACAATTTCTAGAAATCCAAGATTTATTACTTCAAGGGATTGATCAAGATAATGATAAGTGGACGGGAAGGGATCAAGCTACTCATCTACTAAAACTGGAAGCAAGTTGATCAAGAGGCCCACATCATATAAGTGGCCATGGAAAAGTGCTTGCAGGTTTAGACACCAAATTTTCTTCTGGCTTCTACTCCATGCATTTGGAATGCTATGATTGTGTCTTTTGCAATGAAAAATCTTAAATGCACCCCCATCTAATATAGGGTTCTTCTTATGTGCTTGTAGTAGTATTTTCATTATATGATGAGATTACTTTAGCTCTGCAAAATTTTCCAAAGAACATAAACATCTGAAGCAGAGAAATGGAAAAATCTTCAGTTTGAAGAATTGCTTCTTGGAAGTTCTTCACGTAACAAGATACACTCAGCTAAACAAGACACCCCAAGGCCATACACACAGACACCAAAACACACAAATAAAGTTTCTCCAGCCACTCCCAATGTGTGATTAGCTAGGCTCTTACACACCGAAGATTTTGCACAGCGACTTTGACCTCTTCATTCATTTTGTACACATCACTAGGCTCTTGCACCGGCGTAAGCGTCATCAGCTAGTTTCATGTCCATTGAAGATGAACCCATAGGGTAAGAGAAGATAAACAGCTTACAAAGGGATGCAGGTAGCTAGAAAGCGCACAACATAGTCAAGCACACAGCACATGAACGAAACAATACTTCAGAAAATTGGGCAATCGATCGGTTCCAACAACAGAAAACATAGTTCACTTATATTTCCAAAGCATCACGAAAACCATGTCCTTCGCAACCTTAACCAGACACTTAACCACAAGACACCCGAACTGAAGAGGACTAGGATAGATGCGATTTCTCCATCAAAAACTTCTGCGTCCCCTTGGATCCAACCAATCTCAAGCTATCTTCGCCCTTGAGAAGTCCATCTCCGGATGCTGCAATGAAGAGCTCAATCAGACACAGCAGGTAGTGGCTAGCCATCTGAGACGCATATACTAGCATGAACATGCTGCTACTTACCTGAGACATGAACTTCTTGAGCATGTCTTGCTTCTGCATCTCATCACTTGTTGGCAGGCCCATCTGCTTCTGGCGCTGGTCAAACTGCAACGCAAAGACAAAAAATTAGAGTCTGAAGAAATTGTAAGGCGCGTAGTCAGTCCATCAATCAGGTTGTGCACACCGCTTACCATCATCTTCTCCACAGTTTGCCTAGTCTCAGGATCCAGATCAGAAAGCTTGCTAGTCTCTGGTTCCACCTTCTGGGTGTCAACTTCAGGGTCACCTTTGATCACAGATTTCCACCACTCCATTTGATTGTGCTTTGTAAGCAGTATAGACAGTGCTTTCCCATCCTCTGAAGGTATTATCAGAAGGAAAATATGTTTTTATTAGTAAGGGATGCTAAGGTGGGGCGCATAGCATAACGTAAATGGCATGTGGTTCATACCTATGCTCCAGAAGCAGTCATCAACTTTAACTGGCTTGTGAAGCTCGCCCTGGTAAGAAAGGAACACTGCATTAGCAAACAATTTCACACAAGGACAAGATGAACTGTTGTGTAGTTGATACTACTCACATCAATGATAGGAGGCTGGCCCTTCAACCCAACCTTCAGATGATCCTTCTTAATCTCACAGACAACAAACCTTGACTTTGTTCCTTCAGGAACTGGAACATTGACATTAACCTCTGGTAACTGCTGAGTCCAGGAATACTTCTCCATATCAAGGCCATTGCCAGCATTTGGTTCTGTTCAGTGAGATGGGTCACCGTTAGTTAATCCCAAAGTGCATAACCGAAATATAATGAATTTTTCGGTAGGCAGATGAAGGAGATGCCATAAATAAAGGGTTTAACAAATCAAGTGCAACATTTTCAACATGATATATGGCACACAACCGTGGTTTGTTGGAACAAATTATGAGTCCTAAAGTGGTTGCGGACTACAATGAACCATGACATCTGATGAACAGAGATAATTAAACAAACTGGCTCTGTTTTGGGGCAGTTCTACAGATGACAAAGAAAAACTTTATCATAAGCAGATACATGATAACGAGTGTAGTTTTTTAAGAAACCAAACAAGTGTAATACTAATTCCATCCTAACCAAGAGCTGTCATAAGAAAAATGACAGTAATTAACCATGCCACTAGTCCTAATTTGTTTGTGAGCAGAGCAAATTGTCCAACAAATAAACCACCCTTATATACAAGTATGTAAATAAGCACGATTGTTATATAGGATAGGCGAATTAGACCAAGTTCTTAACATCATGTAACAACCAATCATAGTGACACCTCATTGAACCAGGCATTTGTGCATTTATACAAATAATTTCTCTCAAAAGAGTCCGAAACTACACAAATAAAACTTCAGTGTTGCTCTAGCTTAGGACTCATAAAGTGAAACAAGCAACTTGTCCTTGCATGATCATAACATAAACTCATCCATTATCTATGCCACTAACTACTAAAAGTAGGGAGTACTTGAGCCTTTAAACCAACCAAACTAGCACACAAGTAGTGAATAATGGCTTCAAACCACAGATACAGAAAACAACTTGAGTAGTGCTCTCTAGCTTGTCTCAGATTGTATCATTGGACTCATATAAACTGAAACAGACAACTCACCCTTGCTCATGATTTGTCAAAGCATCAACATAAACTTATCGAATATCTATGGCGCTAAATCAAACAAGCTATACACAAATAATGAATCAAAATATCTAGAAGCTATAATTCAGAGTTAGCATCGAAGCCACAATGTACTAAACCCTATGAGCTAACAAATTCGACATTACCACACCAACAATCCAACATTAAGCATCAATATCAATTAAAGTCAAAGGGAAATGAAATGACAACAGCGCGCTTACTGTTCGCCTTGCCCTCCTCCTTCTCCACCTCCGTGCTGTCATCCTTCTCCGCCGGGGTCCCTGCACCCCGCTCCTCCGTCACCACCGAGCTCTCCCGCTTCTCCTTCTCGGCCGCGGCCTTGACCACCCTCTCCTTCTCGGCCGCCGCCGCCTTCTCCAGCTCCGCCGCCTTCCTCTTGGCGTCCCTCGCCTTCCTCTCCTCCGCCTCCACCTGCGCCCTGCACGCCGAGGCCATCGCGGTGATCTTGCCGACCGCGGAGGGGTCGCGGAAGAGGTCGGAGCTGCGGTGCGCGACGTCGATGGCCGCGTGGAGGAACGGGAGCGCGCCGCCCTTGCGCTCGAGCACCGCCTCGAGGACCTCCAGGTCCACGTCGACCGCCGCCGGGGGCGGGGCCTGCTGCTGCGCCGGCGGCGCCTCCTCCTCCTGGATGTCCGAGATGATGGCCATGGCCGCCGCTCCCGCTCTGCTCTAGGGTTTCGGCTTCGGGCCGCGCTCGTGTGGGGATCTCAGATTGGAGAGGGGTTTCGGCGCAGACGAATGGGTTGACGAGGCTTCTCCGGGTCTCGCTTAAATTGAGACCTCTGCGCCGCCCCGGCTTGCTCTGGAACATTCCGGAGCTGCCTGGTGTGGGTTCAGTTACTACGGTGTCTGCTCGAATTGTGTCTTTTGAGTTCCCAAAATAATTTTATTTGAAACTTTTTAGGGTTTGTATTCACTTCGGCTACTACTACGGTATGTATTGGAATGGTGTATTTTGGGTTTCCAACATATTAGCGAGTTTTTTCTTTTCAAAGCAAAAGAAAAAATGAATTTGTTTCGTTCTCGGAAAAAGAAAAATGAGTTTGGAACTTTTTTCACTGGAAAGGAAATAAGGAATTGCCTCGATTTTCATTAAAATAAACAATCAACGTAGTTTACCAACACGCATTTCATCATGTTGTCTTCTATTGTTATCTTTGTAGTACTATGTTTTAGATATACTATAAATTGTGTATCACTCACACTAGACATCGTGATCTATTATGTCATAGTTTTACATAAAATAATGAATCGGTCTAAGAGGGTGGTAGAGGTCATCGATCCATCGATGGAAACACTATTGAGTTGGTGTAACATCTTTGTATTCTTGCATTGACAGACTAATGTTACAACATCTTCATATCTGAAACGATCCAGAACAATCATGACCTTACATCTTCTTACAAAGATATAATCGTTGACCTGCATGCACACATAGATAAATAACTAGCGCCGAAGACTCGCGGAGCATGCTGTGCCCATGATTGATTGCCAAGATGTCTTCATATTTGCATCCACGCATGGTGTGTGTGTTGGAGGGGGGTATCATATTTTGCAGCAGGGAAAGAAAAGAAACCAAAGATAAGAATAGTGAGAAAACATAAAAAAAGACACTGGCTGCAATCCCTTTGATGGTCCATGTTTTTTATATGTGCTTTATGTTTCTTTTTGTACTTATACTACTATTAGTCATTTTGTATCTTAACCATAGAGCACAAGGGAAACCGAAATGATTATTTTAATTTGGCATTGTTGGATGCTAGTAAAGCTGAAAGTGCAGCATGTGACTAATATATGTGTCTCGAAGAGAACAATGGGCAGAACTCATCTATATAACTGGATTCCAAAATATGAACACTGAAACATAGGAAAGAGGAGAAAGAATGGCATATCACTGATTTGAGAACTGAAACTCTAGTATTCGGTGAACTAATACAGTAGAAGTGCCTTCTCCTCTATATTTAACACGCCAGAACAATATACACAGATATGAAATGAAGAAATAACCAAATTTCTTTAGAACAAAATATATGTATGTAAATAGATACAGTGAGTTGACAGAGGCAGTATGACTATCAAAACAGCCAATCTTCAGTTCAACTTCCATCTTGCCAACCTAAAAACATACCCCCTCCGTTCGGAATTACTTGTCTCGGAAATGGATGTATCTAGAACTAAAATACATCTAGATGCATCCATTTCTGCGACAAGTAATTCCGAACGGAGGGAGTAGCTTCTTAGAGAAATGATAGAATACAAAGAAATCAAAATCTGACAATTAAGCATGATAATTTGCACACCGTTGTATTTTAATCCGAAGTAATGGATGATTAATATTTATACAGTAATGATAAACATGCACCTGAAATTTGGTCCACCGGCATGTCGAGGAACATGAGTACAACAGACTCAGCATTCAACCAATCATGTAATGTGACAAAGTCAAATTCATCAAGAATTTTTCACAGTGTTACGGACGCACGCTCATTGTAATTATTTCATATTCATCTCACGTAGGATAATGGTGTGAAATGCATGACATGATAGTAAACAATGCATCGGAGAAAGTGCATACTGTCCATCTGTGATATGGATTTTGTGCCTGCTCATGTACTCCAACAAAAAGCGGTGATACATTTGTGATAACAGTGGTCAATCCGACAACATGTGGATAAGAAGAATAGAGAGAAATAATTAATACTTTGATATACAACAAAATTAGTTGTGATAAAAGTACCATTCAGTAAGGACTGACCTGGCATCTGATATTTTTTTTGCTTGATGTTCTTCTCAAATTGTGAAAGAGGATAGGTAGTATAGCCAAACACAGGACAAAATTAGGGTTATGGAATGGTTGGCGAAACTGGTCCTGAATGAATGCTCCAGTGCCCTGTATTGTTCTCTGGCTGAGTATCTCAAAGTGCTTATGCGCATCATGTTTGTTGGGATGGTTCCTTCCATTGTTTCAGCTGGTATGAATGGCTGACAACAACTTTTAACAGAGGTCCCTCCATAGGCAAGATCTTAACATCGATGTACAAAAGAACGATTAGATACATGACTGATGCAAAATGTTTCAGAGTTTGGACAAAAAGCGAGGGTAGTGCTAAATTTAGAAAGGTGGTCAAATGGCGCCAATTAATCAAGACAATTGTGCAATGTATATACATGTTCTAACATGTGAGCCCTTACATTAGCTGCTGAAAACAATGGACTATTTTAGGGAGAGAAGAGCAAAGTAAATACGTATATAGAAGAATCTACGTTAGCATATAACTAACTTTTTGTCAATTAACATATTAAGAAGTATACCAGTACTATGAATTCTAGCTTTCCTCATTTCTAGCACTATATTTAGCAAGGAAAAGAGGAAAATAATAGATAAATTGCCTTTGCTGATGAATAATGTAAATAAAGATCCCGACTCTTTTAACTAATGGTTTACCAAAAATCAGCTGGAGACTAAGCACCATGCACCTTTCAATAAAATACAGAAATATAAAATGAGTAAACTCAAAAGAACTATAAAAGAATAATATGTTGGCCTAGCTACTATATTCGGATACGCATGACACTTATATGCAACACCCACCAGGGTAAGTTATTTTTCACCATCCATGAACCAGGGAGAGGCAAGCAGTGATTACTCATTTGGACAACATGATTTTCAAGTGGCATCTGGATAACTAATAGGTCCTAATAATCGTGTGTGTATTATAGGCACACCCAAAATTTCACACTTTTAATTTGTACCATAATAAGACATCTGAATAAAATATCATGTCTAGAACACCTGATTTTAGATTGTAGGACATGCTAACTTAACATCGAAAAGAACTGGGGAAAATCAAGATAATTAACAATGTCTTATTATATCGAAATGATTAAAGGAAATTAGCATTGCTTTGTGTTACTCAGCAGGCTTGGTTGGTCTTGTAGGAGCACCCAGCCTGAAAAGGTAACAATGGTACCTCTGATACTAATTAATTTGCACATCTATTGTGCTTGATCAGTTGCATAAATGTGAAAGTTGTCATCTCCAAATATTGATCTTCGTTGGTTGTGGCTGTTGTTTTGCACTTTCAGATACCTGCAGATGGTTGTGTACGTTGCTATTGCATCGACATCCTAACCTGTAGCTGCAAAAACATTATGGTGTGTGCATTAATTTAGAGACTGAATCAAGCCAGAGTGTAATCAAGGTAGTTACACCAAGCGCATGTGTGCATACATGCACAGGTCAACGAAAAAAGTAATTATGAGTAAAAGGAAAGAGAAAGGAGAGAAGATGACCACCTGCTCTATCTCTCACGTCTGACATAGCCAAGGTGAGGGCTCATGCAGTCGTAGGAAGAACAGAAGATAATGCCAGAACAGGGGGAGGTGCCCCTCAGCAAAGCAAATGACGAAGACGTGGCCGCCGCCGCTACGCACGAGGATCGACAGG
Source organism: Secale cereale (assembly GCA_902687465.1). Lineage (NCBI taxonomy): Eukaryota > Viridiplantae > Streptophyta > Magnoliopsida > Poales > Poaceae > Secale > Secale cereale. The sequence goes on from LR738712.1 coordinate 607,693,711, forward strand.
GAGGGAGGGGATGGCGCCGCCGCTGTTTTTACATCATATTGAAGTCCAATTTTTCGAAGAACATAAAATTTTGGAGTATAGCACGGCAGTGTCTCCGGACTGAATTGGGAAGAAATATTTGCCTCTTTATTGGCATTTTGCCGAGCACTTGTCCGCGTTGGAAGCCATCAGCGTGTAGAGGCTACGCCCAAATGGTGCTCGGGCGTCAAAGAGCAACTCCACATCGACTTCCACTTGCATGGGCAGATGGAAGCCACCAGAAGAGGTCTAAGAGCCCTGTCGGCGTGCAGCGGGCGTCGCTGCCCTCCTCCGGCTGCAACAGGAGTACGACCAGAGGAAACTGGAGCCGTACATAAGACCCAAGTGGAGGCGGAAGAGCTGCTGGCCGTGCCGCTACGTCCGCAGCCAAGCCACTGCACCAAGCGACCTCGATGGATGCGTTCTCTCTAGCCCAGGCAGCAGGAAGCAGGGAATCCATGGCGCTCGCATCGGGGGGAAGCTAGGGGAGGTTGGGGGAGTCATTCAACGCTGCCCCGACGCGGTCACCGCCGAAGCGCCCTTCTACTGCCACACTGACAACTCCATCCCGCGCCTCACCTTCCACCTCGCCGGCGTCTTGCCGCAGCTCAGCTTGTTGATGCGCCGTCGCTGCCATTTCTGCCAGGAAGAGAATGAGGGATAGATATATCTTCGTGAGGGAGAGGCAGAGGAGGGTAGGAGGAGGTGAGATGGCAAAGGGGGAGGGGGACACGACAGTACCAGCGGTGGCAGTAGCGGAGCTGGACGCCTGCTCCCTTTTCTCTGTACTAGTGGCTGGGGCGCCACCTGGAGGTGCCTCTTTAGGCGGGGTTGTGCGCATTAATCAAGCTCGCAAATTTGTTAACGTCTCTGCATGACATGATCCTTACTTCAGTCCAAGAGTAGTAGTTGCATGTTGGTTGTTAAAAATACAAGAGATGGAAAAAGAACTGCAGCAGCAAGAGTGTCTGCTGAAAAAGCAGAGCAAGCGTAGCAGTTTCATAGATGTGTATTTGTTTGTGATGCTACGACACATAGAATGCCAAATTTAAAGAGTCGGAGAGAACATATATCCTTCAGCATAACTTTTTGAAGTAAGTTTGAGGTGAAGAAGATAATAATTCTAAAATAAGGTTGAGGTGAAGCCTATATATACTTGCGAAGCGTAAATTCATCATTGAATTCTTCATGTCATTTATGTGTTAGCATTTCCAGATAAACAACTGAACAATGCCATAGCTGTAGACATCAGTACATCACCCTTGGTTAAGATTTCACCGACATGCCATACTCTGCAAATAATATTTTGAAACATACATTTCATGAGAGGACACAAAATAAAACATGCTATCGGCTTGTAATAATAAGAGCAAAATACTTGTGTGGTGTGCCAGTGGCAGGCCTCCTGAGAGCGTTCATATGCGTTGCCATGTTTGCTCTGTACATTAGACGACTTGTTTGGTGCTAAGTTGGCTTTTTCATTGGACTGACTTGTTAGTTACTTGTTTTGACTTATGTATATATGAAAATCCGCTGTCGAGGAACTTTGTGATTTCTATGATTTTTCGAGCAAGCTTGGGAGTTAAATTTTTCTTTACAACAAAACCTAATGGTGGAGGTACCTAGGCGATATCAAGATTTGATGTACTTGAAAAGAAAATGTGAAACCCAGTTCCCTATGCCTGCCCACATGCAAGTGGAAATCGTCTTCTTAAGTTTCAACAAATCTTTCCAACTCAACCACAAAGAAATCAAATAGTTCCAGTATTTTTGCTTCTGAAAGTAACTAAACCATGTAAAAATAAACAAGAAATCGAATAGAAGAGACTTAGTAGAGCAATCAAATGCACTTACCGTGGATGTCATCAGTACCATCAGATAGGGTGGAACCAGAACCTCTTCATATTGTTGGACAACACATTTGTTATTGTTAGCAATGGAGCTAAATATCTATCATTGTTGACTGGTTAGCAGGCATGTGGTAATAAATGAAGAAAATATATAGCAATTACTATGTGGTATGAGCGTATAAATATTACACTCGTAGAAAAATTGGTGAGGTACAATTTAATCTTAAGAGACGTATCCCTCCGCTGCTAACCTTCTAAAAGAATCACTCAAGAGTCCAAATATGAATTGATAATTCAACTGGATTTGTACTGTCTTCCTCAACCGGTTCTTAAGTTCATTAAAAATACAGTCCCAACTCCCAAGTCCCAACATATGGGAGAGTAGATTGTATTTAAGCTTAACCAAATACCAAGTGTAAACAACAATTGTATTTCCTATTATTGGACATCAAGGGAATAAAGATGTGCTATTGGTATGACCTTCCCCTAGCCTAATCACAATCCAACAATATTTATGATCAAAGTAGGCTTTCTAGAACAAAAACACCGAACTCTTTTCTAGATCAAAAGGAACTAAATTAGAATATAAAAGCACATATTGTTGGATTGTGATGATCATCTGTCTGTTCATTCTTTCTAGAACAAAAACACCAAACTCTTTTCTAGATCAAAAGGAACTAAATTAGAATATAAGAGGGCTGAAAATGCTGATATCATATATCGACTCGCGGCTACCCTGCTGAGTTGTGAATTCGTAACATAACTTCTCTTTTGCTGGATACTGAAGTTGGGGATTATCATGATGCTATTGAACTCCAGCACCTTGCATAAAAATAGCATCGCTAGATACTAGCTCAACTCATGCATACCGATTGTTCTCAAGTTTTTTTTGGATTGGCGTTCACTGTTGAACAATATCATATTGCTTACCGTCGTGTCAGTATACTTAGGCATCTAAACAAAATATAATACATCATATTATTTCCTTTAACTTACCTAGCTTGGTGGCATAGACATTTCATAGTTCTATTTGAGTTATTTTAGCATACTCCATTTTCTTCTGCTCTTTCTTCTGATAAATTATCAAAAGAGCTTATTGCATCATCCTGGATATTAACATCAGCACCATCATCTTCAATAAGTTTCCGAGGTTGCAATAAACTCTACTTTCTAGAAGCTGCTGAGTGAGAAGAAACCTACAAAAACAAAAAATGGTAAAATAACAGAACTCTTTCAGGCCTATCATGTGAATGTGGAAAGAAAGTAAAAAGTAATAGTATATAAAATGACCTGGACACATATGCCTTGGATTCTTCTAAGCCTCGGCAGAGGCATGCTTGCTTGCATTTGATATGCAAGAAAGAAAGGAGACCATTCAAAAAGGACACTTCCTACTTCGAGTTAATGAAATTTTAGAACTATGTCTCCAGCCCATTCAGCTTTATTTGCAAGGGTGATCAGAATTATCAGTAGTGTGATTGTTCAGTCTTAGATCCTGCAATAATAACTTCATTGTGAAGGACTGAAGTTTAATCTGGAAACCATAGGGTGGAGACGTCAGCAAACCATCAAAGACAAGATTAGATACACTCGCAGGCTAGAACTATACAAAATGCACCAAGAAATTATCTCAGCATGTCCTCAATGCCTACCATCAATTAAAAAGCATTACACCCCAAGATTAAATACACTCACGGATAGAGTGATACAAAATGGTTACCAAATATAAGAAAAACTCACCTGCTCAACTGGTCTTTTGACACTCTCCTTATGGTTCCTCCGTCAATCACTCACCCTACCATGTCAAATTATCAATGTGTAGCAATAGCACATTCCCCCTACAAGCTGCAACCCAATGGAATGACCTTAAAAGCGTAATAATATAGATGGAAAGCTAACCAAAAGACTTCTTCTCATATATTACACTTGTACTAACAGGAAGATAAAACAAATATGTCATACTTGCTCAGTTAAAACAAATGCAATAAAAATATTATGCAAGAGAGTTTAATGAATCTCAGTGAGTATAACAAAGTATATTAGAGTGAGAAAGAAAGCCAGCGAAATAAAATTTGCCTTACAGATCCACATAGCAAATGAAACTTGTCATTTTCACATACACTGTGAGCATGACACTAAAGCATCACTAGTGGAGTTAAAAAATTAAGGTGAAAACAAAATTAGTTACAATGAATCAACAAGTTTTTTGTGAGAAAATCAATCAAAATTGGCACTATAATATGGAGATATAACCTGCTACGTCATGAATCATGAACTTGCTTAAGAGTACAATTGTAAACCTCATTGGGTTAGCTAAAATTTCACCACGAAATGTGCAAATAAAAGCACCTGGATTAGAGCAGAATTCCATCACCATGCATCATCCATACAACAACGTGTGAGATCAAAGTAGAGGAAGATCAAACCTGATGATGAGTGGCTGGAATGGTATTGGAGCTGAAGCAGCGCCGACATCCAACATTTGAGTAATTGCTGTTGTAGTTACGTCCCTGCCAGAAGCGGCAAGAGGGTGTCTGAATGGCAGCACGTTAGTGCAGGTGCAGCATACACAACAATTGACCCGAACTATATCACCACCCTCCAGAATTCTTTAGAGCCCCAGTTCCCTTTGCAGCCCATGCTACATCTGCTAGCTGATTACTTCTTCTTACTCTCTAACCTTGGACGAATGGACGTCGACATAGACTCTTAGTCTCTTGGAGACAACCTGCGGAGGGACAGATCGATGATTAATGGAACCATCCAGGTGACAAGTAGTGGTCAAGAGGAGGAAAATAAAAGTAGGGGAAGAACGAACCATCATCACAACTCACAACTTCTCCTCACGAGGTTGGCAACGCTTACCATGAATCAGCCAATCAACCACTGAGGTGACGACAAGAGGCTCATCTTGGAGAGGTAGTCAGCGGCCGTTGATATGAGCTCCATCACCAGATACTTGTGTTGCTCCTGGACGACGACGGGCGCCATCGGGCCATGCAGGCATGACGCTGCGGCGCCGTGCTCGCCGGCCGGGCGCGGTTGGCTGTTCCCCCTCATGTCCAAACACGACCACTCCTCTCTTTCTCTCTCCTTGGACATGTCTGGCAGATCGACGGAGGAGACGGGGTTCTCTCAGGTGCCGCACGCCGATGGGCGAGGACGACGACGGCGTCGAAGCCCTTCCTCCGGTGGCAAACACGGCAAAGTCAGAGGATTTGGGATGGGCGGAGACGGCGGCGTCGACTGCTGGATCTGGGATGGGAGGAGACCACGGCTGCCTTCGTGTGGAAGTTTTCTTTCTATTTCGCTATTTTGACCGAGGGAGGTGTTACCTAGGGAAGTTTCTCACGTAGATCTTTCTATCGCCACAGTGAAAATCGCTGACATGGCATAGCCCATCGATGGCCCTGCATGTCGCTTCGTGCGGTGGACCAACGCCCTGCGCTCGCTCTCCAATCAACGAGCACAGTGAAATCGACGTGGATCGAGCGAGGAGGCGCCATTCACGCGACTCCTAAAGAGTTTAATCCCTCTTGTTCTCTCTCTCTCTTTTTTAAGGCAAAGCAAAGATTTATATATTAACGGTGCCTGGGCATATCACCCAGAGCACATCCAGCCACTGTGGGCGGAACATCAGAATCCCAACTCATACAAGTACCTGGCAAGCACATTCTGCCCATCTGGCCTAATTCATGTGCTACGGAATTCGCACTACGTCTACATGCACGTACTTCATGCTTTACAAACCATAGCTTCAACTGCAGCTTAGTATCCTCAATGATGGCCGCATACGGCGATGAGTCGACCCGATGGATATCCATGGCGTCCGCAAGTAGCTGAGAGTCGGTCTCGAAGACTGCCCTGACGGCACCAATGTCAGCTGCCAGAGCTACAGCCCCCGCCAACGCCTGTATCTCTGCTCCAAAGGCATCCTGGGTTTGCTCCTGATGGCCTGCTCGGGCAGCGATGATCTGTCCCGCTAAGTCTCTTACCACAGCTCCCCAACCGCAGAAATTGCTGCCTGGTATAAATGCACCATCCAGGTTTATTTTTAGCTCGTCCCCGCTAGGCGGATACCACTTGACATCCTTCGGTCTGTCATGTTTGGCCATGAAAATCTCCTCATATTCCATAGCATTGCACCTGGTTCTACGTACAGTTTCAGAGATGTCCGGCGCCTGCTTCCCTTCCCGTATCTGATTCCTATTGTTCCACCATTGCCACCATAGAGTGATAATCAACACTCGCTTCTTCTCAGTGATTTTCCATAAGGAATCCAACATTGCATGCACATCCCTGTATTCCTCAAGTTCGCTCCTCTCTTTTTCTAGGCCGAGCTCCCTCCGGGCTAGTTTAACATGTTTGCATTTGATAAAAAGATGCGCCCCATCCTCTTCAGCTCGACCACAGTAGTAACACTTGGATTGCTCCAGCTTCAGGCCTCTTCGTGTCAGGTTTGTACAGATGGCGAGGGATTCATGGCGCATCCTCCAGACGAACATCTGCAACTTTCGTGGACATGGTATTTGTCAGCTCTTGTTCTCTCTCTCTCTCTCTAGAAGAAGGAAGCAGTGGCACTTCAGCGGTAACAAAATCAACAGGGACTTGGCTTAACACTCCACGTAACCCCCCATTCCTCAATAGTAAACAGCAAAGAAAAACTCAAAAAAGGATAAAAACCAAATCGCTCCCCCTTTAGTATTGTTACTTATATGGCAGTAGATAGAATTATTGCATATGCAGTTGGTAATTAGCAGTGCATACAACCCACAAAAACTCTCTTTATGCCCAACTTTTTTATGTAACAAATACATGATTATGTCATCAAGGTAATCATAGACTTAATCACAATTGTTCATATTTTATCTAGTATATTGTACATCACAGAAAACCGAGGGAAATAGTATTATCAGCTTATGGCTTATTCTTTGTGTGGATGCAATATGACAAGCTCAAGCATAAAGTAGACATTAGAATTTTTCCCATAACTATTATGTCAGTATATAAACCTTATTGAGTTGTAAATGAATGATCAGAGCCATAAAAAGAAATTGAAGTTATATGAGATTCCAAATTGCAGAACATGAAACACATGCTTGCAACTTCTAGTTTAGCAAATCAAGAACATCTAGAGTCACATAATATGCCTAAAAAGGAATAAAAGTTTAGCAAACTAATGACTCTTCTAACATTATTGCTCAAATGGGAGGTATGGTTAATGAAATAGGTGGCATGCAATTTATCAACAGGGCCGTACATAAGCATGCTAATTACTCGCTTAATATTTGCAACCTGGTTTCAAGAACGATAGCAGACATTCTTCATTCTTAAATAATTAATAGAATACTATCACTCTGTCCCACCTTTCCATAAAGATTAATTATCAATTCGCAGTTGCCATCATAACAATGTTGAGTAAGTTCAGAAGAGGATGTTGCTAATGATGATGTGATGTTGCCTATTTTACCTCATGCAAAGGGAGCACTGAACGTAGTTCAACAACCCAACTCAACGAATATTTCAGGGATAAGCTGTTGGTAGTGGTGCATATGCCTTTACATCTAAGACTGAACATATATGGTTGGAAATTTCACACATGAATGTATAAAGGAAAAAATATATCACATTTCACTAAGAGTATGAATTTTATCTGGAGTATTTTAGGCACCAATTCTTCTAACTAACTATCCAGCCTCTAGAGGTACCTAACAACGGTGCATAAAAAGTTTAGATCCGTAAAGGTACCTTACCGGCCATGGGAATTTATGAGGCACAACATCATAATTCTGGAGGGTGGAATACAAGGACCTTGTAGTAAACTAACAAGAGGATGTATGCAAGCTTAACATAGCCATCATTTAGAGATAAACAAGTGCATGTCTCCTTCAAATTTCCCATTGTAATAGTGTGTCACCCACCATAGTTTTGTATAAACTGCATGAATATAAATATTAGGTTCCAATGAAATAGATAAAAAGGCCCGGGAAAAGGGCAGTCGTGCTAGTGCTTCCTAGCCAAGTGTCCTCCCAAAAGTTGGGGTTTCCCCATTTCAAACTTCAATTCTAAAATAATCCAGAAAAGAGGGTTTTCAATTCCCTTACTCATTGTTAGAAATGTGAGTCCCTTTTTTGAGTTGTTGCATGTGTAACTATTTGACAAGCTAAATATCTACTAGTCAGGAAACCCCACCAAGGACCACTTTCATTAAAGAGTTTCGAAAGATAGTTGGATTGGAGGAAATATTCATAACATATCATAAGTTAAGAATACTTAGCCCTATAAAATCTTTAAGAAAACAAGCTTGAGGCCAATTAACAAGGTGGTGTTTGTTTTTAACGGGCTCCTCACTTGCCAAGAACCTGCCTCTAAGGATGTACATTCTTTTACCAATACTATGTGGTAATATGTAGAAAGGCAAGATGTACATTGGTATACCTGTTAGTGAAGAATTAATGTGTGCCTCCCATTTAGAGGTGAATCCCTTGCCAGTTGCCCAATCTACCTTCAATCTTCCCAACAGCTTCATTCCAATCACATATACAAAATCTCTCTTTCTTTGAATTGGGATCCCAAAGTAGTTAATATGAAGCATACCAAGTGTACAAGTAATATCTCCTCAAAGCTTTATATATTTTGTGTGCCTTGCCTAAACAAGATAGGAGGAAATATGCATTATCTAAGTTAAGAATACTTAAACCTATGGAATCTTTAAGAAAACAAGCCTAAGGCCAATTAACAAGGTGGTGTTTGTTTTTAATGTGCTCCTCGCTTAACATGAACCCGGCTCTAAGCATGTGCATTCATTTCCCAACACTATGTGGTAATATCTAAAAAAGGCAAGATGTACATTGATATTCATGTTAGCGAATATTAATGTATGCCTGCCATTTATAGGTGTATCCCTTGCCAATTGCCCAATGTACCTTCAATCTTCCCAACAGTTTCATTCCAATCACATATACAAATTCTCTCTTTCTTTCAATTGTGACCCCAAGGTACATAATAGAAAACATACCAAATATACAAGTAAATATCAACTCAAAGCTTTATATAGTTTGTGTGCCTTGTCCAAACAATAGGCCTCACTTTTGTGAAAAATGTTTTCAGGCTTGATATTTGTTCAAAACACACGAAATAAATTCAAGGTTTCTAGCTTGCTCCAAATTATCATGTAGTAGTGACATAGTGTCATCTGCATACCGCCATCCACTAGGTGAGGAGCAATTCACTCAATAAGTTAGTTTGTAACTGCCCTATCAAATAGAAATTCCAATGCACTAGAGGACATATTAAAGAGCAAAGGGGAACGGAGTCCCCTTACCAAGTCCCTGGCAAGTGCACACATATGTCCTATCTCATCATTGACCTTAATCCCAACTTTATCTTGCGACATAATTGCCATAATCTAGTCATTTCATTTGCACATAAATGAGTTTGGAACTTTAACCGTAATGTAAATGACTTGAACACATATTATGTTCGGACTAACATGACCTTTCTATTGTAATTACACATGAACAAGGGCAATAAAATGATTAGGACTCACACAAAAACGACAGAAACGTGTCCAGTTCTAAAAAGTGACAATTATTTTCTCTGTAGGATTAACTTTAATGAAATCCTCCTATCATTCCACCCTTGACTTTATTGTTTAAAATATAATCCAAAATATGCCAATAATTTCTCTATCTAATAAATAACATTGTTTTGACGTCACAAAGATAAATTCTTTAGCAATCCCTACCATGGGGTGGGCATCATATTGGCAAGTGTATAATTGTCATATGCCACAAAACAATAGGACAGATAAACAAATGAAAAATAGCAGAAGTTATCCAACATGAAATAACTCGGAAGAGCCCAATAACTATGCACTTTGTACATTGTTATTCACCATCAAGCTAAAGAATACAACAAAGCAATCATAGAATACAATGAATCTACTTGGCAAAATGATAGTATCCTACGCACACATGCAATGATTGTGGTCACCATTTTACTCAAAAAAAAAGGAACTAATATGTAGGTTCGTTATATGCATTGCCCCCTCCCCCAAATCTTCCAATGTTTGTAGAAAAATATACATTAGCGAAAGCATCCTGGACGCGTATGAGGGACTTTTTTATCCCTTACAATTAGATGGGTGGTGAGAGGAGGTAAATTGTGCCCAATTCCAAAGAAGGAAAAAGGATTTCCAAGACATGTTTGATACTTCAAAAGAAAAAGTTTACAAAGGGAAATATCAAGGAGGGTCTATGAAGTTGAGGTAAAAAAATAGAGATCTTTCAGATAACTAGTGGTATGAAAATGATGATAATACCTTGTGAGTGAATTTACATTGTTGGCTGCAGAATAAATATCAACTATCATATCATAATCTGATTGTTGTTAAAAGTAAGAATACTATGTGATATGAAGGGATATGGTTGGCAGCCAGACATACTTTATCATACAAAGATATCACTAATTAATAATATTATTCATTGTCATCCAATGCTCAGCCGTGTGGTTCTAGTAAGAGTAGTTGTCTACACAAATTATGAAATTAATGGTATCATTGAGTTAAAATTGTGCAAATAAAAAAGGGGGAGTGGTGAATAATTTCCTAATCAAAATTTTAGGTAGGTTGAATGGATCAGCATAACCATGATTTTTTTTATCTTGCTTAACAATAAGTTAGATATGTAAGAAACCATCTTCCAAATATTGAAGTATTGAGAACTTACACATAATCATTGAAGCCATTAGAGAAAGAAAACAAGGAATAAACACAACATTTGAGACGAAATTTTGTTGAATAATAAGGGCTATGCATATGCAAAGGACAAGATCAATAAGCACATCAAATAACATTGAAAAATAAACAAATGTGCAAGAAATAAATCATTTCATTGCTCAAGACAAGAAAAACCTTTATATGTCCAATTTACTTTATTTTTTCAAGGAATATACGTCACATAAAAGAACATATGTTACCCTGGGCAAACAAACAAAAAACTAATAAGCAGACCTTGCACGCACAAAAGAGTATTTAAACATGTGATGCGCCTACATGGACACACTGGTAACTTATTTTGCAATTGCAAACCCATGCTTACTTCTCGACAACTTGCACACTTATTAATGCCCGCCTTATGGCTAGCTTCCACCACATGTTCTAGAATCTGGAAATAGTTATGTTGCTACCCAATGCATCTAACATATAGAAACAAACATATTTAGTTAAGAGAAAGTGTCCAAAGTTACTTGCTTGGTTATTCTTTGATATAATATTATTTTGACAAATGAAGAAAGTGATTAGTATTTTTCTCACATTGCGATGTTTGGAAATAAAAATAAGCATGGTGGGTAATGTATCGTCTTACTTTCTATCAAGCATCACAAGAAAAATATAACATTTGTAGTCCATACGAAGTAGCACACATGCACGAAGCAAATGATATGTTTGTAAAGTTAAAATATGAGGATATATAATTACTTATGGGGTTTCAAGTACAATTTTTTGCAATCACGCCACATACGCCTACTCGGCCTACCATTCATAATAAACAAACACAACCATCTGCATACCCAAGGCATAAACTTTAAATGGATGATAACTATGTAGAAATTTATGGATACATCTGACACTTAACAACAATTAGGCCATTTTATGACCATCACATTGTTAACGGCATCCCACAAATTATCATCATAAATGGAAAGCAACAACAAACGACAATTTGTGATAAATGATCAAATAGAACAATAGTTTCACCAAGATATCAAAGAACGAAGAAGAAGGTAGGGGGGGCAAGCGAACATATCACCAATGCAGATTCATGTGAAACCTCAAAACCAGGCACTGGCAGGACCGAGTGCTTCGATGAGATATACTCCTAAATACTTGTATTGGGTTCATAGCCTCTTTTAAGCAAAACTTGATAAGATCAATTGTTATCCATTTCAAGGGCATCATTAGCCTATTATACTTGTATTGTCTATTTTCCCCTGGAAAATTGATGTGCACATCATACTTGGCAAGAATATATATCAAATTTATGTTTGAGGCCCTTTTCTAAGCAAAACTGTATCAACTTTGGTGTTGTCTATTTCAGCTTGCATCATTAGCCTACTATACTTTGCTTTAGCATGCAGTTACCCAAGAACAAATTAGCAACACGAAATAGGTATTGCCATTCAGAATAGATGCATCCCTATTTTGAGCACCATTTGCAATGTCTTGAGGAGGTTCTCAACACAAGGTTTTAACCAAAAAATCTCTATATAAGTAGGATATGACTAATACCACATAAGCCTAATCACAGTTTGTGGGTTGTACTTGTTGTTATATAATGTCATAGCAGACACAAGATGCTTATATACATTGGTACATACATAACACAATTATTCACAACACTAAACTGGTGCCGCGCAATTTAAGGATGAACGGAAAAAGAGCTCGCTAGGTTGGGCGTTGATCTGACCGCGAGGAAACAACCATACAGAGGGACCGACGAGTTGGAGCCGGCTAGCGTCACACCACTGGTAAGACGCGCTAGCGCTACTTACGGTCGGTGAGCCATATTTTCGCGCCTTCTAACATCCGGCCGTCTCCAACACCTTCGCCATGTGTTCTTCTCCTATTGAGCGTTGCCGCCAATACGATGTTTGGTGGTTGGCCAATGGAACAGAGATTCTTGGTGGTTCAAGGTCAACACAAGAGAAGGCGGTGTGGGGGAGATCTCGAAGAAAAGGAGATGAATAGCGAGTGGAGGCACAAGGGGTGTGGTGATCTGAGAAGAGCCTAGGGCTCGGAAAAATCTGGTCAGAGGAGAGCCCATGGCTCAGACAGATCTAGATCTAGACGGACAAGCAATAAAACCCTAGCCGTCTTTCTTCTTAAAGAGAGAAACATGGGCATGGTCAGGCATTCCGGCTCAAAAATTGTTGATCAGATCGAGCCGGGCTTGTACTTTGGGCCAGGATCAAGGCTTGATGTGCAACCCAAAGGAAATTTTGGGCCGGACTCGGGCTCCATTTTCTTGCCGAAAAATAGCTCGGCCCAATTCATAATGCAGGGTTAGCAAGGCTAGCCCATTTGATCCGAAAAAAGCAAGGTTGTCCCAGGTAAAGACTCAACAATCCAAGCTCGGCTTGATTAAAAACGCTCTCAATATATTGCCTAATTTGTAATCTGGATCATCTCCTCAAGTTCCTTATGCTTGGCGACATAACCAGTACTCCCTCCGTCCGAAATTCTTGCTATCAAAATGGACAAAAATAGATGTATTTAGAACTAAAATACTATATCTAGATACATCCCCTTTTATTTATTTTGATTGATGAGAAGTATTTCCGGACGGAGGGAGTACATGGAAGGGTGACGCAACTTTTATCTCCTTTTCTGCGAAAAAGACGAATATGGTGATGGAGGAATATCTTTATGTTCTGCACGGTACAACACAATAATGTCGCTAAACTCCCCAGTTATAGTAAAGTAAAAGGTGATCTGTTCGTTTCCTTGTCCTCTATCAGGCCCAGTCCAACTCCACTATGATCGACAATGAGTGCCGTTGCTTATCCAGTGCGATCCCCTCCCCTATGCATGCCGCCGTCAGTTTATCTAGCTCAAGAGCGGGACTTTCTTAAAAAAAAAAACAAATCGATTGATTTATTTTTAATCATGTTAGTACAACGAACATGAGTGAGAAATAATAAAAAGTAAATTTAGATTCATGGGTCACGCTTGCCTATGGGCTATTGGTGACCGCCTCGCACGATTGATTAATCACATATTTCCCCGATTCCCGGGTATGGCCGTGTTTTGCAAATTGGCGTTCAAATTACTAGAACTGTCCATATGGATTAACTGATTGTGAAGTGACGCCAAGATACACTTCATTGTTTATAAGCTAGCAAAATCATATTACATGGATGAATTGGCGGCTACTACAACATGGTGGTATCGACTGTTGAAAAGAATTGTTGTACGGAACAGAACACAAATCCTATAAAAACTTGATAATGGCGAGATGCAGCTCAGGACTGCACTGACAACGCAGCGTCGGCTTCCATCTTCTTGGCGCCGTTCTTGCTTCCAACTCCAAGCTCCGCCGCAGCGGAAAGCAGGGGCGTCGAGCTCGTACCCCACCCGTACTCGTGGCTCCTCGTCCTCGACAGCTCCGATACGTGGCGGATCATGTCCTCCAGGTCGGTGCACGACGACCCGCCTTCCTCCATGGCCGCGCTGGCCTCTGCGGCGAGCTTCTTGGCCCTGGACCTCCTCGCGGCCCCCTCCGGCCCGCCGTCCATCAACTCGGCGACCACCTTCTCCACGTCGCCGCTGGTGACCTGGACGCCCTCGGCCTCCGCGGGCACGTTCATGACGGGCAGCTTGACGCCGGACCTGACGCCGACGCCGAGCACGTCCACGAGCAGCCGCTCGCTGCAGAACTGGTCGGCGAAGTTGGGCCACGTCAGCGCCGGCACGCCATGGGAAATGGCCTCCAGCGTCGCGTTCCAGCCGCAGTGCGTCAGGAAGCCGCCCACCGCCGGGTGCGACAGGACGGTCACCTGAGGCGCCCAGCCTCGGACGAGGAGGCCCCTGTCCTTGACGCGCTCCTCGAACCCCTCGTCGTCCAGCAGCGCCTGCACGGCGGCGTCGGCCTTGGCCTCCTTGATGGCCCACACGAACGGCCGCCCCGATGCCTCCAGACCGCGCGCGAGCTCGGCGACCTGCTTCGCCGGCAGCTTGGCGATGCTGCCGAAGCTGATGTAGAGCACGGACGCCGGCGGCCGGGCGTCCAGCCACGAGACGATGTGTCCGGCGTCGACGTCGGCGCGGTTGCCGCGGCCGGCCTTGGCAACGGCGTCGTCGAAGCTCGAGGCGCACGTCGGCCCGATGGCCCACGTCCTCCGGCCGAGCGCCGCCGCGTAGGCGTCGACGAAGACGCCCTCGATGCCGCGGAACGTGTTCACGAGCAGGCCGTCGGCGGAGGCCTCGGCGTCGAGCACGTCGCGCTGCTCCTTCTCCACGCCGGGCCACTGGAAGAATCCCCGGAACGTGGCCGTGTTCCCGACAGCGGGCACGGGGAAGTCCGGCACGTCGAACTCCTCCATGTCGTCGCCGCCGACGCGGTCGTACACGCCGTGCTTGGCCAGGTTGTGCACGGCGAGGAGGAAGTAGGCGGAGGGGCAGTGCATGACCAGCCTGGGGATGCCGAGGCCGGCGCACACGCCAGCCGTCCACGGGTTGCAGGAGTCGGCGATGAGGCAGTCGGGCCGGCGCGGCAGCGCGCGGACGTACTCCTCGAGCGGCTCGGCCATTGCCCAGATGGCCTGGAAGAACTTGACGTACACGGTGTGGTCGACCATCTGGTCGGCGTTCTCCAGCCCCTCCGGCAGCCCGAAGCGCGGGCCGGGGAAGGGCAGCTCGGCGAGGTCGACCCGCAGGCCGGCCCTCGCGGCGCCATCGACGGCGGGCCTGTTGCGCGCGGCGTTGACGGGCGTGGTGAGCACGGTGACCCGCGGCCCGCGCGCGGCGATGAGGCGGGCCAGGTCCACCATCGGGATGATGTGGCCCTGCGCCACCAGCGGCACCAGCAGGAAGTGCAGCTCCGACGCCGCCATCACTCTCCCCGTCTTTCTCTTAGTTTCTGTTGCGCGCTTGCTCCGCAACAGCGGCTATATAGCTAGCGACGGTGGTAATAACGGGGGGAGGCCGGGCACAGCCGTGTGGATCAAGAAGCTTAATTCTGGCGTAGCTGGTCAGTGGCTGTGAGACATTATGAGTTTTTGTGACGCGTACGGAACGACCGATGCTGCCGTGGACATCGGGCTCGACGTGACAGACGGCGGAGATGTGCACATGGATGAAATTGCCCGTCGAAGGTGTGTGTGTGTAGAGGAAGGATAGAAGTTGAGAAGGTAGAGGAGGAGGTGGCGCCAAGCGAGTGGTGGCGAGGACGTGATAAGGAGCGTGGGGTTACCGTACACAGACTACACATTTCGTCGATTCCTGGCCATCTTCTTCTGTTGCGCATGGCGACACGTGAGCTGCCGAATGGTTGTGTGAGTCGCGGGCGCAGAGACCTGCGTGGACACAGATGTTACACGAGACGAGCGTCGAGCGGCGACGTCGGTCGTCACGAAGGTGTGGGTGTGGGGATCCAGACTCGAGCTGGTTTCTAGAAGCGGAAGCTTCCGAGGTGACGTGAGCGCCTAGCGAAGCGTCCTTGTCGCCGCCTTCGGAAACCAATCAATGGGGTAGGGGCCCGGGGCGGCTCGTGTAATCGTACGGGCGGCGGCGGCCGGCTGGCGGCCTTTGCCGCTTGTTTCGAGCCGGTCCAGGAGGCTCTGGTGATCTAGTCACCGGGTTGGTGATTAGTTGCTTTTTGTTTCACAGTATGTGGTTGGTGGTTTCGTGGTCCAGAAAACGCATCGTCCGGGAGATATGCACCTTCCCGCACCAACACCTTTTTGCAAAGGCGATTGTACTTAGGTTCAAGTCTGCTCGCCGCACATCGTCGCCTTGATTAGGTGGATATTGCCAAATATGTGGACACGATGATAGATGTCGTTCCAAGAATTTGATCACCTTTTTGTATATGGAAGGAGTCTCGAGTGACTACGCGGATGAATATGTTTGCATGGGAGAATATCTTCATATCGTGTCACCATATAAAGTAGTAGTATGTGATTGCTATCTTTAGAGAAGAGAATCTGATACAAGGCTCGTGGAGAATGGTGCGGCAAGAGGCATCAGAGGCTTCCTTGTGATGCTTGGGAGCACCGGAGATGGAAGAATTTCCCTACGGCATGGTATGTGTAGTCCACTCGGCATTGCCATGTTATACTCGAAGTTGTGGCCTTCGGAGATCTATTAATTTTGCATTGTCACTTTGAATGCATCCGATGACCAAAAGTATAAAGGGTCAGAACAATCTTTGAGGGTAGTACCCAAATTTATTGATTCGACATAAATAGAGTCAAAAATATTTATCTTTACTCCTAATGTCTGAGTTGGTTGAATAGTATCTACGGTTTATTTTCGTCCCACCACTTTCAACCATTTTATTTCGTTGGTTTTTTTTCGTCCCCTCCCCCACCCCATCGGTTTAGTTTCGCAGCACCATCTCACATAACGAAAAAAATCTGAACGGATCAGAACTTTCTATACAGACGCAAGTTATTTAGTAATACCTTTATATGAAAGATTCAATCACGATCAATCTCTAAAGATCAAATCTAAATTAATTACCTTAAATCGCTCAATCACATTAATTAGGAAACAAATAACCAATTTTAAGAAATCTCATTATTAAAGCATTTATGTACCTACTTAATTTGTAATGGAATATTATCTTCTTATTAAAGTATTTATGTACCTATTTGATTTGTAATCGAATACTATCCCACGGCAGCAACAACAAAAATGCAGACGCCTCATCTCACTTTCGTCATCCTGCCCTACCATTCGAAGAGTCCGAGCGCCGCCGCCACCACGTAGACTAGTGCCCTACCCCATCCCGGATTCCACCCTCTCCTTCACTCTCTGTCTCTCGTGCACGCTCATGCAGGGGATGGGCCCGCTCGGCCGCTCCTCGTAGGCTGCCACCATCCTCCTTAGCATCATTTTATTTCGCTGGTTTTTTTTCGTCCCCTCCCCCACCTCACCGGTTTAATTTTGCATCACCCTCTCACGCAATGAAAAAAATCTGAACGGATTAGAACTTTCCGTACTGACGTAAGTTGTTTAGTAATATCTTTATGTGAAAAAATCAATCACGATCAATCTCTAAAGATCAAATCTAAATTAATTACCTTAGATTGCTCAATCACATTAATTAGGAAACAAATAACCAATTTTAAGAAATCTCATTATTAAAGCATTTATGTACCTACTTAATTTGTAATGGAATATTATCTTATTATTAAAGTATTTATGTACCTATTTAATTTGTAATCGAATACTA
Source organism: Secale cereale (assembly GCA_902687465.1). NCBI lineage: Eukaryota > Viridiplantae > Streptophyta > Magnoliopsida > Poales > Poaceae > Secale > Secale cereale. The sequence continues at coordinate 607,711,538 of LR738712.1, forward strand.
TCCCATGGCAGCAAAAAAAAAATGCGGACGCCTCATCTCACTTATGTCGTCCTGCCCTAACGCTTGAAGAGTCCAAGCGCCGCCGCTACCACGTAGCCTCGTGCCCTACCCCATCCCGGATTCCTCCTTTGTGATAGCATGGCTTATTAGGGATGGTAAACTACTCATATCAATAAGGAATTCCTTCTTTTTCGGGAACCCACTAGGAAAGAACTCCAAAGTTAAGCGTGCTCAACTTGGACTAGTTTCAGGATGGGTGACCGACCTGAAAGTTGCTCCCGGGTGCGCACGAGTGAGGACAAATTGCGCAGAAAAGACTAGTATTGACCTGTGAGGCCAGTCTAGATCCCGTCAGGAGTAACGACCACCGCGGGTGTGTCCGGGGCGTTACATCCTTCTCCCTCACTCTCTGTCTCTCGTGCACGCTCACGTAGGGGATGGGCCCACTCGGCAGCTCCCCGCAGGTTGCCACAATCCTCCTGTGACGCCCGAGACCGACGTCCCAGAAGATTCCAGAAGATTCCAGATGTTCCGGGTTGCCCGTGTGTTCTTTTGTGCTTGTGTTATTTATTTTTGCATTGCATCATGTCATCATGCCATCATGTCATATTTATTTTTGCATCTCAACCTAAATAAATTGTGTGGACCTTCGGTCCATTTAAATCGAGGGAAGGTGACTTCTCTTTATAACATATAAAAGCCTCCCAATAGTAGTAGGGAGCTATATTAATTATTTCCATTTGTTTGGAATTAAACAACACACGTGCATAATTTTTCCCCATGCCTTCCTACTTCAAGTTTCACCGTAAAAAACCCTCCCTATAATTCTTTTCCTATTTATCGAGGCTCCTCCAATTATCTAGACTCTTTTCAAACTCCTTGAGGCAAGCTATTTATTTTTAGTTTGCACTTCCCTTTTGTTGGAACTATTTTGTGGGGTTGGAATTATTCCATAAAGCCTTACAAAAATGTCCATCATTTTATTCTTGTTCTTTGCCTTTTTACTTATTAGTTTTGACTCTTTTTTTTTCTTTATTCTGCAAAAGAAAAGAAATAAAAAGAGGAAGAGCAGCCCAGCTGCAGCCTTCCCTTCTCAGCCAGCCTCTAGGCCTCCACAGGCCCAAGCCGAAGCTGGCCCAGCCGCCCTTCTTCTCCTCCCTTCTAGGCCATCTCCATCTGGGCCCAGCCTTGGCCCATGTGCCACCAGCCACCAGCCCGACCGAACCCTAATCCTATCGACCGCACTCCCTCTCGTTCCCTCGAGCCTCCCTCAGCGCCGCCAGCCTTTCCCCTCGGTCTCCCTCTCTCGCTCGTTCCCGCACCTCTTCCCCTCGCTCCAGCCCCGTTTTCCCCCCATCGAACCTCCCTCGCAGATGGACCGCGGGCCCTCTCCTGCAGCGCCAGGGCAGCCACCCGCCGCGCAGGCCTCCTGCCTCGCCTCGACGCCCGTCCCTCGAGCGGCCTCCTCCTTCAGCGTCCCGCAGCGCCTGGTCCCGCGCCCCCAATCGCCGCCGAGGTCCCGACGCACCTCCTCTCCAGCACCCCGCTCCGCTCCTCGGCTGCCTCAAGCCATGGCCTCCTCCATCTCCAGCCGCCCAGGCCCGCGGCATCTCCTTCGCCTCGCCTGGTTCTCCTCTCCAAGCCCGAGCGCCGCACCCTCCGGAGGCCGAAGCCTCCCCGCTCAAGCTCCGGCGAACCAAGGCCAGGGCCTCCTCCGCCCTGGGCCAGCCTCCTCCCGAGCTCCGCCGCAGCTCCTCCTGCTGCCCCGACTTCCAGCGCCTCCGCCGTCCTCGCCAACTCTCTCCAGCGCCATGGCCTCGTCGTCCCGAGACCGTACCTGTGTTTTTTTTTTTGCGTTGTTGCCTTGTGCTGTTGAGATTGTCCAGGGACCGTTTCGTTTGCCAAGTGGAGACCGGAGAACGGGGATGCATCAAGTTCCTCTACGGAAAACCCGAAACCGTGACGAGTACGGCTACACGACGATACGAACAAGTACCCCGACATCGATGACACGACGACTACGAACGAACGACTACTCGGATCAAGTACCACTACCGTCGCGAGATCGAGAACCCCCAAGTACCACGACGACCGACCCGCCAAGTACCCCTTCGGATATGTCAAGTTCGACTACCGCCACGTGAACGACAAGTACATCTACGAACGGGAACAACTACACGACGTCGCAAGTACCACGACACGTAACGTGAACGTCTACCGTCGCCGAAGATCCATGAACAACTACTTCCTCTTCGGAAACGAGAACGACTCCTTCCTCTACGATCTCGAACCGTCCCGAAACGAGTGTTTCGAAGGTATAACCCGAGACGATGACCCGTGTGATGCTTGTTGTGTTGTATGAATGTTTCCCGTGTGTGCTTCGTGTCCGTTTCGTCCGTTGTCATGTTCCTCGGTTGCCTCGTCGCCGACTCGTGGGAACCCGGTAACGGGATCGTCCCACCTTTCATCTCGTTTGACTCGCTCACGCCATCTTTCCTTTTTCACCGGACTCTCAACGAGTTACCGGGACCGATACGTTGCCGTGGCACCCTTTCGTTCCACCACGGTGACAAATGCTTCTTATCTTCTTCTTGGTAACCTTTTAATAAAAACTTGCATAAACTTGATCATGTCATCCGCATCATTTAACAACATTATAATGTGTGAATTGTTGTTTGCTTATAATTACTAAACATGCTCATGGGGATTTTCCGGATATGTTGTTGTTATTTTCCGGCCTCATTTAAAATGCCTAAATAGTGTAGTTTTATTATGCTTCACCTCTTGCCATGTTAAAACACATATAATCTTGTCTTGTAAGTAACAAGAGTCAATTAAATAATTATAATGTGGTGTTTCGTCAATATGCAACTCGTTGCATATTGAGCTCCACTTAACTTGTAGTTTTGTTTGTGCACTTTGCCATGCCATGCATATTTTAAACCGGACATGCATCATACTTTGATGTGCATAGTATGCCTTGTTTAAGCTTGTGTGTTTACCGTGTTGTTTCCTTCTTTCCGGTTGCTTCTCTTGTTAGCTTCGGTTTCGTTCCGGTTTCGTTCCGGAGTTGTGAGGATTCGCTCGACTGTTGCTCCGTCTACTTCATGGATCCGTTCTTCTCCCTTGTGGATCCCAGGCAAGATGATCGAACCCGGATACCATTACTATCTTTGCCTATTGCTAGTAGTTCCGCTCTATAGTTTTGCCTCGATGCCCATGTCTTTCTTGTCAGCCTCCTACTTGTAACCAATTGCCATGTTTAACCACCCTACCTATGCAAATCGTTGCTTGGCTAAGCACGCTTCGCTCAGCTCTTCTTATAGCATTGCTAGTTGCAGGTGAAGATCGAAGATGCTTGCTTCATGTTGAAGTTTGGTTGGGTTATATCACACTATATATATGCTTAAAAATGAAATCATCTATATACTGGCAAGGGTGGAAGGCTAAGCCTTTTGCTTGGTGTTTTGTTCCACTCATGCCGTTAGGAACCGTATAAACCGGTGTTATGTTCCTTGATTATGCGTTCCTAACACGGTTGGGGTGTATGGGACCCCCTTGATAAACCGCTAAGTGCTAAGTCTTTTCCAGCAAGTCCCAACATTTGGTACTATTTGCCTCATAATAACAACTTAATTAATTAATTAAATTTGCATAGGGGGTCGCTCCCTCGAGGATTCCTAATTCTACATAGCAGGGGGGGCCAGTGCTGATGGTGTTGGTCCCAAACGGGGGTCTTGCGGGAACCACCACGGGGAAACTCGAGGATTGGGTCCTGTAGCATCACCCATCCGGTCGTGTCCTGAGACTTAGATACGCGCGGCTACTATCAGGGTGTCGACACGCCGGGAGGATTTGCTGGATTAGCCTTACCTTAGTTCGGTTTAACTTGAGCACGGGATTCCGAGAATACTCGGGTCTTCCCACCTATGGAGTTGCGACTCCGCGGATCGTGGGCTTGTAATGGGTCAAGTTGGAACACCCCTACAGGGTTTGAACTTTCGAAAGCCGTGCACGCGGTTATGTGGCACATGGGAGCTTGTTAATATCCGGTTGTAGATAACTTGACACAATGTTTCAATACACTACCAGCGTGTGTACCGTGACTGTCAATTTCCGAATAGGGATTCGGGAGTTGAACACGGTGGGGTTATGTTTGACCGGCTTTAGTTAGGATCACTTCTTGATCATCTCTCGACCGAGGCTTTCTCTTCTCGCTCTCTCTCACGTAAGCTAGTTGCTAGTTGCTGCTGCAGACACTACTCTTTTCTTCAGCCTTATCCTCTCCCAAGGCTTAAATAGTCTTGTTACCCGGGAACGGGATTGCTGAGTCCTCGTGGCTCACATATACTACCACACCAGATGCAGGTTCAGCCGAGAATGATGCAGGAGCTGGTTCAACTACTTCACTGGGAGCTCGATGAAGCTTGTGGCCGTATGCTTGTGACGTTTCGACGATCAGTAGTGGTTTCTACTAGGATTCGATCCTGACCTGTGGCTTTATGTTGTTTTGGTATCTTTCTTTTGGATCTTCACCCGTAGTCGGGTTGTGATGTTTTGAATGATGTCTTGCTTATGTAATGTATTGTGTGAAGTGGCGAGTGTAAGCCAACTATCTTCTTTTGCAATTTAATCCCTCTTTTACATGAGTCGTGCAAAGATACCAAACTTGAGATCATTCTAGGATGGGCTTATATCTTTAAGTCGTGCCTCGACACGTAGGAGATATAGTCCCATCCTGGGCATTACACCTCCTCGGCATCGTTTTATTTCGCTGGTTTTTTACGTCCCCTCCCCCACCCCACCGGTTTAGTTTCGCATCACCCTCTTACGCAACGAAAAAAATCTGAACGGATCAGAACTTTCTATACCGACGCAAGTTATTTAGTAATATCTTTATGTGAAAGAATCAATCACGATCAATCTCTAAAGGTCAAATCTAAATTAATTACCTTAAATCGCTCAATCACATTAATTAGGAAACAAATAACCAATTTTAAGAAATCTCATCTCGTTATTAAAGCATTTATGTACCTACTTAATTTGTAATGGAATATTATCTTATTATTAAAGTATTTATGCACCTATTTAATCTGTAATCGAATACTATCCCATGGCAGCAAAAAAATGCAGACGCCTCATCTCACTTCCTTTGTCCTGCCCTACCGCTGGAAGAGCCCGAGCACCACCGCCACCACGTAGCCTCGTGCCCTACCTGCTACCTCTTGAGCATGTGTTGTTTTTCCCTTGAAGAGTAAAGAGTGATGCAGCAAAGTAGCGTAAGTATTTTCCTCAATTTTTGAGAACCAAGGTATCAATCCAGTAGGAGACTACACGCAAATCTCTAGTACATGCACAAATAATTAAGAACCTTGCAACCAACACGATAAAGGGGTTGTCAATCCCTTCACGGCCACTTGCAAAAGTGAGATCTGTTAGAGATAATAAGATAAATATATCTGGTATTTTTGTTGTATAGATTGAAAAGTAAAGATTGCAAAATAAAATAACAATAAAGATAGCTAGTTGAAGGAAGATTAATATGATGGAAAATAGACCCGGGGGCCATAGGTTTCACTAGTGGCTTATCTCAAGATAGCATATTTTACGGTGGGTGAACAAATTACTATTGAGCAATTGATAGCGCGCATAGTTATGAGAATATCTAGGCATGATCATGTATATAGGCATCACGTCCGTGACAAGTAGACCGAAACGGTTCTGCATCTACTACTATTACTGCACACATCGACCGCTATCCAACATGCATCTAGAGTATTAAGTTCATAAAAACAGAGCAACGCTTTAAGCAAGATGACATGATGTAGAGGGATAAACTCATGCAATATGACATAAACTCCATCTTTTTATCCTCGATGGCAACAATACAATACATGCCTTGCCGCCCTGCTGTCATTGGGAAAGGACACCGCAAGATTGAACCCAAAGCTAATCACTTCTACCATTGCAAGAAAGATCAATCTAATAGGCCAAATCAAACTGATAATTCGAAGAGACTTGCAAAGATAATCTTGAGAATTCAGAGAAGAACCAAATATTCTTCATACATAATATTGATCATAAACCCTCAATTCATCGGATCTCGACAAACACACTGCAAAAAGTATTACATCAAATAGATCTCCAAGAAGATCGAGGAGAACTTTGTATTGAGATCCAAAGAGAGAGAAGAAGTCATCTAACTAATAACTATGGACCTGAAGGTCTGTGGTAAGCTACTCACACATCATCGGAGAGGCTATGTTGTTGATGTATAAGCCCTCTGTGATCGATTCCCCCTCCGGCGGAGCTCGGGAAAAGGCCCCAAGATGGGATCTCACGGGTACACAAGGTTGCGGCGGTGGAAATAGGGTTTGTTGGTGCTCTCGGATGTTTTCAGGGTATATGAGTATATATAGGAGGAAGAGGTACGTCGGCGGAGCTACGAGGGGCCCACGAGGGTGGGGGGCGGCGCCTACCCCCCCTGGGCGCGCCCTCCTGCCTCGTGGCTTCCCAGACGTGTACTCCAAGTCTTCTTATTCGGACTTTCGCTGTTGTGTTCGGTTTAGTCAGCTATCACTGCTTAAGCATTTTCATTTGTTGTTTTGCAGCCCTCCCCACACATTCCTTGGCTCTTCACTATCGTCGGGGAGCTCTCTGCTAGCTGAAATGGTGGAGAGTGACACGCCACCGCGGGCTCAATTGCCCGTCCTAGGGGACACCGAAGTGTCTTCCCTTCGGGCGTCCCCTTCACAAGGAGGTGGAGGCGGGGCAGACGAAAATTTGCCCAAGGTGAACACCTCAGCTACCGTCAGCCAAGGGGAGACAATCCCTATGGCGACCGACGACAGGGAGCCCAAGCAATCCGGGCCCCCCACCGAACACTATTCTGGAGGCCGGTACGGCTCAGGAATCGGGAAGACGTCCACCTACGATGGGGGGAGGAGCATCAGCTCCAACGGCGTCCTCCATTAATTCGGAGGCGCTGAACACGCTGGAGGAAGCATTGCAAGGTGCTTCCATCGTGGCGGAACACCGCACCCAGGGTGCGGTCATGGGAAAGATCCAGTCTGCCAAAAGCGGAGTGAATGAAGCCTTCAACAGTCTACTGACAGGCTTTGAGGTATGCGACGTAATATTCTAAAAGAACTTTACGTTTCATTTGTATATGATAACAAACATGTGTACGGACAGTAGCCCTTGATGCTTTGTTTGATTCTGAAGAGAATCGGACAAAGGATCCATATAGTATTTGCTAATAGAACATAATGTGCCATTTTTTTAACATGCTTTCCTGGTTGCGACATCTGCCCAGGCCGCAACGGTTTCCAAGCTCAATCGGAAGCTTGAACTAGCTGACGAAGAGCTCGACCGCATTAACAAGCGATTTGATGAAACGCAAGGTATGCGGACTTTCAAAGAATTATTATGTCAAAAGATGATATGTTTGATTGTAAGAGTATGAACTCATTGTGCGGTGTGATTATGTCATAGTTGGTGCAGCTGAGGTCGAGACCCTCAAGGGCGCTCTTGCACATGCCAAGAAGGAGGTCGAGATGAACAAAGTCGCCGCTGACAAAGCGGCTGTCGAGTTGGAGGCCGAACATGCCTCCCACCGACAACATGAGTCGTGGGTGGCCGAAGTCGAACAAGAGCTACGAGATGCTATTCGCAAGTGCGAGGAGCTGGAGCAGAAGACTTCGGATCAAGCATCCAAACTCAACAAGGCTGTCAATGCTGCCAAGGAGGCGCGGATTGAGTCCCGCGGTGCTCGCGAGGAGATCAAACAGGCGCGGCAGATAGCGGCTAGTAAGGCCTTTCTTCTGCAGAGTATCTTTGGAGGTCAGAAGTATCTTCCGTTGACGCGATTGTGGAGTTCTCGAGGCGTGTTTGCGGATCTCCCAAAGAGCATCACCAACGCTGCCCAATTCTTCAGAGCCCGGGAGGGGAATAGCACAGAGAAGTTGTTCTGGTCGCAATTCCTTGCACCAGAACATCCAGTACCTCTGAACAACCAGTTGAAGCAACTGGTCGAGCTGCACAACATGGCGGGTGAAGCCATGAAGGACTTGATAGTCCGGCTCTGGCCCGATGAGCCAATCCCGAGTAGCTACTTTGGACTGGTCAAGCGGCTCGTCGATGCGAGGCCGTGGGTCGACGCTGTGAAGCGTTTAGCCTGTATAGAGGGTGCACGATGGCCTTTGTCAGCATTCTGGGAACGGGGGTACCCAGACTTGCCTCCCGGCGGCCCAGGGCGTGGCTCATCAGACAGCCTGGTACGGCCCAACATCTTCAGCAACCTCTCAAGACCCTCGCGAGGGGCCAAGCCTCGCGAGGCAGACGACACAAGGCATCCCCTGGGGCGGCCTCACTAGGCCGGCTCATGAGGATCAGAGATATCAAGGCAAGGAGCACCTCGGGAGGTCCCCATGACGTGAGCAGTGACGACCAAGGCCAGGCGAGCGCCAGCGGGTGCAGAGTGCGAGTTTCCTCTTTGGTGCTAAAGAAGCAGGTGTAGACGAAGAGTCCCGAGGCGTCAGGCAAAGGTTTCCATATCTGTGCAACGAGACCAAGACCAGCAGGACAACACGACGAAGGTCATCGCGGAGCCTACGGCGGCGTCACCACCAGAGCCTTTGGCAGGCGAAGACCACCTTTTGTCAGGATAGCTTGTACTAGCTGTCCCCCTTCAAATTTGGCTGTTGTGGGACCATTCCCGCTCAATATTTGGGAAGAGGACCTGGGCCACTATAAATAGGACTAGCCACCACCATGGGAGATCATCTCATCTTGAGTCGATCAGATAGAAGGATACACACCACAAGCTCATCCGAGCGCAAGAACCCCTCTCCTCAGGAGGCAGTTCATCCATGTACTAGTTCTTCCGCAGCCTACAAGGCAATCCACCACACCACACTGGATTAGGGTGTTACACCACAACGGTGGCCCGAACCAGTATAAACCTTGTGTCCCTTGTTCTTCGGATCTAATGAGTTAGGCTTAGGGATCGGTGAGTAGAAGATCTAGAGCGGAAGGAGAGATCTTCGTGCGCACCCCAGAGTTCGAACCTTGAGGGTTTTGCCAGAACCCTAGATCCGACATTTGGCGCGCCAGGTAGGGGTGTGCCAACATTTCCCCTCATCCATCCTGCTCTCCGCTCATCGAGTTCCCATGGCGGGTGTCCCTCCTCCGACCGGCTTGATGACCGCGCCTGGCGACGCTCCGGGCCACCTGTGTGCAGTGGCCACCCAAGTTCAGGCCGAATCTCCCGCCCCATTACAACGGAGCGGCGAACCCGTCCGCCTTCCTACAGGCTTACGAAGAGGCATCTCGGCGGCCGGCGGTGACGGCAAGATCATGGTTAGCTGGCTCCCCATGGCGCTCAACGGCGTGCCGCGCGCCTGGTTCTTCAGCTTGCCAGAATCATCTGTGGCATCCTGGCAGGAGCTGCGTGACCTCTTCGTCGCGCGTTTTGGTGCGTCGGCGCCCCACGCCGTCGCGGTTTTCCTCGGCGGCTCCCAGGTGCCACCCAACGACCTTCACATCAAGCAGGCCTTTTGCCAGGCGGGCGTCGCCTCCATACGCCAGGGGGCTCCTCCTGGATGGGTGGCGCCCAAGGCCGACCTCGCCTTCGACTCGGGGGACCACCCTGCCTCTACTGCGGGCTCGGGTGCTCTGCCGATGCTCTACACCCCCACCATCTGCAATGTGGCAGTCACCAAGACCCTCATCGACGGTGGGGCTGGCCTCAACGTGCTCTCAGTGGAGGCTTTCAGCCTGCTGCAAGTGCCACTCGAGCGGCTGCGCCCCACCAAACCCTTCTTTGGGGTCGGCAGCAGTTCTACCAGCCCCCTGGAGCAGATCCGCCTCCCGGTCACATTCGGCACCCGAAACAACTACCGCATCGAGCTGATCGACTTCGACATTGCCCGGATCGGCCTCCCATACAACGCCATCCTCGGGTACACCGCACTGGCTCAGTTCATGGCCGCGACCCATCTGGCCTATAACCTCATGAAGATGCCAGGGAGCAGCGGTGTCCTTACCATGTCGGGGGACACCAAGGAAGCCCTGGAGGCCCTCAAGCGCGTCTTTCAGACCGCCGCGGCGGTGCACCCGACCGGGGAAGCCGCCCCTATGGTCGAGGGGGCTACACCAGCTAAGAAGAAGCAACTGTTCACCCAGGACCAAGCCGAGACCAAGCAGGTGCCGGTGGATGAAGATGAGTCGTCGGGTGTCGCCTTCACCATAGGTGTTGGCCTTCCCCCAGCCCAGGAAGAAGCGCTGGTTGAATTCTTGCACGCAAACAGGGATCTGTTCGCGTGGGAACCCAAGGACCTGGCGGGAGTCCCGGGGGAGGTGATCGAGCATCACCTGAACGTATGCCCCAACATGCGCCCCGTGAAGCAGAAGGCCAGGCGCCAATCTACGGAGAAGCAGTCCTTCATCGTGCAGGAGACTCGCAAGTTGGAAGCGGCGGGTGTCATACGCGAGGTCAGGTACCCGGAGTGGCTGGCAAACCCCGTCGTCGTGCCCAACAAGGGAGGAAAAGAGCGCATGTGTGTCGACTTCACCAACCTCAACAAAGCTTGCCCGCAAGACCCGTTTCCTATGCCCCGCATCGATCAGATCATCGATTCCACCGCCGAGTGCGACTTGCTGTGCTTCCCGGACGCCTTCTCAGGTTACCACCAGATCAAGATGGAGCTGCAATACGTCGAGAAGACTGCCTTCCTCGCCCGTGTGGAGTATACTGCTACACCTGCATGCCGTTTGGATTACAGAATGCAGGGGCGACCTTTCAGCGGTTAATGCACATTGCACTAGGGAAACAGCTCGAGAGGAACACTGAGGCGTACGTAGATGACATCATGGTAAAATCTCAGGAGGCCATGACCCTTATCACGGATCTGAAAGAGACCTTCGCCAACCCGCGCAAGGTAGACCCGCGGCTCAACCCGGAAAAGTCTGTATTCGGCGTCCCGTCAGGCAAACTTTTGGGCTTCCTGGTGTCGCACCGAGGGATCGAGGCAAACCCTGAGAAGGTCAAGGCCATAGAAAAGATGAGTCCGCCCAAGAACCTCAAGGAGATGCAGAAGCTAGCCGGCTGTGTAACATCATTGGGGCGTTTCATCTCCAAGCTAGGGGAAAGAGCCCTCCCTTTCTTCAAGCTGATGAAAAGGAAGGGCCCGTTCGAATGGACCCCTGAGGCTGATGCGGCGTTCGAATACCTCAAGAGATACCTCATCAGCCCACCAGTGATGGTGGCACCCAAGCCTCAAGAACCATTGGTGCTTTACCTAGCCACAACACCGCATTCAGCTAGTGCAGCACTGGTGGCTGTACGAGAGGAGTGCCAAGACAAGATCTTGCTACCCAAGGGCGGCACTCCCGAGGCCCCAGCTAGGCCGGGAGATGACCGCGTCCTGCAAGACGACCCCTCTAAGGCCGCAGTTACCCCAACTGGCGACCAAGCCTCTGGAATGCCTTCACCCAGTCAGACCACACAGCCACAGGCGAGTCTGGACCTCATCCCAGTCGAGCACCCGGTATACTTCGTCAGCACGGTGCTTCGTGATGCCCGAGCGCGCTATCCCATGCCACAGAAGCTCCTGCTTGCGCTCCTCGTCGCTTCTGAAAGCTGCGCCACTACTCCCAGGGCCACCCCATCAAGGTCGTCTCAGCTTACCCTCTGGAAAGGGTACTCCAGAGCCCAAATGCGATAGGAAGGGTCGCGGAATGGAATATAGAGCTGCAAGAGTTCCAGCTGGAGTTCAGCACCACCAGGGTCATCAAGGGGGCTGCACTTGCTGACTTCGTGGCAGAGTGGACCGACGCCCCAGGGCTCGAAGTGAGTCAGAACCAGTCCCTCTTGCGGGGGAGCGAAGCGCCGAATGGCTGGGTCATGTACTTTGATGGCGCGTTCGCCCGCCAGGGCGCGGGGGCTGGGGCTGTGCTCATCTCGCCCACTCAAGACAAGCTCTACTACGCAGGGCAGCTCTGCTTTCAGCCAGGCGATAAGATCTCCAACAACATCGTGGAATACGAGGGCCTCATCGCCGGTCTCAAGGCGGCGATAGCCCTGGGGGTGAAACGCCTCGTCATCAGGGGTGACTCCCAGCTCCTCGTCAACTTCTCCAACAAGGTGTACGAGCCAAGGGACGAGCATATGAAGGCATACCTCGCGGAGGTACGCAAGATGGAGAAGCAGTTCTTGGGCCTGGAGCTGGAACACGTGCCCCGCGACACTAATAAGGAGGCCGACGACATTGCCAAGAGAGTCTTCAGGCGCCTGCCCCAGAAGCCCGACGTCTTCGAGGAAAGGCTCCTCAGGCCCTCGGCGTTACCCCCACGGGAAGGACCGGCGAAGCCTCAGGAGGAACTCCCCCAGGCATCGACCTCGGGAGCCCCCGCCCGTGGCCCGGCCTCAGGAGCTCGCTTGCTCCTGGCGCTCGAGCCTCAGGAGGGATGCTGGACCGAGGAATTCAAGTCATACCTGGTGCGAGGAGTGAGGGAGTCCTGGACTAAGGGGTCCTCGGGCGTCCGGCCTATCATTAATGGGCCGGACTGGTGGGATGTGAAGACATGAAGGCCGAAGACCGTACCCTTGTCTGGATTGGACTCTCCTTGGCGTGGAAGGCAAGCTTGGCGACTAACTATGAAGATTCCTTCTTATGTAACCGACCCTATGTAATCCTAGATCCCCCCGGTGTCTATAAACCGGAGGGTGTAGTCCAGAAAGGATATACTCATTTACCATAGTCATATAGGCTAGGCTTCTAGGGTTTAACCATTACGATCTCGTGGTAGATCAACTCGTGTAATACTCATATTCATCAAGATCAATCAAGCAGGAAGTAGGGTATTACCTCCATAGAGAGGGCCCGAACCTGGGTAAACATCGTGTCCCCCGTCTCCTGCTACCATCGACCTTAGACGCACAGTTCAGGACCCCCTACCCGAGATCCGCCGGTTTTGACACCGACATTGGTGCTTTCATTGGGAGTTCCACTGTGACGTCGACGAAAGGTTCCATGGCTCACCTTGTCATTGAAGACAACATCACCTCCGGGGGAGTCCTGGCCCCAGGCCAAACCCTCCGGCTGGGCGGCTTTACCATGATCGCCCGTTCGGCCATTGAGCTGACGATGACCTCTCGGGCCATCGAAAACCCCCTTCACATCAACTCCGAACACTCCAAGCAGATGGATCCGGCAGAGTTCTCGTCCTTGAACGAGCTCCTAGATCGCATCACCGCTTAGGGAATCGCCACAGATTATGATCAAATCGGGCTTAAAACCGATCAAGGAGAAATCAAAACTCCACCGTTCACCCACCAGATACTGGTAGTCGAGGAGCAGGATGGCGAGTCTTCTTCTATATCAAAGACGGACTATGTTCGGATCGCCGATCCGAAAGAACCGGATACCCACCAGCGAAAGGATGCGATCAGCCCTCCGAACATGGAATCGAACTGCAGTCCTAAACAATCAGAAGATACTCCGGAACCCGGACTGTTGAGTCTGGGAGGTCTTCAGACTCCGGACAATCGGTCGGGTCAGGGTTCGGATTTAATTCCACCCACCCACCTGGACACAGACGCTCTCATGAGCATAAAATAGCAGTCTTAGGAAACGGTCACCACTTCTGGGCCAGATTCCTCCTTGTCAAAGACAAGATAAAAGATTGTCGCGACGAGGACGCGATATCAGCGTTCCGCAACAATTGCGCGGACGAAGGAATTCTCAACGCCATCAATCGCCACCACATACTGAAGTTTGCCGACTTAGCAACTATAGTACAAAAGTACAGTGCGATGGAAAGCTCCTGGAAAACTCAGGCAGCTTACTGGGAACCGTCGGTCCCAACTCGACTCCTCCTACAGGCGAAGAGGGCGCACCCCCGTGGCACGCCCAGTCCAACAGTCAAGAAACATAAACCGATTACGCGGCACAGCACCGTTCTGGAGGGATGGCTCGATGGCCCATGCAAAATACACACGAGTCTTAATACCGTGGCAACCCACAACCTTAGAGCATGTTGGATACTCCGGCAGGTAGCCAAGAGCGGCGAGGACATCCTTATCAAGGACACCCGAGAGCAGCACCCTCCAGAAAACAACAACACAAGAGTATTGACGGTCTTCGAGACATTCGCTTCAAACAACAAGCGCAAAAGGGCACTTCGCGACCTCACTGAAGTCTGCCAAATCGGCGCAATAAACCCTTGGAACGACACGGCTATAACATTTAATGCCGATGACGAACCGAGGTACAGGACAGTCCGGGCGCCAGCCGCATTAGTCCTCAGTCCCATCATGGACGGGTTTCAACTTACTAAGGTCCTCATGGACGGCGGCAGTGGACTAAACCTCATTTATGAGGAAACACTCCACAAAATGGAAATAGACAGGAGCCGCATCAAGCAAATTAGCACAACCTTCCGAGGAATCATTCCCAGTCGGGAGGCGCGGTGCGCGGGCAAAATCACACTTGACGTGGTATTCGACACGCCGGAGAATTATCGGTCCGAAGAAATTACTTTCCAAGTGGCCCCTTTCAGCAGTGGATACCACGCCCTGTTGGGGCGGGATGCTTTTACACGCTTCCAAGCTATACCTCATTATGGGTATATGAAGCTCAAAATGCCCGGACCAAACGGTATAATCACTCTCGTCAGTGATCCGGACATAGCACTCCGCGCTGAAAACAAAACCGCATCCCCGGCCCTTGAGGTGCTATCCGAAGCCCTCGCGGTCGAAGAGTTAACCGCACTGCGCTCCACAGTGGACAGGGACGATGTGATCCTCGACAAACGCCCCAAATCCACCTCCTTCAAACCAGCACAAGAAATAGTCAAATTTCAGGTCCACCCAACGGACCCGAAGAAGACATCATCTATCGGAGCGCAACTGAACCCAACAGTTGACACCGCACTACGTGAATTCCTGCGTGAAAACTGGGACATATTTGCCTAGCACCCTTCAGATATGCTAGGGATCCCACGCAAGCTGGCCGAACATAGCCTCAATATATTAAAGGGATTTAAACCAGTCAAGCAAACACTGCGGCACTTTTCCAAACCCAAGCGACAAGCCATGGGGGAGGACCTGGCCAAGCTTATCGAGGCCGGATTCATTAGAGAAATCAAACATCCGGACTGGCTGGCAAACCTGGTGATGGTACCAAAGAAGGATAAATCCTGGCGCATGTGTGTCGATTTCAAAGACCTCAACAAGGCTTGCCCTAAGGACCCCTTCCCCCTCCCCCGCATTGATCAAATCATTGATGCCACCGCAGGACATGACTCACTGTGCTTCCTCGATGCATATTCCGGATACCATCAAATCAAAATGAAGGAGTCCAATGAAGCTGCAACAACGTTTATTACCCCATACGGGCCATTCTGCTTCAACACCATGCCCTTCGGGCTCAAGAACGTCGGCGCCACATACCAACACATGATTCAAACATGCCTGGAGAAGCAGATCGGCAAGACAGTATAAGCCTACGTCTTTGACGTCGTCATCAAAACTAGGTACGTCAAAACACTAATAGACGACTTACGTCTTACATTCGACAACCTCCGTACATATGACATTAAGCTCAACCCGGAAAAATGTGTCTTCGGCGTCCCCGCTGGAAAACTGCTGGGCTTCATTGTTTCCAATAGAGGAATAGAAGCAAATCTAGCTAAAATCCGAGCTCTGTCACATTTGGCTACGCCAACAGACCTCAAACAAGTCCAAAAACTAGCTGGTTGCGTGGCAGCGTTAAGTCGCTTTATCTCCAGATTGGGAGAAAAGGCACTACCACTCTATCGCCTCTTACGACGCACCGATAACTTCGAATGGACAGACGCGGCGACTGCCAGACTGGAGGAAATAAAGGCCCTCCTAGCAAGCAACCCAATCCTGGCCGCACCAAACGCCGGCGAACCCATGTTGCTATACATATCGGCAACACATCAGGTGGTGAGCGTCGTGCTCGTCATCGAACGAGAACAAGACGAACACAAATTCCCACTTCAAAAACCAGTATACTACGTATCTACTGTCCTCACACCATGCAAATCCTGGTACCCCCATTATCAAAAGATAGCATACGCGGTCTTCATGGCATCCCGAAAGCTATGACACTACTTCCAGGAGTGTTCAAACACAGTGGCCTCTGAAGTACCACTGAATGGCATAATAAACAACCGCGATGCCACGGGCCGGATTGCCAAATGGGCCATCGAGCTACTTCCATTTGACATAACATACAAGCCACGTCGAGCCATCAAATCCCAAGTATTGGCTGACTTCGTCGCCGAATGGACAGAGGCCGAACTCCCTACAGAGTACGGCGCATATTCCAATTGGGTTATGTATTTTGACGGCTCCAAAATGTTGACGGGGCTGAGAGAGGGCGTCGTGTTAACGTCCCCCACTGGAGATGTCGTCCAGTATGTGCTCCAAATATTATACACAGACTCCAACAACGCAGCCGAGTACGGGGCCTTATTGCATGGTCTTCGGATGGCCGTATCTATGGGCATACAACGCGTGGAGGTGCGCGGGGACTCAAACCTCGCAATATATCAAATAAACGGCGACTTTGATGCCAAAGATCCAAAGATGGCAGCTTATCGTAATGTCGTCCTAGAAATGTCGGCTCGGTTCAAGGGGCTTGAATTTCATCACGTCGCCCGAGAAAGTAACCAGGCGACGGACGTCCTTGCTCGCATTGGCGCTAAGCGTGACCCCGTCCCACCTAACATCTTCATGGAAAGGCTTTTTAAGCCATCCGTGGTGTGGCAAGGGGAGGACGGCAAGAACAGTCCGGATCCGAACACAACCCCAGATTCCGAACACATCGATATCATCGGGGGCTCAGCCACCGAAATTACACCATCGGCCCATCTCATTTATAGCAGTCATTGCCCCATGGACCGAACCTTTGTTGGCCTACATCAATAGGAAGGAACTCCCTGAAGACCAGAATGAGGCCCGCCGCATTGTCCGGCGTTCGAAGGCCTACAAGGTTCACGACGGAGAGCTCTAGAAGAAAAGTACTACCAGAGTACTTCAAAGATGTATCTCCGAGGAAGAGGGGCGGCAGCTTTTGGCGGAAATTCATGTCGGTCTAGGCGGACACCACGCCGCAGCCCGGGCCCTTGTTAGCAAGGCCTTCCGTACAGGGTTTTATTGGCCGACGGCCCGAGCAGACGCATAGGACCTTGTCCAACACTGCGTCGGATGCCAACTCTTCGCCAACCAAAGCCATATGCCCCCAACTACCTTACAAACAATCCCCATTACTTGGCCTTTCGCGGTCTGGGGACTGGACATGGTTGGACCCCTTAAAGGGGGAAGCCATAAGAAAAAATATCTGCTGGTCATGGTGGACAAATTCACCAAGTGGATAGAGGCTAAACCAGTCAAAACGGCCGAGTCCGGGCCGGTGATAACATTCATATCCGATGTTGTGCATCGTTACGGTGTCCCACACGGCATCATCATCGACAACGGCTCCAATTTCACAGACGATGAGGTAAAAATCTAGTGCGCTAATCTGGGCATTAAGCTCGATTACGCCTCTGTCTACCACCCACAAACAAATGGCCAAGTCGAACGAGCCAATTAAGGACAGTATAACCGCACCTAAAGCGAGCTCTCTCAGCGATTTGAATTTTGAGCCATCCGTTTTAATGATCTGAAAGTTTCTAGCCATCAGATCCGTGCTGGCCTAGCTGTCCTATGGCCTGCTGCTCCAGAGGCCGAAACGGAGGCCTCTGGCGCATTGGGCCGTCCCCCAGCCGCGGTGTCGACAGCCCATTCCAGCACTGGGCTTGCGAGGCCTAGCAATCCCGTCCAGCCCCTCTCTCTGGCAGCGCCATCTCCCCTCCCCGACCTCTCCTCTTTCCTGCGAGTCTGCGACCTGCCGTCCCCTTCATCCATCGCCGCAGCCGCCATTACCCTTCCTTTCCTTCCACATCTTTCTTAAGGCAATGGATGGATGCTGGTTACTGGATCCGGAACCCCTACTCTCCCCTTGTGATATTCCTCTAATTTCCAAGTTGATTAATGGCCTGAACTTCTTAATTTGCACCTGATTTTGGTCTCTGGTTCTTTGGTTGCAGGTCGTGATCGCAGACGCGAGGGTTGAAGAGCATCCAGGCGTCGTTGCGAGAGAGAGAGAGAGAGAGAGAGAGAGAGAGGGTGGCTGCAGGAGAGATGGCGTCCCCCTTCTCTCTATCTCTCGCAAGCTCCCCAGTCCTTCGCGTCGACTGCGAAGCCCCCCCTGACGTGAGATCTGCAGCGCCACATGGCCTCTCTCTCCCTTTGTAACCATTACGGATCAGCACTGCTCTTTGGTGTCGTGTCCAAATCCCATACCAGCGCATCCGCCTGTGCACACCACTTCCTCCTAGAAGGGAAGCCATAATAGTATTTCTTAATCTCTCTTCCATGGACGTTTTTAAATATGACTCAACATGTATACATATGCATCTAATTTCTTATGGTCGTGAGTCATCTGTAGGTTATGGTGAACCGGATGGTAAGATTTCTCGAAGTTAGAGGAAACCTATCTAAGTCAAACTAACTAATTTGGCTCAAATGATTTCTTCCATATTGTCACCGACATGGATTAATTGGTGGACTAATATGCTGGATTTGAGTTAATAGGGAGTGATCTAACCTGAAGAAGGCACTGTCTTCTTACCGTTTTATAGCTAGCTCTTCAATCATCATATTTTCTTGTTTAGATTTTGTGGGTATTTGACATGGCATTTCCGTTAAAGGCTGAAAAATGTATTCAATGATATTTTTTCTTGCAACAGGTTAATAAAGTTAATTGCCCTCCAACGTACAGAAGGAGATGATCAAAACTTGGTGCACTAACATCAGGGACAAATATGTTTGTAGCTTTATTTCAGATAGAAGTTTCCCTATTTGTTTTGACATAGTCTCACCAATACAGTCTGAACTGTTAGATAGAAATTGGCACAAGGAAAAGAAACGCAATGAGAAGCTATAATATATTTTAGTCATCTGAGAAGTTGAGGTAATATATGTATCTTCTTCCATTTAAGGTAGTTTATTTATGTTATACTATAATACTCTACGCAATTTTTGGTACAACCTTGCAATGCATGTGGAATTTTCAATGTGAAAAATAAAGGCAAGATGGAATCTGAAGAACTATCTTAAGTTGTGCATTGGAGACCTTGAAAACATTTTATTCCATTAAATCAAGTTTCTCCATTGTGAGTTCCTAGCTGCGTCCGGATTTACCATGTCCTGCTCGTATTGTAACCTTTAAAATACTTTATTTTTGTGTCCTGTTTCACCATGCTAAATTTGTACCAAACAATGATAATGTGTTGTGTAATTATTTTCTTAGATTTAATAGCTTTTGAAGATTCAGTCTGTTCAACCTGACAGTCTAACATCTTGGATCGACTAACTTAAGTTGGGAGAGATTTTAGGACTGTGATGCCCTGGATCCGCCTGTAGATAGTGTTGATTCCAAAACCAAAAGTCTAGGAATAGGTGCCAGCTTGTGAGTTATGCAGGAAAATTAACATATAAAAGAATGATAGTTAAGGTCATTGTAGCTAGCTGACACACTCACACACATGCATCTTGCATCTCAGTAATGCTTGACCACTCTCCATGGTTAAGAAAGATTCATGTACCTAATCATAGTTATCCACTAAAATAACCACATAAGATCCTTATGCGAGATCGGACGGGAACCATGGGTGGGCTTGATTCCCCAGACCATGATGATGTAGGTCATTATAATTGTGTTTGTGATTTCTTCCATGGAAATTAACATTGTGTCCATATTATCTCCAATTGATTCATGGGTACGACGTCATTAGGCATGTCGCCGCCCTCAAGTGGCGGCGTGGCGCGCATGCTGCCTCTCCTCCATTGGAGGGAGCACCGAATCCCCATGGAGTCAAGTGGCGTGCATACCGCCTCTTCTCCATTGGCGGGAGCACCGGATCCCATGGAGACACAGCAAGCAGCTGGAGGCCATGGCCCTCCACCATTGGCGAGAGCACTGAATTTCCATGGAGACACAGCGAGCAGCATGGTTATGTAGCCACCGGCCTGGGGGCGTAGGCGCGGTGGCGATCCAATCAAGGTTTGCCTGTTTCACGAGTCTGTCTATCTTGTTTTTGCAATACATAATTGTTAAGCAATACTTACTTAAAGGAAGAGATCTCCATGTTGCCTAAATCTCTTCGTTGAAGTCCTCTTTTCCTAAATATAAGACATTTTTGTAGTACAATCTAGACTTCCTTAGATTTGTTTGTCAGCTTGCAACTTCGTACCATGATCAAGACCTTTGTTGCGTACAATCAAAGACCATATCCCACAGACTATTTGTAGCACGAGCTCACTACCCTTCTCTTTGAGTAGTGCTACATATCCAACTTGAACGAAGATTTGCAAAACCATAAATTGATTAACCGTCAATGAAATCTGTCATAAAAAGTTCCGGAGCTACCATAACAACCAACCAATGGCCATTCATATAATTGCATAAGTGACTTGTTTGTGTATGCTTTTGACACTCAGGGAGATCATTGAAGGCTCTTGCATCGCTCGTGGAGTTGTATACATATTTTTTATCTCAGGGTGTGGTAACTAATCTTTACGGTTGTATTGGATGTATTGTCCTCCTTCAAACAGGTACCATTATTCTATATTGTAAATCAAGAAAAGTTCATCTACATTATCCTCCTAATATATGAAAAGGTGGAAGTACTCTATATTGTAAATCAAGAAAAGTTCATTGCAACTTTCATATATCAAACCGCCATATATTTATGAAAACGACGGGCGCGGCAACGCGCGCCATCATGGTCTAGTGGTCTTATTATGAGCGGCATCACACCCAGACTAGTGCGGTCTTTGCAAGAATCTGACAAGCACTGGGTTGAGGAGCTCGACTCCGTACTCTGGGGGCTGCGCCCAACCATACTACCGAATACACAACTTTCTTCATGGTGTATGGCACGAAGGTTGTATTGCCCTGCGATATTATCCATGACTCACCTCGAGTGTGTACGTACGAAGAGAGAGAAGCCGAGATGGATCGGCAGGACAACCTTGATGCCCTGGAAGAGGAGCGCGATGTCGCAAAAGCCCGTTCAACATTTTACCAACAGCAGGCTCGAAGATATCAAAGTAGAGAAGTACGGGCCAAGACCTACAACATTGGCGAACTCGTTCTACGCCTACCTGAGAAGAAAAAGGACAAACTCAAGCCCAAATGGGAGGGTCCCTTCATAATTGACGAAGTTCTCACCGGAGGGGCGTACCGTCTTCGCGATGCATCAGAAAATCGCCTCAAGCCAAACCCCTGGAACGCGGCCAGACTCCGAAGATTCTATGCCTAGCGCCTAACTCCTTGTTCGTCTCCTTCTCCTCCGTAGTTTCCATTATTTTTTCTCTCCTTTTCGATTACTTTTTTCTTTCTCGCTTTAAAAGCTTTCGTACGGCTCGACCGCACACCCCTGACGCATACATCTCTAAATATGTACCTCCACTATACCTGGGGGCTTCTTGGACAGAAGCTTTTTATTATTATTCCTTGAGCATCAAGCTCTTCACATATGAGTTTTTTTCCATGTGTACCTTTTCTTCGCCACTATATGCATCGATATGACTTAAGTTTTGGCCAAGCTGAGTTGCCTGGCTCCTGTGCTTATGCCCTACGTTCCCCTTAGTTCGGCTAGGGCATAAAGGGAGCACATCTGCGATTGTTACTGCCGGGTCATCCGGATGTGTACCTCAGACTGGGTGAAGACGAAAGCTAGCGTTTTTAAGGGAATATTCGGTCGGTGAATTAAAGATGTTTTTTGCACTCACTCCATTGTGAACCCCCAGAAGCTATACGCACTGTGATTTTCACATCACAATTCAGACATGTAAACTAATGCATGCACACCCAGGGAAAGGAACCCTTAACGGAACTATTCTCTCTGGAAGATGTTTCTTACAATCTCAATGTAATATAACATAACTAGTCGGATACAACTTGTCTGTTCAAGCAACTATGATCCCCACGCCTAGTTTTCCATGCATACCCCGGTCTATTCGGTCGCGATGGTATTCGGAAACACTCCACACCCTCGGGTCTGGAGGTTGAAGCGAAAAGGTCCGCCATGACAAATGCTATACAATTCAGCTAGAGTTCCACATGTCAAGGAAAGTACATAGTCACTTGGACTCAAACACTTCCTCCTCTATACCGTCCAACAGACGGTCTAACTTACAATCCTGTTGGGAATATTTGGCGGCCAACTCTACTTGGTCATATACTAAACTAACGGGAATTTCTTCCCCATTCGACCCTAGCGGTCCGACATGGGCCATGTGATTAGGATCCAACTTGGTATATCACGTCTTCACCATGGCCCAGGCCTCTCGCGCACCCTCTCGGCATGCCGATATCTTCCATAGTCGGATACGCCACCGCGCTCCTTTGAATAGATCTACAAGCTCCTCCATACTTCCTGGAGGGGAGGCGGATGGCCATAGGGCCTTGGCAACACTCCGCATTCCAGCAGAGCCTGTTCGTGCACTTGCGACAGCCCTTGCAGCAGATCACTTAATGATCCGAACACCTCCTTGCTACTTCTCGAGCTTGCGTTGTATTCCCTCGAAGAGGAAAGGGAGATGCAACACAATAGCGTAAGTATTTCCCTTAGTTTTTGAGAACCAAGGTATCAATCCAATAGGAGACCACGCACGAGTCCCTCGCACCTGCACAAACAAATAAGAACTTCGAAGCCAACGCGATAAGGGGTTGTTAATCCCTTTACGGTCACTTACGAAAGTGAGATCTGATAGAGATGATAATTTCATATTTTTGGTATTTTTTATTATAAGAACGGAAAGTAAAAGCGGAAAAAGTAAAGTAGGTGTAGATTAATATGTTGAGAATAGACCCGGGGGCCATAGTGTTCTCTAGTGGCTTCTCTCATGATAGCGATATTCTACGGCGGGTAAACAAATTACTGTCGAGCAATTGATAGAAAAGCGAATAATTATGAGACTATCTAGGCATGATCATTATATATAGGCATCACGTCCGAGACAAGTAGACCGAAATGATTCTGCATCTACTACTATTACTCCACACATCGACCGCTATCCAGCATGCATCTAGTGTAATGAGTTCATAAGAACAGAGTAATGCCTTAAGCAAGATGACATGATGTAGAGGGATAAACTCAAACTTAGTGATATAAATCCCATCTTTTTATCCTCTATGGCAACAATACAATACATGGCTTGCTGCCCCTACTGTCATTGGGAAAGGACACCGCAAGATTGAACCCAAAGCCAAGCACTTCTCCCATTGCAAGAACTATAGATCTAGTAGGCCAAACCAAACCAATAATTCAAAGAGACTTGCAAGGATATTATAATCATACATAAAGAGTTCAGAGAAGAACCAAATATTTCTCATAGATAATCTTGATCATAAACCCACAATTCATCGGATCTCGACAAACACACCGCAAAAATAGATTACATCGAATACATCTCCTCGAAGACCGATGAGAACTTTGTATTGAGATCCAAAGAGAGAGAAGAAGCCATCTAGATACTAGCTATGGACCTGAAGGTCTGTGGTAAACTACTCACAACTCATGGTGAGGCGATGATGATGATGTAGAAGCACTCCGTGGTAGATCCCCCCTCCGGCGGAGCTCCGGAACAGGCCCCAAGATGGGATCTCACAGGAACAGAAGGTTCCGGCGGTGGAACTAGGGTTTTTTCTGTTGTTCTGATGGTTTCGGGGTACGTAGGCATATATAGGATGAAGGAGGGCACCGGGGGCCAAACATGGGGCCCACAAGGCAGGGGCGCACCCCCACCCTCGTGGGCACCACGTAAGCCCTACTCTGTGATTCTCAAGTCTCCCGTGCGTGATTTTCTCCAAAAATATCTCTCCCAAAGGTTTCATTCCGTTTGGACTCCGTTTGATATCCCTTTTCTATAAAACCCTGAAACAGGCAAAAAACAGCAATCTGGACTCGGCCTTGGGGTTAGTAGGTTAGTCACAAAAATAATATTAAAGTGTATGAAAAATCCCATTAAACATCCAAAACATCATAAATAATAGCATGGAACAATAAAAAATTATAGATAAGTTGGAGACGTATCAAGCATCCCCAAGCTTAGTTCCTACTCGTCCTCGAGTAGGTAAATGATAAACACAGAATTTTTGATGTGGAATGCTAACAACATAGTTTTTCTATGTAATTCTCTTAATTGTGGCATGAATGTTCAGATCTGAAAGATTCGAGACAAAAGTCTATATTGACATAAGAAATAATAATACTTCAAGCATACTAACAAAGCAATCATGTCTTCTCAAAATACTATGGCTAAAGAAAGTTATCCCTACAAAATCATATAGTCTGGCTATGCTCCCTCTTCATCACACAAAATATTCATATCATTCACAACCCCGATTTCAGCCAAGCACTTGTTTTCATACTCTATTCTTTCAAACCTTTCAACTTTCACGCAATACATGAGCGTGAGCCATGGATATAGCACTATGGGTGGAATAGAGAGGTGGTTGTGGAGAAGACAAAAGGAGGGAGATAGTCTCACATCAACTAGGCGTATCAACAGGCTATGGAGATGCCCATCAATAGATATCAATGTGAGTGAGTAGGGATTGCCATGCAACGGATGCACTAGAGCTAAATATGTATGAAATATCAACAAAAGAAACTAGTGGGTGTGCATCCAACTTGCTTGCCCATGAAGACCTTGGGCATTTGATGAAGCCCATCATTGGAATATACAAGCCAAGTTCTATAATGAAAATTCCCACTAGTATATGAAAGTGACTAAACATGAGACTCTCTATCATGAAGAACATGGTGCTACTTTGAAGCACAAGTGCGGAAAAAAATAGTAGCAATTGTCCCTTTTTTCTTTTCTTTTCTTTTTTTTTCTCTTTTTTTGGGCCTTTCCTTTTTTTTCTTTGGCCTTTCTTTTTTTCTTCTTTTTTTTCTCTTTGGAGGGGCTTTATTGATTTAGCCTTTCCTCACATGGGACAATGCTCTAATAATGATGATCATCACACTTTCATTATAACTCGATATTACAACTCGATGCTAGAACAAAGTATGACTCTATATGAATGCCTCCGGCGGTGTACCGGGATGTGCAATGAACAAGAGTGACATGTATGAAAAATTATGCATGGTGGCTTTGCCACAAATACGATGTCAACTACATGATCATGCATGGCAATATGGCAATATGATGCGTGTCATATGAACGGAACGGTGGAAAGTTGCATGGCAATATATCTCGGAATAGCTATGGAAATGCCATGATAGGTAGGTATGGTGGATGTCTTGAGGAATATATAGTGGGTGTATGGTACCGGCAAAAGTTGCGCGATACAAGAGAGGCTAGCAATGGTGGAAGGGTGAGAGTGCGTATAATCCATGGACTCAACATTAGTCAAAGAACTCATATACTTATTGCAAAAAATCTACGAGTCATCAAAACAAAGCAATCAACGCATGCTCCTAGGGGGGAGGTTGGTAGGAGTTAACCATCGCGTGCCCCGACCTCCACACAAAGGTTGACACTTTACAAATACCTCATGCTCTAACTTTGTCATATAGCGGTTCACCATACGTGCATGCTACGTGAATCACTAACCTTAACACAAGTATTTCTCAATTTCATAATAACTCCACTAGCATGACTCTAATATCACTATCCTCATATCTCAAAACAATTATCAAGCATCCAACTTCTCATCATATTCAATGCACTTAGCGTGAAAGTTGTTACTACATTGATATTGGATGTCTATCATGTGATGACTAGTTTTATAGCCTAAGCACATTACCATGTTGTTTTAATAGACTCTAAAAAGGATATAAGTGAAGCATGAGAGTTCAACAATTTCTTCAAACTATTATCACCACCGTGCTCTAAAAGATATAAGTGAAGCACTAGAGCAAAAACTATTCAACTCAAAAGATATAAGTGAAGCACATAGAGTGTTCTAACAATCCCTAGGCCATATTTAACTCTCTCAAATAGGTGTGTCCAGCAAGGATAATTGTGGCAAACTAACAAGCAAAGACTCAAATTATACAAGACGCTCCAAGTAAAACACATATCATGTGGTGAATAAACATATAGCTCCGAGTATAGTTAACGATGGATGAAGACGAAAGAGGGGATGCCTTCCCGGGGCATCCCCAAGCTTAGGCTATTGGTTGTCCTTGAATTTTACCTTGGGGTGCCATGGGCATCCCCAAGCTTAGGCTCTTGCCACTCTTTGTTCCATAGTCCATCAAAGCAATACTCAAAACTTGAAAACTTCACAACACAAAACTTAGACAAAAATCTCGTGAGCTCCGTTAGTATAAGAAAGCAAACCACTACTCAAAGGTACTGCAGTGAATTCATTCTTTGTTTATATTGGTGTTAAACCTACTGTATTTCAACTTCTCTATGGTTCATACTTCCCAATACTACTCATAGATGCATTGAAATAAGCAAACAACACACGAAAAACAGAATCTGTCAAAAACAGAACAGTCTGTAGTAATGTGTAGGTATCGCATACTTCTGTTACTCCAAAAAATTCAAACTAAATTGGTAAACGTGAGGAATTTTTCTATTAATCATCTGCAAAAAGAATCAACTAAATAGCACGCTCCAGTGAAATCTGGTGACCATTCTAGCGAGCGCTAACAGTTCTGTTTTTCACAGCAAGATCACATAAACTTCACACAAGTCTTCCCAAAGGTTCTACTTGGCACAAACACTAAACAAAACACAAAACCACATCTAAACAGAAGCTAGATGCAATATTTATGCCTAAACAGAAGCAAAAACAAAAAATATAAAATTGGGTTGCCTCCCAACAAGCGCTATCGTTTTACGCCCCTAGCTAGGCACGATACATGGATAGATCTAGGTATTGCCATCTTTGGAAGGCAATCCATAAGTGGCTCTCATAATAGATTCATATGGTAGTTTGATTTTCTTTCTAGGAAAGTGTTCCATGCCTTTCCTTAATGGAAATTGGAATCTAATATTTCCTTCCTCCATATCAATAATTGCACCAATCGTTCTAAAGAAAGGTCTACCAAGAATAATAGGACATGAAGGATTGCAATCTATATCAAGAACAATGAAATCTACGGGCACATAATTCCTATTGGCAACAATAAGAACATCATTAATCCTTCCCATAGGTTTCTTATAGTGGAATCCGTAAGATGCAAATTCAAAGAACAATCATCAAGCTCATGGAACACTAGCAAATCACACAAAGTTTTTGGGATAGTGGAGACACTTGCACCCAAATTACACAAAGCATAACATTCATGATCTTTAATTTTTATTTTGATAGTAGGTTCCCACTCATCATAAAGCTTTCTAGGGATAGAAATTTCTAACTCAAGTTTTTCATCATAAGATTGCATCAAAGCATCAACTATTTGTTTGGTAAAAGTTTTATTTTGACTATAAGCATGCAAAGAGTTTAGTACGGATTGCAACAAGGAAATACAATCAATCAAAGAGCAATTATCATAATTGAATCCTTTGAAATCCAAAGTAGTGGGTTCATCACTATGCAAAGTTTTAATCTCTTCACTCCCACTTTTAACAATTTTAGCATCAAGATCTAAAAACTCCGAATCATTGGGACACCTTAAAGTAGAATCACCTCCAATCATATCTTCATCAAGATTTAAGCTAGAAACAAGGATCTATTAGGAGACACATCAGTAACTTTCAGATCTTCATCTTTATTTTCATGATAACTAGAAGAACACGCTTTTATATAATCCTCTCTTTTAGCACGCATCCTGGCGGTTCTTTCTATGCATTCATCAATGGAAATTATCATGGCTTTGAGAGACTCATTGATATCATGCTTAGGTGGGATAGATCTAAGTTTCAAAGAATCAACATCAAGAGTAATTCTATCCACACTTCTAGCCAATTCATCAATCTTAAGTAATTTCTCTTCAAGCATAGCATTGAAATTCTTTTGCGAAATCATAAACTCCTTAACACTGGTTTCAAATTCAGAAGGCATCTTTCCATAAGAGTTGTTGTAGGAATTACCATAATTATTAGAGGAATTACTAGGAAAAGGCCTAGGATTAAAGTTCCCTCTATAAGCATTGTTACCAAAATTATTCCTACCAACAAAATTCACATCCAATGATTCATTATTATTTTCAATCAAAGTGGACAAAGGCATATCATTAGGATCAGAAGAAGCACTCTTAGCAGCAAATAATTTCATAAGGTCATCCATCTTTCCACTCAAAACACTAATCTCTTCAATAGCATGCACTTTTTTACTAGTAGATCTTTCGGGTGCCATTGAGAATAATTGACCATAATATTATCTAGGAGTTTGGTAGCTTCTCCTAAGGTAGTTTCCATGAAAGTGCCTCCTTCGGCCAAATCTAAAAGATTTCTAGAAGCAAAATTCATGCCAGCATAAAAGTTTTGAATAATCATCCATAAGTTCAAACCATGTGTAGGGCAATTACGTATCATTAATTTCATTCTCTCCCCAGCTTGTGCAACATGCTCATGATCTAGTTGCTTAAAATTCATAATATCGTTTCTAAGAGAGATGATCTTAGCACGAGGGAAATACTTAGAGATAAAAGCATCTTTGCACTTATTCCACGAATCAATACTATTTCTAGGCAAAGAGGAAAACCAAGTTTTAGCATGATCTCTAAGTGAAAACGGAAATAACTTCAATTTAACAATATCATTATACGTATCCCTTTTCTTTTGCATATCACACACATCAACAAAGTTGTTTAGATGGGTAGCGGCATCTTCGCTAGGAAGGCCAGAGAATTGATCTTTCATGACAAGATTCAACAAAGCAGCATTGATCTCACAAGATTCAGCATCGGTAATAGGAGCAATCGAAGTGCTGATAGAATCATTATTGTTGGTATTGGAGAAGTCACACAATTTGGTATTGTTCTGAGCCATAGTGACAAGCAAGCAATCCAACACACACAAGCAAACAAGAGGCAAGCGAACGATAAACACACGACAGGAGAAGGGCAAATAAAACAGCAAGGGTGAAGTGGAGGAGAGGAAAACGAGAGGCAAAAATGTAATGCGAAGGATAAAGGTTTGTGATAGGTACTTGGTATATGACTTTTGCGTAGGCCTCCCCGGCAACGGCGCCAAAAATTCTTCTTGCAACTTCTCGATCTTGTGTTGTATTCCATCGAAGAGGAAAGGGAGATGCAGCACAGTAGTGTAAGTATTTCCCTCAGTTTTTGAGAACCAAGGTATCAATCCAGTAGGAGACCACACACGAGTCCCTCGCACCTGCACAAACAAATAAGAACTTCGCAGCCAACGCGATAAGGGGTTGTCAATCCCTTTATGGTCACTTACGAAAGTGAGATCTGATAGGGATGACAGTTTGATATTTTTGGTATTTTTTATTATAAGAACAGAAAATAAAAGCGGAAAAAGTAAAGTAGGTGTAGATTAATATGTTGAGAATAGACCCAGGGCCATAGTATTCTCTAGTGGCTTCTCTCATGATAGCGATATTCTACGTCGGGTAAACAAATTATTGTCAAGCAATTGATAGAAAACCGAATAATTATGAGACTATCTAGGCATGATCATTACATATAGGCCTCACGTCCGAGACAAGTAGACCAAAACGATTCTGCATCTACTACTATTACTCCACACATCGACCACTATCCAGCATGCATCTAGTGTATTGAGTTCATAAGAACAGAGTAATGCCTTAAGCAAGATGACATGATGTAGAGGGATAAACTCAAACTTAGTGATATAAACCCCATCTTTTTATCCTCGATGGCAACAATACAATACGTGCCTTGCTGCCCCTACTGTTATTGGGAAAGGACACCGCAAGATTGAACCCAAAGCCAAGCACTTCTCCCATTGCAAGAACTATAGATCTAGTAGGCCAAACCAAACCAATAATTCGAAGAGACTTGCAAGGATATTATAATCATACATAAAGAGTTCAGAGAAGAACCAAATATTTCTCATAGATAATCTTGATCATAAACCCACAATTCATCGGATCTCGACAAACACACCACAAAAAGAGATTACATCGAATAGATCTCCTCGAAGACCGAGGAGAACTTTGTATTGAGATCCAAAGAGAGAGAAGAAGCCACCTAGATACTAGCTATGGATCCTAAGGTCTGTGGTAAACTACTCACAACTCATGGTGAGGCGATGATGATGATGTAGAAGCACTCCGTGGTAGATCCCCCCTCCGACGGAGCTCCGGAACAGGCCCCAAGATGGGATCTCACGGGAACAGAAGGTTACGGCGGTGGAACTAGGGTTTTTTCAGTTGTTCTGATGGTTTCGGGGTACGTAGGCATATATAGGAGGAAGGAGGGCACCGAGGGCCAAACGTGGGGCCCACGAGGCAGGGGGCGCGCCCTATAGGGGGGTGCCCCCCACCCTCGTGGGCACCACGTAAGCCCTACTCCGTGGTTCTCAAGTCTCCCGTGCGTGATTTTCTCTAAAAATATCTCTCCCGAAGGTTTCATTCCGTTTGGACTCCGTTTGATATCCCTTTTGTGTAAAACCCTGAAACAGGCAAAAAACAGCAATCTGGACTAGGCCTTTGGGTTAGTAGGTTAGTCCCAAAAATAATATAAAAGTGTATGACAAAGCCCATTAAACATCCAAAACATCATAAATAATAGCATGGAACAATAAAAAATTATAGATACGTTGGAGACGTATCACTCCTCTTCAGGACGGTCCGTCAACATACCTGCAATTATAACTATATCAGTTCCATTTATCTCCGGACTACTTTAAAATATTTCAGACACATACTAAATATGCCACCCACAGCTTCTTGTTCTCCTTCACGGAATCGGCTAGTTGGGCTCGCACATCTTTCAATTCTTCACCCAATTTAGTGTTGGAATCATGTACCTTGTTTTTCTCCCCTCTGACTCGGGTCAGAACATGCTTGCCCGCGGCGTGTAGCCTTCTTGCTTCTCTTTCTCCCTCTTGGGCAATTTTCAACTTCTCTTCAAGTTGATCGGACGATCCTATTATGCGATCATAAACAGTATTAGTACAGTTGGTATACAATTATTGTTCCTCAATGGAGGGGAATGTTACCATAAGACGCCTTCTTGAAGTTTTCCAGATCGGCGGTTGCAGCATTTAGCTGCGCCTGACACTGCTCCAGCTCTCGGGCTAGCAGGCCATTCTTCTCTGTAAGGACCTAGTTATACAACGATCCTTAAATCAGTTGTACCAACTGCTTTCGGTCTCGGGGGCTATGGGCATATGGTTATCCTTTTTTGGAAAAAGAAAACTTACATGCACATCTGTCAAATATTGTTTCGTGGCTTTTTTAAGCCCATCTCGAGCAGCTCGGATGTATGCGTCACCCGAGCTGAAGGCATTGAATGCCTCTTCCGAGAACTTGGGGTCTCGTAAGACAGCCCTGCATCGCTGATGATTCATGGCACTCTCTACTTACGAGTTGGTGACGGACATATCTTCTGAACCCTCGGCCGAAGGACAGTCCGGCGTTGTTCCCACACCGGCCCCCATCTCTCCGGCGGGATCTAAATCCCGGTTGTCGGGAGCATGACCGGCCGGGCCCCCGGGCACCGTTCGGCGAACCTTTTTCCTGTAACAGGACAAACGCAGAAGTCACAGTTGGATGTGGCTGCTGAAAAACATATTTATAAATCCATACCTCTGCGAGGAAGGCCTAGTTGTGTCTTCACCGGCCTTCCTCTTCGAAGGCTTGCCCGGCGTGGGAATCGGTCTCTTCGGAATCGCCGAACGCCTCCCCTGTGGAGCACGAGACAGTGTTGTGGGTGAGGCAGAATAAGAGCACTCTTTTAGAGGAGGTATCTCTTGATTACTTACATGTGAAGCGGGAAGAAGGCCAGGGTAGTCGGCAGTGATGGCTACTTCTGTGCCATCATAGCTCGTCTGGTAAAACACCCCCTCCGCGAGCACCACGAATATATACGGATCCTCTTCAAACCTGGGATCAAGCTCCCGGTTGTGGTTCTCCGACTTTGGTGCGGGACTATGAAGTCCTTCAGTGACCTTTCACCAGTGCTGTCATAACAAACGAATTAGAAATTTATCAAAGGTGATCCGGAATTGGAATGAGTAAAACAGAGAGGTTGGGGCTTACCCAACTCGGAGGATCGTACATAGAATACCCGTCTCCGCGCTTAACGCGAAGAAATTCCTCTTCCTCCCCTTTGAACAGCTCGGCCAACATCTTGGCCAGAGCAGCGGGGGTATCCGGACCTTTCCGGCCACAGCGGGAGGTGTCATCCTCTCCATTATAGTGCCATATTGGAAGCCCTCTGTATTGAAGCGGCTAAACCCCTCGCACTATGGAAGTCCCCATAACCTCGACTATTGTGAGTCCGGACTGAGCGAGCATCTTTATCTTGCTCATGAGCTTACGAACTTCCGTGCTGTCATCCTCTTCAGTACTCCGGGGACGCCAACTATGGCGCTTCTTCAGCGGAACCCTCGCAAATTCAGGAAGACCATTTCGAACTGGGTCGGGAAGTGTGATGTCTTCAATGTAGAACCATTCGGAAGGCCATTCTTCAGATGCCTTCCTTGGTGTGCTGGACAGGTATCTGGTGTCGGCAATGCGCCATACTTCGGCTCTGCCCACTTCAAATATTGACCCCTCATGATTGCACGGGACAAGACAGAACAGCTTCCTCCATAGCTCAAAATGGGCCTCAATGCCCAGAAATAATTCGCATAAAGCAACATAACCCGCAATTTGCAGAGTCGAGGCATGGGTGAAGTTGTGCAGCTGGAGGCCATAGTATTCCATAAGCCCTCGGAGGAATGGATGGATTAGAAATCCGACGCCTCTCAGCAGATAGGGGACGAAACACACTCGCTCCCCCTTGGAGGGGTTGGGGAAGTCCTCTGCCTGAGTCTCACCATTTAAGGAGGCTAGCCCCGCTTGAACAGGGACTAGATCTGCAGGGGGAAGAAATCTCTGCGTTTGCAGCTTCGCTAATTGACTGTGGGACATGGGACACCTCTCCCACTCGCCTTTCTCTGGGCCGGAACAAGAGGAGGAACTGGGAATGCTAGCCATGTCGGAATGGTTTATCCTAGCAGTCTTCGGGGATTTTCTCTGTGTGGTGCCAAACGGGTCTAAGATCCAATCTCTTTAAATAGGCGCTCTTCCTTGCATGGATGGGGTGCTATTTGCAAAAATACCTTGACCTTCCACATTCGCTCGACACGTGGAAGACGAAGTTATTTAAGGCGAAGAAGCTGAGGGGAGCGACATTGGATCAACGGCCGAATACATTACTTGGAGGTCACCAGAGGAGGAACCCGCCTTGCAATGTTGAAGACAATTCGTGTGCCGAACACCTCATTATTGAAGACTGGTTCGGGGGCTACTGAGGAGTCCTGGACTAAGGGGTCCTCGGGCGTCCGACCTATCATCAATGGTACGGACTAGTGGCCTGTGAAGACATGAAGGACGAAGACCGTACCCTTGTCCGGATTGGACTCTCCTTGGCATGGAATGCAAGCTTGGCGACCAACTATGAAGATTCCTTCTTATGTAACTGACCCTATGTAATCCTAGATCCCCCGGTGTCTATATAAACCGGAGGGTGTAGTTCGGAAAGGATATACTCATTTACCATAGTCATACAGGCTAGGCTTATAGGTTTTAGCCATTACGATCTCGTGGTAGATCAAATCTTGTAATACTCATATTCATCAAGATTAATCAAGCAGCAAGTAGGGTATTATCTCCATAGAGAGGGCCCAAACCTGGGTAAACATCGTGTCCCCCGTCTCCTGCCACCATCGACCTTAGACGCACAGTTCGGGACCCCCTACCCGAGATCCGCCAGTTTTGACACCGACAAGGAGTGTTGCCAGAAAAGAAGGAGGATGCCGAACGCGTGGCCGGACAGGCTACGACATATTGCATCCAAGACGGTGAGCTTTACATGAGGCAAACAAATGGCGTTTCTTTACGATGCATCTCCAGGAAGCAGGGAGGCGAGCTGCTAGCTGACATCCACGCCAGGGACTGCGGACATCACACATCATCGCGCACCCTGGTCGGAAAGGCATTCCGCAGCGGTTTTTATTGGCCCACGGCACTCAACGATGCCGCCAAACTGGTGAAGTCTTGCGAGGCTTGCCAGTTCCATGCCAAATAGATCCACCAACCGGACCAGGGCCTCCAAACCATCCCACTCTCCTGGCCATTCACGGTCTGGGGGCTGGACATCTTGGGCGCTTTCCCTCGAGTGCCCGGGGGCTACCGATACTTGTACGTCGCCGTCGACAAATTCACCAAGTGGGCGGAGGTGGAAGCTGTCCGAACCATCCCAGCCGGCTCCACAGTCAAGTTCGTCAAGGGCCTCGTGAACCGGTTCAGGGTCCCCAACCGCATCATCACGGATAACGGCTCACAGTTCACTAGCAACCTTTTCATGACATATTGTGCTAACCTTGGAACGCAGATTTGCTACGCCTCAGTAGCGCACCCTAGAAGCAATGGCCAGGCCGAGCGCGCCAACGCGGAGGTCCCGAGGGGCCTCAAGACCAGGACCTTCAAGAAGAAGCTTGAAGCTTGCGGAAGGGGTTGACACGACGATCTCCCATCCATGATGTGGTCGATCCACACCACTGCCACCAAGCCAACGGGCGAGACCCCATTCTTCCTCATCTACGGAGCTGAGGCGGTCCTCCCTCATGAGGTCAGGCACCGGTCGCCGCGAGTCCTAGCATTCGACGAGGCGCAACAAGGTGTCGTGCAGGGGACAGACCACGTGTTGGGGGAGGAGCACTGGCGTGACACTTCACTTCGGGCTGCAAGATACCAGCACGCGTTGCGGCAGTACCATTGCCGCAGCATTCTCCCGAGGACACTTGACGTAGGTGACCTCATTTTAAGGAGAGTCCTCTCCAGAGAGGGGCTGCACAAGCTCTCACCCATGTGGGAAGGGCCATTCAAGATCACCCACGTCTCCAGACCCGACGCCGTGCGCCTGGAAACAGGAGACGGCATCCCCGTCCCGAACGCATGGAATATCCGGCACCTCCGGAGGTTCTACCCATGAAACAAGGCCCTTGCGCCTGAGAAGACTAGGCTCCATGCCTGGGAGGAACAAGGCCCTCGCGCTTGAGAAGACTAGGCTCCGTGCCTGCGAGGAACAAGGCCCTTGCGCCTGAGAAGACTAGGCTCCGTGCCTGCGAGGAACAAGGCCCTCGCGCCTAAGAAGACTAGGCTCCGTGCCTGTGAGGAACAAGGCCCTTGCGCCTGAGAAGACTAGGCTCCGTGCCTTCGAGGAATAAGGCCCTCGCGCCTGAGAATACTAGGCTTTGTGCCTGCGAGGAACAAGGCCCTTGCGCCTGAGAAGACTAGGCTCCGTGCCTGCGAGGAACAAGGCCCTCATGCCTGAGAAGACTAGGCTCCGTGCCTGCGAGGAACAAGACCCTTGCGCCTGAGAAGACTAGGCTTCGTGCCTGCGAGGAACAAGGCCCTTGCACCTGAGAAGACTAGGCACCGTGCCTGTGAGGAACAAGGCCCTTGTGCCTGAGAAGACTAGGCTCCATGCCTGCGAGGAACAAGTCCCTGCGCCTGAGAAGCCAAGGCCTAGTGCCCGTGAAGCAAGGCTCTGGCCTGTGAAGATCTCCGCTTGTGACACTCTCACGTAACAATGAGTGGGGTTGTACACGCCCCAGAGTCTCCGGAGAGCGCCCCCCGGGCCTCGGGGGCTCCCTCCCACGTCCTAGTGGCAGCACTTAGCTCCGCGCTGGTGAGAAGTAGATTAGGTGCCGAATGCGGCCGTTCATTTGCTTTCTGGAGTTGGCTTGCCCCTGTCTGCCCCCTTTTTAATGGATTCTGAAGGTTTTGGCATTCCTCAATTGCTTGGTTTTGATTTCGCTCTGTGGTCATTCCCTTAGTTTTCGGGCTAGCTCAGGGAGAGCGGCAGTTGCACGGCGCTCTCCACAACACTCGCCCCTTAGCCTTCATGAGGCGCCCAACCCAGGGCTTGTGATTGGCACGTTCCCAAATTCTTACGTCCGTGCCCCACGGGTACCGCGACAAGGGGCAGCCGACCATGCTTAGCCGCGTCAAGGGCCTCGGGAAGTAAAGGATAATAACCACCTAACGAGTTTTTGCAGCCCCACGAAGGGCCAAACGTCACGAGATGAGGGTAATCCCGAGTACATCAAGATAAGTCTCCTCACCCCTAAGGACGCGTAGCACACATATCGCACAATAATAGACAAAGACACTATGCATGGTGCTAAGTGTCATAAAACCACATTTCATTACATGCCCTCCCAGGGCTCCATACTTGTTTGTTCAAACGATGCAGGAAGAAAGAAAGACCAAGAGTGGCGGACGACGACTCTCGAGGCACGACTGCTCACGAGGACCTGCACCTCGGGCTCAGTCAGAGCCTTCCTCATGCTTCACCCGTGCATGACGACTAGACGACCCAGCGCCACCTTCCAGGCGGGCACGGAGGCGTGGTGGCTGGTCGTAGCCACTGCTGCTGGAGCAGCCGCTGAAGGAGGAGCCGCCGTAGTTGGATGAGCTGCGGCCGTCGCCCAGGCCAAGCACCTCGCCGCCGCCATTCTCCTCGGGGCATTACTCGGCGCGGCGCCCGTCTTCCCCAAATACCCTCATAAAGGGGGTCGAGTTGTCGCCGTACTTGAAGTGAAGGGTGCCCCGGCCGCCCAAGCCGCACGCACGGGCGAATGTTTGCCAGCCCCGAGCCAAATTCACAACGCCCAAGGAGGAGGCCTCCACCGCAACCCACGAAGCCCTACTGCAACAACTATCCGCCTGCAGCCAAAAGCCGTCGGAGCTCGCAGCAAGGAGTTCGCCGGCTAGGGAGCGCGGGAGCTGGATCCGGGTGCCGACTGGGCTCTCTGACCACACGACAAACTCCAGCGTCACCACCACCAAGTGGGAGCGCGGCTGGAGAGGTCTGGCGACCCCAGAGCGCCTCCCTCCGTTCACAGGACCGCCAACAAAATGGCGGCCCCCACCGCTCGAAGAACTGCCGCCATGACTACCGAGGGTGGTTACGGGCGCAGTAGGAGCCCGCCCACGCCCGCTAGCAGCTCCGACGGGGGTCGTGGCACGCTTGCGAGGACGGCCTCATCCCCTCTTGGCTGGTGGTGAGCCAGGCCCCTCCTGCTGGGCCTTCCCCTTCTCCATGGACGAAAACTTCCAGATCGGCGTCATGAGCAGATCGGCCGAGCAAAGGGCAAGGAAGAAGAAGAGGCAAGAGGAACGAAGGAAGAAGATGGGTAACGAGGACTCCGCTTGCCGCCCTATTTATAGCCAGGAGAAGGCCAACCGCCGGCCTCCGGAATCGCAGGTAATGATGGTCTTTTATGCATGCAGAGACTTGTCAAGTCGCGCAGTCGCCGAGGCTCCGTCGGGAAGTGGAGACGCCCACGTCCAATCAATCGCAACGCATCAGACAAGGCCGCATGCTTTTGGGGCCCGCGGCGCTCCGCACTTGGCCCTTGGCTTCGCCACGATGCCAAGCCCGAGTGCACCTTGGGCCCGGGGGCTACTGTCGGTGTTCTGGGAACGGGGGTACCCAGACTTTCTTGCGTGCGGCCCAGGGCATGGCTCATCAGGCGGCCTCGTACGGCCCAACATCTTCATCAAACTCTCAAGACCCACACGAGGGGCCAAGCCTCGCGAGGCGGACGACACAAGGCATCCCCTGGGGCTGCCTCATTAGGCCGGCTCGTGAGGATCGGAGATATCAAGGTCATACGTCTCCAACGTATCTACAATTTTTGATTGATCCATGCTATTATTTATAATGTTTTGGATGTTTAATGGGCTTTGTCATACACTTTTATATCATTTTTGGGACTAATCTACTAACCCAAAGGCCCAGTCCAGATTGTTGTTTTTTGCCTGTTTCAGGGTTTTGCAGAAAAGAAATATCAAAAGGAGTCCAAATGGAATGAAAGCTTTGGGAGAGATATTTTTGGAGAAAATCACGCACTGGAGACTTGAGAACCACGTCAGGGGAGCCACGAGGTGTCCATGAGGGTGGGGGGCGTGCCCCCCTTCCCAGGGCGCGCCCCCTGCCTTGTGGGCCCCTCGTGAGTCCCCCGATGTCCTCCTTCCTCCTATATAAGTCTACGTACCCCGAAACCATCAGCAATAGAGAGAAAACCCTCGTTCCACCACCGTAACCTTCTGTTCCCGTGAGATCCCATCTTGGAGCCTGTTCCGGAGCTCCGCCGGAGGGGGGATCCATCATGGAGTGCTTCTACATCATCATCATCGCCCTCACCATGAGTTGTGAGTAGTATACCACAGACCTTCGGGTCCATAGCTAGTATCTAGATGGCTTCTTCTCTCTCTGGATCTCAATACAAAGTTCTCCTCGGTCTTCGAGGAGATCTATTCGATGTAATCTCTTTTTGCGGTGTGTTTGTCGAGATCCGATGAATTGTGACTTTACGATCAAGATTATCTATGAGAAATATTTGGTTCTTTTCTGAACTCTTTATGTGTGCTCATAATATCTTTGCAAGTCTGTTTGAATTATTGGTTTGGTTTGGCCTACTAGATCTATAGTTCTTGCAATGGGAGAAGTGCTTGGCTTTGGGTTCAATCTTGCGGTGTCCTTTCCCAGTGACAGTAGGGGCAGCAAGGCACGTATTGTATTGGTGCCGTCGAGGATAAAAAGATGGGGTTTATATCATATTGCTTGAGTTTATCCCTCTACATCATGTCATCTTGCTTAAGGCGTTACTCTGTTCTTATGAACTCAATACACTAGATGCATGCTGGATAGCGGTCGATGTGTGGAGTAATAGTAGTATATGCAGGCAGGAGTCGGTCTACTTGTCTCGGACGTGATGCCTATATACAATGATCATGCCTAGATAGTCTCATAATTATTCACTTTTCTATCAATTGCTCGACAGCAATTTGTTTACCCGTCGTAGAATATCGCTATCATGAGAGAAGCCACTAGAGAACACTATGGCCCTCAGTTCTATTCTCAACATATCAATCTACATCTACTTTACTTTTTCCGCTTTTACTTTATGTTCTTATAAACAAAAATACAAAAAATATAAACTATCATCTCTATCAGATCTCAATTTCGTAAGTGACCGTAAAGGGATTGAGAACCCCTTATCGCGTTGGCTGCGAAGTTCTTATTTGTTTGTGCAGGTGCGAGGGACTCACGCGTGGTCTCCTACTGGATTGATACCTTGGTTCTCAAAAACTGAGAGAAATACTTACGCTACTGTGCTGCATCTCCCTTTCTTCTTCGAGGAGTACAACGCAAGCTCGAGAAGTAGAACAAGGTAAGGAGCACCTCGCGAGGTCCCCGTGACGTGAGCAGTGACGACCAAGGCCAGGCGGGCGCCAGCGGGCGCAGAGTGCTAGTTTCCTCTTTGGTGCTAAAGAAGCAGGTGCAGACGAAGAGTCCTGAGGCGTCAGGCAAAGGTTTCCATATCGGTGCAACGAGACCAAGACCCGCAAGACAGCAGGATGGAGGTCATCGCGGAGCCCACGACGGCGTCACCACCAGAGCCTTTGGCAAGCGAAGACCACCTTTTGTCAGGATAGCTTGTACTAGTTGTCTGCCTTCAAATTTGGCCATTGTGGGATCCCTTCTCGCTCAATATTTGGGAAGAGGACCCGGGCCACTATAAATAGGACTAGCCACCACCATGGGAGATCATCTCATCTTGAGTCGATCAAATAGAAGGACACACACCACAAGCTCATCCGAGCGCAAGAACCCCTCTCCTCAGGAGGCAGTTCATCCATGTACTAGTTCTTCCTCAGCCTACAAGGCAATCCGTCACACCTGTCAGGACCCCGATCCTAAGTCACACAGGTCTAGCCTGTAACACACCATATCACTTTGCGGCCTCACGCACGGTATCCCCACGGGTGCCACCTTACCTGGTCCGGGACCGTTTGCGCATTTTGGCACACGTATATGATAGTGTCGCTAGCATCCATATGACAGAGAACCCGGGACGACATGACTAGTTATAAACCCAAAGTGGCACTAAATTACAGGGACATGCATACATGACCTAGCAACGGACGTGTCGGTCATCAACGTATGAACCCAAGTCGTAGCAAGCTACAAGGACTTTAAGGAACAACGCGTGACATTTCCCCTAAGGGACAGACACATGAACGAAGAAGGACACATGCCGGCCAGCCTAAGTGTTCCGGAGCAGTAGCAAGCTACCAAGGCTCAGTGGAAGCACTAGGAGACATTTCCCTGTAAGATAGGCTACCAAGGGTAAACAACTAGGTGTCGGATCCCACACATAGCAGTACACATTACACGTACGCATAACATGCAAGTATGTGCTGTACAACATGGCATCACAACATAACTCAACAACTCATATAGATAAGGCCCATAAGAGCCATCATAGCATTTATTACAAACAGAGGTCACATGACCCAACATACAGAGCATACAGGCAATGGAAGCATAACATGTCTGAGTACAGACAACTACAAATGAAAAAGGCTGAGAAGCCTGACTATCTACAAGATCCTACAAGGGTACAAGATCGTAGCTGAGGTAACAAGCTAAACGTCGAAGTCCACGCGGAACCACTAGCGAGACTGAGGTCTCTCTGCAAAACATAAATTAAGCAAATGTGAGTACAAAGGTACTCAACAAGACTTACATCAGAACTAGCTACATATGCATCAGTATCAACAAAGAGGTGGTGGAGTTTGACTGCAGCAAGCCAGCTTGACTCGGTGGCTATCCTAAACTACGACTGCAAGTAACACTTTTGAGGTGGCGCACACGAGTCCACATATTCACCAATCAATACACCACTATGGATCCGCTCTCGTCTCCCTACGAGAAGGCCCTCCATAGCACTCACGCTTATCTTGCGTGTTTTAGAGTATCCACTTTCACTTGTCTATGAACTGTTATAGGCAACCCAGAAGTCCATTACCGCGGACACGGCTATTCGAATAGATCATATATATAACCCTGCAGGGGTGTACTTCTTCACACACGCTCTCGCCACTTACCGCCATGTACACGTCATGTATCTTGGCAACCTTCAAGCGGAAGCCTGGCGAGGGTGTCGGCCACGACCTGACTAACCACACAAGTCTCTCGTCCAGGTTTATCGCCTATTTGGGTTCCATCCGTGGGGAGATCCGGCCGGGGTGTCGCTCACGGCCCCAAACGATGTGTACAGGGTTCCCGCATCACCAAACGGGCGATCGGTACACCGTGCCACGTACCTGCCGCGTCACAGCCCACCCCGAGGGTCAGCGCTGCGCACGACCTCCAGTAAACTACAAACACCAGAAACTAGTTGCAACTCCTGGACAGAGATCAAGGGCAGTTAATAAGTCAAGAGGGTCCATTGGTTTCGGGCCCAATGCATGGTAGTAACTGGTCATGGATCAACCAACACAGAACTCAGTTCCTGAGGACGGCTGCAATGAGACAACCCACCATGTACTCCTACATGGCCTCTCATCGCTACCTTTACCAGATCGTGTTCACACACTTAGCTCACACACAGTAGGACATGTTCATCACCCTTCCAATTCATCCCCGATGAATCAGACCTGACACAACTCTAAGCAATAGCAGGCATAACCAGAAAGCATGAATGAGTAGGCACAACATGGCTCAAACAACTCATGTTCATACTAGTGGGTTTCAACTATTTACTGTGGCAATGACAGGTCATGCAGTGGAAAGGGATTCAACTACCGCAGCAGGTAACAGTTGAAGCGTTGTTGTCCTAATGCAGTAAAAGAGAGCAAGAGCGAGAGAGTGGGATTGTATCGGAATGCTCAATGGGGTTTTGCTTGCCTGGCACTTCTGAAGATAGTAATAGTTCTTCATCGGTGTCATCGAACTCATCGTCAGAACGTCGTCTATTGAGAGGGGACAAAACCGACAAACAGAGAAAGAACACAATCAATGCAATGCAACAATATGATGCATGAATGTGACATGGCAATATGAT
Organism: Secale cereale; assembly: GCA_902687465.1. Lineage (NCBI taxonomy): Eukaryota > Viridiplantae > Streptophyta > Magnoliopsida > Poales > Poaceae > Secale > Secale cereale. Next base: position 607,753,659 of record LR738712.1, read on the forward strand.
GTTTATTGAGCTAATGCAACTAGCAACACAATTAAATGAAGTTGGTTTGAACCAAAGGTTCAAATTCAAACTCCATATGTGATTATTCAAATGCCATTTACTCAAATTGTCCTAAACAACAGCCATAACTTGTTTTAACATGCATGAAAATGCCATAAACATATTCCTTGGATTTTTCTGATCAATTTCCATATATAAATTATTTTCATCTGAGCTACGGTTGATTTTATATGATTTTTAGAAGTTTTGGCTATTTTCTGAAATAAATAAACCATTTCTGATTTATTTAAAATTCCAGAAAACACTTATTGCGTCAGCATGACGTCACTGTGACGTCAGCAGTCAACAAGGGCTGGTCCAGGTCAAACCTGACGTGTGGGGTCCACACGTCAGTGACACATCAGTTAAACAGGCTTAACTAAACTTAACAGAAGATTAAACTAAACTAAATAGGCACAGGGGCCCACATGTCAGTCTCTGAGGGCCTAACTAAGTTTATTTTTAAACTAAACAAATTAGACAGGGGGCTGACCCCACCTGTCATTGGCTCATAAAACTAAGCACCGTGGTTAGCACTTAATTAACAACCTAAGCTAATTAGTCCAACGCCGGCCCCACATATCAGTCACATAGAGGGGGGGGTCCAGCCGTGGTCAAAGGTGGTCAAACCCACCGGCGGCTCGACGCCGGCGAGGCCAAACGCGGCGGCGGGTGCGGAAATCCTCCTCCGGCGACCAAATGGCCGGCGGAGGGCATCAACGTGACGCGGGCACTCTTCCACGTCGAGTGGTGGCGGTAGTTGGCCCTGGGGTGGCCGGAAAAGTGGCTGGCGACGAGGTCCAGCGGCGACAGCAGGTCGGGCTTGCGCGGGCGCGGCGCTGCAGCTCGAGGGAGAGCAAACGGGGGCACTGGAAGCACCTAAGGGGCAGCAGGAGCTCGTCGGAGCCTCTAGTTGGAGCGGAGGGGCTCGGCAGCACGGAGATCGCCGGCCATGGCGGACGGCGGCTTCGGGTGCTCGTGGGGCAGCAGCTACGGGTCGTACGCGAAGGAAAAGGCGGAGGAAAATGGGTTCAGTGGCTCACGGCGGTTCGATTGGGGTGCTCGGCGGGCTCGGGGAAGGCCTGCAGACGACGAATCAACGGCGAGAATCGCCGGCAGCCGAAGAGGGGAACGGTGGCGCCGACGGCGTCCAGGGGCGGCTGGTGCCTCGTAGCTCGGCGGAGAGGTCTGGGGCGTCGAGGCGGAGCTCTTGAGCCAGTCAGGGAGGAGAGGGGGAGGCCGTGGCCGTGGCAACGACGAGCGGCGGCGATGGTGGTGTTCGGCCGCGCACGTGAGAGAGGGAAGGAGAAGAGGGAGAAGTCCAGCGAGAGAGGGGAAAGATGCAGGGGTCGAGGGGAGGGCGTGGCGTCCTCTAGGCGCTTCGGGGCGGCGAGGAGACAGGCAGGCTAGGTGGAGGTGGCCGGCGCGCGTCGGGCACGCGCCGTGCGTCCGACTGGCGGGAGGAAGAAGACCTCCCTGCCCCTCATGGGCTGGGCCGGCCAGATGGGCCACACAGGTAAGTTAGGTTAGTTTCTGCCTTTGCTCTTTTCTTTAAATTGTTTCTGTTTTCTATTTTGTTACTTTGTTATGGGCTTTATTAAAATACTTAGGCACACTCAAAAATCATGAAACCAAGCATGGCTACTGTTTAGAATAAATCCAACAATAAACATTTTAGTTTATGATTAATTGAGCATTTTAAATAATATATAAAATTTAAATGCCCGAATGCAAATAAGATATGATTTAATTCAAAAATCCAGAATGGTCCTAGAAATATGTGCAACATTTTTGGCAGAGGTTTTTAATCAATCCAAAAATGATGAACTTTTCCAAAGGGCATTTTGGGTTCATTGAAAAAGATTTTAATTTGACCCTAGTTGAATTCATTTACTGCTAGGGTTTGAACATCCCCATTTCAAGTTTAACAAGATTTTAAACATGATGCACAGGCAAAAACTATCCTAGGGCAAAGTAAAGCTAGGGATGTGACAACTCACCCCTACTAAACAAGAATCTCGTCCCGAGATTCAAGACGTGAGATAAGAAATCGGAGGGGACACTATCTAACACAATCTTCTCGATCCAGTTTTCCTCCTCGAAATTGTTGATTCATTGCATCATGTAGATCTTGGCATCTTTGATCTCAAAGCTTCATCCAACACGACAACAAATGAACGTGAATTCTACAAGATTTGATCTTCTCGAAGATCGAGTAATTCAAGATCATCTCATGGATTGAGATGTCGAAACATCTCTTGAGCTGAGACACGGAGTACACCTCCCGAGGGATGTAGTGAAATAAATGATGAAGGTTCACCTGATGGCAATAATTCCACACCTAAGAAGAGGGTGATCGATACCACAAGACGGGGCACCTTTAGAGAAGGTGACTCGTAGAGTTATTCCCTTAAGTGGCAAAAAGAATTACTTTTGATATAGAGATCATTAAAATTCTCTACACCAGCTTGAGGTATTCACAAACGATCGTTTGACGGAGTCCGAAAGAATGACATTCTCCATCTAGAATGGATGATGTGGACTGCCTTGTAAAAGACAATGCCAAGGTTGATTTTGCTTATCATCGGAAATGAATGGGACCCATGGTAGGACCACTTTTGAAGATAATCCTGAACAGCAGATGCTGGGAATGGCAGCCCATGGAAAATTGGCACATTGGCGGTGCAAGCTGGGAACAAAAGGCAAATGCTGGGAATGATTCTGGTAACTGGGGTGAAACCCAACAGTAGAGAGTAAATCTACTCTTTGAGAGTGTATAATATAACCAAGAACACTGGAAGCAATCCCGGTTAGTGTCGAGGATAACACCTAGTGCTTGTGCATGCTCTCAAGAACTTGAGCATTCCCATATTCCATCAAGGTTTTACCAATATCCGAGTCAAGGATCCTGGCAACACAACATACTACCATGATGAATAGTGGTGGACGGTGCAGATGCAACGGAAGATAACACTTTCTCAGATTCCACCTTAGTGGTGTCAGGGGCAAAATCTGGATGATCGACCGAGAGACATTTAGCACTCCGCTTCTAATGTTCTCCTTGATGTGCTAGCGCAACCCATTTATTAAAATGGTTTGGTACCTAGAACGTCAAGTAAAAGGTCGGACTTCAGGAGCACAAAAATCCATAAGGAACAACTAGGGAGTAAATCCTACGAAGTCCTTATGGGGAGGTGGCCAACTTCTTCAATCTAGATTCTACAACAACAGGTCTTCCGGCTGGGTGTGTTGGTCACGGCATCCACTTTACCGGTTATCGAGAGACCAATATTATAGTTCTTGGGAAATGCTCCAACCATCATATCTGCCTGAGATTCAGTTCTGGTTGGTGTCAGGATATTCCAGACTTATCGAGTCTAGAAAGAATGAATGTTTGCAACACAATTCGACGAGACGGCGTTGCGAGATTCTCGGGAATGAACTACGATAGCAGCTCCAAATCATGAGCTAGTTCTGCTACGTACTGGTGAATACGTTGTCCCAGACAAACGTGACCACATGGTAGTCTTATAATAAGAGGCTACCGAGTTCTGGTTGGGAACCATCATCGAGGATAGCGAAGTCATGTGCATGACCTAGGATTAGCACAACAGACTTCTTTTTCTTGAACAAATCAATCAGTGGCTTGGTGTGCTAGGAATACGTATAGAGTGAAGGTTGCAAGTCTCCAAACCACAGAATACTTCGCATGTATGCATGACTGACTTGAGATGATTCCAGAGGAAGCAAAACTAACTTTCTCGAACTCATGGCGGCAACTTACACCTAATGCACGTGAACTGGGAGAAAGTCACTTCTTGCACCAACATATACCTCATGAACGGGACACGAAGGCAATGCTTACAAAGTTCCCATCACTAGCTTAATGTCCTACAAAATCATGGAGAAGGTAGCAGTGTTGCTGATGGGCTCAACAACAATTCATCCAGGTTTCCATGGAGATGGAATTCCATAATTATGTGAACAAGTGATAGTATTGGTCAGACCCAGGAGATATAATGGTGTATGCTCGAGGGATCAACCACGAGTAAGACAACATTATGAACATCGTTGGTTCTGATTTGATTTGATGATAGCCCATACTCAAATCAAAGTTTTGATATGACAATAGGTCCAACAACTGATCACATGGACAAATTGATGAAGATATCATCTATCTTCAACACACACAAATGTACCCTTTGAAATGAACTAAGCTGGCAAGCTTTTATCTTCCAACTCTTCAAGTTATTGTTTAGCTTAACCAATTAGTTCAGGGGGTAACCGACACAGATTCTTGGGGAATGGCTGGTTTACAAGATCCACTCGATCACGAACTCAACATAGCGGTCAGGTGACAACCTGGTAATACTTCCGAGAAGATATTCGGAAAATCACGAACCACCGATATGTTACTAAGCTCGAGAACAATCTTGCTTTTCAGGGCAAGACGATATGATCAAATGAGCAAAGACTTAACACAATCCTAACTCATCAATCAAGGAGTGCACCAGGGAAGTGGACTAGGTAGCACGATCAATCTTAGAGTGGTGATTCAGTATTCAACACGCTAAGAATGAGATTGTTGTCCTTTAACTACCAAGCAACGAAGTTGCTAGGAGTATTAATTTCACACATCACAATTCACTTGTCAGCATTCCGGTTACAATAACACGGAAACCGAGGGATGAACAATGATGGCAAGAAGTATTACTACATCAAGAATTCATAAGAGATAGTGCAATTCTCACGACATTCTTGACATAAAGATGGTAATACTCCAGGATAGAACAGTTTAGAAGCTGCATTAGCATTCTTCATCTGCAAAGTACAACTTCTTTGACCAAATCCTGGATATGGATAAAGTACTAGAGTTTGTTTCTCCTAGTCATTCCGGAATAGAATGGCTTGACGGACCTCAAGAGTAAAAGGCATCGATGAACACAAGTGCACGACTACTCCTGACTATCAATTGATAGACGAGGATCATAATACACCTAAAAGGAGACAACTCAAGGAACATATAACTTCTGAGTTGTGGATGCATAGATTAACATGTCGAACGAGTTCAACATATTTCTTCTGGATAACCCATGCAGAAAGTAGATTTGGCAGAGTCACAATATGAATGGAGTACTACTCAAGAGCACTCGGGTTGTGATCTTTTGGTTCAGAAGAACTTCTGCCATGATGGTTCATGGTATTGGAAGAACGATAACCACGGACCTCGAGGACTATCACAAGGTTACTAATATCCTAAAGGAACGAGCAAATACTACCAACATGAAGTAGGTAGAATGAATCTTGGATTCAAGAACCCAGAAATATAATGCCTACTAACTAAATGGCATCACGGGATGCTTTCGAGAATGACGGCCAGAATCATCACACTGAGGATACAAGGTATTGTTGCATTACTGGGTGATCTTCTAAGACACCTAGGGTCATAATAATAAGTCCAACCATTTGTCGAGGTAACAAAGTACCTCAACATAACGACTAGTGTGGTTAATCTGGCCCAAAGGAGCATCGGGACAGGAAGAAGGGATTTGCAAATGCATCAGACTATTAGAAACCTGGGATGACTCGGACAGCATAACGGCTGTAATTGCTCGAAAATGCTTTTGAGATCCAAGAAAAAGGGTAGCATAACCACTTAACATCATAATGTCAAGGTTCTTTGACCAACAGTTGAACAAACAGAAGTAGTGCTTGAGACGGAACTGAGAGTTGAATCCACATTAACGTGATCCTGATAAACAGAATGAGAATCCTAGTTTCTTAATCCCCGTAGAAAGAAGAAGGTGACTCAGATAAGAAGGTCATAAGGTAAAGAAGTAAAAAGAGCCTTACGTTCCCTTCCACAATCAATTCCCTTATATAACTAAAGAATTTCTAGACACGACTTCGACCAGTTTGGCTTACTAATCCTACAGGCAGTCAGGCTCTGATACCAAAGCTGTCAGGACCCCGATCCTAAGTCACACAGGTCTAGCCTGTAACACACCATATCACTTTGCGGCCTCACGCACGGTATCCCCACGGGTGCCACCTTACCTGGCCCGGGACCGTTTGCGCATTTTAGCACACGTATATGATAGTGTCGCTAGCATCCATATGACAGAGAACCCGGGCCGACATGACTAGTTATAAACCAAAAGTGGCACTAAATTATAGGCACAGGCATACATGACCCAGCAACGAACGTGTCGGTCATCAACGTATGAATCCAAGTCATAGCAAGCTACAAGGACTTTAAGGAACAACGCGTGACATTTCCCCTAAGGGACAGACACAGGAACGAAGAAGGACACATGCCGGCCAGCCTAAGTGTTCCGGAGCAGTAGCAAGCTACCAAGGCTCAGTGGAAGCACTAAGAGACATTTCCCTGTAAGATAGGCTACCAAGGGTAAACAACTAGGTGTCGGATCCCACACATAGCAGTACACATTACACGTACGCATAACATGCAAGTATGTGCTGTACAACATGGCATCACAACATAACTCAACAACTCATATAGATAAGGCCCAGAAGAGCCATCATAGCATTTATTACAAACAGAGGTCACATGACCCAACATACAGAGCATACAGGCAACGGAAGCATAACATGTCTGAGTACAGACAACTACAAATGAAAAAGGCTGAGAAGCCTGACTATCTACAAGATCCTACAAGGGTACAAGATCGTAGCTGAGGTAACAAGCTAAACGTCGAAGTCCACACGGAACCACTAGCGAGACTGAGGTCTCTCTGCAAAACATAAATTAAGCAAACGTGAGTACAAAGGTACTCAGCAAGACTTACATCAGAACTAGCTACATATGCATCAGTATCAACAAAGAGGTGGTGGAGTTTGACTGCAGCAAGCCAGCTTGACTCGGTGGCTATCCTAAACTACGACTGCAAGTAACACTTTTGAGGTGGCGCACACGAGTCCACATATTCACCAATCAATACACCACTATGGATCCGCTCTCGTCTCCCTACGAGAAGGCCCTCCATAGCACTCACGCTTATCTTGCGTGTTTTAGAGTATCCACTTTCACTTGTCTATGAACTGTTATAGGCAACCCAGAAGTCCATTACCACGGACACGGCTATTCGAATAGATCATATATATAACCCTGCAGGGGTGTACTTCTTCACACACGCTCTCGCCACTTACCGCCATGTACACGTCATGTATCTCGGCAACCTTCAAGCGGAAGCCTGGCGAGGGTGTCGGCCACGACCTGACTAACCACACAAGTCTCTCGTCCAGGTTTATCGCCTATTTGGGTTCCATCCGTGGGGAGATCCGGCCGGGGTGTCGCTCACGGCCCCAAACGATGTGTACAGGGTTCCCGCATCACCAAACGGGCGATCGGTACACCGTGCCACGTACCTGCCGCGTCACAGCCCACCCCGAGGGTCAGCGCTGCGCACGACCTCCAGTAAACTACAAACACCAGAAACTAGTTGCAACTCCTGGACAGAGATCAAGGGCAGTTAATAAGTCGAGAGGGTCCATTGGTTTCGGGCCCAATGCATGGTAGTAACTGGTCATGGATCAACCAACACAGAACTCAGTTCCTGAGGACGGCTGCAATGAGACAACCCACCATGTACTCCTACATGGCCTCTCATCGCTACCTTTACCAGATCGTGTTCACACACTTAGCTCACACACAGTAGGACATGTTCATCACCCTTCCAATTCATCCCCGATGAATCAGACCTGACACAACTCTAAGCAATAGCAGGCATAACCAGAAAGCATGAATGAGTAGGCACAACATGGCTCAAACAACTCATGTTCATACTAGTGGGTTTCAACTATTTACTGTGGCAATGACAGGTCATGCAGTGGAAAGGGATTCAACTACCGCAGCAGGTAACAGTTGAAGCGTTGTTGTCCTAATGCAGTAAAAGAGAGCAAGAGCGAGAGAGTGGGATTGTATCGGAATGCTCAATGGGGTTTTGCTTGCCTGGCACTTCTGAAGATAGTAATAGTTCTTCATCGGTGTCATCGAACTCATCGTCAGAACGTCGTCTATTGAGAGGGGACAAAACCGACAAACAGAGAAAGAACACAATCAATGCAATGCAACAATATGATGCATGAATGTGACATGGCAATATGATGTTTATTGAGCTAATGCAACTAGCAACACAATTAAATGAAGTTGGTTTGAACCAAAGGTTCAAATTCAAACTCCATATGTGATTATTCAAATGCCATTTACTCAAATTGTCCTAAACAGCAGCCATAACTTGTTTTAACATGCATGAAAATGCCATAAACATATTCCTTGGATTTTTCTGATCAATTTCCATATATAAATTATTTTCATCTGAGCTACGGTTGATTTTATATGATTTTTAGAAGTTTTGGCTATTTTCTGAAATAAATAAACCATTTCTGATTTATTTAAAATTCCAGAAAACACTTATTGCGTCAGCATGACGTCACTGTGACGTCAGCAGTCAACAAGGGCTGGTCCAGGTCAAACCTGACGTGTGGGATCCACACGTCAGTGACACAGCAGTTAAACAGGCTTAACTAAACTTAACAGAAGATTAAACTAAACTAAATAGGCACAGGGGCCCACATGTCAGTCTCTCAGGGCCTAACTAAGTTTATTTTTAAACTAAACAAATTAGACACGGGGCTGACCCCACCTGTCATTGGCTCATAAAACTAAGCACCGTAGTTAGCACTTAATTAACAACCTAAGCTAATTAATCCAACGCCGGCCCCACATGTCAGTCACACAGAGGGGGGTCTAGCCATGGTCAAAGGTGGTCAAACCCACTGGCGGCTCGACGCCGGCGAGGCCAAACGTGGCGGCGGGTGCAGAATCCTCCTCCGGCGACCAAACGGTCGGCGGAGGGCATCAACGTGACGCAGGCACTCTTCCGCGTCGAGTGGTGGCAGTAGTTAGCCCTGGGGTGGCCGGAAAAGTGGCCGGCGACGAGGTCCAGCGGCGGCAGCAGGTCGGGCTTGCGCGGGCGCGGCGCTGCAGCTCGAGGGAGAGCAAACGGGGGCACTAGAAGCACCTAAGGGGCAGCAGGAGCTCGTCGGAGCCTCTAGTTGGAGCGGAGGGGCTCGGCAGCACGGAGCTCGCCGACCATGGCGGACGGCGGCTTCGGGTGCTCGTGGGGCAGCAGCTACGGGTCGTATGCGAAGGAAAAGGCGGAGGGAATGGGTTCAGTGGCTCACGGCGGTTCGATTGGGGTGCTCGGCGGGCTCGGGGAAGGCCTGCAGACGACGAATCAACGGCGAGAATCGCCGGCAGCCGAAGAGGGGAACAGCGGCGCCAACGGCGTCCAGAGGCGTCTGGTGCCTCGTAGCTCGGCGGAGAGGTGTGGGGCGTCGAGGCAGAGCTGTTGAGCCAGTCAGGGAGGAGAGGGGGAGGCGGTGGCCGTGGCAACGACGAGCGGCGGCGATGGTGGTGTCCGGCCGCGCACATGAGAGAGGGAAGGAGAAGAGGGAGAAGTCCAGCGAGAGAGGGGAGAGATGCAGGGGTCGAGGGGAGGGCGTGGCGTCCTCTAGGCGCTTCGGGGCGGCGAGGAGACGGGCAGGCTAGGTGGAGGTGGCCGGCGCGCGTCGGGCACGCGCCGTGCGTCCGACTGGCGGGAGGAAGAAGACCTCCCTGCCCCTCATGGGCTGGGCCGGCCAGATGGGCCACACAGGTAAGTTAGGTTAGTTTCTGTCTTTGCTCTTTTCTTTAAATTGTTTCTGTTTTCTATTTTGTTACTTTGTTCTGGGCTTTATTAAAATACTTAGGCACACTCAAAAATCATGAAACCAAGCATGGCTACTGTTTAGAATAAATCCAACAGTAAACATTTTAGTTTATGATTAATTGAGCATTTTATATAATATATAAAATTTAAATGCCCAAATGCAAATAAGATATGATTTAATTCAAAAATCCAGAATGGTCCTAGAAATATGTGCAACATTTTTGGCAGAGGTTTTTAATCAATCCAAAAATGATGAACTTTTCCAAAGGGCATTTTGGGTTCATTGAAAAAGATTTTAATTTGACCCTAGTTGAATTCATTTACTGCTAGGGTTTGAACATCCCCATTTCAAGTTTAACAAGATTTTAAACATGATGCACAGGCAAAAACTATCCTAGGGCAAAGTAAAGCTAGGGATGTGACAACTCACCCCTACTAAACAAGAATCTCGTCCCGAGATTCAAGACGTGAGATAAGAAATCGGAGGGGACACTATCTAACACAATCTTCTCGATCCAGTTTTCCTCCTCGAAATTGTTGATTCATTGCATCATGTAGATCTTGGCATCTTTGATCTCAAAGCTTCATCCAACACGACAAAAAATGAACGTGAATTCTACAAGATTTGATCTTCTCGAAGATCGAGTAATTCAAGATCATCTCATGGATTGAGATGTCGAAACATCTCTTGAGCTGAGACACGGAGTACACCTCCCGAGGGATGTAGTGAAATAAATGATGAAGGTTCACCTGATGGCAATAATTCCACACCTAAGAAGAGGGTGATCGATACCACAAGACGGGGCACCTTTAGAGAAGGTGACTCGTAGAGTTATTCCCTTAAGTGGCAAAAAGAATTACTTTTGATATAGAGATCATTAAAATTCTCTAAATCAGATTTCGGCTTTATCTACTAAGGTACTTGACCGGATGAACCAGAAATACAATTGTAGTAGACAGTAATTTGTTTACCCACCGTAGAATATCGCTATCATGAGAGAAGCCACTAGAGAACACTATGGCCCCGGGTCTATTCTCAACATATCAATCTACATCTACTTTACTTTTTCCGCTTTTACTTTTTGTTCTTATAAACAAAAATACCAAAAATATAAAGTATCATCTCTATCAGATCTCACTTTCGTAAGTGACCGTAAAGGGATTGACAACCCCTTATCGCGTTGGCTGCGAAGTTCTTATTTGTTTGTGCAGGTGCGAGGGACTCGCGCGTGGTCTCCTACTGGATTGATACCTTGGTTTTTCAAAAACTGAGGGAAATTCTTACGCTGCTGTGCTGCATCTCCCTTTCCCCTTCGAGGGAATACAACGCAATCTCGAGAAGTAGCACAAGGCAAGGAGCACCTCGCGAGGTCCCCGTGACGTGAGCAGTGACGACCAAGGCCAGGCGGGCGCCAGCGGGCGCAGAGTGCCAGTTTCCTCTTTGGTGCTAAAGAAGCAGGTGCAGACAAAGAGTCCTGAGGCGTCAGGCAAAGGTTTCCATATCGGTGCAACGAGACCAAGACCCACAGGACAGCAGGACGGAGGTCATCGCGGAGCCCACGTCGGCGTCACCACCAGAGCCTTTGGCAAGCGAAGACCACCTTTTGTCAGGATAGCTTGTACTAGTTGTCCCCCTTCAAATTTGGCCATTGTGGGATCCCTTCCTGCTCAATATTTGGGAAGAGGACCCGGGCCACTATAAATAGGACTAGCCACCACCATGGGAGATCATCTCATCTTGAATCGATCAAATAGAAGGACACACACCACAAGCTCATCCGAGCGCAAGAACCCCTCTCCTCAGGAGGCAGTTCATCCATGTACTAGCTCTTCCTCAGCCTACAAGGCAATTCGCCACACCACACTGGATTAGGGTGTTACACCACAACGGTGGCCCGAACCAGTATAAACCTTGTGTCCCTTGTTCTTTGGATCTAACGAGTTAGGCTTAGGGATCGGTGAGTAGATGAGCTAGAGTGGAAGGAGAGACCTTCGTGCGCACCCCAAAGTTCGAACCTTGAGGGTTTTGCCGGAACCCTAGATCCGACAGCCTTTGCCCGCGTCAAGATGCATTGGGCGAAGATGAAGGCCGCCGAAGTGGCAACCGTCGGCCCGCCCAAGGGGAAGGATTATCGGAGGCCGGAGAGGTACTTCGATGACATCCTAGAAGGAGCCCGTATTGTAGAGGGCCAGTGCTCCTAGGACGTGGACTTTGAGTAATTGTATTCGGATTGTAAAGACTATGCTTATGATCCGATATGTATATATTTTTGTGCCTTATATTTCAAGCTACTTTTCCTCCTGTGCGGCTGTTTATTATATCTGAAAGTTTGCAGTCATCGGCTTTAGCCCCATGTAGATACTATATGGGTGTTCGGTATTGCACGTGATCACTCTTTACCGAACGTCTCGGTCCAGAAAAGAGGTGTCTGCAGAGCAAACCAGGCAATCGGACTATACGGCTTTATTGCTTTCACTTAGCCATAGGAGCTTGACTTGTGGAGCTAAGTCCTAGCCCTTGGTGCATGTGCGGCTATCCGGATTACGGTGCCCACTTTATGCGGCTGGGCGAAGACCAGCCCCTCGTATAACACGGAGTAGACCGCTAACGATCGTAGTATAACACGAAGTCGTCGAATCTCCGACCAGCTCTTGCTTATCATGACAGTCAGATTTCGGATTTATCTACCGAGGTACTTGACCGGATGAACTAGAAATACAATCGCAGTAGTTCTCCCTTTACTACCTTAGTCGAATAGTGCGGAACGTAAGGTGGTAAGCACAGGAGACGGGCAACCCAACTATAGACCCATATAACGCAATATCCGGGACGTCGAACAGTTCCATGTAGGTGTTCGGCCTTTGAAGTGTGCTAGACCGAATACAACCCCTGGTATTAAATCCAGATTTGTGGCACATGTGGCAATCTGAGGTAGGGAGAGAACACATGTGGTAATGTAAAATAAAAACTCCAAATGACTTGGAACCAAACTGGTTCTTCATACCCTGATTAATACGGCGAGCCGTGTGGTTACAGATGAGCTGACAAAATTTTGGACATTTTACATGCCAAAAATAATAAGAGTAATAAAGGGAAAGGTTTACACAGAGCCTAAATTTAACGATTTAAAGATCTCGATGGGGCCCTGCTGCACATCTGCGCCGTTTCTCCTTTATGACACGTCCTTGAAGGAGAGAGGCGTGATGGCCGCCTGTGAAAAAGGAAGGGGCACTCTGAAAAAGAATGCCTGCACAACCATAGATAAGGTGGGTTCTTTTAATGAACTTTTAAAGAAAATATATTGTAGAGTCCTAATAGGGTCAAGACGAACTATGGACTGTTTCTATGTAGTGTGCCCCCGACGCCGCCCAAGGTATTTTAAGGGCGTAGTTGTGTACACGAGGTACGTATGCTACCACCTTGTAAGGCAGTCGGCGGAGGCGTAACTGCTAATCAAGCTCAGGTTCTTCTGAGCTGCCGCATTGTAATGCCGGCCGGACACGTTTAGCAGTGTCTCTGGTCTTGACGACTGATGAATTATTCGGCTTGAATATGCCGCCTTGAACTTCGGCTGCCAAGGTCGTAGTATCCTCCTCTGTATGGAGGGAGCGCTCCATGTTTCTATTGATCGTGATGACACCGCGTGGTCGAGGCATTTTAAGCGTTTGGTAAGCATAGTGCGGGGATGGATTAAAGCGAGCGAAGGCCGTTCTTCCAAGTAGTGCATGATAGCCACTTCGGAAAGGAGCAATGTTGAAGATTAACTCTTCGCTTCGAAAATTGTCTGGAGAGCCGAATAACACTTCCAGTGTTAATGAGCCCGTGCAGCGGGCCTCTACGTCGGGTATTACTCCTTTAAAGGTAGTGCTGGTAGGCTTGATTCTTGACGTGTATATCCCCATCTTGCGGACGGTGTCTTGATATATCAAGTTGAGGATATTGCCGCCGTCCATAAGGACTCGAGTAAGATAATATCCATCGATTATGGGATCGAGTACTAGGGCCGCCGAACCTCCATGACGGATACTGGTTGGGTGATCCCTGCGATCAAAGGTGATCGGACAAGCCAACCAGGTGTTGAACTTTGGGGCTACGACCTCTACGGCATAAACGTCCCTAGTGCGCGCTTGTGCTCCCTCTTGGGGATATGGGTGGCGTAGATCATATTCACCATTTTCACCTTAGAGGGAAATTGCTTCTGTCTCCCAGTATTCGGTTGGCGAGGCTCGTCTTCGTCCTTGCTTTGAGGTCCTTTCCCCTTGTGTTTGGCATTTAACTTGCCTGCCTGCTTTAAGACCCAACAATTTCTGTTGGTGTGGTTTGCAGGTTTGTCACGGGTGCCATGAATCTGGCAAGGTCTCTCTAATATTTTGCCAAGCTGGATGGACTAACTCTATTGCCTTTGAACGGCTTCTTCCATTGACCGGACCTGGAGCCACTGAATCTGGCGTTTACTGCCGTATCATGTGTTTCTCCATTATTGTTTCGACGCTTGTTCTTGTTGCATCGTGGCTTGCCATTGCCGTCTCTGACTTCGAAAGTGCCAGGGTCGCTGGTACTGTTGCTTCTACGAGCTAGCCAGTTGTCTTCACCTGCGTAAAAGCGGGTCATGAGTGTAGTAAGGGCGGCCATTGTCTTAGGCTTCTCCTGGCCGAGGTGTCTTGCAAGACATTCGTCTCGGACGTTGTGTTTAAATGTCGCTAAGGCTTCGGCATCCGGACAGTCCGATTCCAAAGCTTGCGGGCTGACTCCTCGGGTTGCTGGATTATGTGACTTAGATCATCTGCATCCGGGGGCCGGACATAGGTCCCCTGAAAGTTAGCCCGAAAAGCGTCCTCTAGATCTTCCTAGCTTCTAATGGAGTTCTCTGGGAGGCTGTTCAACTAGTGCTGAGCTGGCCCTTTCAGCTTTAAAGGTAAGTATTTGATGGCATGGAGGTCATATCCATGATCCATGTGGATGTGAAGAATAAAGTCTTCGATCCATACAGCGGGACCCGTCGTTCCATCATATGCCTCAATGTTTACGGGTTTAAACCCTTCCGGCAATTGGTGATTCATCACCTCATCGGTAAAGCACAGAGGGTGCGCAGCGCCCCTGTATCGCGCGACATCGTGACGTAGTTCGGACGACATCTGTGTTCGATGTTGACTCCGAACTTGCTTGTATCCGGTGTGCTTGGCTTGATAGACACCATCCCGCGTGGGACCATGTTCTCTTGATCCATAGATCGATCTGGCCTGACCGGATTTTTTATTCAGGTCCTGACGTAGATCGTACTTATGGCCCTGAGGCGCTGTATCCTTTTCTTTACGGTGGGGAGATGCGGCCAGGTGTATGGCATTGCTAGCTGCTTTGTCCCGTCCACAAGGTGGTCGGTCTGGTTGATCGGCTTGGTCGTTCCTCGACGAAATTGGTGCAAGGGTCTCGTCGTCGAATTGTGGTAGCAACTTGCGCTTGGGATAGCTCTTTGTTTGGTGCTCACGAGAGTATCTCTCTTCAGCGTCTAGCACTTCATTCCATCTATCATTGAGTGTATCCTGCTCAGCTTTAAGCTGTTGCTGCTATTTTTTTCAGGCTCCTTGCTGTGGCAATAAGCCATCGCTGAAAGCGTTCTTGTTTGAGGGGTTCCTCTGGGACGATGAATTCCTCGTCTCCCAGGCTGACATCCTCTCCGGAGACAGGTAGGTAGTTATTGTCTTCAGAATCATTGTGATCAGTGAGTTGTTCGGGACTGTATTGATCATCCTCCCGCTTGTCCTGCTCCAACGCTGGCTCTACGGGGTCTTCGGCTTCCTCCGGGTCCTCATATTCTCCGGTGCTGGTATTACTTTCCTTCCCTCGATTCGATCGTGAGCGGCGCCGCTGGCGTCGGCGCTTAGGAGGTTCATCGCGGGCTTATCCTGCTCTGGATCTTTATCGCCGTCGTCGTCTTTCTCCTTGGGTGTGTCCACCGTGTATACATCATAGGTAGAAGTGGCTGTCCATCGCCCGGTGACAGGTGGGTTTTGACCTAGATCAACTTCGACGTTGTGGTCCATCCCATTGAAGTCTTCGGAAGCGTAGTCTAGTACGTTGGTTAGGTCTTCAATCGTGGCTACCAAGTGAGTGGTGGGTGGGAAGCAAAATTCCCCGATCTCAGTCCCCAGTTTTGACTGGGCATAGTTCGGTGGTGAATCCTCTGTAATGGCGAGAGATTGCAGCAAGTCTAGCACCTTGTTTAAGAGCGCGAGCTGGATAGGAGTTTGGGGGTCTGCGGAACCAGGCTCGGCGATGACCGCTTGGTCGAGCCCGTGGAGTGTGGATCCCAAGAGTTCGGAGCTCGTAATTTGAGACGAGTTCAATTTTCCAGCGGCGGGAAGGATCCCGCTCAATTCTGGGTCTGTGAGCGGCACAACCGTCGTTAAGTCTCCGGTTAGAAGTTCCATGGAGGGGGAGAGTCTGGCGGGGTTTACCCCCCCCCCCCGGCTTTGGATGAAGCGATCTGCTCCGGTTCTAGGGCCATAGCGGTTGCGGGTGTTGACCCTTGGATGGGATCTGATGATAGATCTGAGATGTCTTCATCATGTAGGCAGGGAGCGACAGCCGCAGGTGCAAATCCTTTGAAGATTAAGTCTCCCTGGATGTCATCAACACAATTGAAACTTCCAAACCTAATCTGATGACCAGGGGCGTAGCTATCAACCTGCTCAAGGTGGCCATCCGAGTTGGCGCGTAGCACGTAGCCCCCGAACACGAAAAGCTGACCGGGGAGGAAAATCTCCTCGGGGGTGGCGCCGTCGCTGATGATGAAGCGAGCCATCAATCCTTCTGTCGACAACACAGTGGAACTCTCAATGAAAGCACCAATGTTGGTGTAAAAACCGGCGGATCTCGGGTAGGGTGTCCCGAAATGTGTGTCTGAGGATCGATGGTAACAAGGGACTAGGGACATGATGTTTACCC
The DNA here is from genome assembly GCA_902687465.1 of Secale cereale. NCBI lineage: Eukaryota > Viridiplantae > Streptophyta > Magnoliopsida > Poales > Poaceae > Secale > Secale cereale. The sequence goes on from LR738712.1 coordinate 607,770,378, forward strand.
AGGTTCGGGCCATCTCAATCGAGGTAATACCCTACTTCCTGCTTGATTGATCTTGATGAATATAGGGTTACAAGAGTTGATCTACCTCGAGATCGTAATGGCTAAACCCTAGAAGTCTAGCCTATGTAATTGCGATTCTGTCTCTACGGACTAAACCCCCCGGCTTATATATGCACCGGAGGGACCTAGGGTTGTACATGATCATCTTGCAGAGGAACGAAACATTATACCCGGACTTTAAACTTGCTATTCTACACATATAGGAGTCCTATCCAGATATGGGGGATAATCTTCTGTGGTGATCTTCACGGCCCGCCAGTACGGCCCATAACGAGTAATCCAGCCACCTGATGGCCCCTTAATCCAGGACTCCCTCACCCAGGGTGAGTACTAGGATTAAAAGAGATGTAAGAACTGCAATACAAAAGGCTGAAGACCTCAGAAAGCTCAAAGATCTGGGAATACCTAAAGGTACTAGAAATTCTAATTCCTTTTCTGCATTAATGATGAAGCATTATTACTGAAAGCTATGAAAGCTGGGTTAAATTTAGGCAATGATGATGTTAGTATCTCTCATAATATCCATGCCATTACGCTGGTGGAGGATGGCAGGCTATCTGCATTTAAGGACTCGCATCCAGAATGTTTCCTCCCTGCTAGTTTAGATATTTGTGTAGAGGAATTTAATAATGCTCTATCAGACAATGTAGAAACAATATGTGTCACAGTAGTGAACACCCTGTTGATATACGTACGTGGGTTGAGGTAGTCTCAAGTAGAGAAAGTGGTTGTAGAAAACTAGACTTTAATAATGGTAGTAGGACTATTCTGGAATGTCAAATGGCTTAATAAGCCTGAGAAACATAAGGTAGTGAGTAAACTTGTTAGAGACACCCATGCTGACTTGATTGATTTCTCTGAAACTAAGAAATACTCTTTTATAATTCATAAATTGCTAGTATTGATCCGCAAGATGTTTTCTCTTGGCACTGGCTGCCAGCTATTGGCACAACTGGAGGCATTTTGGTAGGGGTCAATAAGGAAGAGTTTGAGATTACATTTGTTGTCATCTTAGAGTTTTATGTTGCTTGTCTGATTAAAGATAAGAGGAATAGGAATACTTGGAGGTTTATTGCTGTGTATGGATCAACATATGATAATTTCAACCTAGACTTCATTAATGAGATGCATAATATCTTAGATGCCTGGTAGGGGCCCACCATAACTGGAGAAGATTTCAATCTGGTTAGGAGTAGTGAGGAGAAAAATACAGTGATTGTGAATTTTCATTGGGTGGCCCTTTTTAATGACCGGGTCAACAAATATGGACTGATAGAGTAGAAAAACTCTGGAAGGAAGTTTACTTGGGCCAACAACCAGGATAATCTGGTGATGGCTAGTATTGATACAGTTTTTTCCACATGTTGGGAAAGTATATTCCCTGCTGTCCAACTCAAAGCCCTTCCTAGGTTGGGTAGTGATATATGCTACCTCTTGAGCTTGCGTTGTATTCCCTCGAAGAGGAAAGGGAGATGCAGCACAGTAGCGTAAGTATTTCCCTCAGTTTTTGAGAACCAAGGTATGAATCCAGTAGGAGACCCCGTGCCAGTCACTCGCACCTGCACAAACAAATAAGAATTTCACAGCCAACGCGATAAGGGGTTGTCAATCCCTTTACAGTCACTTACGATAGTGAGATCTGATAGAGATGATAATTTATATTTTTGGTATTTTTGTCATAGAAACAGAAAGTAAAGAAAGCAAATAAACAACGGCGGCAGAAATTGGCTAGTTGACGGGAAAGCAATATGATAAAGATAGACCCGGGAGCCATAGTTTTCTCTAGTGGCTTCTCTCATGATAGCGATATTCTACGGTGGGTAAACAAATTACTGTCGAGCAATTGATAGAAAAGCGAATAATTATGAGACTATCTAGGCATGATGATTGTATATAGGCATCACGTCCGAGACAAGTAGACCGACTCATGCCTGCATCTACTACTATTACTCCACACATCGACCGCTATCCAGCATGCATCTAGTGTATTGAGTTCATACAAACAGAGTAACGCCTTAAGCAAGATGACATGATGTAGAGGGATAAACTCAAGCAATATGATGAAAACCCTATCTTTTTATCCTCGATGGCAACAATACAATACGTGCCTTGCTATCCCTACTGTCACGGGGAAAGGACACCGCAAGATTGAACCCAAAGCCAAGCACTTCTCCCATTGCAAGAACTATAGATCTAGTAGGCCAAACCAAACCAATAATTCGAAGAGACTTGCAAGGATATTATGAGCGCACATAAAAAGTTCAGAGAAGAACCAAATATCTTTCATAGATAACCTTGATCATAAACTCACAATTCATCGGATCTCGACAAACACACCGCAAAAAGAGATTACATCGAATAGATCTCCTCGAAGATCAAGGAGAACTTTGTATTGAGATCCAGAGAGAGAGAAGAAGCCATCTAGATACTAGCTATGGACCCGAAGGTCTATGGTAAAGTACTCACAACTCATGGTGAGGGCGATGATGATGATGATGAAGGCCTCCGTGATGGATCCCCCTCCCGGAACAGGCTCCAAGATGGGATCTCCACGGGAACAGCAGCTACGGCGGTGGAATCAGGGTTTTCTCTGTGCGTATGGAGTTTCTGGGGTACGTAGGTATATATAGGAAGAAGTGGGGCACCGGGGGCCACAGGTGCTGCCCTCCAGGCAGGGAGTGCGCCTTGGGAAGGGGGCGCGCCCCCCACCCTCGAGGGTGGGCCCCCTGTCCTCTAGCTTGGCCCCGAAGTCTTTCGTGCGTGATTTCCTCCAAAAATATCTCCTGTGAAGGTTTCATTCCGTTTGGACTCCGTTTGATATTCCTATTCTGCAAAACACTGAAATAGGCAAAAAACAGCAATCTGGACTGGGCCTTTGGGTTAGTAGGTTAGTCCCAAAAATGATATAAAAGTGAATGATAAAGCCCATTAAACATCCAAGACTTCATAAATAATAGCATGGAACAATCAAAAATTATAGATACGTTGGAGACGTATCAAGCATCCCCAAGCTTAATTCCTGCTCGTCCTCGAGTAGGTAAATGATAAAGAAAGAATTTTTGATGTGGAATGCTAACCAATATAGTTTTTCAATGTAAATCTCTTAATTGTGGCATGAATGTTTAGATCTGAAAGATTCAAGATAAAAGTCTGTATTGACATAAGAAATAAGAATACTTCGAGCACGTCTTCTCAAAATACTATGGCTAAAGAAAGTTATCCCTACAAAATCATATAGTAGGCTATGCTCCCTTGTTATCACACAAAATATTCATATCATGCACAACCCCGATTTTAGCCAAGCATTTGTTTTCATGCTCTATCTTTTCAAACTTTTCAACTTTCACGCAATACATGAGCGTGAGCCATGGACATAGCACTGTGGGTGGAATAGAGGTGGTTGTGGAGAAGACAAGAAGAAGGGAGATAGTCTCACATCGACTAGGCGTATCAACGGGCTATGGAGATGCCCATCAATAGATATCAATGTGCGTGAGTAGGGATTGCCATGCAACAGATGCACTAGAGCTAAATATGAATGAAATCTCAACAAAAGAAACTAGTGGGTGTGCATCCAACTTGCTTGCTCACGAAGACCTAGGGCATTTGAGGAAGCCCATCGTTGGAATATACAAGCCAAGTTCTATAACGAAAATTCCCACTAGTATATGAAAGTGACTAAGCATGAGACTCTCTATAATGAAGAACATGGTGCTACTTTGAAGCACAAGTCTGGAAAAAGATAATCGCAATTGTCCCTTTTTTTCCTTTTTTTTCTTTTTTTGGCCTTTTTTGGCCTGCCCTTTTTTTTCTTTTTTTTTGCGGAGGGGCTTTATAGATTCAGCCTTTCCTCCCATGGGACAATGCTCTAAAAATGATTATCATCACACTTTCATTACAACACAAGATTACAACTCGATTCTACAACAACAAAGTATGACTCTATATGAATGCCTCCGGCGGTGTACCGGTATGTGCAATGAAACAAGAGTGACATGTATAAAAATTATGCATGGTGGCCTTGCCACAAATACGATGTCAACTACATGATCATGCATGGCAATATGGCAATATGATGCGTGTCATATAAACGGAACGGTGGAAAGTTGCATGGCAATATATCTCGGAATGGCTATGGAAATGCCATGATAGGTAGGTAGGGTGGCTGTTTTGAGGGACAATATGGTGGCTGTTTTGAGGAAGGATATATAGTGGGTTTATGGCACCGGCGAAAGTTGCGCGGTACAAGAGAGGCTAGCAATGGTGAAAGGGTGAGAGTGCGTATAATCCATGGACTCAACATTAGTAATAAGAACTCATATACTTATTGCAAAAATCTACGAGTCATCAAAACAACGCAATCAACGCATGCCCCTAGGGGGGAGGTTGGTAGGAGTTAACCATCGCGCCCCCCCGACCTCCACACAAAGGTTGACACTCTACAAATACATCATGCTTTAACTTAGTTACATAACGGTTCACCATACGTGCATGCTACGGGGATCACCAACCTTAACACAAATATTTCTCAATTTCATAATTACTCCACTAGCATGACTCTAATATCACTATCCTCATGTCTCAAAACAATTATCAAGCATCTAACATCTCTTTCTATTCAACGCACTTGATGTGAATTTTTTTACTACATTGACATTGGATGTTTATCATGTGAAGACTAGTTTCTTTAGCCTAAACACTTTACCATGCTGTTTTAATAGACTCTCAAATAGATATAAGTGAAGCATGAGAGTTCAATAATTTCTACAAAATATTACCACCACCATGCTCTAAAAGATATAAGTGAAGCACTAGAGCAAAAACTATTCAACTCAAAAGATATAAGTGAAGCACATAGAGTGTTCTAATAATTTCTAGGGCATATTTAACTCTCTCAGATAGGTGTGTCCAGCAAGGATGATTGTGGCAAGCTAACAAGCAAAGACTCAAATTATACAAGATGCTCCAAGCAAAACACATAGCATGTTGCGAATAAAATTATAGCTCCAAGTATAGTTACCGATGGATGAAGAAGAAAGAGGGGATGCCTTCCCGGGGCATCCCCAAGCGTAGGCTTTTGATTATCTTGGATTTACTTGGGGTGCCTTGGGCATCCCCAAGCTTAGGATTTTGCTACTCCTTGTTCCATATTCCATCAAAACAATACTCAAAACATGAAAACTTCACAACACAAAACTTAGACAAAAATTCTCGTGAGCTCCGTTAGTAAGAGAAAGAAAACCACCACTCAAATGTACAGCAAGGAATTCATACTTTATTTATAATGGTATTAAACCTACTGTAATCCAAGTTTTCTATGATTCATATCCTCCAATATTACTCATAGATGCATCGGAATAAGCAAACAACACACGAAAAACAGAATCTATCAAAAACAGAACAGTCTGTAGTAATCTGTTGGGTTCTCCTACTTCTGGAACTCCAAAAAATTCAAACTAAATTGGTAAATTTGCGCAATTTGTCTATAAATCAGCAGCAAAAGTAATCAACTAAAAAGCACGCTCCAGTAAAATCTGAAGTCTAATTTAGCAAGCGCTAACGATTCTGTTTTTCACAGCAAGATCAAATAAACTTCACACAAGTCTTACCAAAGGTTCTACTTGGCACAAACACTAAACAAAACATGAAAACACATCTAATCAGAGGCTAGATGCAATATTTATTCCCTAACAGCAACAAAAAAAAAACATAAAATTGGGTTGCCTCCCAACAAGCGCTATCGTTTTACGCCCCTAGCTAGGCACGATAAAAGATAGATCTAAGTATTGCCATCTTTGGAAGGCAATCCATAAGTGGCTCTCATGATAGATTCATATGGTAATTTGATTTTCTTTCTAGGAAAGTGTTCCATGCCTTTTCTTAACGGAAATTGGAATCTAATATTTCCTTCCTTCATATCAATAATTGCACCAATCATTCTAAGGAAAGGTCTACCAAGAATAATAGGACATGAAGGATTGCAATCTATATCAAGAACAATGAAATCTACGGGCACATAATTCCTATTGGAAACAATAAGAACATCATTAATTCTTCCCATAGGTTACTTAATAGTGGAATCCGTAATATGCAAATTTGAAGAACAATCATCAAACTCATGGAACCCTAGCAAATCACACAAAGTTTTCGGGATAGTGGAAACACTAGCACCCAAATCACACAAATCATAGCATTCATGATATTTTATTTTTATTTTGATAGTCGGTTCCCATTCATCATAAAGCTTTCTAGGTATAGAAACTTCCAACTCAAGTTTTTCTTCATAAGATTGCATCAAAGCATCAACTATATGTTTAGTGAAAGCTTTATTTTGACTATAAGCATGCGGAGAATTTAGCACGGGTTGCATCAAGGAAATACAATCAATCAAAGAGCAATTATCATAATTGAATCCCTTGAAATCCAAAGTAGTGGGTTCATCACTATGCAAAGTTTTAATCTCTTCAATCCCACTTTTAGCAATTTTAGCATCAAGATCTAAAAAACTCTGAATCATTGGGACACCTTAAAGCAGAATCATCTCCAATCCTATTCTCATCAAGATTAATACTAGAAAACAAGGATCTAATAGGAGACACATCAATAACTTTCAGATCTTCATCTTTATTTTCACGATAACTAGAAGAACACGATCTAATATAATCTTCTCTTTTAGCACGCATTCTAGCGGTTCTTTCTTTGCATTCATCAATGGAAATTCTCATGGCTTTGAGAGACTCATTGATATCATGCTTAGGTGGGATAGATCTAAATTTCAAAGAATCAACATCAAGAGTAATTCTATCCACAATTCTAGCCAATTCATCAACCTTAAGCAATTTCTCTTCAAGCATAGCATTGAAATTCTTTTGCGAGATCATAAACTCCTTAACACTAGTTTCAAATTCAGAAGGCATTTTTCAATAAGAATTGTTGTAGGAATTACCAAAATTATTAGAGGAATTACTAGGAAAAGGCCTAGGATTAAAATTACCTCTATAAGCATTGTTACCAAAATTATTCCTACCAACAAAATTCACATCCAAAGATTCATTGTTATTCTCAATCAAAGTGGACAAAGGCATATCATTAGGATCAGAAGAAGCACTCTTAGCAGCAAAAAATTTCATAAGTTCATCCATCTTCCCACTCAAAACACTAATTTCTTCGATAGCATGCACTTTTTTACTAGTAGATCTTTCGGTGTGCCATTGAGAATAATTAACCATAATATTATCTGGGAGTTTGGTAGCTTCTCCTAAGGTAATTTCCATGAAAGTGCCTCCATCGGCCGAATCTAAAAGATCTAGAAGCAAAATTCAAGCCAGCATAAAAGTTCTGAATAATCATCCACATATTCAAACCATGTGTAGGACAATTACGTATCATTAGTTTCATTCTCTCCCAAGCTTGTGCAACATGCTCATGATCTAGTTGCTTAAAATTCATAATATCGTTTCTAAGAGAGATGATCTTAGCAGGAGGGAAATACTTAGAGATAAAAGCATCTTTGCACTTATTCCACGAATCAATACTATTTCTAGGCAAAGAGGAAAACCAAGTTTTAGCACGATCTCTAAGTGAAAACGGAAATACTTCCTCCATTTTTGTATGCAAGGCCACAAACTCAAATTACAGGTACCAAGATAAAAATCAATGTGTGCTTTACAAGCTAATTATTTTTCTCGTTTACCGGGTTAATTAATAGGGTGCATGCACATTAGAGAAATCTAAGTGGTCGTGAGAGAAGAAGTAGGTGAGTGTGTCATTATCTTCCACTACAAGCATGCTATTAATTAAGGCATGGGTTACTAGTACGAGGAAACAACATTAATATTTGCCTCGATTACTGTTGGTGGCCTTGTATTGATGCAAAACGTATTTTCTATAGTGGCCTTGTATACAAAAATGGAGGGAGTAACTTCAATTTAACAATATCGTTATGTGTATCCCTTTTCTTTTGCATATCACACAAATCAACAAAGTTGTTTAGATGGGTAGCGGCATCTTCACTAGGAAGGCCGGAGAATTGATCTTTCATGACAAGATTCAATAAAGAAGCATTGATCTCACAAGATTCAGCATCGGTAATAGGAGCAATCGGAGTGCTAATAAAATCATTATTGTTGGTATTGGAGAAGTCACACAATTTGGTATTGTTCTGAGCCATAGTGACAAGCAAGCAATCCAACACACACAAGCAAACAAGAAGCAAGCGAACGAAAAACACACGGCGGAAGAAGGGCGAATAAAACGGCAAAGGTGAAGTGGGGGAGAGGAAAACGAGAGGCAAATAAATGTAATGCGAAGGATAAGGGTTTGTGATAGGTACTTGGTATATAACTTTTGCGTAAGCCTGCCCGGCAACGGCGCCAGGAATTCTTCTTCCTACCTCTTGAGCTTCGTTGTATTCCCTCGAAGAGGAAAGGGAGATGCAACACAGTAGCGTATGTATTTCCCTCAGTTTTTGAGAACCAAGGTATCAATCCAGTAGGTGACCACGCGTGAGTCCCTCGCACCTGCACAAACAAATAAGAACTTTGCAGCCAACACGATAAGGGGTTGTCAATCCCTTTACGGTCACTTCCGATAGTGAGATATGATAGAGATGATAATTTATATTTTCGGTATAGAAACAGAAAGTAAAGAAAGCAAATAAACAACGGCGGCAGAAATTGGCTAGTTGACGGGAAAGCAATATGATAAAGATAGATCCGGGAGCCATAGTTTTCTCTAGTGGCTTCTCTCATGATAGCGATATTCTACGGTGGGTAAAAAAATTACTGTCAAGCAATTGATAGAAAAGCGAATAATTATGAGACTATCTTGTCATGATCATTGTATATAGGCATCACTTCCGAGACAAGTAGACCGACTCCTGCCTGCATCTACTACTATTACTCCACACATCGACCGTTATCCAGCATGCATCTAGTGTATTGAGCTCATACGAACAGAGTAACGCCTTAAGCAAGATGACATGATGTAGAGGGATAAACTCAAAGCAATATGATGAAAATCCCATCTTTTTATCCTCGATGGCAACAATACAATACGTGCCTTGGTTCCCCTACTGTCACTGGGAAAGGACACCGAAAGATTGAACCCAAAGCCAAGCACTTCTCCCATTGCAAGAACTATAGATCTAGTAGGCCAAACCAAACCAATAATTCGAAGAGACTTGCAAGCATATTATGAGCACACATAAAGAGTTCAAAAAAGAACCAAATATCTTTCATAGATAATCTTGATCATAAACTCACAATTCGTCGGATCACGACAAACACACCGCAGAAAGAGATTACATCGAATAGATCTCCTCGAAGACCGAGGAGAACTTTGTATTTAGATCCAGAGAGAGAGAAGAAGCCATCTAGATACTTGCTATGGACCCGAAGGTCTGTGGTAAACTACTCACAACTCATGGTGAGGGCGATGATAATGATGATGATGAAGGCCTCCGTGATGGATCCCCCTCCCGGAACAGGCTCCAAGATGGGATCTCCACGGGAACAGCAGCTACGGTGGTGGAATTAGGTTTTTCTCTCTGCGTATGGAGTTTTTGGGGTATGTAGGTATATATAGGAAGAAGAGGGGCACCGGGGGCCACAAGGGCTGCCCTCGAGGCAGGGGGGCGCGCCCTGGGAAGGGGGGCATGCCCCCCACCCTCGAGGGTGGGCCCCCTGTCCTCTGGCTTCGCCGTGAAGTCTTTCGTGCGTGATTTCCTCCAAAAATATCTCCTGCGAAGGTTTCATTCCATTTGGACTCCGTTTGATATTCTTTTTCTGCAAAACCCTGAAATAGGCAAAAAAACAGCAATCTGGACTGGGCCTTTGGGTTAGTAGGTTAGTCCCAAAAATGATATAAAAATGAATGATAAAGCCCATTAAACATCCAAGACTTCATAAATAATAACGTGGAACAATCAAAAATTATAGATACGTTGGAGACGTATCAATATACCCCCTTAGTTTTTGATACCGGTGCTATCCAACCACCAAAGAACAAACAATTCAGATGTGAGAAGTGGTGCTTGGAGGTGGAGGGTGATGACACCTGATTTTGGCAAGATACGGAAAGAGTTGAAGATGGTCTCGAGTGAAAGGGTTTTTAGCATGAAAATATTCACGTCGGCGGGTGGAACAACTTTGATGTTTCGGTTATCATCATTCGACCTTATTTTAGGGACCGAAACTATACTCCGAGTGGCATAATTCAATGTGCCGAGTGGTTTTGGCCAAGCACGCCTTCAAGACGACCTCGGATGAAGGAGCACTCTAAAGGAATTGTCTTTGTCTCATCGAGACAATCAATTTTGATATATAAATCATCTCAATCCGAGTTCGTATGCAAAAGTTACAGTCAATACAGTCCAGCCCTACCAAAGACCAAAATATTACGCTCGACACCAGACACATGTTGATGAGTGTTTGATACAATGCGTGAGCATTTCGGCCTTCAAGATGGCCTTGAATCAAAAAACCTTCAACACGAAAAAGTTTCGCCTCGTCGAGCCAATTGATTTTCATATATAATTCATCTCAATCCGAGGTTGTATGCAACCTGGAGAGGCAAATCAAGATCAGGCTGTGTTTTCAGTCGGGAAATCCGAGTGAAAAGCTTACCATCCGAGTGAAAACTTACCGATCGAGTAAAAGATTGTCTTCCGAGTGAAAATATAGTCAACCGAGTGAAAAGATTACCATCGGAATGAAAGCTTGCCGATCGAGTAAGAGATTGTCTTCCGAGTGAAAATGGGTCATCCGAGTGAAAGATTGTCTTCTGGGTGAAAATATAGTCATCCGAGTGAAAGATTCTAACGTCGGAGTGAAAAAGTCCAGTCGGACGATCCGAATGAAAGACTCTAATATCCGAGTGGATGAGCTCGAATCCGAGTGAAACTGAACATGTGCCCAAAAATTTATCAAGATGATCTCGGATGGAGAAGTGTTCAATACGGAAGTTGTGCGTATCGTCAAAATGGTGAACTCTGGTTTTGGAGTCATCGTCATCACAGATAGTATATGGCATACGAATTCACCACGAGACTCGGATAATCTAGTCTACTGCAAGACCGAGTCCGACTAGAAGGTAAAGATGACATAGAAAAGTATTCAAGTTGGCCTTATTTGAAAAAGTGATCCACATGAGAATTGTTCGTATCGTCGAGGCGCACAAGTTTGATATTTGGGTCGTCTTGATAGGAGATCATATGCAAACTCGACGGCCCGCGCAAGGAGGAAGACAGAAGTTGGGCCAGATTCAGAATGAATTCGAGTTGGAATAGAACTAGGACTCTAGGACGTGAATTGATGTAATTTTTTGTAAGGAAAGCCTAGATGAATCCCTTGCTTGTATGGGAAGTCCAGCCGCCTCTTATATATGTTGGGGTGATGGCCTATTAGACAACACACAATCGAACAAATCAATATACTACTTTTTCAGTCTACGTTTTATCTCTCCATCGTTTTCTCTGTCGTTCTTCGTTGTTCTTCGTGTTTGAGAGCTGCGAATCTCGAGGCTCTAGGGGCGAGAGAATCAACCTAGGGTAGCCCATAGCCGCCGCACTCCCTGACAGGGTCCCTCCCGGAGGTCTGGGGTTTTCGAGTCCGCAAAAGCGCCCGTCGACTGTCTTGTGTATCGCGATGTCGGTCGGGTCTCCTTCGACGTGAGCTGCGGTGCACCACCCCCGGCGTCGAGGGTACACGTGACATGTTCGTGTTTCAACACACTTTTTGGCAACTTCGCTGGGGAACGAAGATCAATCGTCATCATCCACCATGTCTGATCTTCCCAAGCCATCTGAGGTAAACGCCGATAACATCATTCAGCCTAGTCTTGATGAGTTATCGGCCGACCATCGCCAAGTTTATGAGGAGTACAAGAAGGTGCGCGAAGAGAAGTAGTTGCAGGAGTTCCTTGCGAAGTTCAAGAAGGATCGCCAAGGCAACATCACTCCGATTGAAGAAATCAAGTTCCCTCCTCTTCAAGCCGAGCAGGTTAAACCCTCTGTGAGTACTACCTTTTCTCCTGAGCAGTGGGCTGAGATTGATAGTCGTATTGCTCATGGTAACAATCTGGTCTATCAAACTTTCATAGAAAATACAAATGCTCAGAAGAATATATCTCAATTGTCTAGTGGTAATGGTGGTATAGCTGCTAGTGTGCAAAGCCCTAATCTGACTTTACCTATTTCATTGGCGCCTCCCATGCCGATGACTTATTATCATACACGAACAAATCAGATTGTGGTTGCACCCATTAATCCTATCATGAACATTCCACGCTCGGTGGCAACGCCGAACCAAACACTACCTACAGCTACAACCACTCGATCACTACCAAATTATGGGTCGACATACATGCCAGAGTTCCTACCTACAACTAGTAGTCCTACTCCTCCTATGCCACTTCCACAAGCTTCATCGTCCACTATGGATGATCATCTAGCTAATCTTAGAGAGGAGATGGCTAAGATGCTTCGAGAAAATTTTGGAGTTGAGTTACCTCGGAATCGGATTTACCAAAAGCAGTACCCCGAGTACTTTGATGCCATCCAGTGCCCTCCCGAATATAAAATTCCAGATTTAGTTATGTTTAATGGAGAAGGCACAAAAACCACATGGGAGCATGTTAGTCAATATTTAGCACAATTGGGTGAGGCAGGCTCATTGAATGAATTGAAAGTGCATTTGTTTCTTTTATCATTAACTGGTACTGCATTTTCATGGTTTTCTTCTTTACCACATGGTTCCACTCGGGTTTGGTCGCAGCTAGAGCAGAAATTTCATGATCACTTTTATAGCGGCGATAATGAACTCAAGTTGTCACGTCTGACATCGGTTAAACAAAAGCATGATGAATCGGTCTCCGATTATGTCAAGAGATTCAGAGAAACAAAAAACCGTTGTTGTAGTTTGGTGATAACCGAGAGAGACTTGGCAGACCTAGTGCTGAGTGGCTTAAGGACTCCCATTAGAGAAAAACTAGAAGGCTATGAGTTCTTAAATATTAACCAAGTCTTGCAAAGGGCTTTGACTCAGGAAAGCCGAAGCAAAGATCTCAAAGAAATGCATAGATATAAAGCTGATCGTCCAAAGATGAACATGGTTGAATATGATAGTGATCACTTGGAGGATGAGGGTGATATTTATGCTACTGAATTTGTTTGGCCATCTAAGGCCAAACCATTTACTTGCAATGATCTGAAACCGATTCATAAGAATCGTGATGAAGAGATGAACTTTACTTTTAACATTGCCAAGTGTGATAAAATATTTGATGCTTTGCTGCAAGCCAAAATTATTAGAATATCTCATACTTTACCGCCGTTTGAAGAGCTGAAACGGCGTGCTTACTGCAAATATCATAATTCTTTTTCTCATGCTACTAACGATTGCAATGTTTTTTTACGACAGATACAATCGGCCGTTAATGATGGACAATTGATTTTTTCTGTGATGCAAGTTGATAAATAGCCTTTTCCAATGAACACCATGGATTTGGAGGGGAAGAAGCTACTCATTCGGCCAGAGGTAGCCTAATCAGCTAATAAAGCTAATGTGATTGTTGGTGAGTCCAGGAAAGACAAGGAGGGCAACAAGGTTCTGGGGAGACAGACTGTGCTTGACAAGCAACTCGATGGCAAGGTGCTAGGTGGCTTCTCATCCCTCGTTGGTTACCCCAAGTGGAAGGTTTGAGATGCAGTGTAGCAGAAGTTTTCCCTTGGTAATACCAAGGATCGATTTCTCAGAGACTCCCAGTTTCAACAAGAAGGTGTCAACTGCTAACGGCGCCGGATATTAGCAATCAACGTGGACCTGCACACAGATACAAATAACTTTGCTCCCAACGAGTACAGAGAGGTTGTCAATCCCTCCGGCCTTGTAGTTCACAAAGGATTAAACGCAAGTGATAGTAGTGATAGATATAATTGCAATAGTAAGTAAATAGCAAAAAAGTAAATAGCGGATGTGATCAATGATGGTAATATGGACCGGAGTCTCATGATGTTCACTAGTGATGTCTCTCTCCCAAAAGACGATAAAACAGCTATGTGAGGTAAACGAATTACAGCTGGGCAATTGACAGGACCATGTGCGCAAACCAATGCTGACTACATTGCAAGAAAGGTTGAGGTTCAAAGCATGGGCGGTACGCCAAAGTAAGTAGACCGAAATCCATCAATATCTACTACTAATCATCCACCTTGAGATATCTATCCAGAACATCTCGCTGGTATTAAGTTGCGAGCCCCACCCATAGTGTAAACTCAAAGCAACAGACAACTGCATTAAAAGAACTTTGCGTAAAGTAAAAAATCCTTGCACCCGCGGGCACAAGCACCGTTGTTTTCCCCCTTGTGGCAACAGCACATCCCCTAGACTCATGTTTCTGTCACTCAAACTAGTCATCGAGGGGCATGAACCCACAATCGAGCATAACGTTCCCTCTTGGAGTCACTACCTACTGCTTGGCCAAAGCAATAAATAACAACGGAGAACATGCAAAAATTACTTACGAACATAAGCATAAAAGAGGTGAATCAAATATATTACTCAAACACAATCTGAACATAATCTCATAATCCATCGGATCCCAGCAAACTCATCATAGCAACAGCATAAGGATTACATATGTGCCTCGATCATGTAGGGCAGCTCACGAGGACTAATTAGTGAAGCATAAGAACGGGAGGAGAACATCACATAGCTACTGGTCATGGACTCATGGTCCAAGGGAGACTACTCACAACTCATCCGGGAGGCGTCCATGGTGGTGGAGAGGCTCCCGGTGGTGATCCTCCCCTCCGGCAGGGTGCCGGGAAGAGTTCTCCTGGTGCTCCCGATCTTGGAAGCGGCGGCGGCGGCGGAACAGAGATGGGATCGCGAAAAGAGTTCCTGTTTTGAGGGTTTCGGGAGACGCTTTAAATATATGCCAAAGGGGGGCATCGGAGGAGCCTCGGGGGGCCCAGGTGCCCCCCCCCCCCCCGGCGCGGCCTAGGGGGGGCGCGCCGCCAGGGCGCCTGGAGCCCTGGTGCCCCCCCCGGCTGTCCTTCGGGCGCACGGTAGGTTCTCGAACGCTGATTTTTTATATAAGTTTTCTGGATTTTTCCTGGCAGTTCTCGTAACGTGAAAACCTGAAATACAAAAACAGCCGAAAACAGAAACTGGCACTGGGGTGCACTGAGTTAATAGGTTAGTCCAAATATGATCAAAAGTGTATGGAAGTGTATAAATATCATAGCAATATCACCCAAAAGAGGCATGGAGCAAGCAGAAATTATAGATACGTTTTGGACGTATCACAAGGAAGTAATCAAGATCACCATCAAGAATCCTACACTCGGGGGACAACCACAAGTGCAAGAAAATGCCCGTGTTAAATTTGTTAAGCCCAAGAGTCCATAGGTTGGCAAGTGGAAGAAGAATGAGGCTAAAGTGCAGCGTAAGCGGATCAAGCCAACTTTTGATATGTTGTTGTCCAAGTATGCCAATCAGTCGATCGGTTCTAGCTCTAACCGGCCATCAGACCTGAAGCGACCAAGGTCACCACCAGCTGATATGTTTAGTCAGTATATGAAGACGGCTGGACCAAGGGCACGGTTTCAAGAAGAGCAAAGGCAACCTGTTTGGGATTGACTCGGTTACTCATACAATGGCCGACTGAACATCGGTGGTCATCAGTCGGTTGGTCAAAATATGTGGCTGAATGGAAACTATCGGAGTGTGAGAATGCGCCTGGGTGGGAGCTATCCGAGTGAATTCCATCAGAGTGGATTCTATCCGAGTTAATTTCATCCGAGTGGATTCCATCCGAGTAAAAGGGTGCGCCCGAGTGGAAATTTCATGCATCTAGAAAATCAAAAAGAATGGCGTCTTAAGTCACCAAGTGTTGCAGCGGTGGAGTCAGGAAAAGGCAAGGAGAAAATTGATGCCGACTCACTTATCTTGGGCACCAACACATTCCCCATACAACAGCCGACTATGCATAACCACTCGACTGAACCGATACTTTCTATCACGCCAAAGCACTCGGCTAATGACCATGAAGCAAGCACCAGCCAAGTAAAGGTGAGAGATCCTAAATACACTCAGCCAAAGTGGTGTCCTCCAGGGCTAACAAAGACACAAAAGAGGAAACTACAAAGGTTAAGGAGTCAAGAGATGGTAGAATAGGAGGTCGAGAAGCAAAGGGATAAGTCGTTCAATGACACTCGACCCATGGTTCCAGCAAAACAAGTGTGGAGGCCTAAACAAATACAAGATACAACAGCTTCTACATCTATCATAGCAGTACCTACATCACCAAAGAAGGACGATGCAACATCTATCACATCGTCTGCGACACTTCTTACTTCTCCTTCACTCGAACAGATTTTAGAATCGGTGGATGCACTTGAGGAAGAGGATGATATGTTAGATTATGAGTCGACGTCGGTTCATGAATGTATGGATATCAATATGGTTTATTACTTACCTGCTGAGTTTCGTGCTGTAGATGAGGAAGGGGAGGTGACTCAGCTGGATTTTGGCCCTAAAAATGCAATATTCGAGAAGTCAAAAGAACCAGTAACACATCTGAAACCATTGTATCTCAGAGGTCATATCAACGGACCACCGCTCACTCGGATGCTTGTTGATGGTGGTGCTATGGTAAATCGTATGCCCTATTCGGTCTTCAAGAAATTGGGTTTGCCTGATGGAGAGTTGATAAAGACGAATATGGTGCTCAATGGATTTGAAGGCAAAGAGAAAACTGGAGCCAAAGGTGTGATGTATGTGGAACTTACAATCGGAAGCAAAACTTTGGCTACTGCATTCTTTGTCGCAGAGGTGAAAGGTAACAACAACGTCATACTAGGCCGTGATTGGGTTCATGCAAACCAGTGCGTGCCATCCACTATGCACCAGTTTTTGATCTAGTGGGTTGATGATGAAGTGGAAGTCATTCATGTGGATAACTCGGCATGTGTTGCTTTAGCCGATGCATCGGTGGATTGGCAACATCCCAATGCTACTTGCTTGATGGGACGTGACTTGTCAAAGTTTGATTTTCATAGCGCGACCAAGAATGGTTTCGTCCCCGTTTCTTTAAAGCCGACTGAATACCGTCGGCTTCAAGGTATGATATGTTTAAATGGATTCTAGTTCCGAGTGGTTACAAAAACGTCTTGTAAAATATCGGTCCAGTGAGAACGATATGTATGAATCTATAGAGGAGTTAGATGACATGGATAAACTTGGACAAGGTTTTACATCGGCCAATCCATTAGAAGAGATAGATATCGGAGATGGTTCAGTCACTCGACCGATGTTTGTAAACAAAAATTTGAAAACCGATTGTAAAGCTAAGTTAATCGAGCTATTGAAAGAATATGTTTGTTGCTTTGCATGGGAATATCATGAGATGCCAGGTTTAAGCCGAGAACTAGTGGAGCATCGGTTACCTATAAAGGCTGGTTTTAGACCATATAAACAATCGGACAGAAAGTTTAATCCAAAAACATATGACCGGATCAAGGAAGAGATCGGTCGCCAGCTTAAAGCTAATTTTATTCGACCCTGCAGGTATGCCGAGTGGATTTCTAATATTGTCCCGGTGGAGAAAAAGGGATCCGGCAAGTTAAGGGTATGCATTGATTTCAGATATTTGAATAGGGATACACCCAAAGATGAGTATCCCATGCCAATAGCCGATATGCTTATTAATGATGCTTCTCGACATAAGGTTATTAGCTTTCTAGATGGTAATGACGGGTATAATCAAATTTTTATGGCCGAGGAGGACATGTCCAAAATGGCTTTCCGATGCCCTGGTTTCCTTGGTTTATTCGAATGGACAGTGATGACATTCGGATTAAAACATGCTGATATCAAAGGGCTATGAATTTAATTTTTCATGATTTACTCGGTGTCATACTTGAAGTTTGTATTGATGATATTTTTGTCAAATCAGATGCTTTTGAATCTCACTTGGTCGATTTGTGTTTAGCTTTTGAAAGAATGAAAAAGTATGGACTGAAGATGAATCCTTTGAAGTGTGCATTCGGTGTGTCAGCTGGTAAGTTTTTGGGTTCTATTATTCATGAAGATGGCATAGAGATTGATCCCAAAAAGATAGAAGCTATACAGAAAGTGGAAGCTCCAACATGCAAGAAAGATATGCAAAAGTTCCTTGGCAAGGTCAATTATTTGAGAAGATTCATAGCTAATCTGCCGGGGAAAGTTGATGCATTTACTCCTATCCTTCGGTTAAAGAATGATGTTGATTTCACTTGGGGGGCAAAACAGCAAGAAGCCTTTGATATGATCAAGAATTCTTTGTGCACTCCTCCGGTGATGAAAGCACCCAAGCATAAGGAGCCCTTTAAGCTTTACATTGCAGCAGAAGAAGGTGTTATTGGTGCTGTTTTGACTCAAGAAACTGAAGGAAAAGAGCATGCTATTACATATTTGAGCAGACACTTATTGGACACCGAGACAATGTATACATTTATTGAAAAACTATGTCTATGCTTATATTATGCTTGCACAAAATTGAGACATTATTTGGTGCCGAGTGCTTGTATAGTAGCTTGTCAAACCGATGTCATTAAATACATGTTGCATAGGCCAATTCTTAGTGGTAGAATTGGCAAGTGGGCTTATGCTTTGATTGAGTATGATTTGGCTTATGAATCTCTAAAATCCATGAAAGGCCAAATCGTTGCTAATTTTATTGTTGAGCATCGGATTAATGACAAACATGATGTTGATATAAACCTTGTTTCACTAGTACCTTGGAGATTATATTTTGATGGTTCAGTTTGTACCAATGGCCAAGGTGTTGGTATTGTTTATATATCTCCTCATGGTGCTGTTTTCGAGCCTCGTGCCGCTTAGAATACTTCTGCACAAATAATCAGGCCGAATATGAAGCTTTGTTATTTGGCCTAGAGATGTTAATTGCTATATGTGTTACACATATTGAGGCTTTTGGTGATTCGTTACTAGTGGTGCAGCAAATATCCAAAGTCTTTCAGTGTTTGGACAAATCACTTAATGTTTATCTTGATAAATGTCTAGATATAATCTCTACTTTGGAATATTTTAGCATTTCTCATATATCTAGGCATGACAATTAGAAAGCGAATGAATTGGCACAACAAGCATCTGGATATCATGTTGATCATGGCATGTTTCATATCTCTCAAAAACCGATGTCTTGTCTTGCCAGTATGGGAGAGGCTGAACCTGAACCCACTGATTCGGCCATTAACAAAAATTCTAGTGCAGGTGACAATCCCGACTAGAGGAAGCCAATCATTGATTACTTGTGCAATCCGAGTGAAAGGGTGGACATGGCTGTTCGGCGTATGGCTTTCAAGTATACAATGGGAGATGGTGGTCTTTATCGGCGAACAATCGATGATGTTCTTCTAAAGTGCTTGGATGAAGACCAGACAAGAGTTTCTATGGGAGAGGTACATGAAGGCATTTGTGGCACTCATCAGTCGGCTCCCAAAATGAAGTGGTTATTGCGGCGTGCTGGGTTTTATTGGTCGACTATGATTAATGATTGCTTCAGATATTATAAAGGGTGTGAAGCTTGTCAAAAATTTGGTGATATTCAATTAGCTCCTGCTGCTATGTTACATCCTATTATCAAGCTATGGCCTTTCAGAGGATGGGGTTTAGACTTTATTGGACAAATTCATCCATCTTCCTCAAAGGGGCATCGGTTCGTATTGGTGGCAACCGATTATTTCAATAAATGGTCTGAAGCAATACCTCTCAAGAACATGACACATACGGAGGTAATTCAATTCATAACTGAGCACATTATTCATAGATTCGGTATTCCTCAAACATTAACTACAGATCAAGGTTCATCTTTCATGTCACACCAAGTCAGAGAGTTTGCCGAATCTTATAACATAAAGTTGCTCAATTCCTCTCCGTATTATGCCCAAGCCAATGGAAAAGCTGAGTCTAGCAATATAATTTTAATCAAACTCATCAAGAAGAAGAGTGAGGATAATCCAAGGAGATGGCATGAGTTGTTGACTGAAGCTCTATGGGCACATAGAATCTCAAGGCATGGTGCTACGAAGGTGACTCCATATGAGCTAGTGTATGGTCAAGAAGTTGTTTTACCAGTGGAAGTAAAATTGAATGCCTTGAGAATAGCCAAACAGAATGATTTATCGGTAATAGAGTTTTATAACTTGATGATGGACAATATTGATGAGGTTGCCGATAAACGTTTGGCTGCTTTAAAGGCCATAGAGAGAGACAAGTTGAGGGTGGCAAGAGCTTACAATAAGAAAGTTAAGTTGAAGAATTTTCAAGTTGGCGATCTCGTCTGGAAAGTGATTCTACCGATTGGTTCAAGAGATAGAAAATTCGGTAAGTGGTCTCCAAGTTGGGAAGGTCCATTTAGGATTACAAGAATAGTTCCTGGAAACTCATATTTGGTGGAACCCGTACAAGGGACATTGTTACCTCGAACTCTCAATGGCAAGTACTTGAAGAAATATCACCCGGGTGTGTGGCAAGAAGCCTAAGTAGGCAATGGCGTATATACGATTATCGCCCTTAGCATAAACATGGTCGATACATAATTATCGCCCTGAGAAATACAAATGGACGATGGAGTATTGACATCGTCCTTAGAACAAAAAACTGTGCATATTATTTTTTGGTATGCAAGCTTCGCCGAAAAACAGGGGGCGTGTGTTGACTCCTGATTTTGGCAAGATACAGAAAGCAATGAAGATGGTCTCGGGTGAAAGGGTTTTTAGCATGAAAAGATTCACGTCGTCGAGTGGAACAACTTTGATGTTTCAGTTATCATCATTCAACCTTATTTTAGGGACCGAAACTATACTCTGAGTGGCATAATTCAATGTGCCGAGTAGTTTTTGGCCAATCACGCCTTCAAGAGGACCTCGGATGAAGGAGCACTCTAAAGGAATTATCTTCGTCTCGTCGAGGCAATCAATTTTATATATAAATCATCTCAATCCGAGTTTGTATGCAAAAGTTACAGTCAATACAGTCCAGCCCTACCAAAGACCAAAATATTACGCTCGACACCACACACATGTTGATGAGTGTCTTATACAACGCGTGAGCAATTCAGCCTTCAAGAAGGCCTTGAATCGAGAAACCTTCAACACGAAAAAGTTTCGCCTCGTCGAGCCGATCGATTTTCATATATAATTCGTCTCAATCCGAGGTCGTATGCCACCTGAGAGGCAAATCAAGATCAGGCTGCGTTTTCAGTCGGGAAACCCGAGTGAAACGCTTACCATCCGAGTGAAAACTTACCGATCGAGGAAAAGATTGTCTTCCAAGTGAAAATATAGTCAACCGAGTGAAAACATTACCATCGGAATGAAAGCTTGTGGTCATCCGAGTGAAAATATAGTCATCCGAGTGAAAGATTCTAATGTCCGAGTGAAAAAGTCCGGTCGGACGATCCGAGTGAAAGACTCTAATATCCGAGTGGATGAGCTCGAATCCGAGTGAAACTGAATATGTGCACAAAAGTTTATCAAGATGATCTCAGATGGAGAAGTGTTCAATACGGAAGTTGTGCGTATCGTCAAAACGGTGAACTTTCGTTTTCAAGTCATCATCATCAGACATAGTATATGGCATGCGAATTCACTATGAGACTCAGATAATCCAGTCTGCTGCAATACCGAGTCTGGCTGGAAGGTAAAGATGACCTCGAAAAGTATTCAAGATGGCCTTATTTGAAAAAGTGATCAACATGAGAACTGTTCGCCTCGTCCAGGCGCACAAGTTTGATATTTGTGCCGTCTTGATCGGAGGTCATATGCAAACTCGACGGCCCACGCAAGGAGGAAGACAGAAGTTGGGCCAGATTCAGACTGAATCCGAGTTGGAATAGAACTAGGACTCTAGGACGTGAATTGATGTAATGTTTTGTAAGAAAAGCCTAGATGAATCATTTGCTTGTATGGGAAGTCCAGCCGCCTCTTATATATGTTGGGGTGATGGCCGATTAGACAACACACAATTGAACAAATCAATATACTACTTTTTCAGTCTACGTTTTATCACTCCATCGTTTTTCTCTCTCGTTCTTCGTTGTTCTTCGTGTTTGAGAGCTGCAAATCTTGAGGCTCTAGGGGCGAGTGAATCGACCTAGGGCAGCCCATAGCCGCCACACTCCCTGACGGGATCCCTCCCTAAGGTGTGGGGTTTTCGGGTCCGCAAAAGCGCCCATCGACTGTGTTGTGTATCACGTTGTCGGTGGGGTCTCCTTCGACGTGAACTGCGGTGCATCACCCCCAGCGTCGAGGGTAAACGTGACGTGTTTGTGTGTCAACAGAGGGCTTTGAGGACATGGTCAAGAAATGTTGGAATGCTCCTTGCTCTATCAAGGACCCATTAGATAGATGGCAATTCAAAATTGGATTACTTAGGGAAAATGTAAGGGGTGGAACGCCAATTATGAGGATGCACAAAATAGGAACAAACAACAGTTAGTTGCTGAGTATGACTTATTATACATTGAGTCTGAAACTAAGGTGCTATCCCCACCTTCCAAAGTTAGGATGGATGAGATTGCTTTAGACCTCCAAAATATCTGGAGGATAGAGGAGATTAAATCTAGGTAGAGATCCAGAGAGAGAAATATATTAGAAGGGGGGAGAAATACTGCCTACTTCCATGCTTTAGCTAATCAAAGAAGGAGGAAGAAACAAATTGATATGCTAATTGGGCCAGAAGGCCCTGTTGAAGATACTTAAGGGATTATTAAGATTGTTGTAGATTACTACTAGCAATTATTTGGTAGTCAGGAGACTTTAGATATTTTCCTAGATGATAATTTTTGGGACCCCTCTCAGAAAGTTTCCAATGATCATAATAGGAAGCTAGAAGCTAACATTACAGAGAAGGATGTTAAAAAGGCTGTGTTTGGGTCATATGCTGAAGGGGGCCTTGGTCCTAATGGCTTCCCATTTCTCTTCTACCAGCATTTTTGGTCTACTAGTCTTATGTTGATGGTAGAAGCTTGGAATAATGATTCACTAGATCTATATAGATTGGAATTTTCTTTATTAACCTTAATCCCAAAAGAACCTAATGCAAAAACTATTCGCAAATTCAGGCCAATTGCTCTATCCAATTGCAACTTTATTTTTTTTGCTAAATGTGTTGCTAACTAGTTGGGGGGAATTAAGAAAGACACCATCTCCCAAAACCAAACTGCCTTCATTAAGGGCAGGTTTATAGTGGAAAGTGTGGTAACAACTCATGAAATTATTCATGATAATGTGATTAATAAAATGGAAGGTTTTGTCTTTAAGCTGGATTATGAGACAGGCAATGATAGAATTAGTAAAGAATTCCTCATGAAAGTCATGTATCGAAGAGGATTGAGCTCTAAGTGGATGAATAAAATCAAATCTATTATTTATAAAGGGTCTGTAGGTGTTAGAATTAATGGTTGTAATAGTGATTTTTTGAGACATATAAAGGGGTGAGGCAAGGTGATTCTGCCTCCCCATTGCTTTTCAACCTGGTAGCTGGTGCTTTTAGCAGAACGCTAAATAAAGCTGCTAAAAACAAAATGTTGATTAGGTTGATGCCTAATATTTTCCCTCAAGGAGTAGCGAGCCTGCAATATGCAGATGATACACTATTATTTTTGGAAAATAACCTGGAATCTGCTAAGAACTTGAAATAGTTGCTCTCTTGTTTTGAACAAATGTGTGGCTTGAGAATCAATTTTCATAAGTGTGATCTAGTTCCTATCAATGTCAAGGAGCAAGAGGCCTAGAATGTGGCGCAAGCCCTATCTTGTGCCCTGGGAACTTTCCCCTTGAAATATCTTGGTTTTCCTCTCCATCACTCCAAGCTTAGGAGATAAGACTTGCAACGTGTGGTTGATAAAGTCCTGAAAAGAGTTGTTGGATGGAGAGGAAGGCTATTAGGCTATGAGAAGAAACTAGTGTTGGTTCAATCTTGTTTAGCTGGTATTCCCACATATTTGATGAGCATGATCAAATTACCCAAGTGGGCTATTAATCTGATCAACTCATAGATGGCACACTGTTTCTAGGACAACTATGACGGGCACCACAAGTACCATCTAGCTAGTTGGGGGCTGCTGACCCAGAAAAAGCAATATGGTGGCTTGGGGATACCTAACATTGCCAAAATGAATCTAAGCCTACTAGGTTCTTGGATATATAAATACTATATGGGGGATCAAAAGATGTGGAAGCAGATTATTGATTCCAAATACAGAACCAATAATGCCAACATCTTCTCTTGCCCTAATAATAACTCATCTCCTTTCTGGAAAGGGGGAAGACCATTGGTTTGGGTCTTGCGGCTTAGCAATTCAACTTTGGGAGTTGTATAGTATTGCCAATGAACATAATCTGTCTATTGCTGATCTGTGGGATGGGGTTGATCTTAAGATCACCTTTAGGATATGTGTAGACAGTAGGATGCTACATCTCTGGTTTGATTTACATAGTATTGCACAATCAATCACCTTGAATGATGAGGAAGATGCTTTAATTTGGAAATTCTAATGGTAAATATTCTATTAGATTGATGTATGCTATGATTAATTTTAGGAGCATTAGCCCTGTTCATATCCTTGATATCTAGAAAATCCATGTTCCTCCCAACATTCATATTATATTGTGGCCACTGGCTCACAATAAATTGTTCGTTAGGGAGAATATGATTAAAAGACAACAATTAAATGATCATACTTGCTTATTTTGCTGTGAATATGAAACAACTGACCATTTGTTCTTTGAGTGTGATGTTGCTGCTGAGATTTGGAGAATTATTTATTCCATTTCTGGATGTATCCCACTACCCAATTTTGATAATGTGGCAAGCATGTGGGGGGAAAACAAATCATTGCAAGCTGAGAATTTGGTTACCTCAGCCACTCTCTAGGCTATCTGGAGGTGCAGAAATGATATGTGTTTTAATAATGCACCCTGGATGGGAGTGCAGGTGATACTGAAGAGGATAGCAGGTTTCTACAATCTCTGGAAGATCATGTGCAAGGAAGGATCAAGAGGGCGCGTGAAGAAGATCGTAGCAACTATGTGGGAGGTTGTAGAAGACCGCCTCTACTGGTATGGCCAGAGCCAGGCTGAGGAAGACAGAGCTCTGGCTGCAATATTCACCGAGGAAGGTGGGAGGATGGATGTGAGTAGACAGCATGGTGATCCTAGAAGGATGAGCAGCAACATCTATTCTTGATGTTGAGCCATTAGTCTCTCTGCTGTTTTAGGTTTCAGTTTTAAAAAAGACTGTTCTAAAAGGGCATGGTACCTGGATCATGCCGGGGATGCTTCAATCCTCCCCCGCGGGTTATAATAATGATGTACTCTGCAGTTTCGTTTTCTGATGGAAAGGAAACCGCGGAAGATGTCATTTTCTTCTGTTTTTTTAATGGCACACCTTTTGACTTTAATCCTGTGGCACATTTTTCTTCTGTTGTGATGAAATGGCACATATTTTCTTGAGTAAAATTCACTAGCGGTACCTCAACTTACGACGCGCGGTCACTTTGGTCACTATACACAGGAACTCGCGCAATACGGTCACTGTGTACGGTGAACAGTGAAAATACGGTCACTGTGCGCCGTACACCGCTCGTACGCCACCTGTTGACCACATGTTGACCGATCGGCTCCCAGTCCACGCGCCAGGTGTCGTGAGGAGGAGCGACCCGATGGCATATTTGCAGCAACACCTCCACGTTGCCGGACACATACCCGAAGTCCTCCCACGTCTCCACTTCCCCTGTTCGAGCCGATCAAACCAGCGTAGAAGGTGACGGAGGCGTGTGTGGCATGCTGCGGCGTGGTCATCGCCGTGTTCCGGCGCCGTGGTCGGAGCAGCGGGCGCGGAGGGGTTTCTTCTCACGGTGGTGAAGAGGAGGCGCCGCCGCCATGTCTCCTGTTCGTCGCCCCGACGGTGCCCCTGCCCCCGTTTACCGTAAGTGGTGATTACTGCCCTAAATCTTCTTCTTTCTCTTCGATTCTTCTTTGATAGGGTTGGCATTGTGTTTGCCTATGATATGTGGTATTATTTGTCCTGTGTATGGTGATTTAGGTTTAGGGTTTTTCGAACCCAATGTTCCTGATAGGGTTTCTGATAGGGTTTTAGGTTCTTGTCTAAAGGGTCAAATTTTCATCGATTCCACATGAAATAGGCTTAGGTTCTTGTCGAAAGGGTCAAATTTATCTGGCAGTTGGAATAGGCATATGTTTATGGAGAAAATTTGGGATTTCTGGTGTTGTACTGTTCAAAAAGGTCATTTTTGTTCAGTTATGATGTGATCAATTATGCTTTGTTTTTGCAGGAGCAAGAAGTGAGAAGTTCTCAGTGCAGTTTCATCATGGTGGGTTTTTCATGGGTGAAGGAAGCAATAGGGCTTATGTTGATGGGCGTGAAGTTTGGTATGACAGTTTGGATTGGCTCACCTGGTCTCCAATAATGGTGGAACATCTAGTAGAAGAGATTGGCTGGGAGATGGCAGGCAGGTTGAAGGCATATTATCAAGTCCCAATACTTGACATTACTCAGAATTCTTTGAGACATATCAGATCTGAGGCAGATACTGATCAAATGATGATGTTTCTATCTATTGGGCATCATTTCTTCAATATTTATCTTGATCATGATGACAGCTTGATTAGTAAGAAGGTTGTTGATGATGTGGTCCAATTCCCAAGGGCTGAACTTCCACCAGTGTTTAGCCCTTCAAAAGATGGTAGTAATCCATTTAGGTCGTGCACATTTGGTGAAGGAGCAGAGGAGAATGCAGAGCAACAATGACAAGCAGGGCAACATGATGATGTACATCAACATCAAGATGCAGAGCATGTAGGCCAAGAAGGAGAAGCAGAGCCACATGAAGATGCAGAGCAACATGCAGTTGGTGAAGATGTAGAAGCACATCAATTGAGGAGAACCACAGCAAAGAAGAGATGTTTTGAAGGCAATGTAGGAACATATAGTGACTGAGATGACAGTGACTTTGATCTTGGTGACATGGTAGATAGTGACTTTGAAATCAGTGATGATGATGATGACCTTTATGCTGACAATGTGGATGAGGATGAACCAGTTGAAAGGAAGGAGAAGGTGAAGCAGAAAACAGCAGCAAAAGATAAAGGAGTTGTAGGGGCAGGAAAGGAAGAAAACATGTCAGATTATGAATCTGAAGGTGAAGATCTTTGGGCACCTGATTCAGATGATGAAATGCAAACCAACTTTAGAGCGTTTAGAAAGGAGGATTTGACTTGTCCAAAGTTTCATGTTGGACAAGTGTTTGAAAATGTTGAATTTCTTAGGAAAGCAATTAAGGAATACAGCTGCAAGAACAGAGTTGATGTCAAGTTACCAGTGAATGACAGATAGAGAGTGAAAGCAGTCTGTGATGATGATTGTACCTGGTATTTGTGGGCTTCTTATGACAGCAGAACCAAATGTTTCATGTTAAAGAAATATGTTGAAGAACATAGTTGCTGCAAAAAATGGAAAATCAAGGCTTTCACAGCACCTTTTCTAGCCAGGAAGTACCTTGAGAGTTTCAGGGCTGATCAGGATATGAATCTTAGAAACTTCTCAAGGGTTGTTCAAAATGAATGTCACATGACACCAACTAGGTCCAAGCTACAGAGGGCAAGAAGGATGGCTATGAAAATAATTCATGGAGATGAAGAAGGGCAGTACAAGCTGTTGTGGATTATGGAAATGAGATAAGGAGAAGTAATCCTTGTAGCTCATTTTTCCTTGCACTGGATAATCAAGCTAGGTTCAACAAAGCCTACATGTGCCTTGATGCATGCAAGAGAGGCTACCTTCAAGGTTGCAGGCCTATGATCTTCATAGACGGCTGCCATATTAAAACAAGATACAGAGGGCAGTTGCTGGTTGTAGTAGGAATAGATCCAAATAATTGCATATTCCCCATAGCAATAGGTGTTGTGGAAGTGGAGGACGAGCCTAACTGGGTTTGCTTTCTTGAGAGGCTGAAGAATGATCTTTGCATTATCAACACATCTCCATGGACAGTAATGTCTGACAAGCAGAAGGTATATGCAACCACATTGCCTGATGGTGCAATTAGATTAATGCACTTGCATAAATTTGTTTAACACTTTCTGTATTGGTCTATGCTGTTTTGTAGGGCCTGATAAATGTTGTGGTTGAAGTTTTCCCTGAGTCAGAACATAGGTTCTGTGTCAGGCATATGTGGAAGAATTTCCAACAGTTGTACAAAGGTGATGCTTTGAAGAACCAATTGTGGAAGATAGCTAGGAGCACAACAGTTATTAAGTATGAGCAGTACATGCTTGAGATGAAGGTGCTGAATGAGGGTGCATACAACTGGTTGAAAGAGTTGGAGCCAAACACTTGGGTGAGGGCTTTCCAAAGTGACATACCTAAGTGTGGCATTCTGCTCAACAATTTGTGTGAGGTGTTCAACAAGTAAGTTCCAATGCTTTCCTCTCACTCTTTTGAACATAAGATGCAATGCTTTCCTATCACTGTTGTTAACATAACATGCAATGCTTGTGCAGATATATCTTGGAGGCAAGAGAGTTGCCAATTCTTTCAATGTTTGAGAGGATCAAGCAACAGTGGACTGCAAGGCACTACACTAAGCATTGTGAGGGTGAGAAGATGCAAGGAGTAATGTGCCCTAAGATCAAGAAACTAGTTGACAAGCTGACAGAGATGGCCAACACATGCTATGTGTATGAATCAAGAGATGGAGTGTTTCAAGTGGTGGATAGAGGAACAGATTACATAGTAGACTGGCACAGCAAGTCCTGTAGCTGTATGAGATGGCAAAAAAGTGGAGTGACTTGCATACATGTTATAGCATGCTGTAGGAATGAGAGAGTAGATCCACTAACCTTAGTGGATCACTGCTACTCAGTGTCCATGTTCAAGAAGGCTTATAGCAACATCATCTACCCTTGCAAGGACATAACTGAGTGGGAGAAGATGAATGGGCCTGAAATCAATCCACCAGACTACCAGAAGCATGTTGGAAGGCCTTGCAAAAGCAGAAGGAAGGGACCAGAAGAGATTATTTGTAGTGATGGAGACAGGAGGATGTCAAGGCATGGTGTCATCATGCACTGTAGTTACTGTGGTGAGCTTGACCACAATATCAAGGTATATATATATATATATATATATATATATATATATATATATATATATATATATATATATATATATATATATATGAAAGTTGGTCTACCACCTCCCAATGCACAAGCTCCTCCACCCCAACATGATGACAATTTGGAAACTTCACAAGCTAATATGGAGCAACAGCCACCTCCAAGACAAGCCGAGGTAACTGTCTTTTTCTTGTACACAACCTCTAGCAGATCTTATGGACCAGCAGACTGTAACAAGCTTTTTGTTTGATGAGTAGCTAGCCAACACAAGTGCAGAGACCAGTACAGTAGTAGAGGATCTTATGGTGGATCACATGCCTCAACAGGTAATTTAAACATGAGTGACACACCAATCATGCTCTGTTTCAATCATGCTTTAGTGACATAGTTAGTTTCCATTTGTTGACACATGGCATGTGTATGTACAGAGGCCGTTGCCTAGAGTGGTTCAGCACACACCAATCCCAGAATCAACATTCCTAACAAATGCACAAGCAATGCAAATGCACAAGCAATGCTGAACCAGGCCCAGACAAGCACTAACACAATCAGGCAGGGAGAGCTAGCTAAGAAGATGCTGGCCATGAAGCAGCAAAAAGAGAAGGAACTAGAAGACAGGAAGCAAGCTATACTAGGGGAAAGGATAGAAGCATAATTGAAGAAAGCAGAAGAGGCTGCTAGAAGAAGGCATGCGAAAGAAGAAAAGAAGGCTAGAGAAGCTGAGAAGAAGAGAGAGGCAGCTGCACAGAAGAAGGAAGCAATGGCAATACTGAGGCACGCAAGAGCAGAGACAAGGCAGATAATAGTGGAGACACAAAGAGAGCTTTCTGCTGAGAGGAAGGAGAAACTGGCTGCTAAGAAGAAGGCACAAAAAGAGGCTCCTGTTGCAAAGAAACTAGAAGAGAAGAAAGCCATTGCTGCACAAAAGGAAGAAGAGAGACAAGCACTCCTAGCAAAGAAGCAGGAAGAGAAACAAGCCCTTGCTGCAAAGAAACAAGCAGAGAGACAATCCCTTGCAGCAAGGAAGGACCAGCTGAGGAAAGAAGCACAAAGAAACATGGAGGAAGCTAGGAATGTGCCACA
The DNA here is from genome assembly GCA_902687465.1 of Secale cereale. Taxonomy (NCBI): domain Eukaryota; kingdom Viridiplantae; phylum Streptophyta; class Magnoliopsida; order Poales; family Poaceae; genus Secale; species Secale cereale. The sequence goes on from LR738712.1 coordinate 607,800,727, forward strand.
AAGATCAAGCATGTTTGACATCTTTAGATGATCTATGAGACTCTTTGTGTTGTTTTAGCAAGAGTACTCTTTCAGCAATGTAAAATATGACTGTGTTTCCCTTTCTTGTTATCTAAAGATCTTATGGTACTCTATTTTGAGTAGTGCTAATGATGATGCACTACAGAATCTATCTGTCTTGTCTGTCTACCCGTTTCTTGTCATTCTATTGTTCATGTCAATACTGCTTCCACATTACATTCTTGCTGACATTCTTTTCATTTCATAGATAGATAGATACATAGATAGATAGATAGAAAGATAACAGAATATTTCTGGAATACTGCTTTCAAGAAAGATAACAGAATATTGCTTTCAAGATAGATAGATAGATAGATCACTTCATACATTTTTGGCCTTGACAACCATAACATTTGATACAACTAAACTGACTTCATAGCCATGTCCTAACATTAAACTACTGAAAGTACTAAACATGCTAATGCTACTGACAATACTAAACATGCTAAACTACTGAAGCTGGTCTTCACTTCTGCAGTACCCAAATGAGCACTTGTCTTCATCACTTCTTCTTCTACGGTACTCCTTCATCACTTCTTCTGTTGCAGAGAGCACTTGTCCTCACTTCTTCATCAACAGTAGAACACAAGGGGCACATAACAGCATCACACTACCTAACAGAAGCTTGAGCGGCACCAAGATCTGTGAACCTAATCCAATCAATGCACTTTCTTTGCGCCTGCTCATGTTCTGCTGCAGAGAGCCGAGCCTTGCCAAAGCAGCTCTACTAGTTGCCAGTTGAGCTGCAATCCTTCTCCTTTCATTCCTAGCCCTTATGAGTTCTTCCCTTCTATCTTCTGTTGCTCCAACGGCATCCACAACATGGTTTCCAACTAAGAAATGAGCATCCACTAGGTACGCAACATATTCCATCTCCCAAAACCAGAAATCACACCCAGTAGGGTGCAAACCAACAACAAATAAGTGAACTTTTGACCAACAAGAGGGGAAAACTTCTGCCAAGAACAAAATCAACTCAAATTACTTACAAAGTGATTGGGACATCTGTAGAACACCCAGCCTTCATGATCCTCTGTGTTCGAAACGTAGTACCTCACCGTCGCCTGGCAGTAATGACATGGGATGAGTGGCACCACCACTGTCCGACCGCGGAGACCTGAACGGGCAAAACTAGGAGAAGACATGGCGAAGTCGGGGGCGAGGGCAGGATGGGCGCGCGGCGGCGAGGGCAGGATGGGCGTGCGGCGGCGAGGGCAGGATGAGCGGGCGGCGGCGAGGACAGGATGGGCGCGGCGGCGAGGGCAGGATGAGCGGGCGGCGGCGAGGACAGGATGGGCGCGGCGGCGGCGAGAACTAGGGATTTGGAGGGATTTGGAGGGGGGATTGGGGATTTCTATCTAAACGGTTTTTTTCCAAAAACGACCTCCCGCAGAAGGACACTTTAACATAAATCATCTACCCGCCTACGTGGAGCCCGTGGACTGATCAAATTTGCGGCGTACGAGCGGTGTACGACGCACAGTGACCGTATTTTCACTGTTCACCATACACAGTGACCGTATTGCGCGAGTTCCTGTGTACAATGACCAAAGTGACCGCGCGTCGCAAGTTGAGGTACCGCTAGTGAATTTGGTTGGGTGGAACGGGCAGGGCATATATTTTTTTTTTGAGTCGAATCATTCATGTGCTTTATAATCAATCAAACATGTCTATTTTTTTAACGATCCCAACCCATCCATGATCACCCTTGCAACCAAACGCACCCGTGAGAAGGACCCGAAAGCAGGCGCGAGACAAGTCAGAGGAAGAGCCGCCGCCTCGCAGTGCTTCCTCTTCCCCGGCGCGCCGCACGTCCCCCCTCCACCGCCTCGCCGTGCTTCTCCAACCCCGGCGCTCCGCCCATTCCAACTCACAGGTCGCCTGACCTCCCATCATCAACAAAACATCCAAATTGCTACCAAAATGCTACAGGCATCCATCAACTAAACCGAATATTTCTACAGCAGCTACAGCCAGCATCTACAGCGGCACGCCAGCGACGCGAGCGCACGTTCCAGAGCAAGCTGACCTGAGCGGCGCATGATCCGGAAAGGCCCCGCCCGTCTAAGCCCGCGCTCCCTGAAGCAAATCCATGGGAACCTGGTCGTCAAGGGCATCGCCGCGCGCCTCCAGCCCCTGCGGGACCTGCTGCTGGCCTGCGTCGCCTCGTTCCGCGGCACCATGGGCTACGCCCGCAAGGTGTTCGACGGAATCCCCCACCCGGACCTCTTCATGCACAACGTCATGGTCCGCGGCTATGCGCACGGCGGCGCGCCCGCCGCGGCCTTCGCCTTGTACCGACGCATCGGGGCGGCTGGCCTGAGGCCCGATGCCTTCACGTTCTGCTACCTCCTCCGGGCCAGCGCTGGCTTGCCGGGTTCCTGCGCCGGGTACCAGGTCCATGGCGTCGTCCTGAAGCTGGGCTTCTTGAGTGATGCGTTCGTCAGAAATGCGCTTATCAACATGCATGCCAAATGTGGGGATTTGCAGGTGGCCGGTGCGCTTTTCCATGAGGCCGGCGAGGGGGATGTCGTGGCGTGGTCGGCTGTCATAGCGGGCCATGCCGCTAGAGGTGACTTGGGCATTGCACGGCAACTGTTTGATGATTGCCGGCACAAAGACTTGGTGTGTTGGAATGTGATGGTGGCAGCATATGCTAAGCATGGGGAAATGGAGAAGGCGAGGGAGCTGATTGACCGTGCGCCGGAGACAGATGTGGTTTCGTGGAACACGATTATCACAGGGTACTCCTCGAAGGGGATGCTGAAGGAAGCATTGGAGGTGCTTGATGAAATGAAGTGTGCTGGCTGGATGCCTGATGAGGCCACTATTGTTAGCTTGCTTTCGTGTTGTGCGAACTCAGGGTCGCTTGACACAGGGAGGGTGATACATTCAATGCACTTGGAAGGTAGACCGTGTACAAGTATTGTTCTTGAAAATGCATTGGTATCAATGTACGCAAAGTGCGGAGATGTGCAGGCTGCATTGGAAGTCTTCAGCAGGATGAAGGAGAGGGATGTTTGGACATGGAACTCAATCATCGGCGGGCTGGCTTTCCATGGGCAAGCGGAACAGTCCATCCAATTTTTCAATAAAATGATTGAAGAAGGAATATGCCCAAATGCAGTTTCTTTCCTCTGTGTTCTCGGTGCATGCAGTCATGCCGGGTTAGTTGAAGATGGTCAGAGATATTTCTCTTTGATGAAAGACAGGTACAAGATCGAGCCTAATGCAAAGCACTACAGCTGCATAGTGGATATGCTTGGCCGTGCAGGCTTACTGGATGAAGCATTTGCAATTCTGAGCAGCATGAGATGTGAACCTAGTGCAGTCATATGGAGGACTCTGCTTGGTGCCTGCAAGATCCATGGGAATGCAGCTCTGGGCAAACTTGCCAGGGCGAGGCTTCTAAAAATGAACGAAGATGCAAGTGGAGACTATGTGCTTCTCTCTGGTATTTACGCATCATGTGATGAATGGTTTGGAGTGGAGACATTGCGGGGATCAATGGATGAAAGGGGGATAAGAAAGGTTGTTGGTTATGCCCAGGTTGACCATAAAAGTACCTGTCTTCCAGCATTGTGATGTGCAAATATCCTACAGTGAAATTCGATCAATATGTGGACTGTGTTCATGCTCAGATTTTCGTTTTATGCTCGGCCACCAGAAAGTGAAAGGAAGTAGCACACTAGTAGGCGCAGATACCGGCAGCATGGAGGCTTAGAGAGTAAATCATATTCAAAACTTCCGAATGTTGATGGTTTCACTTGGAGTTAGAAGCATCGGTGCAACTAGCAGGTATGGAGTTTCCAGCTAATGACATGTCTCAGTTTTTTCATATAGTTATACAGAAAATTTACCAACAACTCCTATGAAAAGTATAGTACTCAATCCATGACAGTGCATCTATATTTATATTTATGTAACAACTGTATACAAAGTACAAAGCACAGATGAAAGAAGTAATGCACCGCCTAGGCAGTGGACGATGAAGTAGAAGATAATAGGAAGAGAATAGGCACACAGATTATTACATTAAGCAAGGAAGTACAAGAATCACACCATATCACACTCATACTTAAGGGAGCAACTGATGGACAATTTGGTCTAGTGCCTGGCCAGGACAATGGCTGAGAGTAAGATGAGCAGTATCAGCAAAACCATGGCTCCAAACGAGCCAACTAGGGAGCCAGAGATACGCTCGCAGAAAGAATCCAACTGCTGGCAAATAGCAAGCCAGTTTGCACTCACATTACCCTTGTGTGCTAAATAGACAATAGCTGTTGCTGCAGATGCCGCTGCGGTCACCAGAGCTAGCATTGCCTTGACAAGAAACACAAGGAAACTAAGTTAGTAGCTGATACAGTTTTTGATGACTTGATAGAATTAAAGTGTGACACACTGAATTAGAGAAATAAGTAGTCTTACCGCGTCAAAAATGATCAAGACCAGCCTGCTATATTTAGCCCTGCTCCTAATTATGTGCATGACTGACAGTGGAACCGAAAGGATGAGATAGGCGCTGACAATAGAATTTGCCACCACGAAGAACCTGTCAACATAAAATTCAAACAGTTGGAGCATCAGGTCATAACCTTATTCTATCTGAAAGTATATGCTATCAGGCACTGAAGGTTTTTCTGCACGTACGTGAGAGCCGGGAAATCGCTGTATCGTGCCTTGAACTGGATGAACTGCGTGAACAGAGGAAGCGTCTCATTGGTAGTCCCCATGGCAATGGCGCTCGCGAGGGTGCCGATGACCGCGATGACGCGAAGAATGAGGTCAAGTATGGACACTCCTCGACCGACCCCCCTGCTCAGTGGGGCCTTGGAGGTCTCACCCTGCTCGCCGGAGTCCATTCTGATATTTTTCTTAAGCCGCTGAACTGATCAAAGACTCAAAACTCTTTCTCAGGTCTGAAGAAAACAGTCCATGCTCCCTGCTTATATATATATATATATACATACATGGGCAGACTGCCTGCGGATTAGGTCAATTTGATGTTACAGCAGCTGGCGGTGCAATGGTGCGTGCTCCCAGGCGCATCTCGGCTGGTACCTACTCCACATAGCTCCATGGAGACCAGTTTGCATCGTTTCAGACAGAGAGCAGTTCTGTTGCTGGGCCTCCAATAACGTGGGGATCGGCTTGTGTCACTTGCTCTGTGTCTTGTTTCTGCAGGGGAGCCTTCAGCTGGACGTTCGTTAGCTAGCTCGTGCCAGCTTCCAAAGCAACGGGGCACCCTGCTTTTTCACAAGAGGAAGGGGTGGTACACCATTTATGCAGAAGCGAGTTGATTCGGCGTATTATTTCGCGCTTCTTCCAGCTGAAAGAACCGCGCCGGTCCTCTTGCTGCAAGGCCACGCGTAGGAGGAGGAGGCACGGCCACCTGTTCTGAGTTGACTCGCTGCATTATTCCTGCTTCTCTGACTTGTGGATGAAGCCCATCCACACCAGCAAACGATTCCTTGAATCCATATGTTTGGACTGTTTTCTGTTGTCCTTGCTGATCTCCCCTTCTGGTTTTCTGCGAAGGCGAAGAAGATCATGATTCCACTGCACTTGTTTTCCAGCATTGCTGGAAGTGCTAGCCACATAACATACTCCCTCCGGTTTTATTTAGTCTGCATATTAGATTTGACTAAAGTCAAACTTTACAAACTTTGACCAAGTTTAAAGAAAATAATATAAATATTTACCGTAACAAATCTATATGATGTGAAAGTAACATTTAGTAATGAATCTAATGATATTGATTTGTTATTGAATATGTTAATATTTTTTGTCTCTAAACTTTGTCAAAGTTTATCAAGCTTGACTTTGACCAAAACTAATATACGAAGTAAGTAAAAACAGAGGGAGTATATATGTCTCCGTGTCATAAATAGATGCTGTTTTGTGCATGTATTAGGTACAACTTTTAAAACATTATCAAGTAATAGGAGTACAAGGTAATCCATGTTGTATTGCCCCTAAAAAATACATGTTGTTTTGGACATGTATATAATATACCTAGTCTTGTAGCGAAGGTTTTCCCAAAAAAATATAATCACGAGCTCAAATGCAATGTGGGATCTCAGGAGGGATTATAGGAATCTAGTCTTACCCCTGCTAGAGTGCAATGCAGAGAGGTTGGTTGGAACCCATGACCTATTGGCACAAGTGAGGAGGACTTCAAATGCTCCTGCATGAACAGTAAAAAAATACAACAAACATTGCTTAGTTTTCTTCTTCCGTGCACATTTTGCGTGATGAAATCACATTCATATAATTCTAGGCAAAAATAACAAAATCAACACTCCAAAATACTTTCAACAATAGTTTTTTTGAGCATTATTTTTTTCCCGAATCATTAGGAATGTTTTTTCTTCATAAAATATGCATGTGCGGAAAACATATAACAATGTTGTTGAAAAAAAGCACAACTTTTTGAACGTTTTACTTTCTTTTTTTAGTTTACACTTCATGAACAATGTTGTTCCCCAATCCCACTCGTAGCTTGGCACCAGCACAACCGTTCCGCTCGTAAATCGACGCCCACCGCGCTCATGGTCGACCGCACCCCTCCTCGCTAAACTGGCATCGGTTGCACGACCACTCGCCGCTCACAGTTGCTTCACCGACCCTAGTGCACCAGCACAGCCGTTCTGCTCGTAAATCGACGCCACCACGCTCGTGGTTGACGGCATGCCTCCTCGCTAAACTGGCATCTGTTGCACCACCACTCGCCGCTCACCGATGCTCGACATCATCGCCCATCATAGTTGCTTGACCCAGGCATGCTCGGTTCCAGCTCGTCGCCATGACGGTTGCAAAATCAGGTGCCTCCAGTTTCAGTTCATCGTGTGTTGGTTGTAGCATCGGGCGCCTTCGGTTGCATCTCGCCGACGTGCTGGTTCCGGCTTGCCGTCGAGCCAGTTGCAGCACCAGGCGCATCCGGTTCCAGCTCGCAGTGTGTCGGTTGTAGCATCTGGCGGATTTGGTTGCATCTCACCGTCGTGTTGGTTCCCGCTTACCGGGCACTCTAGTTGCAGCTCATCGTCATCCTTGTAGCAGCCTCGTTGGCCCAGTTCCAGCTCCTTGCGATGCCCGTCGTAGCACGCCGGTGGCCAGTTGCAGCATCCATGACATGTGATGCGCCCCACATGAGGAGATAAGGGGTCGAAGGAGAAAAGCGATGCATGGGACGTATGGATTCGTGAAGCCATACATAGACGTAATCCCTCCATAAATTAACATAAGAACATTTAGATCACTAGATCGCGAAGGGAGTATTATTTTTGCTCGTGCACCTAGCCCGGTAGATCTTCAAAGTCTTTCTACGTATGAATATACCTGATAGCGTAGGCTATATAGCCTAATTTGGAGAAACAATGAACTCTATTTTGGGACTAGAATGATAAAATACTTGCAAAATTCAGAGCATCGAAGCTTACACCTTGCATACCAATCTGTTCATATTTAATTTGATCACATAGATCGTAGCTCATTTGTGAAAACCCATCTACATAAGTAGGAGGTATGTATCTAAAACCGAAGTACATTTACATCAAGACTGTACATCACATTTACAAAGAATCAAATACAAAATCAGCCAAACATTTACTGGAGTAAAATTCTCTGGTATTTATACCACGACACAACAACTTCACATTGTTATTTGCTTTCAGACCACCCTCGTCCCATATGGCGAATCATCGAGCGCCTGAAAAATACACTTCTTTTTGAGCTGTGAAAAATACACTTTTAAAACATAATGAATTAACACAAATAATCAGCAACCATGTTTGGTAGAGGTACAAATATCTCATCGAGCACAGTAGTAATCAGCACAAGTAACATAACGAATTAACACAACTAATCAGCAACCATGTTTGGTAGAGGTACAAAAGGATATCTCATCGAGCACACACAGCAACACAGGCGAAAAACGCCATGACAGTGAGAAAACTGCAAGAGCACCAATAAAACCAGCTTGCTCGAGAAGATAACCAAAAAAACCATAAATCAATCTGCAGAAAGACCAATGAACATCCAGCAACCAATTTTGCAAAAACATCACATAGAAGAGGGAGTATATGACAATTAAGTAAATCAACGTTGCAAAGCATCAGCAGAAAGACCAATGACCATTCGGCAGCAGAGTTGCAGAAAAATATTAAAGCATTGGCGGATGGCAAGTTGGAGCATTGTTTCAATCTGCAAGCCTTCATACTTCTTGCATCAGCATATTTGTTCCCTGGAGTCCACTTAGCCAGCTCGGCAGAAGAGTTCAGGAGGATTGAATAAAAGGGGATGTATTGATGACAAGTATTTTCGGACGGAGGGAGTATAAGAGTTGATGGTGTTGGTGGTGCCAGTAGTGGTATAATAGTACCAGCAGCAGGCAGAGCAAGCGAATAGTAGGTAGAGCCAATCCACCAGAGTGGCCAAGCAGACTTCCACAGGGAGGAAGTGCATTCAAATCTGCAGTTCGTAGTGCACACAATTGAAATCATCAGGCAGCCAGATAAGAATGCTCCAATGACAAAGCCAATATTTCCAACTGCAAATCTCAACATGAAACGAGAACATAGCAACTATTTCCATGAAGTTGTGTGTTTGAGATAAGTTGATAGTCCAAACAACTTCATCAACTAGGATTGTTACAGACCTGGGCATTCTGTGTATTTACCAGAACCAGAACCCACCGCAAGGCTGGTGTAAGATTCAAGTGTATGTACATATCAATATATGCTTGCATGATCCCATTTATTCCCGAAGAGAGAATTGCTTAGGTATTTAGACGAGGGAGTAGGATCCACCACAGCAGGCAAAGCCAAGCTAAGCTTCAACAGAGCAGACTCAATTCTTTGTGCAAAGGTTAATCACCAGGCTGGCCACGCACATATTGTTCCTTGGGCTGGCCATAGTGCCAGTAACTTAGTAACATAACGATCTCCAAGACAAGCTTTGCTTATGTGGCAGAAAAATAATGAGAGAAGTATAAGCAAGTAGTTAATGAGAGAGGTGTTTGTGGTAACATAATATGTCACCATAACTTACAAATGCCAAGGCAAAATGAATCATCTAAATAAATGCTTGCATGATAGTCCATAGTCTATAAGGCAGTAACATAGACTAGTGTTATATGCATGACACAACTATTTACTGGATTCTAGTGTCTGCTAATCTTGCTAATGTCCAAAAATGAAAGTATTTATAATTCCCACAAAAGTTGTCGTAACAGTGAAAAGAGTTTGCAGCGACTATTCAGAACCCAACAAATATTTCCATGATGATTTCTACTGCAAAACACCGAGCAATAAAGAACAAAAGGAATGCTCCTGAAACAACCATAACATGACTCTAGTAGGGGCATTGATCCACCTGCCGAAGCCTTCATAACATTTGCTTCTACACATCCATTCCAGGAGACCATTTAGCCTGCCTTGTACGTACATGTGTGCATGCATGCATGTTGGGGGTTTTGCAACTTACTCCTGAGAGAAACCCAGCAAAGAAATAATCAATGGGATGAATCAGACACGACAGCCAAGGCTTCAACGGGAGAAATGCCATTTTTCAATGAAAATCCCAGGCAGAAGAGTACACAAGAAACCAGCAACAATGTCTGAGAGGTACACAAGGAAATCTCAAGGAGTAAAGGTGCACAAACCAGAGAGACAAAACCAAAACAGCAAAATAAACAACATTCAGTTGTCAGAAAAGATCAGACATGATTTGACAGCCAAGATTAATTGGATCTGCCCTTTTGGATCTTTTTTATATTGGTATAGACAACCACAGCAAAACACAGGCACTAAAGCATGCAAGGGGGGCAGCAACTGTTCAGAACCCAACAAATATTTCCATAATGATTTCTACAGCAAAACACCAAGCAATAAACCATGCAAGGAAAGCAGGCAGCCTCAAACTAAGCTAAAATGCTCCTTAAAGAAGCATAACATTGAATCTAGCAGGGGCATTTATCGATCTGCCAAAGCTTTTTGTGCATACATGTGTGCATGCATGCATGTGGGGTTTTGCAATTTACTGCTGAGAGAAACCCAGGCAAGATAAGGATGGGATGAGCCAAGCACACGGCCAAGCGACGGAGAAATGGATTGAGATCTCCATTTTTAGGCTAATCATCAGGTTCGAAATTCACTTGACAACCCCCACCCCCCAACACCCAACAACAAGTGCCTCGGACTAAGCCCAGGCGGAGGAAAAACACACAAAATCAGCGAACATGTTTGAGAGGTACAAGGAAATCTCAAGGTGCACAAACCACAAAAGACAATACCAAACAGAAAAAGGAACAACATTCAGTTGCCAGAAAAGATCTGAAGAATAGAGCTTTGCAGAAACACCCTAATGAGCAATTAAGCAATTAAGCAAAACACTATAAAAACATATAGGAGCACTCTTTTGATCAGCCAAGCCTTCATTCATACTTCTTGCATCAACATATTTATTCCCTGGAGTCCACTTAGCCAGCTCGGTCAAAGGAAATTAAGAGTTCAGGAGGGTTGAGTAATTCCAAGCATGCAAGGAACTGAAATGATGGTGGTAGTAGTAGCAGTAGAAGAAGAAGAAGAAGAAGAAGCAACAGCAGCAGCAGCAGCAGCAGGTTAAGAGCATCTGCAACCGACCCCCCAAAACCCTTGGCATTACCAATCAACCAAAGCGGCCAAGCGAGCTTCAACAGGGAAGTGCATTCAGATCTCCATTCTTAGTGGTAATCATCAGGCAGCTAGACCAGACTGCTCAAAGGACAAAGCAAATATATTAACTGCAAACATCAACACAAAACAAGAAAAAATATTTCGAAGTAGCGCATTTGAGAAAACTAATACACAGCCCAACTAGAATACAGAACTGAGCATTCTGTGCATTTGCCAAAAGCCATCAAACTTTTTATATCTCCAAACACCGTCACAGGAGCCCAGAGTGCATACATGTTCCAATTTACTCCTAAGGGCAAATTGCTACATTATTTAGGAACAGAAGGAGCACTGCAGCGGCCTAAGCTACGTGAGCTTCAACGGAGCTGAGAAACGAATACTATCAGATATTCTAGCCTTGATCAGGTTGGCCAAGCACACAAGGTTCCGTATTTGACAAAAGGATACTATTAGATATTCTGGCCTTGATTTTCATATCTGCTAATCTTGCTGGAGTCCAAATATAAGTGCTACAATTCACACAGAAGTTACATTCAGATCCAATCAAATATTTCCATGATGATTTCTACAGCAGAACACCCGGCACTAAACCAAGGTGGGCAGCCTCAAACTAATATGGTGCAGGCATACCATGAATCTAGTGGGGGCTATTCATAAAAGCCTTCTAGCTTTTGCTTCCACACATCCATTCCCAGCGCTCATTTAGCGTGCTTTGTGCGTACATGTGTGTGTGTTTGTAATGTACTCCCAAGAGAAACCCAGCCAAGAAACAAAGGGGAAGGAATCAATCAAGCTCAGCAGCCAAGTGGGATTCAATGAACCACCTACATCGATCAACAACAAATGCCTCGGACTAAGAATTTCCCAATGAAAAACCCAGGCAGAAGAAGTACTACAGAAGAAATTAACACAGGAAATCAGCAACCATCTGTGGAGGCACACAAGCAAATCTCAACGTGCACAAACCAATGAGAGCAACAATACAGTTGCCACAAAAGAACAAAAGAATAGAAATTTAAGGGCACTGCAGAAACACCCAATGACCCTCCAAAAACATACCCTAAATGACCATTAGCAATCAGAGTTGCAAAATCCTATAGGAACATATTGGAGCATTCAGGAACACCAGTGACGGAGGTAGCAGCAGCAGCAGGTTATGAGCATCTCTAACAGATCCCCGAAAAAACCTGGAATTGCCAATGTACCAGAGCAGCCAAGCAGGCTTCAACAGGGAAGTGCATTTAGATCTCCATTCTTAGTACAATGCACACTATGGTAATCATTAGGCATCTAGATCAGAATGCTCCAATGACAAAAGAGAAAAGAGCAACTATTTCTAAGTTGTGCATTTGAGATAGCTAATACGAAGTCCAAACAAGTTTCTCAACTATAACAATAATACAAAACCAAGAATTATATGCATTAGCAAAGCCTTCATACTTCTTGTGTCCCCAAGCACACTCACCCCGGAGCCCAGCTCGCCAGGTTGGTGGAAGAAAATATATATGTGTGTGTGCATGCATGTTCCAATTCAGCACAAAGTTAGAACATCTTATATTTGTGGACGGAGGGAGTACATTATTCAGGAAGGGAGGGAGTAGGATCCACCACAGCAACCTAAGCTAGGCGAGCTTCAACGGAGCTGAGACGAGCATTCAGACCTCAGAACTTCATTCTTTATATGCAAAGGTGTAATCATCAGGCTAGCCAAGCACACAAGGTTCCATATTTGATAAACGGATACTATTACATATTCTGGCCTTGATTCCCGTATCTGCTAATCTTGCTATGTCCAAACATAAGTACTAATTCACACATAAGTTATGTTCAGAACCCAACAAATATTTCCATCATGATCTCTACAGTAAAGCACCAGGGCATAAAACCATTGGAGGTGGGCAGCCTCAAACTAACATCTAGTACTACTCCTACAACAAGCATACCATGAATCTAGTGGGGGCATTCATCTGATCTGCCAAAGCCTTCATAATTTTTACTTCTACACATCCACTCCCGGAGCCCATCTGGCCTGCTTCATGCGTGCATGTGTGTGTGTGTGTGTGTGATATGCATTGATGGATGGGTGCACTTTGGGGTTTTTGCATTTTACTCCTGGAGGAACCCTGCCAAGAAACCAGGATATTCGACAAGCACAGCAGCCAAGCGGGCTTCCACGGAGAAGTGGGTTCAGATCTCCGTTCTCGAGGATAATCATCAGGCTGGCAGTTCAGTGCACCCACTTGTCTGACCAAGGAAGTGCCTCCGGCTAAAAGAAATCATTGTGAAAATGCTCACACTGTATTTACCACAGTTAATAGAAAAATGCAGGGAGAAAAAAGCTAAAAGGAAATTAGCATCAGAGATTCCCCTAGACGGATGCATCATTCCAGCCCCGATTTGAAATCAGGAGCGTTGCAGAGTCCCTGTCTTGCTTATCGTCATTTGCTAATTATGTTTGTACCAGATTTGTTGCAACGTAAATTTAGAGAACAGCATCAGACTAAAATACATAGGAAAAACAGCTACAAATAGCAAACCAGTGGGATTCATGTCCGTTCAGGCAAAGATACTGCAAATTTTGATTAGCATCAGAGATTCCCCTAGACAAATGCATCATTCGCAACCCCGATCTGAGCCGGAGCCACTGCAGAGTCCCTGTCTTGCTTATCGTCATATGCTAAAATTTTTTTGTTCACAAGGCGAAACACTCCACGCAATTGATGCAGAAACAAAGCCCAGATGGTGCGGGAGGAAAGTGAGAATAGCATCAGAGATTACCCTAGAACACCCACCAAGAAAGAAAGAAATCAAGCACAGCGGCCAAGGGGGCTTCAACTGAGAACTGGATTCAGATCTTCATTCTTAGGTTAATCATCAGGCTGGCAGTTCATTCAACCACGTACCTCAACAACAAATGCCTCAAGACTTCCAAAATGCTTAAACTGTAATCCACGAAAAATGCAGGCAGAAGGAAGTACTATAGAATAAATTAACACAAGAAACAAGCAACCACATCTGAGATGCACGCAAGATAATCTCAAGGTGCACAAACCAAGGAGACCAACAATATTCAGTTGGCAGAAAAGATCACGAGAACAGAAACTTAAGGGCACTGCAGAAACATCCTACTGACCCTCCAAAAGTACAGCCAAATGGCCGTTAGCCCGTTAAGCAATCACAGTTACAAAACACTATACAAACACATAGGAGAGCATTCTTTTGACCAGCCAGGTCTGTCAAATGAAATTAAGGCCTCCTTTGGTTCATAGTTTAGGAATACCATGGGAATAGGAAAATCATATGAAGTGAGATGACATGTATCTCAATTCCTATAAAACCTTGGAGTTGCAAAGCACCAAAGTGGCGAAGGAGGCTTCAACAGGGAAGTGCATTTAAATTAACAGGCAGCTAATGTCGAAGCCAATATATCTAACTGCAAGCATCAACGTGAAACAAGGAAAAAAGCAACAATTTAAGATAAGTTGTGCATTTGAGATTAGCTAATACAGAGCCCAAACAACTCAACTAGAATAATATTACAGGACCAAGAACTATGCATTTGCAAAGCCTTCATACTTAATTGGCTTCAAACACTCTTTGAGTACTCTGGCCTTGGTTCTCATTTCTTCTAATCTTTGCTATGTCAAAACATCAGCACTACAGTTCACACGTAAGTTATGTTCAGATCCAAATAAATATTCACATGATGATTTCTACAGCAAACCGCCAGGCAATAAACCATTAATATACCATGAATGTTTTGGGGAGCATTCCACCAATCTGCCAAAGCCTTCATAATTTTTGCTTCTACACATCCATTCCCGGAGCCCATTTGGCCTGCTTCGTGCGTACATGTATGTGTGTGTGTGTGTGTGCGAGATGCATGCATGCATGCATGTTGCATGTTGGGGGGTTTGCAATTTACTCCTGAGCGAAACCCAGCCAAGAAACAAGCGCTATGATCGGTCAAGCACAGCGGCCAAGCAGGCTTCAACGGAGAAATGGATTCAGATCTCCGTTCTTGAGGATAATCATCAGGCTGGCAGTTCAGTGCAACAACGAAATGCCAAGTTAAAACGAATTCATTGCGAAATGTTCACACTGTATTGAACACTGGTACAAGCAGCTAAATAAAAACAACAAAAGGCAAAAAAAATGCAAGAACAAGCAAGTGAAGTGAAGATAGCATCAGAGATTCCCCTAGACGGATGCATCATCTGCGCCCCCGATTTGAAACCAGGAGCGCTGCAGAGTCCCTGTCTTGCTTATCGTCATATGCTAGCTATGCTTGTACCAAATTTGTTGCGGCAAAATTAAGCAATCAGATTAAAATCCAAAATGAAAAAAAACAGTTAGCAAACGGGTTCAGGTGCGTTCAGGCCGAGACCAAGAAAGAAGATGGTCTGAATTAGATTAGCATCGGAGATTCCCCTAGACGAATGCATCATTCACGCCCCCGATCTGAGCCGGGGGCGCTGCAGAGTCCCTGTCTTGCTTATCGTCATCTGCTAATTTAGCCCACTCAACCAGCGGAATGCTTCAAAATGCACACCAGCCATGTTTAAAACCAAGAAACTAGTCAGATCCACGATTTCCAAACCCAAGAAACGAAGATTGGTGCGGGATGGAAGAGGGAATAGCATCAGAGATTCCCCTAGACGGAATGCATCATTCGCGACCCCCGATCTGAGACCGGAGGCGCTGCAGAGTCCCTGTCTTGCTTGTCGTCATCTGCCAGCTCTGCCCGTGCGGCGAAATCCCCACAACCCTGGTAAAACCCTAGCCCTCTTCTACGGACGAATCC
>LR738712.1:607821073-607857736 GCA_902687465.1 Secale cereale
CCCCAATATGTAGAGCATGCCCACTTACAGGAGTTATTTTTGAATCGCTAACTGATACATGACCACTTTCCGCATTCCTCTGTAAAAATAAAAATGCAATGTATATTATCGATGTATTCTCCAAGAAGGAACAAAGAATAAAACATAACTACTAACTGGCTCACCTGTAAATTCGACTTGGAACGTCCCGACAAAATTTTAGCTGGAGCCATTGAAACAGCTTGCTGACGAAGGACTTTATTTTCAGATTCTACATTAGATAGCTTCTCCTCTAGCCTGAAGGAGAATATGCAGATAATATGCACTATGAGATGGAGACTCAATGTCGCATAACATGATGACAATGTATTTAGATATTAACATGGATGTAATTCGGAGTCCGCTATAGAGAAGAAAGAGAAGGGATTACAGTAGTGAAAAGCTTAACCTTCTCAGATAGTCCTGAAATTGACGTATTTTTACTTCAGTCTCTTCTATCTTCTTTTGCTTTTCTTCATTTGCTTGTGCTTCCTCGGAGCGTTTCTTTTCTAATTCATCTGCTCTTTGTTTTTCTGATTGAAGCGAGGTCTGCAGGCAAATGAGTTGGGGTACATCACAAAATTATTGAAAGTGAATCATCAAATGAAAGTGCTTAATTGTCTGATAGTATTTATTTGTGCAAAATTACTGTACGAGCCAAACATTAGGAAATTCTGGTCAACAACAGCGATGGTGATAGTCTAGTAGATTGTGTACCTTAAGTTCATCTACCTCCGCTTCCAAGGTATGAACCTTCTCAGTGTCTTGGACTAGAACCTCAGTTTCCTTTACCACAGGAGCTGCTTCTGCCATAGCCTTTTTAGCAGCTTCTCGTTCCTTTAGAAGCACTGCATTTGTCTCATCCAATTTAGCTTGCAGGGCATCCATGGAACTCTGCAATTTTGATAACTCCTGGGCTTTTGCTTCTTCCAAATCTGTCTGTATGCATGTGAATTGATTTATGTGAAACGATAGATCCATTGCACATCAAAAGTACTTCTGTGAGGCAACAGGTCAAAATTATAGAAAAACAAGTCATGGTTGTAACATATTTTTCTTATTTTAAGTGCTTATATGAAGCGGAACATATATAAAATAACAAAATAAGTAACATTATACCCGCATTCGCTTCTCTAACTGCACGCGCCATGTAAGCTCTTCCACTGTCTTTTCAAGTTTATCCTTTGCTTGCTTGAGTGCACCCGTTTCCCTTGCTTCCTGATGAGAAGATAATGGCAGTGCATTAGAAGTGATAATTTTATGCATTGGTGCAACCTTATTACCGATTTCGTGAACTTAACAATACATAACTCTTGCTTCCTGAAGAAGATAATAGTAATGAACTGTAAATGATTTTGTGCTTCGAATGTACAAAAATTATGATTTTGCATTTCTCTTCATTAAGGGAGAATTGAAAACCTAAATCAGTACATCGCAAGCTTAAGTAACGCAAACAGCACGTTAATAGGTTCAAAAGCAAAGGTATAGTGGCCTAAAACAACAGAAAAAAGTTCACAAGGTGGATTGATGACAACTGACACTCTAAATTCAAGACAGCAAGAGGCTATCTAAGTATTGTTTAACCGAAGCTATCTGTGCATTTCACTCTGGCCAGCCTCTATTATGTGCTTTTTGTTCTTGATTGCTTGGACTAAACAATGAACCGAATTAAATTCATTATTTAAAGAGAACTTCCTTCCAATTCATCAAAACATTCTTCCTGTTGTGTTGAAGAACACATTTTTAATATTGATTCCACCAAAGATTAAAAGGGCTCGGCAATCTGAGGTGTGCAGCCAGCGAACTTCTCCATGCTATGAGGTGTGCCCATATTTGGTGAACGACCCATGCTGGAAAAGAAGATGGAAGGTTAAACTATGAAGGGGAAGAAACCCCCTAGCCTTCATCCTAAAAAAGATGGGAGATTCAAACCCAGGTGGGCAGAGTGGAACCATGTCTCACCAGCCATTTTCTGTAGGAAACCTCCCAAGATGATTTGTTGATGTTGCTGGCGCACCACACAGTGGCCTGATTTGGTAGTCCTCATCTTTTAAAACTATCCGCTGCCCAACAACTACTCAGATTGCTCACCGCATGAAGTACTTGCAGTGCAAGGGGGCACAAGGGCCATGGCAAGCGGAAGGGGCCATTCTTTGGAAGCGAGGTACTCCCTCCGTCCCATAATGTAAGACGCTTTTTGACACTACACTAGTATAAAACAAACGTCCTATATTATGGGACGGAGGGAGTAGTCTATAGTGTTATAACAAACAAAAAGGGACAAGTTTGCTTCAATAGTGGTTATCTTTTCCCCTCCTTTTCCTTCTGATTTAATTTATCACTTTTTTGTCAATTTGATTACTCTTAATGCATAACGGATCTGAACTCAAAATTTTATACATAGGTACATGGAATCAAGAAGCACAAATAGAATTTTTTGGAAAAGTTCTATTTTGATTTGATGCCCAAACAGAAGGCAGTTGCATGAGTATGCCACATAGGATTAGCATAAGTTGGCTTACATAACAATGTTATAAAACCTTAAAAACAACAGGTATAAATAAGACTAGGGAACTTTAAAAAGCTGATAATAGGAGCTCTGCCAGCCATTACAGGAGTCAAATTCACAGCACCAGTCCCAGGTGGACACACCAATTAGGACTGGCTATTCATGTTGTATCATGACTAATATCTGATGTGTAACAATAGTGCATTTACTGTGGTAATACACATACCATTTTAAGTTTCTTGAGTTCTTTCCTTGCAATCCTCCCCCGCCATCTGCATTGTGCAACAATGGCTGCAGCCTTTAACTTCTTATGGTATAAATGAGCTCGATGGCACCTATAACGAGCCTGTAACAGAGAATCAGGACTTTAGGAATATATCATGCGTTGAGCTAGTAACAAGCTGAATAGCAGTTCTCCTAGGATTTTACCGAACCCAGATAAAAACAAGAGCTGCATAATTGTGTAGTCTTATTATTTTTTGGAAGAACTGAAGGGCACCTGAATTGTAACCGCTGCCTTAGATCGATTTTTATGTCTGAACTCATTCCTTGCTGCCATTGCACGCAATGCAGTTTGTATTACGAGAACTGAAGAAAGTTGCCGTTTGTAGGACCTCCTAGCCTGATGCCTACGTTGGCTTTTCTGAATTTTGACAGAAGCTGCTTCCCTCCGCATGCGATCATAGAGTTTACAAGCCAATGTTCCTAAAAAACAAAGTGTGGTTTTTAGCATTATTGGTAAAATGAAAATTCACATGGTCTACAGTTAAGTACAAGCCAAACAGACCTCTCCAAACTGCCTGAAAACATACAGATGCCTTCCTCAAAGAAACAAACTTCTTCCGCATAATATGTGTTCGCATTTTCCCTTGAATTGTTTTTGCAGCAACACTGAGAACTTCAGTTCTTCTAGCATCTAATTCAGCCATCTGTCCGGCTCTCAGAAAAACTTTTGTTTTACCAATCTGAAAAGTACAAACAAGTGTCAGTGTAAGCTAAATAATTAAATTCTCACGATATTGTATTTGCCAATTTCTTTCTGTTAGCACTGTAGGGCCACCTTGCATGCGATAGTCTGATAGTTCAAAGCTATATAAGCTACTCCCTCCTTTCCTAAATATAAGTCTTTGTAGAGATTTCACTATGAACCACATACGGATGTATATAGATGCATTTTAGAGTGTAGATTCACTCATTTTGCTCTGTATGTCGCCCATAGTGGAATCTCTACAAAGACTTATATTTAGGAACGGAGGGAGTACAAATTAGTCTGATAGTTCAAACCTATATAAGCTACTCCCTCCGATCCATAATAAGTGTCGTGGTTTTAGTTCAGAATTAAGCAAGTACATCAGTTTTGTTACAGTACTTCCTTTACCAGATCATTAATATTTATCCAATGTATGCTAGGCATTCAAAGAAGATTGAACATTTTCAGTTCAGAAAACGGAACACAAGATTGAATATTTAATAGAAAGGAATGTGGCAAGGTAGAGATGGACAGTTAAGGTTAGTTACCTGAAAGCCTACAAGACCCTTCTTTTCCAGAATCCTCTTGCATGCAACCTTTTCATCACAACTATTGAGATACAAAAATGAAAATCTTAGCTATTATCACTTTTATATGCAGCAAAAAACTCTTAATGATGATTCAGAGATGTTAACTACAAATCTGCATGACTAATAAGAACTTACTTTCCTTCAATGGCATCTGGAGCGAGTATTCCAAAACGATGCAAAAACTCATAAAATGTGCGACGTGTAGGATAACCGGCACAACTGATCCTGATTGCCTCAAGTACACCCTGATGATACATGGCATGCAATTTAATGGAACTTTGTGAGATAGAACAACTCAAACATATCCTCCATTGAATTGCAGTACAGATCAGAGGCACTTACACCACAACGCAACTGTTGCATGACATTGACATTCTCAAAAATTGCCGGTTTTAGGACATTATTTGGCTTAACACATCTGATATAATGAGGTTCGGTAGAATTTAATGTTTCCATAAGAGCTTGAAGTTGTTGCTGCCACACGAAAAATTAGCGGTTGGTAAAAATTAGTCATGCATAATAGTATAATCAAGAAGAAATAGAGATGTTGATAGGTAGATATAGAACTGGCAGAAAATTCTGAAGGATAATCATGCAGAACTGAAAGAGGGGGAAACCTTGAAGCGTGCACCAATCGAAGAGAACTTCGAGGATTTTGATGTTTCCTCTGCCGGAGGAGGAAATAATCCTGCGATAAAGGAGCATCTAGAAGCACTCAGTAGCTCCTGGTGCTCTGCCACAACGTAGTCTTTGTTTTTGTCAAGGAATTGGTCAGACTGATACAACACCTGCATACAGTAAGTATAAGTATCAGTTAAAATCCGACCATATCCTGGAGCAATTGAATTTGATGAAAAAAAGCTAACCTCTCCAGCGTAGTGAGAGATTGCAAAATCTGTGCGAGATAGCTTAGGCTTGACAAACCGTTTATGCTTTTGAAAAGTCTGGTACAGCTTCTGGGCAAAGGTCTCGTGTGTTGACTTGGGAAACATACTGAATGAAGAATAGTTAAATAGACAACAATTAACATAGTTTAACATAGTTTTGCATCTTAACGATGGTCATTAATCCAAATATTCAACTGAACATACACAGTAAAATAGAATTGATTAAATGAACAAAGCAAAGATATGGTAAGCATACCATGCCTCATCTAGAAGTGCAATCACACCACCAGGTTTCTGCCGATGGACAAGTCAGTAATACATGTAAAAGAAATGAGTGAGCATCAATTGCAAAACTGATTTAAAAAGATGTAAGATAAGCACAAGAAAAAGACTGTATGCCTAAAACAGGGCTTCTCTGGTTACGCAAACTTGTGGGGTCTTAGTTTTGCTTATTCTAGGCTTGCTTAGTTTAGCCTCAATTGCTTCTTTCTTAATTTTTATTCACTTTTTGGTCTTTCGGTCGAAGCCACCATGACTGGTTTGTAAATGGAGTGATTCCTTTGGTCGAGAAAAAAAATGATTGACGCGTTTTAAGCTTGCCAGCCTTGCCCATTAGGTGAAGCTTAACTTGACCAAATAGGTACTAACTGAGAAGTATTGGACTGCACTCTACAGCAGCACGGCCATATCAGCATGACTGATGCTGACCAAGATAAACTATGATAAACATGCCCTATTACAATACTTGAGAGTTCCCGGTCAAGATACTGGATGCAATTAAACTGATTGAAATCTTACAAATCCTTTATCCATCCATGTACAATGGTTACACATACCTTCTCAATAAGATCAAGAACATCTTGATTATCGACAAACTCAATATAGCTCCAATCAATTTGTTCTTTAGTGTATTCCTCTTGCTCCATCTTAAATACGTGCTGAAAAAGGTCATAGAGACACCTTTCACGTAAATATATGCTCTTTAGTTGTCAAACGGCTATGGGTGTTTGGTGATGAATCATTTCTTGTGAGCAAGTATTACCTGATTGAAATGTTGCTGTAATTTCTCATTTGTATAATTAATACAGAATTGTTCAAAACTGCAGAAAACATTATTTGCAAATTTGTGAGAACAATCTGGTGGATTATAAATACAACACTGGACTGCAGTAAATCTGTAATTTTTACCTGTTTGACTTAAAGCTCTCAAAACCATAAATATCCAGGACACCAATAAGACATTTAGAGTTAGCATCTTGCCCGATGGAACTATTAATTTTATCAACAAGCCTGCAATATAATGATGGATTGAAACAACGAATGCAATCTTTCTCCTGTGTTGCAATGGAATTTGGACACTTGTAACATATGTAATAAAGAACAAAAGGACACTATTCTATACCAATCGAACAAGCGGGAATATATTGTCTTTGCTAGACCATCCCTACTGATAGTTGCATTGTAAGGATCAAGACTCCTTTTTATAACCTCCTCCGGTGTTACCATGACACGCTTACAGAGAGCATCTGTCAAGGCTCCAGGATCACACCTGACATAGAATACAAGGCAATCATTGGAGCTTGCACATAGTAATACCAGCCATTAGAGAAAGAACTAGATAAAGGTGGTTACATAAGGAGTTCAGCAGCTGTTTCAAGATGGAACTTAGATTTGTCATCTTTCAAAACTGAGGAATCAACTTCTTTCCCCTTGGCAAATTCAAGGTTGCCAATATGAAGGATAGCTGCAACCACCCTGAAAATAGCATCCTGCAGACAAATTAAGTGCAAGCAAGTGAGAAACAAATTCAGTTCAAGCAGCCACCGATCATATCAAAGAACATATAGGATTGAGCTACCTGTTCCTGGGTACTGATACCAACAATATCCATTGCTCTTCTGGTAGCCAAATATTCACGAGCATCACTGACCCCAACTAAATCGTAGCAATTTGATTTATTAAGATAATGATAGGTCCTAGGATTTCCTAATTTGTACTTATCAAGATCCTGAAAATTCAAAGCCAATGCAGATTATTTGTGTTAGGTACCAAAACTCAAGTTAGTGCAAGAAAACACCAACAGTGAGTTCAATGAGACCCACAAGAAGTACTGAAGGATATTATTGATCATTACCTCCTGTGGTGCCGCACAAAGGAGATAAAAGCAGTGGTAGTTGCGTTCAGGATCAGAAATTTGGCATACTCGTGACCTTTCAAGCAGGTATGTTCTGACAGCAGCACCTGAGATCCTCCCATGCTTATCAAATTGAATCTCAACAAACTTACCAAATCGGCTGCACCAAACATTGGGACAAATAATGAGATCGGAACATATATATACAACTCCATGATTTGGAACCATGCAAGCAAACTTATAAACGCAGTTTTTTTCTAATCTGGCCTACCTAGAATTGTTATTTCTGACAGTCTTGGCATTGCCAAAAGCTTCAAGGACTGGATTTGACTGCAGACATAAGAATTTAAAATAGAAAAGTTCAATTGATGCATTAATAACTTAACATTACAACTGTCTTGCATGGCTAAGTACTGGCTGCCTTACTTCAAGAACTTGTTGTTCTACTGTTCTTCCTTCTGTTGCAGCGCGGCCACCCAAATAGGCAAGATACTGCATAAGCATTTTTGTTGTTTCTGTTTTACCAGCACCACTCTCACCACTCACGAGAATAGAGTTGCTCCTTCCTTCATGAATCATAGCCCTATTTCATGTAAAATACAACAATGAGATCAACCAGTCCTCTGATGAAATACTAAAGCAGTTTTCGGCTATGTTTACTTACCTGTATGCAACATCTGCGACAGCAAAAACATGCGGACTTAACTCACCAAATGGTGCACCCTTGTACTGTTGCATCATATGTGAGTCATATAAATGTTGCAATCTTTGGAAAGGATTCACAGCAATGAGAATATTTCCAGTGTATGTCTGCCCAAACGAAGACATATCAGTCATAAGAAACATTACCTGAGTTCCAAAAATTAAACTCAAGACAGTACAGCTAACATAACGGCATATCTAGAGCAAGTGCCCAAGCAGCAAGCAGTAATAAAGATTAACATACATAGATTTCATTAAGTTCATATCTGGTGGCCAAATTCTTCAAAACTCCTGGCTCATGGAGATAGGAGAGCTTTGTCATGTCATCAACTCCACCAGCAGCTGCTTCCATATCTTTGGGATATAATTTTGACAAATTTGAAACAATCTAAAATTGTGACAGTAAACATAAGTATCGGTGTTTTATCAAACTGAATGCCCATAAGTACGAGTATCATACAGCGCAACTTACCTTTTTTCCACTGGTTGCTTGGATCTCAGCCTCTTCGCCATTGATCTTAACAACTTCTCCCTCGACCCAAGCAACATCAGGGTCTTCAGCCCAAACATGTGAGCCTACTATAATATTAACTTTCGTCCCCTGGAAATGAAAATATACGTCTCTCAATTATGCTAGCCTCTGAATAAACGATGACAATGCATTTGCATTTCACAATGCCGAAAGGTTGCAACTCTGAAAATAATAATAAGAAGAAAGAATTCGCTTGGATCCGAAATCTATTGCCTCAATCAGGAATCTAGTCTCGATACATGCAATGCAATGCTAGGCAAAACTCTACTGAATCCTTGGATAAAAACTATGCAACCAATAACCACGATTCAGGCCGTGGGGGAAAGGGAACAATCGTGACCCTGGCTAAACACCGCGTTGCCACTGCATTTTACTGAAGCGGTCGCAAACCACACACGAGGCGAGTTTACCATTTCGCCGGCCGGTGGAGGATGATCAGTTGGACGCTGTGGGCGACGGGGCGGGCGAACTCATATCCCTCTTCCCCGCGGTCGTGCTCGCCGGACCCCCTCCGTACGCCGTCGTCCCGTCGTCGCCGCCGCGCGCCTCGGAGGAGGGAGAGGTGGTGGTGCGGTGCAAAAGCGGGGGAGTGGGGAGGGGGAAGGGGATGTGTAGAAGGCAGGCGGTGTGGGGTGGAGAGGGTGCAGTACGTGGAGCGGCCATGGCTGGCCTCGCCTCGATCTCTGCGGGGCGCCATGGATTAGGGGCGGAGCTGGACATGCGGCATGGGTTGAGGTTGAACCCCGGAATTCCGGGAAAACAATCCGCTATTAGCAGTGTGACTGAAACACAGGCCCCCAGCCAAAATACATTGCGCTATGGCTGTTACAGTGCTATACAGTAGTACGGATAAAAACAACCAACCTGCTGCATTCCTGTTCAAAATAAACTGTTGCATTTTAGAGGAGAAATAAAAACTGTACAAGGAGTTTGCATCTCTCCTCCTTTTGGTGTTTAGGATGTCACGAAAGAATTGTTCTGAAGTCCCCCAACTCCAAACTTCTCTAATTCTCAGGCCGGAGCGTACAACGTCATAGCTCGAGAAAAGCTGAAATCCAGGAAGCTATCATGGGTTGTAGTTCATTTTTCTGAAGCGAGTCATTCTCAGCTCCACATTTTGGTGAATCTAGAGTTCGGGGTTATTTACGGCTGTAATGCCATCGCCCAACAAAACTTTTCGATCAACTCCTCCCTCGATCTCGCACGCACCCGCTCGGTCACATCTCCCCTCTCCCTCGTTTCCCCTCTGGAAACCTCACTGCCGCCGTTACCGCTGTCATGCCCCGACTACCCCCGTCGACGGCCAGATCCCCGCCTCCGACTACAGATCCGGACGTCCAAGGTTGTTCCCCGCCAGAACCCATAGCCACAGCCACATGTCACGCCTGCTGCAAGGAACTGAGACCCCATGGCTGCGAGCTAGCCCCGACGCCATTGATGCCCAAGAGAGACCCTTGGAGCCAGGAGCAGCACCAAGACGACAACGCCCCCAAGCCCAAACCGCAAGGTGAGCTCCTCCCCGTCTCTTCTTCCCGAGCCAGGAGCGGCACCATGCTCATGTTGTTTGTACTATACATGTCTAAGCCGCCGCATGTGTGCAGTTCCGCCCGAGATGGGCTCCTTCTAGCCAACCCAATATGACAACCAGTAGGCCTTCAGCGCCCTAGTTGGGTTGCCAGCTCATCCAAGCGCTGGGAGAAGCCGCCACAACTCTAGAAAGTTTTTATGTTCGCCGCCTGAAGCAAAAAGCTAGATATGAAAGTTTTGGAGAAGCTAGATGGTTTCAGAACAGGCCCAAAGTTGTCCATGAATACATACGCCCAAATGTCCATCGGCATGTTTGGACGTGTACGTGGAGAGTGCTAGTGGAGCCGACCATCCAACTCTATACATGAGATGTCCGCCCTTTTACAACAAAAAAATATAATAAAATCAAACCAAATGTTCGCCATGCAGCCTCATTGTGAATTGATAGCATTTCAAGCATACATTTTCCTAAAAAAAGTATCAGATGTTCAACAAGTTTTTCAAATTCAACCATACTCCTCGAAAGCGGCCTTCATCTCAAGCTTTCTCTCCTCGAGCTTGACCTTCTTCATCGCCACATGTTCATCTAGATGTGATGCCCCTTAAGCTTTATCCAACAATTAATTTAGACAATATCTACGAATAAGAAAACATAATAGTTAGGAACAAAATAAAAACATATCCACAAACAGTAGGAGAAAACCTTTTGTGAAGTGTGGTAAATGGATAAAACATACAGGTATCATACTTGACCATCACTAGCGTATGCAAAAATGTTAAGGTCACTAAACCTTTGTCATGAAAACGGTACATAGAGGCTACAACTTTTCATCGAGCCATGATAGACACTTACAAATGGATATTCTATACGAGAATGAAATAGCAATGCTCAAACAGATATTATGAGGACAGATGTGTGACTGCTATAGATGAGTGAATTATCAAAAAAAGGAAGAGCTACCGCGACAGAAATGTACATAAATAAAAGTTTTAGTTAATTTTAGATAATTATAATTCATTCCGCGAAGTGCACTTTGATGTTATCAACTCTTCTCGACCAGCAAAAGGTCTCATACAAGTGAAGCACCAATATAAATGTTGTTCAAAAATCAATCAGCCAGTCAACAAAATAGTAACTAAACTGGCATGACATGACCATACATAAATCATACAGAAGGTTGTTCACTTCAAATATGGGAAACAAGAGGTAACCAACTTGACTATATAAGCTAATACTCTGTATTCAATAGGCAGGGTGCTGTTATTCCATAAAATTCTAGATACAGAACTTGCACAACAGGAAGAATACTTAGCCGATTATGTCGGATCTTGGGTTCTGGCAAAACCCTTGTGGTTCGAACTCTGGGGTGCGCACAAAGATCTCTCCTTCCGCCCTAGCTCGTCTACTCACCGATCCCTAGGCCTAGCTCGTCGGATCCGAAGAACAAGGAACGCAAGGTTTATACTGGTTCGGGCCACCGTTGTGGTGTAATACCCTAATCCAGTGTGGTGTGGTGGATTGCCTTGTAGGCTGAGGAAGAACTAGTACATGGATGAACTGCCTCCTGAGGAGAGGTGTTCTTGTGCTCGAGTGAGCTTGTGGGTGTGTGGTCTTCTATCTGATCAACTCCCGATCTGATGGTCCCCCCTCCATGGTGGTGGCTAGTCCTATTTATAGTGGCCCGGGTCCTCTTCCCAAATATTGAGCGGGAAGGGATCCCACAACGGCCAAATTTGAAGGGGGCATCTAGTACAAGCTATCCTGACAAAAGGTGGTCTTCGCCTGCCAAAGGCTCTGGTGGTGACGCCGCTATGGGCTCCGTGATGACCTCTGCTCTGCCGTCCTGCTGGTCTTGGTCTCGTTGCACCGACATGGAAACATTTGCCTAACGCCTCAGGACTCCTCGCCTGCACCTGCTCCTTTAGCACCAAAGATGAAACTGGCACTCCGCGCCCGCTGGCGCCCGCCTGGCCTTGGTCGTCACTGCTCACGTCACGAGGACCTCGCAAGGTACCCCTTGCCTTGATATCTCCGATCCTCATGAACCAGCCTAGTGAGGCCGCCCCAGGGGATGTCTTGCGATGTCCGCCTCACGAGGCTTGGCCCCTCGCGAGGGTCTTGAGTGGTTGTTGAAGAAGTTGGGTCGTACCAGACCGCTTGATTAGCCACGCCCTAGACCGCAGGCAGACAAGTCTGGGTACCCCCATTCCTAGAACGCGACAGTAGCCCCCGGGCCCAAGGAGCGCTCGGGCTTGGCTTCGCGGCGAAGCCAAGGGTCAAGTGCGGAGCGCCTAGGGCCCCAAAAGCATGCGGCCTTGATTGCCGCGTGGCGATCGACT
This sequence comes from Secale cereale, assembly GCA_902687465.1. Taxonomy (NCBI): domain Eukaryota; kingdom Viridiplantae; phylum Streptophyta; class Magnoliopsida; order Poales; family Poaceae; genus Secale; species Secale cereale. The sequence goes on from LR738712.1 coordinate 607,833,283, forward strand.
GGACACGGGCATCTCCACTTCCCCACGCAGCCTCGGCGACTGCGCGGCTTGAAAAGTCCCTGCATGCACAAAAGACCATCATTACCTGCGGTTATGGAGGCCGACGGTTGGCCTTCTCCTGGCCATAAATAAGGCGGCAAGCGGGGTTCTTGCTGTTGGAGATATGCCCTAGAGGCAATAATAAAAGCATTATTATTATATCTCCTTGTTCATGATAATTGTCTGTTATTCATGCTTGAATTGTATTGTACGGAAACAGCGATACATGTGTGAATACATAGACCAAAATGAGTCCCTGGTAGGCCTCTAGTAACCAGCTCGTTGATCAACAGATGGTCACGGTTTCCTGACCATGGACATGAGATGTCAGTGATAACGGGATCACATCATTAGGAGAATGATGTGATGGACAAGACCCAAACTTGAGCATAACACGAGATCGTATAGTTCGTAATGCATAAGCTTTTCGGTGTCAAGTATTTATTCCTTAGACCATGAGGTTGTACAACTCCCGGATACCGTAGGAGTGCTTTGGGTGTGCCAACCGTCACAACGTAACTGGGTGGCTATAAAGGTACGCATCGGGTATCTCCGAAAGTGTCTGTTGAGTTGGTACGAACCGAGACTGGGATGTTGTCACTCCGTATGACGGAGAGGTACCTCTGGGCCTACTCGGTAATACATCATCATAATGAGCTCAATGTGACTAAGTGGTTGGTCATGGGATGATGGATTACGGATCGAGTAAAGAGACTTGCCATAACGAGATTGAACAAGGTATTGGGGATACCGACGATCGAATCTCGGGCAAGTACCGTACCGATGGACAAAGGGAATAACATACGGGATTGAGTGAATCCTTGAGACGGTGGTTCATCCGATGAAGATCATCGAGGAACACGTGGGAACCAACATGGGTATCCAGATCCCGCTGTTGGTTATTGACCGGAGAGTGGTCTCGGTCATGTCTACGTGTCTCCCGAACCCGTAGGGTCTACACACTTAAGGTTCGGTAACGCTAGGGTCGTAGAGATTAATGCACGTGGAAACCCGAAAGTTGTTCGGAGTCCCGGATGAGATCCCGGACGTCACGAGGAGTTCCGGAATGGTCCGGAGGTAAAGATTGATATATGGGAAGTCCAGTTTCGGCCAATGGGTGATCTCCGGGGGTCACCGGGAGCGTCCCGGGACCACCGTAGGGGCCCCGGGGGTCCACCGGGTGGGGCCACCCCTCCCGGTGGGGCCCCTAGGCCGCAAGGGGATGTGTCCAGCCCTCAGGGCTGGCGCACCACCAAGGGAGGCCCACCTCCCCTGCGCCTAGGGATAAACCCTAAGGGGAGGGGGGGCCACCACTTGCCTTGGGGGAGGGGGACTCCTCCCTGGCCGCCGCCCCCCCTTGCAGATTGGATCTGCAAGGGGCTGGCGCCCCCCCTGGCCCCCTATATATATGTGGGGGGGGAGAGGGCAGCCGCACCTCAGCCCTGGCGCCTCTCCCCCTACCGTCACACCTCCCAACTCCTTTGCAGGGCAGCCCGGCGAAGCCCTGCTGCGATCTCCACTGCATCCGTCATCACGCCGTCGTGCTGCCGAATCTCTGACGACTTCTCCTCCTCCCTTGCTGGATCAAGAAGGAGGTGACGTTGCTGCACCGTACGTGTGTTGAACGCAGAGGTGCCGTCCGTTCGGCGCTAGATCATCGGTGACGAAGAACGTGAAGAGTACGACTACTTCATCCTTGCTTCGTTGAAAGCTTCCGCACGCAATCTTCATAACGGTATGTAGATGCACTCTTAGTTGCTCGTTGCTAGATGTCTCCATACTTGGATCTTGGTGAAGACGTAGAAAATTTTTGATTTATGCTACGTTACCCAACAGTGGCATCTGAGCCTAGGTTTTATGCGTAGCATCTTGGCACGAGTAGAACACAAAGCAGTTGTGGGCGTATGATCTTGTTCAACTTTCTTACCGTTACTAGTCAATCTTGATTCGGCGGTATTGTGGGATGAAGCGGCCCGGACCGACCTTACACGTACGCTTACGTGAGACTGGTTCCACCGACAGACATGCACTAGATGCATAAGGTGGCTGGCGGGTGTCTGTCTCTCCTACTTTAGTCGGATCGGATTCGATGAAAAGGGTCCTTATGAAGGGTAAATAGAAGTTGACAAATCACGTTGTGGTTTTGGCGTAGGTAAGAAACGTTCTTGCTAGAAATCCTATAGAAGCCACGTAAAACTTGCAACAACAATTAGAGGACGTCTAACTTGTTTTTGCAGCATGTGTTTTGTGACGTGGTATGGCCAAGAACGAAGATGTGATGAATGATATATGTGATGTATGAGATTGATCATGTTTTTGTAATAGGGAATCACGACTTGCATGTCGATGAACTTGACAACCGGCAGGAGCCATAGGAGTTGTCTTTATTATTGTATGACCTGCGTGTCACTGAATAACGCCATGTAATTACTTTATGTCGTCGCTAAACGTTAGCTATAGTAGTAGAAGTAATAGTTGGCGTGACGACTTCTTCAAGACACGATGATGGAGATCATGATGATGAAGATCATGGTGTCGAGCCGGTGACAAGATGATCATGGTGCCCCGAAGATGGAGATCCAAGGAGCAAGATGATATTGGCCATATCATGTCACTATAATTGATTGCATGTGATGTTTATCATGTTTTTGCATCTTGTTTACTTAGAACGACGGTAGTAAATAAGATGATCTCTCACTAAAATTTCAAGTAATGTGTTTCCCCTAACTGTGCACCGTTGCTAAAGCTCGTTGCTCCGAAGCACCACGTGATGATCGGGTGTGATAGGTTCTAACGTTCGCATACAACGGGTGTAAGACAGATTTACACACGCAATACACTTAGGGTTCACTTGACGAGCCTAGCATGTACAGACATGGCCTCGGAACACGGAAGACCGAAAGGTCGAACACGAGTCGTATAGAAGATATGATCAACATGAAGATGTTCACCGTTTTTGACTAGTCCGTCTCACGTGATGATCGGACACGGACTACTCGATTCGGATCGTGTATCACTTGGATGACTTGAGAGATGTCATTCTGAGTGGGAGTTCATTAAAATTTGATTAAGATGAACTTAATTATCATGAACTTAGTCTAAATTCTTTACAATATCTCTTGTAGGTCAAATGGCCCACGCTCCAGTTTCCCTCAACTTCAACGCGTTCCTAGAGAAAACCAAGCTGAAAGACGATGGTAGCAACTATACGGATTGGGTCCGTAACCTGAGGATTATCCTCATAGCTGCCAAGAGAACTTATGTCCTAGAAGCACCGCTAGGTGATGCACCCGCTCTCCCGGCGACCCAAGACGTTTTGAACGCCTGGCAGTCGCGTAGTGATGATTACTCCCTGGTTCAGTGCGGCATGCTTTACAGTTTAGAATCGGGGCTCCAAAAGCGTTTTGAGCACCACGGAGCATACGAGATGTTCGAAGATCTGAAAATGGTTTTCCAAGCTCATGCCCGAGTCGAGAGATATGATGTCTCCGACGCATTCTACAGCTGTAAGATGGAGGAGAACAGTTCTGTCAGTGAGCACATCCTCAAGATTTCAGGATTGCACAACCGCTTGTCTCAGCTGGGAATGAATCTCCCAGATGAAGCGGTCGTTGACAGAATCCTCCAGTCGCTCCCACCAAGCTTCAAGAGCTTCGTGCTGAACTTCAATATGCAGGGGATGGAGAAGTCCATTCCCGGGGTGTATTCGATGCTGAAATCAGCGGAGGTAGACATCAAGAAAGAACATCAAGTGTTGATGGTCAATAAAACCACTAAGTTCAAGAAAGGCAAGGGTAAGAAGAACTTCAAGAAGGACGGCAAGCAAGTTGCCGCGCCTGGCAAGCCTGTTGCTGGGAAGAAGCCAAAGTATGGACCCAAGCCTGAAACAGAGTGCTTTTATTGCAAGGGAACGGGTCACTGGAACCGGAACTGCCCCAAATACTTAGCAGACAAGAAGGCCGGCAACGTCAAAGGCATATATGATATACATGTTATTGATGTGTACCTTACCAGCACTCGTAGTAGCTCCTGGGTATTCGATACCGGTGCAGTTGCTCACATTTGTAACTCAAAACAAGAGCTGCGGAATAAACGGAGACTGGCGAAGGATGAGGTGACGATGCGCGTCGGGAATGGTTCCAAGGTCGATGTGATCGCCGTCGGCACACTGCCTCTACATCTACCCTCGGGATTAGTTTTGAACCTGAATAATTGTTATTTAGTACCAGCTTTGAGCATGAACATTGTTTCTGGATCTCGTCTTATGCGAGATGGATATTCTTTCAAATCAGAGAATAATGGTTGTTCTATTTATTTGAGAGATATGTTTTATGGTCATGCCCCGCTGGTCAATGGTTTATTTTTGATGAATCTCGAACGTAGTGATACACATATTCATAGTGTAGATGCCAAAAGATGTAAAGTTGATAATGATAGTCCCACATACTTGTGGCATTGCCACCTTGGTCATATTGGTGTCAAACGTATGAAGAAGCTCCATTCGGATGGACTTCTAGAGTCTCTTGATTATGAATCATTTGACACGTGCGAACCATGCCTCTTGGGCAAGATGACCAAGACTCCGTTCTCCGGAACAATGGAGCGAGCAACCAACTTGTTGGAAATCATACATACTGATGTGTGCGGTCCAATGAGTGTTGAGGCTCGCGGAGGCTACCGTTATGTTCTCACCCTCACGGATGACTTGAGTAGATATGGGTATATCTATTTGATGAAACACAAGTCTGAGACCTTTGAAAATTTCAAGGAATTTCAGAATGACGTTGAGAATCAACGTGACAGAAAAATAAAGTTCTTGCGATCGGATCGTGGGGGTGAATATTTAAGTCATGAATTTGGCACACACCTTAGAAGTTGTGGAATTGTTTCACAATTGACACCGCCCGGAACACCTCAACGTATCGGTGTGTCCGAACGTCGAAATCGTACTCTGTTGGACATGGTGCGATCTATGATGTCCCTCACCGATTTACCGCTATCTTTTTGGGATTATGCTTTAGAGACTGCCGCATTCACTTTAAATAGGGCTCCGTCAAAATCCGTTGAGACGACTCCATATGAACTTTGGTTTGGCAAGAAACCGAAGCTGTCGTTTCTGAAAGTTTGGGGTTGCGATGCTTATGTCAAGAAACTTCAACCTGAAAAGCTCGAACCCAAATCGGAGAAATGCGTCTTCATAGGATACCCAAAGGAAACTATTGGGTACACCTTCTACCACAGATCCGAAGGCAAAGTCTTTGTTGCCAAGAATGGATGCTTTCTCTCGAAAGAGTTTCTCTCGAAAGAAGTGAGTGGGAGGAAAGTAGAACTTGATGAGGTGATAGTCACCACTCCTGTACCGGAAAGTAGCGCAGCGCAGGAAACTGTTCCTGAGGTGCCTGCATCGACAAGGGAGGAAGATAATGATAATGATCATGAAGATACAGATCAAGTTACTACTGAACTTCGAAGGTCCACAAGGGTACGTTCCGCACCAGAGTGGTACGGCAACCCTATACTGGAAATCATGTTGTTAGACAACGGGGAACCTTCGAACTATGAAGAAGCGATGGCGGGCCCAGATTCCAATAAATGGCTTGGAGCCATGAAATCCGAGATTGAATCCATGTATGAAAACAAAGTATGGACTTTGGTGGACTTGCCTGATGATAGGCACGCCATAGAAAATAAATGGATATTTAAGAAGAAGACAGACGCGGATGGTAATGTGACCATCTATGAAGCTCGGCTTGTCGCTAAGGGTTATCGACAAGTTCAAGGGATTGACTACGATGAGACTTTCTCTCCCGTAGCGATGCTGAAGTCAGTCAGAATCATGTTAGCTATTGCCGCATTCTATGATTATGAGATATGGCAAATGGACGACAAAACAGCATTCCTTAATGGCTTCCTCAAGGAAGAGTTGTATATGATGCAACCGGAAGGTTTTGTCGATCCAGAAAACGCTGACAAGGTATGCAAGCTCCAGCGCTCGATATACGGGCTGGTGCAAGCATCTCGGAGTTGGAATATTCGCTTTGATGAGGTGATCAAAGCGTTTGGCTTTATACAGACTTATGGAGAAGCCTGTATTTACAAGAAAGTGAGTGGGAGCTCTGTAGCATTTCTCATATTATATGTGGATGACATATTGCTGATGGGAAATGATATAGAATTCTTGGAAAATGTAAAGGCCTATTTGAATAAAAGTTTTTCAATGAAGGACCTTGGAGAAGCTGCTTACATATTAGGCATCAAAATCTATAGAGATAGATCGAGACGCCTCATTGGTCTTTCACAAAGTACATACCTTGACAAAATATTGAAGAAGTTCAATATGGATCAGTCAAAGAAAGGATTCTTGCCTGTTTTTGCAAGGTATGAGATTGAGTAAGACTCAGTCGCCGACCACGGCAGAAGATAGAGAAAAGATGAGTGTCATTCCCTATGCCTCGGCCATAGGTTCTATCATGTATGCCATGCTGTGTACCAGACCTGATGTGAACCTTGCCATAAGTTTGGTAGGGAGGTACCAAAGTGATCCCGGTACGGAACACTGGACAGCGGTCAAGAACATCCTGAAGTACCTGAAAAGGACTAAGGATATGTTTCTCGTTTATGGAGGTGACGAAGAGCTCGTCGTAAAGGGTTACGTCGATGCTAGCTTCGACACAGATCTGGATGACTCTAAGTCACAAACCGGATACGTGTATATTTTGAATGGAGGGGCAGTCAGCTGGTGCAGTTGCAAGCAAAGCGTGGTGGCAGCATCTACATGTGAAGCGGAGTACATAGCTGCTTCTGAAGCAGCACATGAAGGAGTCTGGATGAAGGAGTTCATCACCGACCTAGGAGTCATTCCAAGCGCGTCAAGCCCGATGACTCTCTTCTGTGACAACACTGGTGCTATTGCTATTACCAAGGAGCCCAGGTTTCACAAGAAGACCAAGCACATCAAGCGCCGTTTCAACTCCATCCGGAATTATGTTCAGGATGGAGACATAGATATTTGTAAAGTGCATACGGATCTGAATGTAGCAGACCCGTTGACTAAACCTCTTTCACGAGCAAAACATGATCAACACCAGAACTCTATGGGTGTTCGATTCATCACAACGTAACTAGATTATTGACTCTAGTGCAAGTGGGAGACTGTTGGAGATATGCCCTAGAGGCAATAATAAAAGCATTATTATTATATCTCCTTGTTCATGATAATTGTCTGTTATTCATGCTTGAATTGTATTGTACGGAAACAACGATACATGTGTGAATACATAGACCAAAATGAGTCCCTGGTAGGCCTCTAGTAACCAGCTCGTTGATCAACAGATGGTCACGGTTTCCTGACCATGGACATGAGATGTCAGTGATAACGGGATCACATCATTAGGAGAATGATGTGATGGACAAGACCCAAACTTGAGCATAACACGAGATCGTATAGTTCGTAATGCATAAGCTTTTCGGTGTCAAGTATCTATTCCTTAGACCATGAGGTTGTACAACTCCCGGATACCGTAGGAGTGCTTTGGGTGTGCCAACCGTCACAACGTAACTGGGTGGCTATAAAGGTACGCATCGGGTATCTCCGAAAGTGTCTGTTGAGTTGGTACGAACCGAGACTGGGATGTTGTCACTCCGTATGACGGAGAGGTACCTCTGGGCCTACTCGGTAATACATCATCATAATGAGCTCAATGTGACTAAGTGGTTGGTCACGGGATGATGGATTACGGATCGAGTAAAGAGACTTGCCATAACGAGATTGAACAAGGTATTGGGGATACCGACGATCGAATCTCGGGCAAGTACCATACCGATGGACAAAGGGAATAACATACGGGATTGAGTGAATCCTTGACACGGTGGTTCATCCGATGAAGATCATCGAGGAACACGTGGGAACCAACATGGGTATCCAGATCCCGCTGTTGGTTATTGACCGGAGAGTGGTCTCGGTCATGTCTACGTGTCTCCCGAACCCGTAGGGTCTACACACTTAAGGTCCGGTAACGCTAGGGTCGTAGAGATTAATGCACGTGGAAACCCGAAAGTTGTTCGGAGTCCTGGATGAGATCCCGGACATCACAAGGAGTTCCGGAATGGTTCGGAGGTAAAGATTGATATATGGGAAGTCCAGTTTCGGCCAACGGGTGATCTCCGGGGGTCACCGGGAGCGTCCCGGGACCACCGGAGGGGCCCCGGGGGTCCACCGGGTGGGGCCACCCCTCCCGGTGGGGCCCCTAGGCCGCAAGGGGATGTGTCCAGCCCTCAGGGCTGGCACACCACCAAGGGAGGCCCACCTCCCCTGCGCCTAGGGATAAACCCTAAGGGGAGGGGGGGCCACCACTTGCCTTGGGGGAGGGGGACTCCTCCCTGGCCGCCGCCCCCCTTGCAGATTGGATCTGCAAGGGGCTGGCGCCCCCCTGGCCCCCTATATATATGTGGGGGGGGAGAGGGCAGCCGCACCTCAGCCCTGGCGCCTCTCCCCCTCCCGTCACACCTCCCAACTCCTTTGCAGGGCAGCCCGGCGAAGCCCTGCTGCGATCTCCACTGCATCCGTCATCACGCCGTCGTGCTGCCGAATCTCTGACGACTTCTCCTCCCCCCTTGCTAGATCAAGAAGGAGGTGACGTTGCTGCACCGTACGTGTGTTGAACGCGGAGGTGCCGTCCGTTCGACGCTAGATCATCGGTGACGAAGAATGTGAAGAGTACTACTACTTCATCCTTGCTTCGTTGAAAGCTTCCGCACGCAATCTTCATAACGGTATGTAGATGTACTCTTAGTTGCTCGTTGCTAGATGTCTCCATACTTGGATCTTGGTGAAGACGTAATTTTTTTTTTGATTTATGCTACGTTACCCAACACTTGCTGCCCATCTTCTTCCTTCGTTCCTCTCGCTTCTCCTTCTTCCTTGCCCTTCGATTGGCCGAGCTGCTCATGGCGTCGATCCGACGATTTTCTGCCGTTGAGAAGGGGAAGACTCCTCGCGACGGGCCAGAAGTGCTCCCTCCGAAGAAAAGACCATTCCGCCCTCATGGCACCGCCATGAGGCCGGAAGTGACGAGGCCTTGGCACGAGCGGCCTCCCCCGGGCTACCCGCCGCCCCTGTACGCCAGGGCACCAGGCCACGAAGAGGAAGGCGGCGCCCAGTGGCGCCCGCGCCATGGCCGCGTCGATCGCGCTGTAGTGGTGCACACCGCCGTCCCGCGAGCACACGCTAGAGGCTCCTCGTGTGAGTTTGTGGTATGGGCGGCGATGCCTCCTAGATCCTGGATACGCTTCCCGCCATTCTTCGCCGTGGAGATGCCACCGAGAGGGCCGCTCGAGCTGTGGTTGCGACACGCCGAGTGCCGGGCCCCGGCGACGAGGGCTGAGGTTGAGGTCGTCTCCCCGGGCAAGGTTTTCATGACCCGCGGATGGGGCGAGGTCGCCCACGTCTGCGGTGTGGAAGGCGCCCTCGCCATCCACTTCGAATACGACGACGCCTCTGTGCTACACTTAAAGGCGTTCGACGAGGAGGGACGCCGCCTGGAGTGCTGCCCTGGAGGGGGCCGTCGGGACGACGCTGCGGCTGGCGCCACGTCAGCCGTCGATCCTGCCACTAGCTCGTCCAGCAACAACGTTGGCCTCCGGAGGTCCAGCAGCTCTCCTGAGTCCGACGAGTCTCCAGAGACGGGCAACGACAGTTATGCGTCCCCAAGCTCGTGGCGCGCCCGAAACGCATCAGGCTCGCGAGCACGTCGCTGGTGGTGATCTGCGCAAGGTCGGAGGTGGGCCACCGTGGCCCACTGTTGATGATGGCGTCGACGATGGCGGCCGTAGTTAGGATCCCCTGAAGTCCTTTTGTGGCGTTCCCTGCGAGGATTCAAAGCCAACCCCGTGGGGGTATGTAAAGAACTCGTAATGCTTTTGCTTCTATCTTGTTATCCCCGCTAGTACACCCTATTCGCGAGCCTCGTTCCAGCAGTACCGCCCCTTTTTTACCCTTTCGGTTGCATAGCGCTCTACGTCGACAGGCCCTAGTCCCAAGGCAAGCTGTAGCCGTCACTGGTATGCTAGGTCACGATGCCGTGGTCAAGGCTAGGAGGTGAGCGTCCCGAGGTCCGGTAAGAGCTCCTGAGGTGCAATGCTCAAGAGGTCCCCCTTGGCGTGCAAGCGGCTTCCGGAGGTTAAAAAGCGAGGCGGCGTTGCTGACGCGTGACTGTCGAATCCCGTTCTGCGAGTGAGGATGGGGCACCAAAGAGTTAACGACTTATCTTGATGAGCATGAGGTGATTCTCTAAGCGGCACGCCTGGCTTGTTTTCGATGTCGCAAGGCTAAGATTTCGCGATTTCCTCCCCGCCGGCTCCATAGTTCTACGTCGGCAGAGCCCGGCCCCGCGCGTACCTCAGCCGCCGCTGGCTTGACTGGAACACCAGGACAAGACCAGGGAGTGAGGGGCTACAAGACCAGTTAGGCCCTTGGGTCGCTATGCCCAAGGGCCCTCCTTGACGTACGAACATGCCTGAGCTCTCTAAGCCGGTCTCCCCTTCTCCCATCCTTCTTGATGCTCTGCGTCCTCGGGTCCCGAACCTCGAGGGAAGCTCAGCCGCCGTTGGTATGCCAGGTCGCGATGCAGTGGTCAAGGCCAAGGGGTGAGAGCTGGAGAGTTGGTAAGAGCCCCTGAGACGCGATGCTCAAAGGCCCCCCGCCCTTTAACGCGCAAGCGAAATACGTGAGAAGGGGAGGCCGGCGGGATTGTCTGTCGCCGTGCTCCTGAGACTCCTATGGGTTAGCCTGCAGCAGCACAACTTAAAACCACGCCTACCACCGGGCTCCTGATAATTCCGTGGGAAGGCGAAGGCACCAAGGACCTGGCGAGGTGATGCTTGCGGAGCGGGCCGCGGGTCAGAACTCGGTCCATCGGGTTTGTCAGCGTTGCAGGGACGGACCCGAGCACAAGCACCGTGCCAACGTGTCCAGCCGCTGTTGCGGGATGAGCAAGAGTCCATTAAGCAGCGAAGGAGACCAGAAGAGGTGATGAGTGAGTAGATGATGCCCGTAAGGCAAATTGCCGGAGGAAACGGACTAAGCCAAGTGACGTTGAATGAGATGCATGCCACAAGGACGGACATGTGTGGCCTGGGGATGATGCAGCCTGAGGGGCGCCCCCACAAGGTGAGCTAAAGATGCAAAAGGATACATGCCGCACGGACAGGCCCGTGCGACCTGGGAATGATGCAGGCCGAGGGGCGCTCCCAGTTGAACAAAAACCGAAAAATGTCACCTGGCACAGTTGCTGAAGTAGTGTTGGTGTAGCTGAAGATGCTCGACGCAGATGCTGCTCCTCACGTGCCGTTTGGCTCCGACACCTCGTGAGGCTCTGGGGTTCCCCAGATCTCGCGGAGGGTCGAGTCCAACTCCGTGTGGATCTCCTTATGCCTGGCCTCGCGAGTCACCAGGACCTCCCGCATATGGCACTGGTGCAGGGTCGCTTGGTTTGGCAAGCCGAAGGGCATGCGAACGTAGTTGTGAGGGGGACCCTCACACCGGCCCACCTGGGAAGGCCGGTAGAGCTCCTGAGATGCGATCCTGTTGAGTGCGGAGATGTTGACGCAGACGCGCAGCCCGTCGCCTGAGCCTGGGCTGACAGCTGCACTTAGAGGCACCGGGCGGCGCTCGCCCCGTATTGTCCTTGGCACATGTAGGTCTTCAATGGTTTGGCTGATGAACTCCTGAGCGCTTGGTGCCTCATGCCTTGATGCCTCCGGAGGGAAGTGTGCGGCGAAGCACTCCTCCACGTGGTGCCGGAGCGCCTCCCTCGTGACATTGGCTAAGTCAGAGGCCCTCCAGAGGAGAGCCCCCGAGCCCAGCCTGAGGGGGGCGCCGGGCGCGCTTTCCTATGCGAGGGAGGGAGGCGGCCCCTCCCTAGGTGTAGGTCCCGATGTGCCGCTGTCAGGTGCTGCATCCCCATGAGGCTCCAGGGCGAGCAACAGCTTCTTCTTCTTCTTGGGGACGACCTCAGGCGAGTAGATGATGCTGTCATTGTCTGGATCCTCGACTGCTGCCGCCTAGTAAGCACGCTCGAGTGAGCACACTGCGTCCTTTTCCTCACAGGCGATGGTGATGACGCCGCCGCTTCCCGGCATCTTGAGGACGTTGTAGTCGTGGTGAGTCACTGCCATGAACTTGGCCAGGGCTGGGTACCTGAGGATGGCGTTGTAAGGGAGATGAATGTGGGCGACATCGAAGTCGATGAGCTCAGTGTGGTAGTTGTCGCACTTGCCAAAGGTGACAGGCAGGCGGACCTACCCTACGGGGGTGGTGGAGCCGTCAGTCACTCCGGAGAAGGGCTTGGTAGGCAGCAGCTGATCGTAGGGTACTTGGAGGCTGTCGAATGTCTCGATGGACAGGACATTGAGCCCTGCGCCACCATCTATGAGGGTCTTGGTAACTTGGACGTTGCTGATGACGGGCGAACAAAGCATCGGGAGGGCGCCGGTCGTAGCCGCGCACTTGAGCTGGTCCGCTGAACTGAAGGTGATGGGACATCTGGACCACCTGAGCGGGCGAGTAGCCTCGAGCTTGGGGAGAGCCGCGTTCACTTCCTCAGCGAACTGCTTGAAGAGGCATTGAGAAGCTGGGGCCCGTGCTCCGCCTAAGATGTAGACGATGGCACGTGGCTCCTGGAAGCCCCCAGCCCCCTCGTCCTGGTCGTCGTTTCTCCTTGGCGGCGGTAGAGGTGGAAGGCCAACCTTGCCCTGAGGGCGGTCCTCACGAGGCTGGTCCCTCTAGGCGCCCTCACGGGGCTGATCGCGCCAACGGTCCTCCCGAGGTTGATCACGCCACTCCTGGCGGGGGCCGTGGTCGTCCCAGCGTCCCTCGGTTTGGCTTCCCCCGCGGCCATAGCCATGGTTGATGCGCTCAGGGCGTTGGATGATGCTTCCTTCATAGAGGGCCCTGAGCTCTTGACAGTCGTGGGTGTTGTGGCTGTGCACGTTGTGGAAGGCGCAAAACGCCTAACTGTTCTTGGATGACTCTGGGTAGTCGCGGCCACGCTTCATCTCTGGTTCAGCCGCGAGCACTGCCACTCCTTTGCGCTTTACGTCCTTGCTCTTGGGCCTTCTTGTCTTCAGGTTCAGCACGCCCCTCCTCAGCTCTGGCGCACTTGGTTGTGAGGTTGAACAGTTCCAGGGACGTGCACATGTCCTCATGGATGGCGAGCTCCTCCTTCATCTTGACGTCGTAGATACCATCTGAGAACGCCGAAATGATGGCCTCGTCCGTGACCTTGGGGATCTTGATGCAGACGTTGTTGAAGCATTGGATGAACTTCTGTAGGATTTCTCCTGGTTGTTGCTTGATACACCGTAGGTCAGCCGCGACCGAGGGCGGTCTTGGGTGCCCTGGAAGTTGGCGATGAACCGCTCGCGCATATCGCTCTAGGTGGAGATCGATCTCGCGGGCAGGTTTAGGAGCCACAAGCGCACACCATCTTTGAGGGCCATGGGGAACTAGTTCGCCATGATCTTCGCGTTGCCGCCGGATGCTTTGATGCTCAGCTCGTAGAGCTGCAGGAACTCCGTAGGGTCGGGGTGCCGTCATAATGTGGAGGCAGGTCGGGCTTGAACTTCTCAGGCCAGTTGACATTGCGCAGCCCGGGGGCGAGGGCCTTGCAGCCTGTTGTCGACACCCGAGTGTGTTGGGAAGGTGGAACTTGATCTTGGTCCTCGCACGCCACCGCGGCGGGGGGCGCACGGTCTCGACACGATGGTGGAGGGAGAGCCGGCGCTCCCCCGCGGGGCCGCTGGATCTCTTGGCAGCTTCCTTCGTCGTGCACTGGCACCACGCATCGGCGGTCAAGCCACGAGGCCATGTGCCTTGGGTCTTGGACGACGCCTTGACGCGAGGTAGCAGTGGAGCTTCATGGGCCACATCGTCCTCATGGGGAGGCGGACAAGGCAGGGATAGGGACGGCGCTGGAGAGCCCCCAGCGGCGCTGACGAGCTCGGTGATGCGGTCGAGCCATTCTTTGTAGAAGTCGTCGACAGGGCGGTAGCGCAGGAGCTCGCGTGCCATGAGCAACGCAGCCTATGCGTCTGTGGGTCCACGACGAGCATGGGATGACGAGACTGCTGGGGTTAGTGACGGGGTCGTGGTGCGTCCGTCCCGCCGCACGGAGGGGTGCAAGGACGAGGCCTGCTGTTCATGCCACGTCGGGCCGGTGGCGGCGTTGGCGGTAGGCGATGGAGAACGGCGGGGCGGTCCGCCGGCAGGAGCAGTCTGAGCAACGCGGGCGGCAAGGTCAGCTCGTTGCTTAGCACGGGCTATGCGAGCGTCGGCCATGGAACCGGTTGGATGATGGAGCGCGGATCGACGGAAGGGAAGTTTCGGCACACCCCTACCTGGCGCGCCAAATGTCGGATCTTGGGTTCCGGCAAAACCCTTGTGATTCGAACTCTGGGGTGCGCACGAAGATCTCTCCTTCTGCCCTAGCTCGTCTACTCACCGATCCCTAGGCCTAGCTCGAAGAACAAGGAACACAAGGTTTATACTGGTTTGGGCCACCGTTGTGGTGTAATACCCTAATCCAGTGTGGTGTGGTGGATTGCCTTGTAGGCTGAGGAAGAACTAGTACATGGATGAACTGCCTCCCGAGGAGAGGTGTTCTTGTGCTTGAGTGAGCTTGTGGGTGTGTGGCCTTCTATCTGATCAACTCCCGATCCGATGATCCCCCCTCCATGGTGGTGGCTGGTCCTATTTATAGTGGCCCGGGACCTGTTCCCAAATATTCAGCAGGAATGGATCCCACAACGGCCAAATTTGAAGGGGGACAACTAGTACAAGCTATCCTGAAAAAAGGTGGTCTTCGCCTGCCAAAGGCTCTGGTGGTGACGCCGCCGTGGGCTCCGCGATGACCTCCGCTCTGCTGTCCTGCTGGTCTTGGTATCGTTGCACCGATATTGAAACCTTTGCCTGACGCCTCGGGACTCCTCGCTTGCACCTGCTCCTTTAGCACCAAAGAGGAAACTGGCACTCTGTGCCCGCTGGCACCCGCCTGGCCTTGGTCGTCACTGCTCACATCACGAGGACCTCGCGAGGTACCCCTTTCCTTGATATCTCGATCCTCATGAGCCAGCCTAGTGAGGCCGCCCCAGGGGATGTCTTGCGTCGTCCGCCTCGCGAGGGTCTTGAGTGGTTGCTGAAGAAGTTGGGTCGTACCAGGCCGCCTGATGAGCCACGCCCTAGACCACATGCAGGCAAGTCTGGGTACCCCCGTTCCCAGAACGCCGACAGATTAAAGTTGCCTTACCTCCATGCATGCCTCTCAACACATTCAGAAAAGTGGTTTGCACATAAGTTATCCGAGTTGAGAACAACTTTATCATCACAAAAACACAGTAACAAAAAAGAAACATCTATCGAAGGAAATATGCCCTAGAGGAAATAATAAAGTTGTTATTTTATATTTCCTTATTTCATGATAAATGTTTAATATTCGTGCTATAATTGTATTAACCGGAAACTTGGTACATATGTGGATACATATAAAAATCACCATGTCCCTAGTAAGCCTCTACTAGACTAGCTCGTTAATCAAAGATGGTTAAGTTTCCTAACCATAGACACGTGTTGTCATTTGATGAACGGGATCACATCATTAGTAGAATGATGTGATGGGCATGACCCACCCGTTAGCTTAGCATAATGAGCGTTCAGTTTTATTGCTATTGCTTTCTTCATGTCAAATACATATTCCTCCGACTATGAGATTATGCAACTTCTGGATACCAGAGGAATGCCTTGTGTGCTATCAAACGTCACAACGAAACTGGGTGATTATAAAGATGTTCTATAGGTATCTCCGAAGGTGTTTGTTGGGTTAGCATAGATCAAGATTAGGATTTGTCACTCCGAGTATCGGAGAGGTATCTCTGGGCCCTTTCGGTAATGCACATCATAAAAAGCCTTGAAAGTAATCTGACTAATGAGTTAGTTGCGGGGTGATGCATTATGGAACGAGTAAGGAGACTTGCCAATAACGAGATTGAACTAGGTATGAAGATACCGACGATCGAATCTAGGGCAAGTAACATACCGATGACAAAGGGAATAACGTATGTTGTCATTACGGTACGACGGATAAAGATCTTAATAGAATATGTAGGAGCCAATATGAGAATCCATGCTCTACTATTGGTTATTGACCGAAGAGGTGTCTCTGTCATGTCTACATAGTTCTCGAACCCGTAGGGTCCGCACACTTAGTGTTCGATGATGATTTTTGTATTATATGAGTTATGTGATTTGGTGACCGAATGTTGGTCGGAGGCCCGGATGAGATCATGGACATGACGAGGAGTCTTGAAATGGTCGAGAGGTAAAGATTCATATATAGGATGATGAAATTCGGACACCGGAAGTGTTCCGAGGGTACCGGGTACATATCGGGTCACTGGAAAGGGGTTCCGGGCACCCCCGACAAAGATATGGGCCTTATGGGCCAAGAGAGGGACATACCAGCCCCTGGTGGGCTGGTGCGCCCCCATATAGGCCGAAATAGGAGGAGAAGGAAGGAGGGGAAGGAAGAAGGGGGGGGGGAGGATTCGGCCTCCCCCCTTTCCTTCTCTCCCCCTCTCTTTCCTCCCCTCTCCACAAAATAAGGAAGGGGCCGAATTGGGGTGGCAACCCAAATAGGATTCGGCCTACTTGGGAGCCCCATGGCTGCCTCTTCCCCCCTCCAACCTATATATATATATATATATATATATGTGGGGAGGGGGCGCCTAGAACACACAACAACATCTGTTAGCCGTGTGCGGCGCCCCCCTCCATAGTTTACGCCTCTAGTCATATTCACGCAGTGCTTAGGCAAAGCCCTGCGCGGATCACTTCACCATCATCGTCACCACGCCATCGTGCTGATGTAACTCTACCTCGACACTTTGCTGGATCAAGAGTTCAAGGGACGTCATTGAGCTGAATGTGTGCAGAACTCGGAGGTGCCGTGCGTTCGGTGCTTGATCGGTCGGAACGAGAAGAAGTTCGACTACATCAACCACGTTGTCAAATGCTTCCGCTTTCGGTCTACAAGGGTATGTGGACACACTCTTTCCCTCTCATTGCTATACATCGCCTAGATAGATCTTGCGTGAGCGTAGGATTTTTTTTGAAAATGCATGCTGCGTTTCCCAACAGTGGAAGTTCGACTACATCAACCGCGTTGTCAAACGCTTCCGCTTTCGGTCTACAAGGGTACATGGACACATTCTTTCCCTCTCATTGCTATGCATCTCCTAGATAGATCTTGCGTGAGCATAGGATTTTTTTGAAATTGCATGCTACGTTTCCCAACAGTGGGATCATGAGCCTGGTCTATGCGTAAATGATATGAGTAGAACACAAAGAGTTATGGGCGGTGATAGTCATACTACTTACCACCAACGTCTTATTTTGATTCGGCGGTATTGTGGGATGAAGCGGCCCGGACCAACCTTACATGACCGCGTTCATGAGACCAGTTACACCGATAGACATGCAACTAGTTTTGCATAAAGGTGGTCGGCAGGTGTCTGTTTCTCCTACTTTAGTTGAATCGAATTTGACTGCGGCCGGTCCTTGAAGAAGGTTAAAACAACAAACTTGACGAAACAACATTGTGGTTTTGTGCCGTAGGTAAGAACGGTTCTTGCTAGAAGCCCGTAGTAGCCACAAAAAACTTGCAACAACAAAGTACAGGACGTCTAAATTGTTTTTGTAGGGCATGTTGTGATGTGATATGGTCAAGACGTGATGAGTTATACGTTATTGTATGAGATGATCATGTTTTGTAAATTATCAGCAACCGGCAGGAGCCTTATGGTTGTCTCTTTATTATATGAAATGCAAGTGCCATGCAATTGCTTTACTTTATCACTATGAGTTAGCAATAGTCGTAGACGCAATAGTTGGCGAGACGACCATGACACTAGGATGGAGATCAAGGTGTCGAGCCGGTGACGATGGAGATCATGACGATGCTTTGGAGATGGAGATCAAAAGCACAAGATGATGATGGCCATATCATGTCACATATTTTGATTGCATGTGATGTTTATCCTTTTATGCATCTTATTTTGCTTAGTACGGTGGTAGCATTATAAGATGATCCCTTACTAAAATTTCAAGGTATAAGTGTTCTCCCTAAGTATGCATCGTTGCGATAGTTCGTCGTGCTGAGACACCACGTGATGATCGGGTGTGATAAGCTCTACGTTCACATATGACGGGTGCAAGACAGTTTTGCACATGCTGAATACTCGGGTTAAACTTGACGAGCCTAGCATGTACAGACATGGCCTCGAAACACTGGAGACCAAAATATCGAACATGAATCATATAGTAGATATGATCAACATAGAGATGTTCACCATTAAAAACTACTCCATCTCACGTGATGATCGAACATGGTTTAGTTGATTTCGATCGCGTATCATTTTGATGACTTGAGGGATGTCTATCTAAGTGGGAGTTCTTAAGTAATATGATTAATTGAACTTAATTTATCATGAACTTAGTCCTGATAGTTTTTGCATATCTATGTTGTAGATCAATGGCCCGTGCTACCGTTCCCTTGGATTTTAATGAGTTCCTAGAGAAAGCTAAGTTGAGAGATGATGGTAGCAACTACAGGGACCGGGTCTGTAACTTGAGGATTATCCTCGTTGCTGCATAGAAGAATTATGTCCTTGATGCACCAATAGGTGAAAGGCCTGTCGCAGGAGTAGATGCTAAAGTTTTGAAAGTCTGGCAAGCTCGATCTGATGACTACTCGATAGTTCAGTGTGCCATGCTTTACGACCTAGAATCGGGACTTCAAAGACGTTTTGAACGTCATGGAGCATATGAGATGTTCCAAGAGTTGAAGTTAATATTTCAAGCAAATGCCCTAGTTGCGAGAGATGAAGTCTCCAACAAGTTCTATAGCTGTAAGATGGAGGGGAATAGTTCTGTCAGTGAACACATACTCAGAATGTCTGGATATCATAATCACTTGACTTAGCTGGAAGTTAATCTTCCTGATGATAGTGTCATTGATAGAGTACTCCAATCACTGCCACCAAGCTATAAAGGCTTCGTGATGAACTATAACATGCAAGGGATGGAGAAGACAATTCCCGAGCTCTTCGCAATGCTCAAAGCTACGGAGGTAGAAATCAAAAAGGAGCATCAAGTGTTGATGGTTAACAAGACAACTAGTGTCAAGAAAAAGGGCAAGGGAAAGAAGGGGAACTTCAAGAAGAATGGAAAGCAAGTTGCCACTCCCAGGAAGAAGCCCAAGTCTGGACCCAAGCCTGAAACTGAGTGCTTCTACTGCAAAGGGATTGGTCATTGAAAGCGGAACTGCCCCAAGTATTTGGCGGATAAGAAGGATGGCAAAGTGAACAAATGTATATGTGATATACATGTTATTGATGTATACCTTACTAATGCTCGTAGTAGTGCCTGGGTATTTCATACTGGTTCAGTTGCTCATATTTCTAACTCGAAACAGGGGATATGGATTAAACGAAGATTGGCTAAGGATGAGGCGACGATTCGCGTGGGAAATGGTTCCAAAGTTGATGTGATCACCGTCGGCACGCTACCTCTACATCTACCTTCGGGATTAGTTTTAGACCTGAATAATTGTTATTTGGTGCCAGCGTTGAGCATGAGCATTGTATCTGGATCTTGTTTAATGCGAGACATTTATTCATTTAAATCGGAGAATAATTGTTGTTCTATTTATATGAGTAATGTCTTTTATGGTCATGCACCCTTGAAGAGTGGTATATTTTTGTTGAATCTCGATTGTGGTGATACACATATTCATAATATTGATGCCAAAAGATGCAAAGCTGACCTCACGGCGGTGCGGGCCGCGTTCGTCCTGGCATTGGGGTCGGCCGGCAATGCGTGGCTCCGGTGGTGTGTGCCCGGCGGCTCCGGTGCTTGGAGTTCGCCGGGCGACGCGGTTGGGCAGCGGCCGGGCGTGGCCGCTACCCCGGCCGTGGGCGGCAGCATGGGGAGGTCCAACGGGTGGCCTACCGTTGTCGTGGTGGCTTCACGGTGGCTCGACGGTTCTGCCCGCAGCAGCGGCCGGCTTCTCCGGCGTCGGCTCATCTGCGTGCGGTTCGTCTCCTCGTCGTCCGGGCGCTACTCTCATCAGAGGGATGGTCCTCTCCCAGCAGCAGTCCACTTCTCATCTCGCGCCCAGTGCTGCAGGACCGAGCTCGTCTCGCGCACGGTGCAGCAGGACTGACCTCGTCCCCCTCTTGGTGTTGCAAGACCAAGCTCGTCTCGCACTCGGGGCAGCAGGATGGGTTGGTGGATACCAGTTCTGGCCGACCTATTGGGTCTCGATGCTGGGGGTTGCCCAAGGTTGCGAAAGGTGGGACCTTTCCGCTTGTCTCTTTCGTTTGGGTTGCGACGGGTCTCGGGTGAGGTGGTGTCAAGATCTTGGATGCCGGGGCGGCGTCCCTGGTGGCAGTAGAGCGGCGCTCTTGGGCGGAGCCCATGCCTTGGCGTTGCCCAGTCACCATGGCTGTGTGGACGGCGTGGTCGCCAGGGTGTGGCATTCGGTGGCGGTGAGTGTTGGCCGAGGTGAAAACCTGTTCTATCTTCGGACGGACCGGCGACGACGAAGATCGTTCCCTTCTTGAAGGCATCGTCACGGCTCTCATTGCTCATCATGCGGCTCCAGGGGAAACTCCGATCCTTGGATCGGGCGGTGGTGGTGCTCCGGTGTCGTTCCCTTCTTGAAGGCATCGCCTTGGAGCACATGGTTCGTCATACGTAGCTTCATGTCTTCGTGGTGGTAGTGCTAGGGGTGGTGTTGCTGCGCTCAACGTCTATGTATCTTGCCCTAGGTGTGTGCGTGTGTTGCGGTGGCGTGTGTTTGTACTGGGTTATTGTTGATCGGTGTTTTATATATAAAGCGGGGTGTCGGGGATATACCCCACGATATGACCTGGCCGGAAGTATGATTCGGCCGGACTTGGCGCTTCATCGCAACCCACCGGAGGACTGGGACTCACGGGACTGGCGGTTCACTGGTCTGACGACTCACAAACCTGGCGACTCACGGATGGCCCCGACGGTGGGTCAAATAGAGTACTAGGCCCAAGTCCCAGAAGGCCGGCTCATGTTATGGTGGGCCGGTTTAAGAGGAAAGCGTAAGGAGTATTCCCTTACAGAGGAAGCAAGACTAGGACTCCACTTGTAATAGAGTAACCCTAATTCTACTAGGACTAGTCATGTAACCCGCCCCTTCAACAGATATAAGGAGGGGCAGGGCTCCCCAAGAGGGACAAGTAACAACAAACAATCTCTAGGGTTAGACACAACTAGAGGAGAGCCAGAGACTCCCTGATAAGCATAATGAGACCTAGCCGCAAACAACATGTAGGGCTATTACCAGATGATGTTTTCCGGGGCCCGAAGCTGTCTAAACCCTTGTCTTGCGTTGCGTCTCTCGATTCCGCTCAACCCCTCTCAAGCTACCACATAGATGCGTTGGCCTCACGACTAAGTCCTCACCCTAAGGACATCTGCCGTGACAATTCCATGACAGTTTAATTTAGATTTATCCATGTTAAACTGATCCTGCAACATAAACACAAGAACAAATTTGACAGGTTGTGCTCCGGGTTAAAAATTCTTGCAAGCCGACACCTGATAAGCTTTAAGTCTTTGTCATTTCCTCTTTGATATGTATCCATGATCTCATAGTAAATCTCCTTAGCAGATATGTTCAAACTTTGCCAATGCAAAAAATCCAGATACTTCTTTTGAAAAATCCGGGTCAACGGGCCAACTTCAGAATCAATTTGCTGACATTGGTCTCTTTGTAGAAAAATATTGTAAGAAACAATTCACTTGAATCGGCTTCCAAAGCGCCGGCTTAAAAAATATTGGTCTTGAAATACTCATCTAATATTCAACCGGTTTAAAGATGTAGAATTTGCCGAGTTATAATTTCCAAAATCTCCGGGTTATAAAAGACTGATGATTCTGGGTCATGGCTGTTATAGACGCCGGGTCATGATTGTTGCCAATGCGGGGTCACACAATTGATCTTCCTGGTTTGCTAAAAAAAATGAGAATTTGAAGATGTTCCTCCATTATATTCATATCACCTGTAGCCCCCAAGTCTTGAGCAGAGCAAAGCGATGACTTAAGATTTCCTTCAATATGAATATTACCACTTCAAAGAAATCCCGGTTGTTCATCTCAGTCACTAGTCAAAACCGAATATTCCACATATGTAGCCCCCAAGTGCCGGGTTGTCATGCTTGCAGCAACCTGGGACTTGTAATTGCCTTATGCTGATAAAAACTTCAACCAATGTAGCCCCCAAGGGTCGGGTTATTATGCAGTAATGAGCAGGGACTTTATAAATATGATCATGTAGACTTGGACAACAACATGTAGCCCCCAAGGGCTGGGTCATTATGCAATAATGAGCAGGGACTTTATAAATATGATCATGTAGACTTGAACAACAATGTTTAGCCCCCAAGGGCCAGCTCAATAAGATAATATTGAGCTGGGACTTTATATATACTTTTTTGAAAAGAACATCATATGATGCAACCCCCATCACGGGGCTTGAACCCACGCCCACAAGGTTAAGAGCTTTGTGCTTTACCAACTGAGCAGTGGACCCTTCAATATACTGTATTAAGACTTGTGTACCTTAAATTTTTGGCAGGAGCAACTAGTAGCCCCCAAGGGCCAGCTCATTACAATGTGATGTGTTGGGTCTTCAATAAAGGTGAACAAAAAAATGACTTTGCATTAGCCCCCAAGTGCCATGGTGCATGCTGGCAGTGACATGAGACTTGCATATTTGATGTAATCTCAACTTGAATAATGTAGCCCCCAAGTACCGGGTCGTAAGCCTGCAGCAACTCGGGACTATTCCTTCCATGGTAGAATAAATCATATCCATTGATAAGATAATAGCCATTGCGCGAAAGCAACTTTGAAAACCTCAATCATAATACTGGTTATTGATAACCATAAGAAAATCCAGCCATGTTGGCTATTAAAGATTTTAATAATATAAACTGATTCAAAAACCGGTTCATGCAATATAAACAAGTATATCTATGCATATATGCTGCATGTTATGATGATGTAATGATGATGCAATGTATGATGATGTATGCGTATGATGCAATGTATGGTGATGTATGGGTACGATAATAGAAAACTTCGATGAAACTAGCCTGAGCCACTGGAGTATCCTTGCATTCTGTAGCCGGCTCTCACAGATACCCAATCGACATTTGAACCTGGATAAGTTTAGATATGGCTTATCGAGACTACGTGGGGTCAGAGTTGCCGCGTGCAAACAGGTAGGTTTAACCAAGTTTCAAGGAAGGCGGCATTTTGAGCCTGGATCTTATCCTGACTATCTATAACACTACAAAAAAAGACACATCCGTGACATTTTGGGCCGAACGAAACTTTTTTCTATCATACTTATGACACTTCTATGACAATAATTGTGACCAAACACGGTATCATCGTAGATGTGGTCGGGTCCTACTTCCATGACAAAAAATCATGACAGAAAATGAGCTTTTCGTCCTAGGCAGGCTGGAGACGCAGCTGCATAAAATTCTTTGGGCCGTCCATGATGGAAAAAATCATGGTAGAAGCGAGGGCGAGGAAAATATCGGGGTGTTCCCGGTTACGGTGGGTGGTCGGGGCCAAGCGATGCGCATTTCTCTCGTACACGCACGCGCATGGGTGCGAGGCGTTGGGCTCTAACTGAACCCGAGCGATTGCACTGCAGGCTACGCGTTACTGAACCCGAGCGATCGATCAATGGCTGTTAACTGACCCGATCGAGCGATTCTTTCGCTACTGTTGCTAACTGAAGCCGATCGATGCTGCCTCTGCATGAACAGTGAGCGTTGCTGGGGGGTTTGGATGAACAGTTCCCGATGGGGGTGGCTGAACAGGACCCCGTGGTGTTGCCTCTACATGAACAGGACCCCGTTCGATTGAGCCAGTTGGGGCTGCATGAACAGGACCCCGTGGAGGGCTGCATGAACAGGACCACCCCGTGGAGGGCTGCATGAATAGTAGACGGTGGAGGGCTGGATGAACAGTAGCCCGTGGAGGGGTGGTTGAACAGGAGCCCGTGGAGAGGGCTGGTTGAACAGTAGCCGGTGGAGTAGTGCGCGGTGGAGGCTGAACAGTCGCAGGTGGAGGCTGGAGGTGGTCGACAGTGGATGAACAGTAGCCCGTGGAGGCTGGAGGGGGTCGACGGTGGTGATGAATAGTATCCCATGGAGTCCCGTTTTGCGGTACGCCACACCCCTCCCGATGAACATGACCCCCGTTTTGACCGTAGCGCTCCAACACAAGTCCGTTTCCTCCGTTTTGCGG
>LR738712.1:607857806-607876677 GCA_902687465.1 Secale cereale
TGCGGTACGCCACACCCCTCCCGATGAACATGACCCCCGTTTCGACCGTAGCGCTCCAACACAAGTCCGTTTCCTCCGTTTTGCGGTACGCCACACCCCTCCCGATCAACATGACCCCCGTTTCGATCGTAGGAGGTCCGTTTCCTCCGTTTTGCGGTACGCCAGACCCCTCCCGATGAACAGGATCCCGTTTCGAACGTGGACGGTCGAACACAAGGCCGTTTCCTCTGTTCTGCGGTACGCCATGCCTCGGTTCCATCGGCTGTTCCGTCCAAGACCTCCCGATGAACACGACGACACATTCTGTTCCGACCCAGCCGGTTGGCTCCCCATGAACACGACGACGATGCTGTTTCTCCGTTCCGACCCAACCATGTACATGAGCCCTGGCCATACGTATGCACGAGTAGGCGTTCGAGACCCTGCCCGTATGTACGTACGTGGCCGAATTTTCTTTCTTGCACACTTGCCGCTGTACGTACGTGTACATGCTACATGTGCGCCTCTACTACGACACGTGCACGCCTCTACATCGACCAGTATGTACGAACACGTTCGCGACCAGAATGACAATGCTACGTACGCTTCGACCAGGTGGGTCCCGACTATCAGGCAATTCCTTGCGTGCGAAGATGTAGCTGGTGGGTCCCAGCAGTTAAGGGGGCGAATCGTTTTTTTTTGTCCGAACGCACTTCCTTGCGTGCGAAGATGTAGCTGGTGGGTCCCAACAGTCAGGGGGAAACGTTTTTTTTCACGAAATACGGTGGCCCGTCCGGTGGGTCCCCGATGTCAGGTGGAGGAATAATTAATTTGCTCGAAATAAGGAGGCACTTCCTTGCAGCGGCTTGATACGTCTCCAACGTATCTATAATTTTTTATTGTTCCATGCTATTATTTATGAAGTCTTGGATGTTTAATGGGCTTTATCATACACTTTTATATCATTTTTGGGACTAACCTACTAACCCAAAGGCCCAGTCCAGATTGCTGTTTTTTGCCTGTTTCATGGTTTTGCAGAAAAAGAATATCGAACGGAGTCCAAACGGAATGAAACCTTCGCGAGAGATATTTTTGGAGAAAATCACGCACAGGGAACTTGAGAACCACGTCAGGGGAGCATCGAGGCGCCCACAAGGGTGGGGGCGCGCCCCCTGCCCAGGGCGCGCCCCTGCCTCGTGGGCCCCTTGAGCGTCCCCAGGTGTCCTTCTTCTTCCTATATAAGTCTACGTACCCCGAAACCTTCGACAACAGAGAGAAAACCCTAATTCCACCGTCGTAACCTTCTGTTCCCGTGAGATCCCATCTTGGAGCCTGTTCCGGAGCTCCACCGGAGGGGGATCCATCACGGAGTTCTTCATCATCATCGCCCTCACCATGAGTTGTGAGTAGTTTACCACAGACCTTCTGGTCCATAGCTAGTATCTAGATGGCTTCTTCTCTCTCTCTCTCTGGATCTCAATACAAAGTTCTCCTCGGTCTCTGAGGAGATCTATTCGATGTAATCTCTTTTTGCGGTGTGTTTGTCGAGATCTGATGAATTGTGAGTTTATGATCAAGGTTATCTATGAAAGATATTTGGTTCTTCTCTGAAATTTTTATGTGTGCTCATAATATCCTTGCAAGTCTCTTCGAATTATTGGTTTGGTTTGGCCTACTAGATCTATAGTTCTTGCAATGGGAGAAGTGCTTGGCTTTGGGTTCAATCTTGTGGTGTCCTTTCCTAGTGACAGTAGGGGCAGCAAGGCACGTATTGTATTGTTGCCATCGAGGATAAAAAGATGGGGTTTATATCATATTGCTTGAGTTTATCCCTCTACATCATGTCATCTTGCTTAAGGCGTTACTCTGTTCTTATGAACTCAATACACTAGATGCATGCTGGATAGCGGTCGATGTGGGGAGTAATAGTAGTAGATGCAGGCAGGAGTCGGTCTACTTGTCTCGGACGTGATGCCTATATACAATGATCATGCCTAGATAGTCTCATAATTATTCTCTTTTCTATCAATTGCTCGACAGTAATTTGTTTACCCGCCGTAGAATATCGCTATCATGAGAGAAGCCACTAGAGAACACTATGGCCCCTGGGTCTATTCTCAACATATCAATCTACATCTACTTTACTTTTATCGCTTTTATTTTATGTTCTTATAAACTAAAAATACCAAAAATATAAACTATCATCTCTATCAGATCTCACTTTCGTAAGTGACCGTAAAGGGATTGACAACCCCTTATCGCATTGGCTGCATAGTTCTTATTTGTTTGTGCAGGTGCGAGGGACTCGCCGTGGTCTCCTACTGGATTGATACCTTGGTTCTCAAAAACTAAGGGAAATACTTATGCTACTGTGCTTCATCTCCCTTTCCTCTTCGAGGGAATACAACGCAAGCTCGAGAAGTAGCAAGAAGAATTTCTGGCGCCGTTGCCGGGGAGGCTTACGCAAAAGTCACATACCAAGTACCTATCACAAACCCTTATCCTTCGCATTATATTATTTGCCTCTCGTTTTCCTCTCCCCCACTTCACCCTTGCCGTTTTATTTGCCCTTCTTCCGCCGTGTGTTTATCATTCGCTTGCTTCTTGCTTGCTTGTGTGTGTCGGATTGCTTGCTTGTCACTATGGCTCTCCCTATTAGTGTCGACCCTCACCTCAAGAGGCTGGAGGAGATTGAAAACAATGTTAGACATTTTATGACTATACAATTTGAGCATAATGACTTTTTCAGAAGTGTGCTTAAAGAACAAAAAGAGTTTATGGAGTATATGAATAAAGACCTAGATGATATGTCTAAGGAAATTTATGGCTTGAAATCTCAGTTTGCTCATCTTGAGAATTTAATTGCCCAAATTTCAGATAAACAGTCCACCTTGATCAATAAGATGGCTGCTAAACTAGAAGAGCATGAAAATAAAGAAGAAGATATGAAAGCTATTGATGTGTCTCCTATTAGATCCTTGTTTTCTAGTATAAATTCGGATGAAGATAGGATTAGAGATGATTTTGCTTCAAGGTGTCCCAATGATTCGGTGTTTTTAGATCTTGATGCTAAAATTGCTAAAAGTGGGAGTGGAGAGATTAAAACTTTGCATAGTGATGAACCCACTACTTTGGATTCCAAGGGATTCAATTATGCTAATTTCTCTTTGATTGATTGTATTTCCTTGTTGCAATCCGTGCTAAATTCTCCGCATGCTTATAGTCAAAATAAAGCTTTCACCAAAGACATAGTTGATGCTTTGATGCAATCTTATGAAGACAAACTTGAGTTGGAAGTTTCTATCCCTAGAAAGCTTTATGATGAATGGGAACCTACTATAAAAATAAAAATAAAAGATCATGAATGCTATGCTTTGTGTGATTTGGGTGCTAGTGTCTCCACTATCGCAAAAACTTTGTGTGATTTGCTAGGGTTCCATGAACTTGATGATTGTTCTTTAAATTTGCATCTTGCGGATTCCACTATTAAGAAACATATGGGAAGAATTAACGATGTTCTTATTGTTGCCAATAGGAATTATGTGCCCGTAGATTTCATTGTTCTTGATATAGATTGCAATCCTTCATGTCCTATTATTCTTGGTAGACCTTTCCTTAGAACGATTGGTGCAATTATTGATATGAAGGAAGGAAATATTAGATTCCAATTTCCATTAAGGAAAGGCATGTAACACTTTCCTAGAAATAAAATCAAATTACCATATGAATCTATCATGGGAGCCACTTATGGATTGCCTTCCAAAGATGGCAATACCTAGATTTATCTTGTATCGTGCCTAGCTAGGGGCGTAAAACAATAGCGCTTGTTGGGAGGCAACCCAATTTTTTATATTTTGTTTTTTTCTGTTAGGGAATAAATATTGCATCTAGCTTCTGATTAGATGTGGTTTCATGTTTTATTTAGTGTTTGTGCCAAGTAAAACCTTTGGGAAGACTTGTGTGAAGTTTATGTGATCTTGCTGTGAAAAACAGAAACGTTAGCGCTTGCTAAAGTGGTCGTTAGATTTTACTGGAGCGTGATTTTTAGTTGGTTCTTATTGCAGATGATTACTAGACAAATTCCTCAAATTTACCAATTTAGTTTGAATTTTTTGGAGTTCCAGAAGTAGGCGAAACCTGCAGATTACTACAGACTGTTCTGTTTTTGACAGATTCTGTTTTTCGTGTGTTGTTTGCTTATTTCAATGCATCTATGAGTAGTATTGGGAAGTATGAATCATAGAGAAGTTGGAATGCAGTAGGTTTAACACCAATATAAACAAATAATGAATTCATTGTAGTACCTTTGAGTAGTGATTTGTTTTCTTATACTAACGGAGCTCACGAGAATTTTTGTCTAAGTTTTGTGTTGTGAAGTTTTCAAGTTTTGAGTATTGCTTTGATGGACTATGGAACAAAGAGTAGCAAAGGCCTAAGCTTGGGGATGCCCATGGCATCCCAAGTAATTCAAGGATAATCAAAATCCTAAGCTTGGGGATGCCTCGGGAAGGCATCCCCTCTTTCGTCTTCATCCATCGGTAACTATACTTGGAGCTATATTTTTATTCGCAACATGTTATGTGTTTTGCTTGGAGCGTCTTGTATAATTTGAGTCTTTGCTTGTTAGTTTGTCACAATCATCCTTGTTGGAAACACCTATTTGAGAGAGTTAAATATGGCCTAGAAATTGTTAGAACACTCTATGTGCTTCACTTATATCTTTTGAGTTGAATAGTTTTTGCTCTAGTGCTTCACTTATATCTTTTAGAGCACGGTGGTGGTAATGATTTGTAGAAATTGTTGAACTCTCATGCTTTACTTATATCTATTTGAGAGTTTATTAAAACAGCATGGTAATGTGTTTAGGCTAAGAAACTAGTCTTCACATGATAAACATCCAATGTCAATGTAGTAAAAAAATCACACTAAGTGCATTGAATATGATGAGACGTTGGATGCTTGATAATTGTTTTGAGATATGAGGATAGTGATATTAGAGTCATGCTAGTGGAGTTATTATGAAATGGAGAAATACTTGTGTTAAGGTTAGTGATTCCCGTATCATGCACGTATGGTGAACCGCTATGTGACGAAGTTAGAGCATGAGGTATTTGTGGAGTGCCAACCTTTGTGTGGAAGTCCGGGGCGCGCGATGGTTAACTCCTACCAACCTCCCCCCTAGGAGCATGCGTTGATTGCTTTGTTTTGATGACTCGTATATTTTTGCAATAAGTATATGAGTTCTTATGACTAATGTTGAGTCCATGGATTATACGCACTCTCACCCTTCCACCATTGCTAGCCTCTCTTGTACCGCGCAACTTTCGACGGTGCCATAAGCCCACTATATATCCTTCCTCAAAACAGCCACCATATTATTCCTCAAAACAGCCACCATACCTACCTATCATGGCATTTCCATAGCCATTCCGAGATATATTGCCATGCAACTTTCCACCATTTCGTTTATATGACACGCATCATATTGTCATATTGCCATGCATGATCATGTAGTTGACATCGTATTTGTGGCAAAGCCACAATGCATAATTTTCATATATGTCACTCTTGATTCATTGCACATCCCGGTACACCGCCAGAGGCATTCATGTTGAGTCGTTGTAGTATCGAGTTGTAATTTCGAGTTGTAATAAAAGTGTGATGATCATCATTATTAGAGCATTGTCCCATGTGAGGAAAGGTCAATAAAAAAAGAGATGGCCAAAAAAATATAGAGAGGGGCTAATGAAAAAAAAGAGAAAGCCCCTCCAAAAAAAATGAGAGAAAAGAGAGACCGGACAATTGCTACTATCTTTTTTCACACTTGTGCTTCAAAGTAGCACCGTGTTCTTCATTGTAGAGAGTCTCATGTTTAGTCACTTGCATATACTAGTGGGAATTTTCATTATAGAACTTGGCTTGTATATTCCAACGACGGGCTTCCTCAAATGCCCTAGGTCTTCGTGAGCAAGCAAGTTGGATGCACACCCACTAGTTTTTTTTGTTGAGCTTTCATACATACTTAGCTCTAGTGCATCTGTTGCATGGCAATCCCTACTCACTCACATTGATATCTATTAATGGGCATCTCCATAGCCCGTTGATACGCCTAGTCGATGTGAGACTATCTCCCTCCTTTTTGTCTTCCCGACAACCACCTCTATTCCACCCATAGTGCTATATCCATGGATCACGCTCATGTATTGCGTGAAAGTTGAAAGGTTTGAAAAGATAGAGTATGAAAACAAGTGCTTGGCTGAAATTGGGGTTCTGCATGATATGAATATTTTGTGTGATGAAGAGGGAGCATAGCCAGACTATATGATTTTGTAGGGATAACTTTCCTTAACCATAGTATTTTGAGAAGACATGATTCCTTTGTTAGTATGCTTGAAGTATTATTATTTATTATGTCAATATAGACTTTTATCTTGAATCTTTCAGATTTGAACATTCATGTCACAATTAAGAGAATTACATTGAAAAACTATATTGGTTAGCATTTCACATAAAAAATTCTTTCTTTATCATTTACCTACTCGAGGACGAGCAGGAATTAAGCTTGGGGATGCTTGATACATCTCCAACGTATCTATAGTTTTTGATTGTTCCATGCTATTATTTATGAAGTCTTGGATGTTTAATGGGATTTATCATACACTTTTATATCATTTTTGGGACTAACCTACTAACCCAAAGGCCCAGTCCAGATTGCTGTTTTTTGCCTGTTTCAGGGTTTTGTAGAAAAAGAATATCAAACGGAGTCCAAACGGAATGAAACCTTCGCGAGAGATATTTTTGGAGAAAATCACGTATAGGGAACTTGAGAACCACGTCAGGGGAGCATCGAGGCGCCCACGAGGGTGGGGGGCGTGCCCCCTGCCCAGGGCGCGCCCCTGCCTCGTGGGCCCCTCGAGCGTCCCCCGGTGTCCTCCTTCTTCCTATATAAGTCTACGTACCCCGAAACCATCGACAACAGAGAGAAAACCCTAATCCACCGCCGTAACCTTCTGTTCCCGTGAGATCCCATATTGGAGCCTGTTTCGGAGCTCCACCGGAGGGGGGTCCATCACGGAGTTCTTCTTCATCATCATCATCGCCCTCACCATGAGTTGTGAGTAGTTTACCACAGACCTTCGGGTCCATAGCTTGTATCTACATGGCTTCTTCTCTCTCTCTCTGTATCTCAATACAAAGTTCTCCTCGGTCTTCGAGGAGATCTATTCGATGTAATCTCTTTTTGCGGTGTGTTTGTCGAGATCCGATGAATTGTGAGTTTATGATCAAGGTTATCTATGAAATATATTTGGTTCTTCTCTGAAATTTTTATGTGTGCTCATAATATCCTTGCAAGTCTCTTCGAATTATTGGTTTGGTTTGGCCTACTAGATCTATAGTTCTTGCAATGGGAGAAGTGCTTGGCTTTGGGTTCAATCTTGTGGTGTCCTTTCCCAGTGACTGTAGGGGCAGCAAGGCACGTATTGTATTGTTGCCATCGAGGATAAAAAGATGGGGTTTATATCATATTGCTTGAGTTTATCCCTCTACATCATGTCATCATGCTTAAGGCGTTACTCTATTCTTATGAAGTCAATACACTAGATGCATGCTGGATAGCGGTCGATGTGTGGAGTAATAGTAGTAGATGCAGAATCGTTTCGGTCTACTTGTCTCGGACGTGATGCCTATATACAATGATCATGCCTAGATAGTCTCATAATTATTTGCTTTTCTATCAATTGCTCGACAATAATTTGTTTACCCGCCGTAGAATATCGCTATCATGAGAGAAGCCACTAGAGAACACTATGCCCCCCGGGTCTATTCTCAAAATATCAACCTACATCTACTTACTTTTATCGCTTTTATTTTCTGTTCTTATAAACTAAAAATACCAAAAATATAAACTATCATCTCTATCAGATCTCACTTTCGTAAGTGACCGTAAAGGGATTGACAACCCCTTATCGCGTTGGCTACGAAGTTCTTATTTGTTTGTGCAGGTGCGAGGGACTCGCGCGTAGTCTCCTACTGGATTGATACCTTGGTTCTCAAAAACTGAGGGAAATACTTACGCTACTGTGCTGCATCTCCCTTTCCTCTTCGAGGGAATACAACGCAAGCTCGAGAAGTAGCACGGCCGTGGACCCAACTGTCAGCCTCTCCACGTACAGTACTCTTCCGATGGAAGTCGTTCCTTGACCACGTTGACCACGCCGCTCCGAGAGCACCAGGGCGGTGAACGACGGCGAGGCCTAGGAAGGGGACGACGCGGAGCTGGGGAAGACGCGGCAGTGGAAGCCCGCGCGGAGAGGAGTACGAGGGTTCACTGGTTCGATTGCGGTGTGAGGCTGCCATCGCCGCAGAATAACAGGGGGTGTCAGTGAGTGGAGGGACGACTTGGCCTGCGGTGGGAGTAGTAGGGGGAGGTGAGGCCTCCGCGGCAGCACAGCCGGCCACGGGAGGCAGGAGCACGAGACACGACCAATGCTGGTTTGCTAGCTGGTTTGGGCGGCTGGAGTAAGAAGACCAGAGGTTGAAGAAGCACTACAGCCGTTGGCTGGACATCGTATGGTCACTGGAGCTAGAATCGTGCATATTGACTAAGTTGACAAAGCCCTCCGACCCCGTCAACTTAGTAGGCCCACAAGTCAGCCTGCCACTATACTGGGTCCCAACTAACAGGGGGAGTATTCATTTTTTGTGCGTAATAAGGATGCACTTCCTTACGTGCGAAGATATAGCTGGTGGGTCCGAGATGTCAGCGCTGGTAACATTTTTTTTGCGAAATACAGAGGCCCTATAATGCCCCAGATGTAACACTTTCCCAATATGGCAATATATAAACTTTGGCTTCATCAATTCCTTTCCGGGCTCTTCTATCTTTTCGGGTTTCTTCGTTTTGTCATGTGCGTGTGTGCATTTCATCCATGTCATGTTGTCATGTGCATTGCATTGAATTTGTGTTGTCACTTGCATCCGGTACCACTCGTCTCTTCCCGTTGTCCGTTTTGAGTTCCAACGCTCTCACACGTGCCCGTGACGTCCCCGAGTCCTTCTTTCGTGTGTGGCCGTGTAACGTTTTCGGAATGACGCGAGACTTGTCGTGCGATGTTGTTTTGGTACGTGTAGGCCTCCTGTCAAGTTTCGTTGCGTTTGGAGTTCGTTTGGTACTCCAACGGTTAACCTAGTGGGCTAAAAGAACCTCTTCTTTGAGGCCCAAGACCCCCTCCACAACAGCCCACTAACCCAGCACAACCCTTCCCATCATCTCGGTCGTCGATTTTTGATCGCGTGGCCGAAAACCGCTCCCCATTTGGAGTCCCCTAGCTCCCTATGCCTATAAAAACGTCCCCCCATGTCCATTTTTCGCCCAAACCCTAGTTCCACCGCAACCACCGCCGCCGGACACGTCCGGACGGACCAGACACGTCCGCCCGGATGCGTCGGACCAACCGCCTCCTGCCACGTGTCTTCCGCCGAGCTCCCGCCGCGCCGGCCCGCAGGCCTGACGCGGGGGCCGCCACCGCCGCCAACCGGGTCGAGCCTCGCGCCGCCCCCGCTCCTTCGATCCCCGCCGGGATCCGGCCCAGCTCGCCGGGGCGACCTCGCCGCCGGCCCCGTAGTGCCTCCGGCCCCGCCGCCCGGGCCCCGACCTCCGCCGTCTCCGCCGTTTCTCCGCCCACCGCCGGCCGGAGCCCGCACCACCCCGCCGCCGGACGAGCTTCCGCCGTCCGCCGCTGTCTCTCCGCTCCGGCCGCCGTGATCCAACGCGCCCGGCCGATCCGATCCACCGCCGGAACCCTAACGGGTCGGCGCCTGCGTCGCCCGGCCCGATCCGCATCGCCCGGCCCGATCCGCTCCGCGCCCGCGCCCGATCCGCAAGGTAGCCCTATTTTTTTCCCTAAGTCCTTTTGATCTTGTTGTCTGATGGCTTATTGTAATGGCTGTATCTTTTACTGTCCTAGTCCGATTTGTGCATATGATATGTCAAAATGATCGTGGTGATTTGTACTACGTTTTGATCCATTGTGTCATGCTTGTTTGAGTCCATCTAGATGTATTAATCTTCGTGACAAGAGTGCTACTTGATATATACTGCTGCTACTTGTTATTATCATGCCATGTTTGAGATGTGATAACTTGGTGCATGTTTATCCAAATGAAGCAAATGAGATGTCAAAATGTTCATCATGAGATGCTTTACACGATGGTTGCTGTAGCATGCATGTTAGGGTTCATATTGCCATGTTAATCTCTGTTGAAAAAGTGCATGTGGCTGTTAAGTTTTGTAACATGTTATGAGATGCTGATTTGAAGAGCTTGTTGCTATTGATGTGTTTGTCCCCATGTCACATGTTAATATGTTTTAGAATCTCCATCATGTGGTCTTTGCTGTGGTGCAAACCATTTTCCATGATATGCCTTGAGGTGACTTAAACATGCTTACAAACATGCCATGCCAACTTAACTGTTTTATACTTAGTGAAATTTTGGCTAAGTCTGGAATCTGTCATATCCTGATGCTATGTTTGCTTGCTGCCCTAGGCAAATCCATGTTAGTTTTGGGGTGGCCATTGATCATTACTTGTTGTACATGTTGTTGTATATCCATCCATGCTCTCACTTGCTCATATGAGTTGCTGTAGCTTATTTAAATCTTGCTCCCAAGTTGCTATAAAATATTACTGTCAGGTTTTTAACGTCATGATCAAAATGTTGTAGCTTGTTGCTATTGATCCATGCCTCCTATGGAGTTGCTCCAATGGAGTTGTTTACTGTAGGATATGTCTACTTCATGTCCATGCTTATTGTCACCATGTTTAAGTGCTGTAGAGTATATATTTCTTGCTCCAAAGTTGCTATGTGGCTGTTAATTCCAGCCTTGCATTGTTTCTTGTTTCGAGTGTATGTGTTGAACCGTTGCTCCGTTTTGAGCGTGCCCTACATGAAACTTGTGTGATTTTGCATGTAGATTCATAATATCATCTTGTTAACATGTTTGGAGTATGTTTGCTTGATGTTTGGGTGCATCTTGCACTGTTGCCATGCTTATCTTGTTTTGCTCATATCTTCTAGACCGTAGCTCTGTTTTAAACAAACTTTATATGAAACTTGACTAGAATTTCATGTATATCATCATGGTGCATGTTAATTTGCTGTTGTCGGTGTACTAAGGTAGGGGTACCTCAGTACCCCAACTTGTGCACGGGCAGTTGCAGCTTCCCGCGGCAGGGTTTACCACGTGCTCGCCGGAGACCTTCCTGCTCCATGTCAAACCATTCAAAAACAAAGTATACAAGACAGAAGATCGAGACCCCGGCAAGCGGAGCTTGCCGGGAAGGCCGTTCCAGGCTCAAGGTTACCTCACTCACGCAAGGCCCTGGCAAGAGGAGCTTGCCAGGAAGACTAGAAGATTACATCATAGAAGACACGCCTCGGCGCTATATGCGTCCCGGCGAGGGCCCGGGGAGCGACGAGCTTCAGAGCCCGACAAGCCTCCCCCGGGCCCGACAAGGTCAAGACCCCGGCAAGGTGCTTGCCGGGAGAGTTGCGCTGTGTGCCCGCGCTCCAGCTCATCGGCCCACGCGTCGCCCTGGGGCCATTCCAGGGATGCGTGGCGGATGGCTGTGCAGCCTGGGGGACACGGTGGCACTCCACGGAGGTGAAGCCATCGCCGTGGCAAACGGAGACGCAAGGGCGGGAGCTTTTGGGGTCGACGGCGACGGGCATTAAATGCTCTTGTCCCCCACTGTCAAGGTAGGTAGCGACCACTGTTCACGCACTGTAGCTCCACTATTCCCACACTGTTACAACTACCACCTCTTTTACATTTTTACCCCTTTCTCCTACGTTGACACCTGTTGGTGACCCCTTGCACTATAAAAGGAGGCCCATGCACAACGTGGAGGGGGTTCGGAACCTAGATCGCTCATACGCTCGGTGTAGCTGGTTCTTCAAGCTCCCGAGCTCTCCAACTCAATACACAACTAAGCAGGAGTAGGGTTTTACGCGTCCACCGCGGCCCGAACCTGGGTAAACTGCCCGCGTGTTCGCTACGATCTGCTCTTCGTGCTCCCTCCGCCCTCTTACCGCACAGACAAGGGGCTCCGGTCCCATAGGTGTTCGTGGCGGACAGTTTCCCCCGACATCTTTGGCGCGCCAGGTAGGGGGCGTCGAGGTTGTGCGAATCTGATCCGGCGTTCACGCGGGCGCGTTCTTCATCAACCTCTCCAGTTTCGTCAGCAACTTCATCAGCGACAGCATCATGGCCCCGAAGAAGAAGGCTTCGAAGGTCGGAGGCCCGTCTGCGTCTCATCCGCCGCCACCAGAACCAACGGTGGGTGGGGGAGACGCCGTCGGAAGGGTGGTCGCCGGCGAGGACACCCGCGGCGCCACCAAATCCAAGGACAGAGCGGACGACCGGGACTCGGTCTCCGTGGACGCGCCGCGTCCATCTCAGCACACGACAACCCAGCAGCGCCATACCACAGGAGGTGGTATCCGCTTGCTGGGACAAGGGCAAACCGGAGGCTCGCGGGACGCTCCGGACCACCGTCCGGGCACAAGCAAAGCAAAGGCGCCGGGGCGGGACCCTGCTCCTTCTAACGTTGTTAGGAGTCCGAGCATATCCCGCTCCTCGCACCGCTCGCCCCCGTTCCCTTCCACTCCGGCAGAAGCGCTCGCAAGGGCGCAACTGCTCCTCGACTTCCCTCCAGCGGCAGACAAGGCCGAAGACTGGAGGGCCACCATCCAGAGCCTGATCGCCTTCGCCAACAACGACTCTCCACAACAGCCGGCGACCTCGCGGCCGCGGCAAGCTGAGAAGACGAAGGCCGACGGCGACAAGACTGCCGGGGGTGCAACCACCATGCACCCCCCGCCGCAGAAACAGAAGACGCCGCCCCGCCGGAACAACACCGACGACGACTCCACGGCGTCGTCGGATCCGCGGGCTCGTCGGGACCAGCGCCAAGTCCTTGACGACCGGCGACAAGAAGACGCTCGGACAACAATTGAGCGCCGCCGAGAAGCTCGGCGACAATCAGACCAGAGGGCTGGGGACGCTGTCGACGCGCGCACGCCCGGTGAACCAGGCGACTTGCCGTACGCGGCAGGCTGCCCTGCGTTTACCCGTGAGCTGCGGCGCGTCCAGTGGCCTAGCATGAAGAATTTCAAGCCCGACGTACCGGAGAAGTACGACGGCAAGACGCACCCCTCGGAGTTCCTCAGCGTTTACACCATTGCGGTGCAGGCTGCCGGGGGGCGCGACGAGAAGATTTTGGCAAACTACTTCCCGCTCGTGCTTAAGCCGAACGTTCGTTCGTGGCTTATGCACTTGCCGGAAGGCTCCGTTTCTTCTTGGGCAGATCTTTGCCACCAGTTTGTTGGCGCCTTCACCGGCGGCCACAAACCCCACGGCCAGGAGAGCGATCTCCACATTCTGGCCCAGAAGGAAGGATAATCCCTGCGCAAGTACATCCAACGCTTCAGCCGTGTACAGCACAACATCCCCGACGTTCACCCTGCCGCGGTTATCAGCGCGTTCCACCAGAACGTGCGTAACCGCCGCATGCGTGAAGAGATGGCCATGACCAAGATTCGGGATGTCAGCGAGCTCTATGCTCTAGCTGATAAGTGCGCACGCGCTGAAGAGGGGAGGAGACTCCCCGGGGAGGATGCTGGCGCGGGAGGAAGCAACAGCGACGACGCCGCCCCGGCAAAGAAGAGCCGGCGGCGGAACAACAGAAAGAAGAACAAGAAGGAAGTGCTTGCCGTCGAGAAGTCCGGCAAGGAGGCTCCCGCCAAGCAAACGCAGGCTGGCGGCTCCGGCAAGGAGCCTGCCCCTGTAGCGGCAGCCGACAAGCAGGACGGCTCCGACAAGCAATACTGTAAGATCCACCGCACCAAGGGCCACGACCTCTCCAACTGCAAGCGCGTCGAGTACCTCGTCGAGCAGCAGAAAGCTGAGTACGAGAGGCGCGACAAGGAGAAGGCCCAAGGTGGCGGGGAAGAACCAAGCAAGAAGCGGCCATTCAATGGCCGGGGAGGACGCCGCGGCAAGGCCAAGCAGCGGCAAGGTGATCGACCTCCCCGGGGCCGCGACAAGGATGAAGAGGACGACGACGAAGACATGGAGGATGAAGATAACAGCGAGCAGGAGTTCCAGAAGGCCACGGAGGTCCTCTGCGTCGACGGTGGCGCCTCTCTGCACACCTCCCACCGCCAGCTCAAGCAGTGGGTGCGTGAGATGAATGCAGCGGAGCCGCCCGTGGAGTCGCGCAGGCTCCCCAAATGGTCCAGCACACCCATCATTTTTGATCTTGAGGATCACCCTGACCGCACCACTGCGGTCGGGTGCTTGCCGATGCTGGTCTCACCCACCATCCGCAACCTCAAGGTCACCAAAATGTTGGTTGACGGCGGGGCCGGGCTGAACTTGATCTCCTCTGCTGTGATCAAGAAACTCCAAATCCCAGATGGCGAGCTCGAAGAGACCGGTTCTTTCCAAGGAATCAACCCGGGAAGGAGCAAGCCCAAGGGGAAGATCACTCTGCCGGTGACCTTTGGAGGGGAGCTCAACTTCAGGACTGAGCGCATCACATTCGACGTCGCCGATATCCCATTGCCATACAATGGGATACTCGGCCGTCCTGCCCTCGCCAAGTTCATGGCAGCTTCCCACCACGCCTACAACGTACTCAAGATGCCTGGGCCGATAAGCGTCATCACCGTCCACGGCGACAAGAAAGATGCGCTTATCTGCGCCGACAAGATCTACCGGGATGCGGCAGCTGCGGCAGAAAAGGACACACTTGCCGCTGAAGCTCCCGGGGGGAAGAAGACGAAGACCAAGTCCGGTAAGTGCTCTGGGGCCCACTCCGGCAACCGCACCTCTTCGGAGTGTTGCGCTGCCGTCGAGGACGTCCCATCGAGCTCCACCGGCAAGTGTAAGAAGGGAATGGCCGCTCCTCCGGCAACCAAGAAGGTGTCCGCCAAGGAGGACGGCACTGGTGGTACCTTCACCATCAGTGCCACGCTTGACAGCAAATAGGAAAGCGCGCTCGTTGCCTTCCTGCGGGCGAATGTCGATGTGTTTGCCTGGCAACCATCTGACATCCCCGGTGTTCCCAGGAAGGTAATTGAGCACAAGCTTGCTGTCTGTCCTCATGCGCGGCCCATCAAGCAGAAGGTGAGAAAGCAAGCCGTGGAGCGCCAAGAATTCATCAACGAAGAGATCAAGAAGCTAGAGGCAGCAGGCCTGGTTAGAGGTGTGATCCATCCAACGTGGTTAGCGAACCCAGTCGTCGTGCGCAAGGCCAACGGGAAGTGGAGACTGTGTATAGACTTCACCGATGTGAATAAAGCATGTCCCAAGGATCCATTCCCTTTGCCGCGCATTGACCAGATCGTTGACTCCACTGCCGGATGTGAGCTGCTCTCTTTTCTTGATGCATATTCAGGCTACCACCAGATCTTTATGGCCAAAGAGGATGAAGAGAAGACCGCATTTATCACTCCATGTGGCACTTATTGCTTCATACGCATGCCATTTGGACTGAAGAATGCAGGATCAACATTTGCAAGGGTAGTGCACACTGCTTTCGAGCCACAGATCCACAGAAATGTAGAGGCTTACATGGATGACATCGTGGTGAAGAGTAAGAGCAAGGAAACCCTGATCCAAGATTTGGAAGAAACATTTCAGAACCTGCGCAGGATACAGCTGAAGTTGAACCCCGAGAAGTGCGTCTTTGGAGTCCCCTCCGGCAAGCTTCTCGGGTTCTTTGTGTCACAGAGGGGGATTGAAGCTAATCCCGACAAGATTAAAGCCATCGAGCAGATCGAGGCCCCGAAGCGCGTCAAGGATGTCAGAAGGCTTGCAGGTTGTGTGGCTGCCCTCAGTAGGTTCATTTCGAAATCTGCAGAACGCGCCCTGCCTTTCTTCAAAATCTTGAAGAAGGCAGGTCCCATGAAGTGGACTCCAGAAGCGGAGGCAGCGCTGCAAAATTTGAAACGGTACCTATCCTCCACTCCAATACTTGTCGCACCTAGACCACGGGAAAAGTTGCTGCTGTACCTAGCGGCAACCAACCAGGTGGTTAGTGCTGCGTTAGTAGCGGAGAGGGAGCCCGACGAGGAGTCTACACCACCGGCAAGCGAATCCAGCGACAAGCAGGGGGCTGCTCCGGCAAGCTCTGGCCCCGACAAGGATAACGCTGCGCAGGAACAGGAAGAAGTGCGGAAGAAAATGGTGCAGTGCCCAGTGTATTTTGTAAGTTCCCTTCTCCAGGGGGCTAGATCAAGATACTCTGGTGTGCAAAAATTGCTTTTCGGCCTCCTCATGGCCTCGAGAAAGCTGCGCCATTACTTCCAGGCACATGAGATAACAGTGGTCACTCGCTTTCCGCTGAAGAGGATATTGCACAACCCAGAAGCAACAGGCAGGATCGTTGAGTGGGCACTGGAGCTGTCGAGCTTTGGACTCAAGTTTGAAAGTACTTCAACCATACAGAGCCGAGCTTTGGCAGAATTCATAGCTGAGTGGACCCCAACGCCCGATGAAGAAGTCCAAGAAACAAGTGCACCCGTACAAGAAGCGACAAGTGAATGGGTAATGTATTTTGATGGTGCCTTCTCGCTGCAAGGCGCCGGTGCTGGCGTGGTACTCATCGCACCCACCGGAGAGCACCTCAAATACGTTATCCAGATGCACTTTCCCAGGGAGCAAGCGACAAACAACACTACTGAATATGAAGGCTTGCTTGCCGGCCTCAGGATTGCGGCCGAACTTGGGATCAGGAAGCTGATTGTACGAGGAGATTCTCAGTTGGTGGTCCGGCAAGTCAACAAGAGTTATCAGAGCCCTTTGATGGAAGCTTATGTAGATGAAGTGAGGAAGCTTGAGGAGCACTTTGAAGGTCTGCAAATGGAGCATGTCCCGAGAGCTCAGAATGAAATAGCAGATGGCCTTTCAAAGTGTGCTTCGATGAAGTTACCTGTGGAACCAGGGACCTTCTTGCTCAAGCTGACTCAACCATCCGTTACACCATCAATTGGGCAGTCCAAGAAGAGAAAGTTGGTCTCCGGCGACTACTTGCCGGCGGATCTTCCTGAAACCGCCGCCAAGGTCCCCAAGATCAACAACCAGAACGCTGAGGAACAGTTTGCTCCTGCAGATCCTCGGGTCTGTACAGTTGAAGCAAGCGTTCCCGACAAGCCTCGCCCCGGCGAGCTTGCCGGGGGACCTTCAGCTCCGGCAGAGCCAGAGATTCTTGCCGTAGAAGCCGAGGTCCCCGCAGCGGCCCTCATACCTTTAGTCCTTGCCGTTGAGCACCAAGCTCCGGCATGGGCGCAGCAGATCGTCCGTTTTCTGCAAACTGGAGAACTTCCCGACGACCCAGAAGAAATAGACAAGATAACCAGGCAGTCAAGTATGTACCAGTTCGTGGATAACGAGCTGTACAGAAGAAGACTCAATGGTGTCAGACTGAAGTGCATCTCCAGGGAAGATGGACAGAAGCTGTTGGCAGAAATACACGGAGGCATATGCGGCCACCACATTGGCGCAAGGGCGCTTGCCGGGAAGGCTTTCCGGCAAGGGTTCTTTTGGCAAGAAGCCCTCCAAGATGCAACTGCACTAGTAACCAAGTGTGAAGTGTGCCAGTTCCATGCGAAGCAAATTCATCAGCCAGCTCAAGCTCTCCAAACAATTCCTTTGTCCTGGCCCTTCTCGGTCTGGGGGCTCGATATCCTCGGCCCCTTCCCCCGAGCCGTCGGGGGCTTTGAGTACTTGTACGTTGCAATCGACAAGTTCACAAAGTGGCCAGAAGTGGAGCCAGTGAGAAAGGTGACAGCACAGTCAGCGGTCAGGTTCTTCAGGTCGATTGTTTGCCGTTTCGGGATCCCTAACAGGATCATCACCGACAACGGTACACAATTCACTAGTCGCACCTTCATGCAGTACGTCCAAGACCTTGGCGCCAAGGTCTGTTTCGCTTCTGTTGCTCACCCGAGGAGCAACGGTCAAGCGGAGAGGGCTAATGCTGAAGTGTTGCGCGGACTCAAGACAAGGACCTTTGACAGGCTGCGCAAGTGCGGAAGAAATTGGATAGAGGAGCTACCGGCGGCTCTTTGGTCAATCAGGACGACACCAAGTCGAGCCACCGGACAGACACCCTTTGCTCTAGTCTATGGAGCAGAGGCAGTTCTCCCCACGGAACTCGTATACGGATCTCCTCGAGTGCTCGCTTATGATGAGCTCGAGCAAGAGCAACTGCGACAAGATGACGCATTGCTCCTCGAGGAGGAACGTCTCCAGGCTGCTGTACGAGCTGCTCGATACCAGCAAGCCTTGCGTCGCTACCATAGCCGCAAGGTCAAGGCCAGGAGTCTCGAGGAAGGCGACCTTGTTCTTCGGCGTGTTCAGTCCGCCAAGAATTCCAACAAGTTGACGCCGAAGTGGGAAGGCCCTTATCGGGTGAGACAAGTCACAAGGCCCGGCGCTGTCCGCCTTGAGACCGAAGAAGGCTTACCGGTGAGCAACTCCTGGAACATAGAGCATCTTCGCAAGTTTCACCCATAAGGCGC
This sequence comes from Secale cereale, assembly GCA_902687465.1. Classification (NCBI taxonomy): domain Eukaryota; kingdom Viridiplantae; phylum Streptophyta; class Magnoliopsida; order Poales; family Poaceae; genus Secale; species Secale cereale. The sequence goes on from LR738712.1 coordinate 607,876,377, forward strand.
GGTTGCCGTGATCCGCTCCGGCAACCACCTTTTGTACAAGCTTTGCCGCTGTTGCATGTAACCCTTTGTACAAAGCTGGGCGCAGACCCCGTGCATCAGTAAAGCTTTTGCGTTTTGCGCTATTTGCCTTTTACGTGCTTTTCCCCGCTATTTGCATGTGTTATTTGGCATCTTGTGCAACATACACATCCGGTAAGCATCAGAACGCCGAAAGGCCATATACTTGTTTCCCTCTTCTTTTTCCTTGCCTCTTAAGCAGAAGGAATGTTCCTCGCGCACAAGTTTGCCGGGGGGGGGGGGG
>LR738712.1:607876731-607937461 GCA_902687465.1 Secale cereale
GGGGGGAAAGGAGATGGAAGAGGAACCAAGTGCTGTTCAAGAAAGAGAAGCCTTACCAAGAAGCAAGCAGTATATGAAAGCTAAGTTATTAGAATTTGACCAGTTCAAATTTTTAAATTTTAGTTGTCTTCCTTGAACGATCACACTTTGTATGGAAAACCTGTGCGCGGAGGGACCTACCCGTAGCTAGCCGCACCCTTGTCTTGTTTTCGAGTACGCTCAACGACTTAAGTGAGCTGCGACAAGTGTCGCGCCCTTGCTTCATTTTCGAGTTCACTTAGCAAGCTAAGTGCGTTGCGACTAGCCGCGGCAAGGTTGCTTGCCGATGAGACCTTGGCCGGCAGGCTGCTCAGAGTCCAGCACTCAGCGCTCGCGGCAAAGGCCCCTTTGCCGGCAAGCTCCCCGGGAGCGTAGGGTGAAAAGCATACAAAGTAAAGGACCGAGACAAGGAAGATAACATTGCACTGATTGATCAAAATAAGATAAATATCTTACAAAAGATAACTTGTCCCAATGGATTAATGAGTTCATGACACCCTATGCAGCAACAAAAAGAGATAAAGATAAAGGAAGCCTAGTCAACGCGGTCGCCCTCAATCCTGGAGATCTTGTTCACCTTGGCGATGATGTGGGCGACCTGCTCCTTCAGCACCTCCATGTTTGCGTCGGCCGGCAAGCTGCGGAGAACGTTGGTGAGGTTTATGCCGGGATTGCGGTATACAATCTTCGTCAGCACACGCTCCAAGGTCCCCGTGTAGAGCAGACGTGACTCCTCGGCCAGTTGCGCGGGAATCTTCTTCCGAAGATTTGCAAGGGCCGGCGCGATTCCCCTGAAGAAGAGGCTGAGCTTGGCGCTGTGAGGGAGGTTTGGGTCCGGAGAGTAGATGAGATGCTCCAGTTTCAGCGCCAGCAGCTCCTGGTCGATGTTGGACGCAGAAGATACCAAGTCCTCGGTCCATACCTCGACGGTCCGGTGGAAGTTCTCGGCCGCTTTGTTAGCGCTCTCCACCAAGCCTCGCTCCTTGCGGAGCTCTTCCTTCAGCTTGGTTTCCCGGGCTTGGGCGGCGTCGAGCGAGTCCTTCAGCGTGGAAACCTTCAGCTCCAAATCCTCGATGGAGTCCTTGGCGGCCTTCAGCTCGTCGCCCCTCTCAGAGAGACGCACCTGGAGTTCTGAGTTGGTGTGGGCGTCCTTCTCGCGCTCCGTGTTGAGCGCGGCGACCCTCTCCACACTCGCCTTCAACGACTCCTCCAGCTGCGCGACCTTGGCGGCAAGCTCCTCCTTGGCGGTCTCCGCGGCAGCCGCGGCGGCTTTCGCCTCCTTCAGCTCCCCGCCAAGGGCTTGCTCCCGAGCGGCAAGGTCTTCCTCGTGGGAGTCGAGGTTGACCTTCCGCTGGGCGAGCTCTCCTTCTCGCCGGGACAGCTCCACCGCGGCGAGCCGCTGCTGCTCTTCGGCCTCGGCCTTCTCCAGCAACCACTCTTGATACTCCCCGGCGAGTCTCTCGCGCTCCTCCGCCACCTTGCGGAGGGCAGCCTGGTTGGCGGCGCGGAGCTCCGCCGCGCGATTCTCCATCTCGACGGCGGCCTTGGCGGCAAGGGCCTCCCGGGAAGCAAGCTTCGCCTGCCTGGCCCGGTAAAGGGCCAGGAGCTGGTGAAGCAGCTTCTCCTCCTCGGGCCCGTCGCTTCCGCCGGGCGCCTCGACGATCTTCAAGCCCGCGGAGGCGAGGACCTCTCCGTCAAAGGCCTCTCCCTCCGCGGGGGCTCGCGATGAAGAACCCCACGGCACTTGGATGAATACGCCGTTGGGGGCCTCGAGATAGTAGCCGGCCTGCTCCTTTCCGGCGGAGGGGTCGGCGGCCGGTGCAGCACTTGATGCTCCTGCCGCCTCCGGGCCGGCAGTGCGGTCGCCGTCCCCCTCCCCGGCCGCTGCGTCCGCAGCCGGAGCGGTCTCGTGCGCAGCCGGCTCGGCGGCTCCCGCCGTGTCCTCGGCGACAGGGGCGTCGCCGCCGCCGCCCTGCGCGCCCTCCTCCTCGATGATGATGACTTCAGTTTCCATTTGCTCGGGGGGAGGAGGATCTAGAAGAAGAAGAAGAAGCAAAAGAAGTTCAAGCAAATATCCAAAAAGAGACAACGCCAAGAAGACAAAGTTACGGAACCCACCTTGGCGGACGTCGTCAGCGGCGGGCTCCCTCGCCGGGGAGCTCTGCCTTGGCGGAGTGGCCGCCCTCGCCGGGCTGCTCGCCCTTGGCGGGGTACTCGCCCTTGGCGGAGTACCCGCCCTTGGCGGAGCGCTCTCCCTTGCCGGGGAGTTCGGCCTTGGCGGGGACGGCGGGGCCTGCGGCTCCTCGGGGGCGACCTCCGGACGCTCCTGCGGCTGTGGCTCCACCTCTGCTCAAGTCAAGACAAAAGCATCAAGATATTAGAACAAGACAAAATCTCCAAGCGCGCCCGACGAGCGAAAGTACAGAATCCAGACTTACGCTGGGGGCTGCGCTGGGGGCTGCTCCTCGGAGCAGCGTTCGGGTCCGGCAGGCTTGGCTCCGGCGCGTCCCCAGTTGCCGCGACGGGCGAGTCGTCCGCGACCTCGACCACGGGCACCTTGGCCTTCTTTGCCACGCGCTGGGCCAAGGTCCTGAAATCAAAGCAAGAAACAAGATTAGCATCAACAATAATCAAGACAAAATTTCAGAAGATGTGAGATCTCAAGTTCTTACTCCTGTTCCTCCTCGTCGTCGTCGCTCAAGGCGGAGAAGTCAAACTCCACCTGGGGCGCGTCTGCGCGAGGAGCGGGAGGCGAAGACTCCCTCGGGCGCTTGGCGGTCCCCGGGGCTGGGGGCTGCGAAGACCCAGCCCCTGTGGTAGCCGGGGCCCGGGGAGCGGGCGGAGCCGCCGCTCCGCTCCGTGAAGACTCCTGTCCGCTCGGCGCCTGCTTGCGGGGCGCCCCTGCTGTGGCCTGCTTGCGGGGCGCCTCTGCCGTGGCCTGCGTGCGGGCCGCCTCCGCCGTGGCTGGTGCGCCGGTCGCCCCCGTCGCAGCTTGACTCCCCCGGGGAGCTCGCGCTGCCCGGCGGGCTGGTTGTTGCCGGGGCGCCTCCGCCCTCGCCCCCGTCGCCGTCTTCCGGAGTCGCTTCAGTGGGGAACGCCTAGGGCTTGCCCGGGGCGGGGAGGTCTCCGACGACGAAGAGAGGTCGTCGGCGTAGAGCTCCGTGGACCCGTCAGAGTCCTCGGCGGCCTCGGCGTCGCCCTCCTCCTCCTCCCCAGCTGGCTTGCTGGGCCCAGCGCCCTGCGCTGTGGCCGCCTTCCCTCCGGCGCCTCCGCTCCCTGCGGCGCCTCCGCTCCCTGCGGCGCCTCTATTTCCTCCGGCGGCGTTGCCGCTCGCCGCGGCCTCGGTCAAGATTCCCGGGATTCCGGAGTGCCTCAAGGATGGGACCCCGGCGAGCTCGTCGGGAGGCAGCTTCAGTAGCTTGCGGATCTCCGCCTCCTCCGCTTGGCAGGACGCTTCCGCAGCATCTGCCTCCTCGGGCGTGTAGCCGAACTCTCCTGCCGCTGCGGCTGCAGCGGCCTCTTCAACCCGAGAAGCGATGTACGCTATCTCCTGGTCGGTGGTGTCCCGTGTCAGCTCCCGGATCTCGTTCTTGTTCTTCGCCACCTCCACAAGGTTGTCGAAGAAGCTGAGGACGTCTGATGGCTTGGGCGGAATCCATGTGCGGTCCACACCGTGCGAATCACACGCGGGCATCATGGCGCGAAGAGGATCGCAGGCTGTGCTGTTGCAAAGGGGCACCACTCCCCGGGGCCCCCTGAACCATTCCGGGTGGGCCGGGTCGTGCTTAAACAGCTCCCGGACCATCCCCTTCAGCTCCAGCGATGTGAAGTTAAAGTTGAGCCCGGGTCGCAACCTCATGATATCCGCCGAGTTGCCGTACTCCCAGGCCGGCCTTTTCCTGTCTTGGAGAGGGGCGATGCGGCGACGGAGGAAGTCTGTGCCTACTTCTGCGACAGACAATCTTCCTACCCGGAGGCAGAGAATCCTAATGAGGGCGACGTCGAGCTTGTTGTCATCCGAATCCAGCTCGCTCCAGTCCCTGCCGCGCACGATGGGCGTTGTGCGCGGCGCGGTGAAGGGCTGCGGCTCGTCCTCGACAATCCAACACCACTCAGCACGCCATTCCTCCCACTTGCCGCGGAGCTCCCCCGGCAAGTAGGACTCCTTCTTGTTCAGACGGAAAACCCAAGATATTCCTCCGGAGAGGGGGGCGCCGGCCTCTGCTCTAGGGGTGAAGAAGTGCCTAAACAGCGCTACGTTTGGGTGTATTCCTATATAGTTTTCGCACATATGTGCGAAAACCGCCATTGTGAGGATGGCGTTGGGGGTGAAGTCAAGAAGATGGAGGCCGTAGGTGTGCATTATGTCACAGAAGAATTCAAAAAAAGGAGGGCAAAGACCGCAGTGGAAGAAGGCTGCGAAGAAATAGTACCCGCCGGGGTAGTTGTCCTTGACGGCGGCCGGATAAGCTCGGGTGCGGGGGTGCGCCTTGGTCTTCTTCGACCAGAACAAGTAATACTTGTTCCAGAGCTCCCGCGCGCCGAGCCTCGGCGGGAAGACGAGGTTCCGCTTCCGATACGCGGTAAGCCTCGCCGCTTGCTCCGATTTCTCCTTCTTGGCCTTCTCCGCCTTCGCCTTCTCGGTCTTCGGGGCCATGGCGGAGGCGGCGGAGGAAGGGGGACGAAGAGCCCGGCGGCGCCGGAGATGCAGACGGCGGCGGCGGAGGTGTGGAGGCGGAGCGCAAAGGGGATCTCTGGAGATGGAAGAGGATGCAATGAAAGCGTAGGAGGGGAACCGCTCCTGCTTCCTCTGCTTTTATGGGGAAGTGGGGGGCGTTTCGCTCTTTCCATTAAAAGAACATGGGCACGTCCCATCCCACGACGCCGCAATCGACGCGTGCCGTTACGGGGGGACGCGGCAGATGCGGAAGTGGATTCGGCGCGCCGTGGGCCGCGTGTGCCCGTGCACTGTTTTGGGCCCGGCCCAACAGCGCTCGGCACCGTGTGTGGCCCAGGCCCGGGGGCTCCTGTCGGTGTACTAAGGTAGGGGTACCTCAGTACCCCAACTTGTGCACGGGCAGTTGCAGCTTCCCGCGACAGGGTTTACCACGTGCTCGCCGGAGACCTTCCTGCTCCATGTCAAACCATTCAAAAACAAAGTATACAAGACAGAAGATCGAGACCCCGGCAAGCGGAGCTTGCCGGGAAGGCCGTTCCAGGATCAAGGTTACCTCACTCACGCAAGGCCCTGGCAAGAGGAGCTTGCCAGGAAGACTAGAAGATTACATCATAGAAGACACGCCTCGGCGCTATATGCGTCCCGGCGAGGGCCCGGGGAGTGACGAGCTTCAGAGCCCGACAAGCCTCCCCCGGGCCCGACAAGGTCAAGACCCCGACAAGGTGCTTGCCGGGAGAGTTGCGCTGTGTGCCCGCGCTCCAGCTCATCGGCCCACGCGTCGCCCTGGGGCCATTCCAGGGACGCGTGGCGGATGGCTGTGCAGCCTGGGGGACACGGTGGCACTCCACGGAGGTGAAGCCATCGCCGTGGCAAACGGAGACGCAAGGGCGAGAGCTTTTGGGGTCGACGGCGACGGGCATTAAATGCTCTTGTCCCCCACTGTCAAGGTAGGTAGCGACCACTGTTCACGCACTGTAGCTCCACTATTCCCACACTGTTACAACTACCACCTCTTTTACATTTTTACCCCTTTCTCCTACGTTGACACCTGTCGGTGACCCCTTGCACTATAAAAGGAGGCCCATGCACAACGTGGAGGGGGTTCGGAACCTAGATCGCTCATACGCTCGGTGTAGCTGGTTCTTCAAGCTCCCGAGCTCTCCAACTCAATACACAACTAAGCAGGAGTAGGGTTTTACGCGTCCACCGCGGCCCGAACCTGGGTAAACTGCCCGCGTGTTCGCTACGATCTGCTCTTCGTGCTCCCTCCGCCCTCTTACCGCACAGACAAGGGGCTCCGGTCCCATAGGTGTTCGTGGCGGACAGTTTCCCCCGACAGCTGTTTAACAACCTTAACTTAAGTTTTGTTCAGATCTGGATCATTTTCAACATATGCATATGAGGACTTACCGGATTCGCTATATGTGGATTCCGGCCTCATTTAAACTTGTTGTCTTGTGTTGTTTTTGAGTGCTTCCTGCCTTTCCATGTTTTGCATCATATATAGACTTTTCTTGCATCATACTTGCTTGAGCATATTGTCATGTTCTTGTGTTGTTTCTCCGTGCTTCCTACCTTGCCATGTATTGCATCATATATAGACTTGTCATGCATCATAAGTGCATCATACTTGCATCATGTTGCTTGTGCATTGCACCTTGTTTGATTTCGTGCCTCGTGTGTTCTTGTGTCGAGTAGAGACGGAAGCCGAGATCGAGAACGAGAACGAGGTTACTACCGAGGTTGAGTACGAGGACCCGTCTTACGATCCCATCGACGACTCGACAGGCAAGTTGACCTGACCCAGATATCATTACTATCTTTGCCTATTGGTAGAAGTCTCGCTCTTTAGCTCATTGCCTCGATGCCCATGTTTGTTTGTCAGCCTCCTATTGTAACCATGAATCTGTCTAACTACCCAACCTAGCAAACCTTTGTTTGGCTAAGTAAGCTTCGCTCAGCCCCTCTTATAGCATTGCTAGTTGCAGGAGAAGATTTGAAGATTCTTGCTTCATGTTGAAGTATTTGTTGGGATATCACACTATATAAACTCTTAAACTAAATCATCTATATATTGGTAATGGGTGGAAGGCTAAGCCTCTTGCTTGGTGATTTGTTCCACTCATGCCGCCCTAGGAACCATATAAACCGGTGTTATTTTCCTTGATTATGCGTCCCTAACACGATTGGGGTTTATGGGCCCCCCTTGATAATCCGCTTAGCGCTAAACCTTTTCCAGCAAGTCCCAACATTGGTACTCCATTTGCCTAAACAACTAAAACTTGCATAGGGATTTATAAACCCTCATATTAATCAACAACCCGGGCCAGTGCTCCACATGAGTGTTGGTCCAAACTGAGCAGACTACGGGGCCACCTCAAGGAAACTCGAGGGCTGGTAAAAACCTATAGGATGACTTATCCGGTCGTGGCCTGAGACGAGATACACGCAACTACTATCAGGGTGTCGGCACGCCGGGAGGATTTGCTGGATTAGTTTTACCTTAGTCGAAATATCTTGGGCACGGGATTCCGAGAATACTCGGGTCTTCCCACCTTGGAGTTGCGACTCCGCAGACCGTGAGCTTGTCATGGGCTAAGTTGGGACACCCCTGCAGGGTTTTTGAACTTTCGAAAGCCGTGCTCGCGGTTATGTGGCAGATGGGAATTTGTTAATATCCGGTTGTAGACAACTTGACACCATGTTCAGAACACACTACCAGCATGAGTAACCGTGACGGTCATTTTCCGAAAGGGGTTCGGGAAGTGAACACGGTGGGGTTATGATTGACGTGTTTAGATAGGACCACTTCGTGATCACTTTGACGCTCGTGTCACTTCTCTTCTCGCTCTAAACACGTAAGCTAGTGCTAGTGCAGCTGCAACCTTTATTCTTTCTTCAGCCTTGTTCCACACCCAAGGCTTATATAGTCTTGCTACCCGGGAACGGGATTGTTGAGTCCTCCGTGGCTCACAGATTCTACAACACCAGATGCAGGTACCATGGTGAACTACTCAGGTGACGACACGGAGCTGTACTAGGAGTTCGATGAAGACGTAGTCGATACTATGTGCACTATCTCGATGATCAGTAGTGGTTTCTACTAGGGGCGATTCGGACCTGTGGCTTATGTTTTTGGTATCTTTCCTTTGGATCTTCACCCGTAGTCAGGTTGTGATGTTATTTGGATGATGATTTGCTTATGTAATGTATTGTGTGACGTGGTGAGTGTAAGCCAACTATCCTTTTGCAATTTCATCCCTATTTTTACATGAGTCGTGCAAAGATACCAAACTTGAGATCATTCCAGAATGGGCTTATACCTTTAAGTCGTGCCTCGACACGTAGCAGGTATAGTCCCATCCTGGGCATTACAAGTTGGTATTCAGAGCCTTCTCCGACCTAGAAGCCCCCACTGATTGATCAAATCGTTGACGGTTGAGTCTAGGCACACACTTGGAAATGTTTTGAGTCCTATATATATATCGGAGAGTCGGATTTCTTTTGCTCCTCATCTCTTTTCACTCTGGTGAGGACTCCTGACGATTACTCTTGTCTCTTCTACTCTCAAAATTCACCAATTTTTTTTAGGATCACGCGAGTATTGTTCGGATTGTTTCGATGTCTTTGTGACGAGAACATTGTTCTTGATGCCTCCTGTCATTTAGGGGTTGTGGCAGTGTCCCGGGAAGTTGAGCTCCGAGGTGTTGTCGTCACAAATATATCGCATCAGTTCTGGAATACTTAAGACGGCCGACATCGAAAACTCTCCTATGCGGTTAGTGGCAAGATAACCCCGACATCACCCAATACTGGGGAGGTAGTTCGGGAGTATTGCCATAGATTGTATAGTAGATGCGTTTTGAAGGTCCGAGGTAGACTGTTTCCGGAAATAACTGGTTATGTGTTGAAGGATGGATACAGCTGGATGTAGGATTAGAGTTGAGTGCGCGATGCTTCCCCTTTATCCCCAACAGCTGATTGCATAACTGGAAACTTTCAGAAATTAATAGGTGGGTTCATCTTGTAGTTCGTAGGCATTTTTCCAACGAATGCATGATATGGAGTTCGGGGTTCTACATTGAGTGAAGTAGTTTTATGGGCGTTGTTCCGATCAGGAGTTGCATCTTAAAGGGTCCTTGGCTATGCTGATAAGGGGATTGCAAAACCCTTTTGTAACACGTTCCATAAGCTTTCAGCACGAATATGTCGAACGAAGCTTCTATCTTGTATTTGTTCTGTCTGCTCCTTGTTGTTTTATTTACCTTTTGTTCTCCCAAGTGGCTTCTCGAGAAGATTGTTGTTACTATTAAACTGTGGATTACATTCGTTCATTGTTGTTCGGATGTTCTTGTGAAGACTATGTTGCAATTTCGAGCCGTTGATTCAGCTTATATATTCTTTCAATCAATGTCTAATAGTTGTCATCTCATTCAGGATGGCTCCTAAAAGGGTTCCCAATGCTAACCCAGAGGGTGAAGAGGTTCCTGATCGTCCTCCTTCCCCTCCTCCTCCGTCTGAGGCCTGGAGAGAAATTATGCAAGCGACAAACCAGAACACCCAGATGCTTATGCAAATGATGCAGAACATTCAAGCAAATCAAGCAAATCAGGATGCTCATGGGAACCAAGGCCAAGGCAATTTGTTCAACAACCTCACTTTGCTATGCTCAACCAGTTTCTGGCAAACCAACCGAAGGCATTTAGTTACTGTGTGGACCCTCTAGATGTTGAAGACTGGATAACAGATATCAAGAAGCATTTTGAGTGCAGTAACGTCAGGCCCGAGGACTATGTGAAGTTTGCCGCCTTCCAACTCAAGGACCAAGCCGCTGATTGGTGGCAGTAGTACAAAGATTCCAGAGAGGGACGTGTAATCTCCTGGGATGACTTCTGCAAGGACTTTCGCTCCCACCACATTCCAACAAGTGTCATTGAAGGTATGCGTGAGCAATTCCGCAACCTGAAGCAAGGCCCAATGACTGTCTACCAATATAATGTCAAGTTCCAGAACCTTGCCCGCTATGTCAAGAAATACATCCCAGATGCCAAGAGCAAGATCTATCAGTTCCGTGGTGGTCTGAAGGATGAACTCCAACTAGCTCTCACCTTGTTCGAGCCTGATGAGTTTGATCAATTCTATAACATGGCACTTAAGCAAGAGGCAGCCCAGCTCAAGATGGAAGCTTCCAAAAAGAGGATCAGAGACGCTGTTCACTCCTCCTCTTCTTCCCAAGTGGTCGCAAAGCAACAGAAGTCTTGGCTTCCACCTCCTCCAGTGATCCGACCTCCCAACAACAACAACAAGAATTCTGGTAGCCGTGGTTTCTCCCACCCACCCAACCCAAGCAACCAGTCAAAGAATCACTTTCAAGCTTCAAAGTCAAGTGCTCCTTATCACCATCCTCTCTCAGAAGTGGTTTGCAACAAGTGCACTCAGAAGGGTCATTATGCTAACAAGTGCCCCAACCCAAGGCGCCTTCCGCCTCCTCCACCTGTCAGCACTGCTATTGTCAAGCATAATCCAAAGCAAGCAAGAGTGAATCTGATGAATGCAGCTCAAGCAGAGAATTCTTCAGATGTGATACTTGGTAACCTCTCAGTTAACTATATTCCTGCAAAAGTATTGTTTGATTCTGGTGCATCTCTCAGTTTCATATCAAGGCCATTCTTTACCAAGCATAATTTCACTTCGGCATTTCTGGATAAGAAGTTGCAAATTATTTCTCCGGGCAAGTGCATGACTTCAAATTTGATGGCACCGAATGTATCTATTCGCATGGGTGATTACCGCTTTCTGGATTCTCGGGTTGTTCTTGGCAACTCCGACATTGATCTTATTCTCGGGATGGATTGACTTTCCCAGCATGACGCTCACATTGATTGTGCAAATAAGGAAGTCAAGATTACTCATTCTGACGAAGACTTGATTATCTTCGCCTCTCGGGATAACACAATCAGGCTATTCTATCTCAATGACAAGGGCGAGATTAATGCCATCTCTCAAATTCCGGTGGTCAATGAATATCAAGATGTTTTCCCTAAAGAGCTTCCAGGCATGCCTCCGCATCGTCAAGTTGAATTCGTCATTGAACTCGAGCCTGGTACTGAGCCAGCATGCCGGCGTCCGTACAAGCTTTCCCCTGAAGAGTTGAAGGAGTTGAAGAGACAACTCGATGAGCAAGAGCGTATGGGTCTAATTAGGCCTAGCACTTCTCCTTGGGGCTGTGGTGTCTTATTTGTCAAGAAGAAGGATGGCACGGAGCGCCTTTGTGTTGGTTACCGGCCATTGAACAAGAAGACAATAAAGAACAAGTATCCGCTCCCCAACATCAATGAATTGTTCGAGCAGCTCAAAGGAGCAAAAGTGTTCTCAAAGCTCGATCTCCGGATGGGTTACCACCAAATTCGCATTCGTGAAGAAGATATCCACAAGACTGCCTTCAGAACAAGCTACGGCTCCTATGAATATACAGTCATGTCTTTTGGCCTCGCTAATGCTCCACCCACCTTCTCGAGAATGATGTACTACATTTTCAACCCCTACACCAACGAATTTGTGCTTTTTTATCTGGATGACATCTTGGTATTCTCCAAGAATGAAGAGGATCATGAAAAGCACCTCCGTCTGGTTCTCGACAGACTTCGTGAGCGTAAGTTCTATGCCAAGTTCTCCAAGTGCGAATTCTGGCTCGATAAGGTCTTGTATCTGGGCCATATCATCTCTGCTGACGGTATTGCTGTCAACCCCGAGAAAGTTGAAGCGATTGTCAACTGGGAACCTCCTCAGAACGTCAAGCAACTCTGAAGCTTCCTTGGTCTTGCTAGCTATTGCAGAAGGTTCATTGAGAACTTCTCCAAGATTGCCAAGCCTCTCTCCAACTTGCTGCAGAAGAATGTCAAGTACAACTGGTCTCCGGATTGTGATGTGGCATTCAAAACTATCAAAGAAAAGCTCATCTCTGCTCCGGTTCTTACTCCTCCGGATGAGTCCAAGCCCTACGAAGTATTCTGTGATGCTTCTCTTCAAGGACTTGGTGGTGTTCTAATGCAGGACAAGAAAATTGTGGCGTACACTTCTCGTCAATTGAAGCCAAATGAGAAGAACTACCCCACACATGATCTCGAGCTAGCAGCAGTGGTACACGCCTTGATCACGTGGAGACACCTTCTGCTGGGCAGAAAAGTGGACATCTTCACCGATCACAAGAGCTTGAAGTACATCTTCACACAGCCGAACCTGAACCTTCGCCAGACTTGTTGGGTTGAGATGATCCAAGAGTATGATCCAAGCATCGAATACACACCTGGCAAGGCCAATGTCATTGCAGATGCCTTGAGCAGAAAGGCATATTGCAACAGTCTCCTTATCAAGCCGTTTCAGCCCGAGCTTTGTGAAGCATTCAGGAAGCTCAACCTCCAAGTTGTTCCGCAAGGCTTTCTTGCAAATCTTCTGTGGGGACCCCGATTTAGAAGTCGAGATCACCGAATGCACGTGTACAGTGATCCCAGAGATCAATGCTCACTGAACACACAGAAGCTGAATAACAAGAGTCTTACATCCATACATACCGTCTTACACAAATTAAGGCCATTATGGCCAAGTCTTACATAGATAAAGCCTCAAGGGATGAATAGCAAATAACTCAAATAGCGGAAGTCTTTGATGATAAATAGAACCCATGCCATCTGCCTTAACCCTACAGGCATTCTGACTGGGATAGCGTCCTAGTTCGCATGTTCGTCTCCATAGAACTCTTCTTCATATTCCTGTTCCTCCATGCCTGGCCAATTAAATAACCAGTGGCAAGCCAATGAGTACTTTGAATGTACTCGCAAGCAACCCATGATTTGGATCAAAGTAACAATGCAAATTGAACAACAATGAACGATCTAGCAATGGGCTAGAAAAATATTCTACCATCAAGTATATGCATCAATGACTTCACGTAACCTCGAGAACAGGTTACTAATATCAACATGAATAGGATTCAACTCAACGAGTCAAGTCACCACCTTGACTCATCACACACACAAACTTTCACCGGTGTAGTAAAATTCTGGACATAGTTTAAGTAGCACCACCCAACTGTCCATGACCGTGGACACGGCTATTCGAATAGTTTTACACTCTGCAGAGGTTGTGCACTTTACCCACAAGATCCGGGAAGCTTTCGTGTCACCCACGATCCCGCAGTACCTCAAGTACTCGGGGGAAGCACCCGGTCATTATCTTTCCTTAGACGACACTAACATAGAGTCCACTCGTTGGTACACGGCCCTCGAGTACAAACAATAGATCATGGGACTTGCCCTAATTTCAATGTCACGCGTACCCGAAGGGACCAACGGTGTGTCCGGTGCCCTGTAAGAACAGTCATGGTCGTCTATCCAAGCACGACCCCGTCCCGGGAAAGACCTCAAGTCTTCCCGTCACTAGTAATGCGGGCACCATGCTAGTATCGGTCTAAGTAATCAATAAAGCCCCGTCCCATAAGGGGTAGAGTGGTTGCACATGTTTGGTTGGGACGGTAGTCACACATAAATCTAATCCATCATTTCACCCATGCACAAGATCTTTATCGGCACATTACTTCTTCCTCAAGTGATGACCTAACTCAACATCACCCTCGGGCATTAGGGGCACCCGATGGGGTTTATGAAAAGATTTCAACCACGAAGGTTTCATGACTCACATGCATCACTAAGCATCACTACTAACCATTTGCATGACATCTAGCACATAGCAAGATCAAGAGCAAAGCATGCATCATGTGGTGGTTTCAATCTAGGTCACTACCATAACTCTTATCATCATGCAATCGGAAACAAACGGGTTCCGAAGAACACAAGTGTATCATGGTCAAAGGGCTGCTTGCCTGGATTGGCTTGGTCTTCAAAGTCTTCAAATCCTTCTCCTTCTCCTTCTTCAGCAGCCTCGTCAAATACGGTATCTAATCGTCGCAAAATAACAATGAGAAAATAAGACCACAATAAAAACAGAAAAATCAAAGTGCTCAGAAAAATGTCAACTTATTTTTGTTAAATACTAGAGGGAAAACTAAGATGGCAAAAATTCTTAGTTGGAGTTTTGGAGTTGCAAAATGGAATCTAAGGATTTTTGAACAGAAGTTTTATTGTTCAAATTTGAATTTAAATTTGAACAGAACAGAAAAGGTTCATGTATATGTGTGAAAGTGACATCATTAAATAGGTTGAAATTTTACAAGATTTTAGGAGTTGGAATTAATTCATTTGGAAAATTATTTATTTCTGTGAAATTAATTGAAATAATCACAGAAAGAATAAATGGAAATGGCCCTGTGCCACTGGGCCAAAAGAGCCACAGTGCACGGCCCAGGGCAAATAGCCCAACCGCACGGGAGCCAGCGCGCGCGCCAGGTTTTCAAACCTGACGGGAGGGGCCCAGCGGTCAGTGGCTGCGAAGGGAAAGAGAAAGCGGTGAGGATGACAGGCGGGGCCCGCCTGTCATCTTCAACCTCATGGCCAAAGCGACGGCGAGCTCACCGGCGGCGATTCCGGGCACGGCGGGGCAAACGGAGGGCAGGAACGGACTCAGCGAGGAGTCGCCGTTCTAGTGGTGGTGGTGCGGCCCGCCGGAGAGGCCTGGTTCATCGGCGGCGAGGTGGGACGACGGAGGAATGTCGGGAGGTTGCTGGCTAGCTCGCTCCGGGCTGCAATAGGAGTGGGAGAAAGAGGGGAACGGGTCAGTGAGGTACGGCGGTGCCAGATCGAGCAAGAGTTGGGGCTGAGAGGGCCTGTACTGCGAGACCTCCGGTCGCCCGACACGGCGGAGCTCCGGTCGATCCCGAGCACTGGGGCTCACTGAGGGCGAACAGGTGGTTCTGGAGTGCTATTGGGGATGTGGGGATGAGCTGGGTGCCGTTGGAGAGGCTCGGGGCGTGCTTATATAGCCGCGCCCCGGTCCACCATGGACTCGTGCGCCGGCGAGGTCGCAGACGAGGCCAGAGGCCGTGCAGGCGCTCGTGTTCGAGTCGGGGAGGATCATGGACGAGTTCTACGCCTAGTAGAGGGGAGAGGAGGAGCGGGGGAAGGCTCCAGAGGACGCGCGCGTGTGAGGCCGACGAGTGGAGCTCGGGGGCGGCCGGCGCGCGTGCGAGGGCGGTCACTGGAGGGAGGAGGAGGAGGGGGACAGCGCCGGGGGAGGTCGCAGACGTCGAGGAGCATCGGTAGGCGCGAGGGAGGAGCACGAGGTGGTCGGGGCGTGCGATTGGGCGAAGCTACAGTGCGGGTGCGCACTGTAGCGCGCTCTGGAGCAAGCTTATCGCATGCCATGGCATGCCATTGGCTCCCTGGGCGTGTCCGTCGTGTCTGGGGGGGTCCAGGACGACGTAAGCAACTCCGGTGTGGCCTTGGATGTTCTGGAGGAGCAGTGGGAGAGGAATGAAGCTGGTAACTAGGTAGAACTTGGCTGTCCTGCAAGGTGAATTGGGGTTTTCACCCCTCAATCATGGAGCTGTGGACATGGGGGAGTTACTGGAGGTAGATTGTAACTAGATGAAGCTGTGGTAGAAAGCTGAGGCAAAAGTAAATGGTAAAAGTGGTCAAGAAGATGGTTTTGGTAAAAAGGCAAAAGGTGTTTGATCAAGTTTTGGACAAGCAAATGATCTCCACTGGCCATGGAACTTAACAGGGTTGAATGTCATATGGAAATAGGATGTTTCACCAAATTTGGGCTCATTTGAAGAAACTAGCCAATGTAACTTTGGTGAACCCTAGAAAACAACAGAAATGGCTTCATCTTGTTTAAGTCAAGCTAATCATCTCCCCTTGATGCACCACTTGGTGTAGTTTCATCATTTTGGGTGTTGATCATGCCCACAAAGTTTGAAGCTCCAGGTAAAAAGTTGGTAATGTAAAGTTGTTCAAATTTTCATTTGAACAGAAATGGTTTTGGGGTATTCTGATCAAGTTACCCTACTCCAAATCTTGTGCCATTTGGTCTAGATGCCTTATTAGGCCATTCTAGCATGTGCACCAAGTTTGAGAGCATTTGGACAAGTTTGGCAATGTATAGTTGCTCAAACTTAAAATATGGACATAATGGTTTTGAAGGGTTTTGAGGGTGATATCTTGCTTCCCAAGGCATGGGGCTTGGCAAGATCATCAAATATGTCATATATGACATGATAGAATTTCCCTGGAATTTTTGGAGAATATTTCCTTTGTAAATATTTCAAAAGCTTGAAATATCCAGAAAGGGATTTAGGGGGATTAGCCCATTATTTTGAACATGACCAAGTGTTGAAACTCTTATATATGGACAATATATGTCCTATGAGTCTCCCTGAATTTTGGCAAATATTTTTGAAATAATAAAATAATTTTCCCCTATTAAAGACCATTTCTGGCCTTAAGAATTTTTTTTAAATAAAATAGGAAAATAACTTTTAAAATTATACTTTTGTGGTTTCTGGGAGTCCTATGACTACTAGGTCTCAAATATACTTTTTGAAATAATTTTCTCACCCTAAATCAAGCACTTGCAGTGCAAACCTCAATTCAGGGGTTTTTGGAATACTAATTTTTGAAAATACACTTTGGCCAAATTAATTTTATAAGAAAATACTATACTGCTATAAACACTTGGTATGATCATTGGGCAGAAGTTTTGGGTATGGAGATGAATTCTACAAGAGGCAATAGTTGACTTTAATGAGCACACGAAAAATACATGAAGAAAAACTCAATTCCAAATAAAAGCCAAATGATGCCAAAAAATTTTGCTGGTCCAAATTTTCATGCTTCATTGATGAAAATGACAAGTTACAAAATGCAGGGTGTGACATCTTCAAGTTGCTCCTACCTTGGAAGATCAGATCCGGCCCAGCTCAGTGATGCTATGGTGCAGAAAGTGAAACATGGTATTGCAAAGGGTACTCCCAAATACAAGTGCTATCGCGTTGATGAGAAGGACACCTTGTTCTTTGAGGACAGACTTGTGGTTTCCAAGGTGATTTCAGGAAGCTCATAATGAACGAAGCACATGACTCCCTCCTCTCGATTCATCCTGGAAGTTCCAAGATGTACCAAGACCTCAAGCAATCTTACTGGTGGACTCGCATGAAAAGGGAGATTGCCCAATTCGTGAATGAATGTGATGTCTGCAGAAGAGTGAAGGCAGAGCATCAACGTCTAGCTGGTCTCCTCCAACCTCTTACGATTCCCGAGTGGAAATTCGACCACATTGAAATGGATTTCGTCACTGGGTTTCCCAAGTCCAAGAAGGGGAATGATTCTATCTTTGTTGTCATTGACAAGCTAACCAAAGTAGCTCACTTCCTTCCAGTCAAAGAATCCATCAATGCAGCTCAGCTGGCAGAGTTGTACACTTCCATAATTGTGTCCCTACATGGCATTCCTCAAGTTATCTCCTCAGACCGTGGAAGTTTGTTCACATCCAAGTTCTGGGACTCCTTTCAGTCTGCCATGGACACTAAGATCCGTTTCAGCACTGCATTTCACCCTCAGACTAGTGGTCAAGTCGAAAGAGTGAACCAGATCCTCGAAAACATGCTCAGAGCTTGTGTCATCTCTTTTGGCATGAAGTGGGAAGATTGCCTTCCGTTTGCCGAGTTCTCTTACAACAACAGTTTCCAAGCAAGTGCCGGCAAAGCTCCGTTTGAAATCCTCTATGGCAGAAAGTGCCGTACTCCTCTCAACTGGTCCGAGACTGGTGAACATCAACTTCTTGGCAATGACTTGATCTCAGAAGCCGAAGAAATGTGCAAAGTCATACGTGAGAATCTCAAGGCCGCTCAGTCACGTCAGAAGAGCTACTATGACGGCAAGCATCGTGATTTGGCTTTCGACATTGGAGATCATGTCTATCTCCGTGTTTCTCCTACGAAAGGAACCCAAAGATTCGGTATCAAAGGAAAGCTTGCTCCTAGATACGTGGGCCCTTTCAAGATCCTTGGCAAAAGAGGCGATCTAGCCTATCAACTCGAGCTTCCATCCAACTTTGCAAATGTTCATGATGTGTTTCACGTGTCTCAACTCCGCAAGTGCTTCAAGGCACCTGAACGCACCATTCCGTTCGAAGAGATTGATCTTCAACAAGACTTGTCTTACCATGAGCACCCCGTTGCTATTCTTGAAGAAACCGAGCGCAAGACCTGCAACAAGTCAATCAAGTTCTTGAAAGTTAAGTGGTCACACCATACCGACCGAGAAGCTATGTGGGAACGAGAAGATCACCTTCGTTCCGAGTATCCTTCCTTCTTCCAGTCCTAGATCTCGGGACGAGATCTTTTCGTAGTAGAAGAGAGTTTGTAATGCCCCAGATGTAACACTTTCCCAATATGGCAATATATAAACTTTGGCTTCATCAATTCCTTTCCGGGATATTCTCTCTTTTCGGGTTTCTTCGTTTTGTCGTGTGCGTGTGTGCATTTCATCCATGTCATGTTGTCATGTGCATTGCATTGTATTTGTGTTGTCACTTGCATCCGGTACCACTCGTCTCTTCCCGTTGTCCTTTTTGAGTTCCGACGCTCTCACACGTGCCCGTGACGTCCCCGAGTCCTTTTTTCGTGTGTGGCCGTGTAACATTTCCGGAATGACGCGAGACTTGTCGTGCGATGTTGTTTTGGTACGTGTAGGCCGCCTGTCAAGTTTCGTCGCGTTTGGAGTTTGTTTGGTACTCCAACAGTTAACCTAGTGGGCTAAAAGAACCTCTTCTTTGAGGCCCAAGACCCCCTCCACAAAAGCCCACTAACCCAGCACAACCCTTCCCATCATCTCGGTCGTCGATTTGTGATCGCGTGGCCGAAAACCGCTCCCCATTTGGACTCCCCTAGTTCCCTATGCCTATAAAAACGTCCCCCCATGTCCATTTTTCGCCCAAACCCTAGTTCCACCGCAACCGCCGCCGCCGTCGGACACGTCCGGACGGACCGGACACGTCCGCCCGGACGCGCCGGACCAACCGCCTCCTCTCCGCCGAGCTCTCGCCGCGCCAGCCAGCAGGCCCGACGCGGGCCCGCCGCCGCCGCCAACCGGGCCGAGCCTCGCGCCGCCCCCGCTCCTTCGATCCCCGCCGGGATCCGGCCCAGCTCGCCGGGGCGACCTCGCCGCCGGCCCCGTAGTGCCTCGCCGCCGCATCGGGAAGCTCGGGCCGCCGCCGCATCGGGCACCTCCGGCCGCGCCGCCCCGGCCCCGACCTCCGCGGCCTCCGCCGTTTCTCCGCCCCACCGCCGGACGAGCGCCGCCACCAGCCGGAGCCCGCACCACACCGCCGCCGGACGAGCTTCCGCCGGCCGCCGCTGTCTCTCCGCTCCGGCCGCCGCGATCCAACGCGCCCGGCCGATCCGATCCACCGCCGGAACCCTAACGGGTCGGCGCCCGCATCGCCTGGCCTGATCCGCGTCGCCCGGCCCGATCCGCTCCGCGCCCGCGCCCGATCCGCTCCGCGCCCGCGCCCGATCCGCGAGGTAGCCCTGTTTTTTTCCCTAAGTCCATTTGATCTTGTTGTCTGATGGCTTATTGTAATGGCTGTATCTTTTAGTGTGCTAGTCCGATTTGTGCATATGATATGTCAAAATGATCGTGGTGATGTGTACTACGTTTTGTTCCATTGTGTCATGCTTGTTTGAGTCCATCTAGATGTCTTAATCTTCATGACAAGAGTGCTACTTGATATATACTGCTGCTACTTGTTATTATCATGCCATGTTTGAGATGTGATAACTTGGTGCATGTTTATCCAAATGAAGCAAATGAGATGTCAAAATGTTCATCATGAGATGCTTTACATGATGGTTGCTGTAGCATGCATGTTAGGGTTCATATTGCCATGTTAATCTCTGTTGCAAAAGTGCATGTGGCTGTTAAGTTTTGTAACATGTTATGAGATGCTGATTTGAAGAGCTTGTTGCCATTGATGTGTTTGTCCCCATGTCACATGTTAATATGTTTTAGAATCTCCATCCTGTGGTCTTTGCTGTGGTGCAAACCATTTTCCATGATATGCCTTGAGGTGACTTAAACATGCTTGCAAACATGCCATGCCAACTTAACTGTTTTATACTTGGTGAAATTTTGGCTAAGTCTGGAATCTGTTATATCCTGATGCTATGTTTGCTTGCTGCCCTAGGCAAATCCATGTTAGTTTTGGGGTGGCCATTGATCATTCCTTGTTGTAAATGTTGTTTTCTATCCATCCATGCTCTCACTTGCTCATATGAGTTGCTGTAGCTTATCTAAATCTTGCTCCCAAGTTGCTATAAAATATTACTGTCAGGTTTTTAACGTCATGATCAAAATGTTGTAGCTTGTTGCTATTGATCCATGCCTCCTATGGAGTTGCTCCAATGGAGTTGTTTGCTGTAGGATATGTCTACTTCATGTCCATGCTTATTGTCACCATGTTTGAGTGCTGTAGAGTATATATTTCTTGCTCCAAAGTTGCTATGTGGCTGTTAATTTCAGCCTTGCATTGTTTCTTGTTTCTAGTGTATGTGTTGAACCGTTGCTCCGTTTTGAGCGTGCCCTACATGAAACTTGTGTGATTTTGCATGTAGATTCATAATATCATCTTGTTAACATGTTTGGAGTATGTTTGCTTGATGTTTGGGTGCATCTTGCACCGTTGCCATGCTTATCTTGTTTTGCTCATATCTTCTAGACCGTAGCTCCGTTTTGAACAAACTTTATATCAAACTTGACTAGAATTTCATGTAGATCATCATGGTGCATGTTAACTTGCTTTTTAACAACCTTAACTTAAGTTTTGTTCATATCTGGACCATTTTCAACATATGCATATGAGGACTTACCGGATTCACTATATGTGGATTCTGGCCTCATTTAAACTTGTTGTCTTGTGTTGTTTTTGAGTGCTTCCTGCCTTGCCATGTTTTGCATCATATATAGACTTGTCTTGCATCATACTTGCTTGAGCATATTGTCATGTTCTTGTGTTGTTTCTCTATGCTTCCTACGTTGCCATGTATTGCATCATATATAGACTTGTCATGCATCATAAGTGCATCATACTTGCATCATGTTGCTTGTGCATTGCACCTTGTTTGATTTCGTGCCTCGTGTGTTCTTGTGTTGAGTAGAGCCGAAATCCGAGACCGAGAACGAGAACGAGGTTACTACCGAGGTTGAGTACGAGCAGCCGTCTTACGATCCCATCGACGACTCGACAGGCAAGATGACCTGACCCAGATATCATTACTATCTTTGCCTATTGCTAGAAGTCTCGCTCTTTAGCTCATTGTCTCGATGCCCATGTTTGTTTGTCAGCCTCCTATTGTAACCATGAATCTGTCTAACCACCCAACCTAGCAAACCTTTGTTTGGCTAAGTAAGGTTCGCTTAGCCCCTCTTATAGCATTGCTTGTTGCAGGAGAAGATTTGAAGATTCTTGCTTCATGTTGAAGTATTTGTTGGGATATCACACTATATAAACTCTTAAACTAAATCATCTATATATTGGTAATGGGTGGAAGGCTAAGCCTCTTGCTTGGTGATTTGTTCCACTCATGCCGCCCTAGGAACCGTATAAACCGGTGTTATGTTCCTTGATTATGCGTCCCTAACACGGTTGGGGTTTATGGCCCCCCCTTGATAATCCGCTTAGCGCTAAACCTTTTCCAGCAAGTCCCAACATTGGTACTCCATTTGCCTAAACAACTAAAACTTGCATAGGGAGTTATAAACCCTCTTATTAATCAACAACCCGGTCCAGTGCTCCACATGAGTGTTGGTCCAAACTGAGCAGACTGCGGGGCCACCTCAAGGAAACTCGAGGGCTGGTAAAAACCTGTAGGATGACTTATCCGGTCGTCGCCTGAGACGAGATACGCGCGTCTACTATCAGGGTGTCGGCACGCCGGGAGGATTTGCTGGATTAGTTTTACCTTAGTCGGAATATCTTGGGCACGGCATTCCGAGAATACTCGGGTCTTCCCACCTTGGAGTTGCGACTCCGCAGATCGTGAGCTTGTCATGGGCTAAGTTGGGACACCCCTGCAGGGTTTTTGAACTTTCGAAAGCCATGCCCGCGGTTATGTGGCAGATGGGAATTTGTTAATATCCGGTTGTTCAGAACACACTACCAGCGTGAGTAACTGTGACGGTCATTTTCCGAAAGGGGTTCGGGAAGTGAACACGATGGGGTTATGATTGACGTGTTTAGATAGGATCACTTCGTGATCACTTTGATGCTCGTGGAACTTCTCTTCTCGCTCTAAACACATAAGCTAGTGCTAGTGCAGCTGCAACCTTTATTCTTTCTTCAGCCTTGTTCCACACCCAAGGCTTATATAGTCTTGCTACCTGGGAACGGGATTGCTGAGTCCTCCGTGGCTCACAGATTCTACAACACCAGATGCAGGTACCATGGTGAACTACTCAGGTGACGGCACGGAGCTGTACTGGGAGTTCGATGAAGAACGTAGTCGATACTATGTGCACTATCCCGATGATCAGTAATGGTTTCTACTAGGGGCGATTCGGACATGTGGCTTACGTTTTTGGTATCTTCACCCGTAGTTGGGTTGTGATGTTATTTGGATGATGATTTTCTTATGTAATGTATTGTGTGACGTGGCGAGTGTAAGCCAACTATCCTTTTGCAATTTCATCCCTATTTTTACATGAGTCGTGCAAAGATACCAAACTTGAGATCATTCGAGAATGGGCTTATACCTTTAAGTCGTGCCTCGACACGTAGGAGGTATAGTCCCATCCTGGGCATTACAGGCCCTTTCGGTGGGTCCCATATGTCAGGTGGAGGAATCATTATTTTGCGCGTAATAAGGAGGCATTTCCTTGCGTGCGGCCATGGACCGAGCTGTCAGCCTCTCCACGTACAGTCCACTTCAGATGCATGTCGGTCATTGACCACGTTGACCAGGCTGCGCTAAGAGCACCAGGGCGGTGGACGACGGCGAGGCCTAGGAAGGGAACGACACGGATCCAGGGAAGACTCGGCAGTTGTTTCCCACGCGGAGGAGTACGAGGGTTTACTGGTTCGTCTGTCGTCCCCGGAGAAAACATCAGTTGTGGGTGAGTAGAGGGATGGCTAGGCCAGCGATGGGAGTACAGTGGGGCGGTGAGGCCTGCGCGGCAGCATAACCGGCCGCGGGGAGGAGAGAGCAGGTAGTCCCGCCGGCGCTTGTTTGAGCGGCTGGAGCAGGAAGAGTAGAGATTGAAGAAGCACGACGGCCGTTGGATGGACATCCAACAGTCACTGCTTGTGCGTCAACCTTTTTTAGGAAAGCCTCAAATATGTGAAAAACATCATACATCCCATGTGCCATTATTAATAATAATTTACAACCCATTTGCTAATTCTTAAGCTTTTTTTGGAGCCCATATTCTTTTTGTTAGCATTACAACCCATATTGTGGCCACGGTTAAAAAATTATACGAAATTTTGCATATTTCGGTGCGGTCCGAACTATTTTTAATCCCGAAATTTTGAGTCACATTCAAACTGATTTTTAAAATAAATGTATATTAATATAAAATCCAACAAATTGTCCATGCATAAAAATCAATGCAATTTAAAATCTCAAAATGGAAAAAAGAAATTTGAAACTAATTGCCAGTTTGATGTGTTTTAAAAATGTACAACCCATTTCTCATTACTGATAGGCCATTTTCTCGGCCAGCCCAATGAAGCTCTCCTCGTCTTGAAAGATTTGCAGCCCAACAGGCCTGACAAAGCGACTTACTTGGCAAATCACAAAAAAGCTGGGCTGTGGCCGTGGCCGTGGACCCAGCTGCAGCTGTGGACCCAGGTGTGAGCCTCTCCACGTACAGTACTCTTCCGATGGAAGTCGGTCATTGACCACATTGACCGCGCCACGCCAAGAGCACCAAGGCGGTGGACGACGGCGAGGCCTAGGAAGGGGACGACGCAGAGCCGGGGAAGACGCGGTAGTGGATGCCCACACGAAGAGGAGTACGAGGGTTCACTGGTTCGGCTGCGGCATGAGGCTGCCATCGCCGCAGAATAACAGGGGGTGTGGGTGAGTAAAGGGATGCCCAGGCCAGCGGTGGGAGTAGTAGGGGGCGGTGAGGCCTCTGCGGCATCACAGCCGGCCACGGGAGGCAGGAGCACGTGGCACGACCGGCGCTGCTTTGGGCGGCTGGAGCAAGAAGACCAGAGGTTGAAGAAGCACTATGGCCGTTGGATGGACATCGTACGGTCACTGGATCCATAATCGTTCATATTGACTAAGTTGGCAAAGCCCTCCGTCCCCGTCAACTTACTAGGCCCACAAGTCAGCCCCCAGCTAGCAGGGGGGTATTCATTTTTTTGTGCGTAATAAGGAGGCACTTCCTTGCGTGCGAAGATATAGCTGGTGGGTCCGACCTGTCAGTGGGGGGAACAGTTTTTTCGTGAAATACAGAAGCCCTTCCCATGTACAGTCCATGTACAGTGCGCAATAAGGAGGAACTTTCCTTGCGTGCGACCATGGACCTCGTGGATCCCAGCTGTCAGGCTCTCCACGTACAGTCCTCTTCCGATGACTCTCATATGTTGACCACGCCGCGCCGAGCGCACCGAGGCGGTGGACGACGGCGAGGCCATGTCAGCCAGTCCATTTGGTTTTTAGTCCATTTGGTGGCCTGGGTGAAACAATGATGTAGCATCTATGCAACCCGTTTATATATATGGTAGAATTTAAAGCCCATTTGCATTTTTCTCGAAATCCGCGGACTTGCTGGGCTGGGTGAAAATATCATGTTGGGCTAGACAGAGAAATGTTATAAAAACATAAACACATGATTGCACGTCTATTACTGCATTGGTCAGTAAAATCTTTGCAAGCTTATGTACGCAATCACTAGGAGTTAACTTGCCAAGTTATATATAAACTATTTTTTTTGTAAGAAACTTTCAACTTACGAAATAAAATAAAATCCCTCGCAAAAAAAACTTACGAAATAAAATATCATTTAAATTTGATGTGTTAATAGTACGTGGGGTATTATTAATTTTTAGGCTAGACGTGGGACAGTTGAGTTGATTCTAGGGAAAAGTACTGGGAGAAAACTCAGTTTACATCGAAAAAGAAAGTGGGAGAAAATTCAGATATAGGATTAATGAAAACGAAAAATAGAACTGAGCTGTGCGTCATCTTGAAAAAACAAACATAACTTGGGCTGCTAATGTTATAGACAAGCTAGGTTGGGAGGCCCAGAGGCCGCTTGATACCTGCTGGATCCAAAAAATGTTGAAACATGTCGTGGGCTGCCCATGTTAAACAACAAAACCTAGGCCATGAACCTGGTGGGCCCGGGACTGTCAGCCTATCGACGAACAGTTGTCTCCCGATTCCTCTTGTTTTGCTGACCATGTTGGGAACGATAGGCGGTGACACCGCGGTTAGATCACCAAGGCGGAGGACGACGTCGAGACCTTGGACCGAACGAACCGGAGCGGGGGAAGACGCAGGCGGAGGGGAGTACGAGGGTTGACTTGTTTGGGTGCAGGGTGGATTCAGAGGTACCTCCCATGCCCTCCTAGCCGCATAGGTTATGTAGGCTAGATTCAGAGGTACCTCCCACATGTTCAGGTCATTGGTATCATTGTCTTCTTTCATGTTGGCGCAACACAGGTCGATGATGGTCTTGGCGAGGTCAACCATGGAGTCCTTCTCCTACCCGTTGCTGATGATCTTGTATTGCTTTTGTATGTCGACAAGCTTGTTGCACCAGATGGCCGAATCGTCGCATTCTTCCTTCTCTCCACCGTAGCAAAGGTGCAGTCGGCACTGCCGATGAAACGGGCGAATGCTCCAGAACCTCTGATGGCCCTACAGAAGTGGTAGATGAGAACCTCGTCCCGCACACTCCCACACACATACCTTGGCCACGGCAATCCGCTGGTCCCTATCAGGAGACGAATGGATGGGCACAAGGTCTAGTCCTACAACCTTGTGCTTTCTTGTCCTGTATGTACTGTTTGAAATCAGCGAGGCAGAGCTTCACCGAGTTCGGATCGTTGGTGTACATCACATTCAACTTGGTGAAGCTATAGGACTGAACGGCGAACTCAAAGGGGAACTCCTTGCTGAAGTCCATATCCAGCATGCTCACCCCTCGTATCACCATTGGAGTCTCTTCAAGTGAACGAGTGTGTAGGCGGCGGCGACAGTTCGTTTTTCAGCTCTTGGGGAACTGGATTCAACAGTAAACTGAGTGTGTATAGGCGACAACAGTGACTACCCCTCCCTCGTCCGCTGCACGCCCAACAGAAGATGCACCCTCGGCGCATTCAAACGCCTCCATTAAGAAACACATACTCCGGCCACACGTCGGTTCACGAGCGGGTCTGTATTGGTACTGTAATAACAGGAGTTAGTGGTCACTTTACTTAAATTTAATTAGCTTTAATAGAAATTTGTACTTAAAACAAGCAATGCATTGGCTCGTTCTATCAGTGCCGCAGGATCAACATGCACAACAATTAGAAAAATTATTCTCAGGACGCACATGATCAGCACATTTGTCGCACTTTCACAAAGATAATACTACCAAGTTTGAACTGTTTGTTATGGTTGTTGTCCTCTGCATCATCATGCCGTGTTTCCCAGCTTGCAAGATTCAGAACCAACAAATAAGATCCAAATAATAAGTACAACAAAGATGCCTACACATCTCATTGATTCCCAACTTACAAGATTCAGAACCAACAAATAAGATCCAAATAATAAGTACAAATAAGATGCCTACACATCTCATTGATTCCCAGCTTGCAAGACTCAGAACCAACCCATTAGAACCTTTTGATAAAGTGAATATCGGGATTAAATCCATCTTGGCTAGCCATGTCATACAACCCAAGAACTTGGCGAATGCTCTTGACCATCACAAAATCTGTAATCGAGTATTCCTGTTTGCACAGATAAGAAAGAGCATGATTACTATAATAGTGGCACTAGTTGAAGCAAACTTTATTTCCAAAACGAGAAAAGATTGCGATAGAATAGCTTTAATTAAAAAATAGAACATTAGCACAGTATGACAAAGCACAATCATGTTGATAAAGGACAGTACTGACCGGTGTGAGGGGCCCTATTTCGCCACGACTCGATGTGGTGAACCTGCAAATCCACTCGGATTAGGCCAACCTGCATATCCATGATTTAATTCATGTGCCTTTTTCTGCAGTTCATTTGAAATGAAGCAAAGATTGCATCATTGAGCCAGCAAGAAGTACTTGCTCTTGTGAGATGGCAGGTTCTTCTTTAGTAGTTACACAAAAATTGAGCAACATTAAGGCTGGTTGTCCTTTTGTGCAGTTCCACTAAAATAAAGTGCCATTGTGGTGACAGTGATCTTGCAAAGACTAATAAAATGTTGCACGAGATTACCAGCAAAATTTGACGGAGATTTTGGAAACTCCAATCACCATTTTGTGCAGTTCCACCAAAATTGAGAGATGTTGCCCACATGACATTTTAGTTGAACTGCACAAGACACTCATTCCAAAAAAAGTGTTTTGTGCAGTTCAACAAAAGGTCACAATAGCAACAAGGTGAAATGGATATCCCTATCTGCAAAAAAGATAGAAAGTAAACAGTTGCTGGTCAATAAGAATATACGAAACATATACGAAATGAAAAGAAGCATCTTAATTATGTTCATGGCAATCACGCAAGGACAATAGAAATTTTAAAACGTCAGCAATGCTTCATGTTACCAGAAGCATTCGATCAACAATGAGATTCCTCAAATATGGGATTACTTTAATGGTGGCATTGCTTGTTTACCAGATACAGTAAATCAACAGCAGCTAAAGAGTTGGTTTAAGGGCATGGGACCGTGGGGACACCAGGACACTCAGCAGCGTAAAGGAGTAACTTACTTATCATACTGGGGAAAACAATAGGAGTGCCATTTGTAACACAGTTTAATTGCATCTTATCACTGGAGGCATTAGATTAACAATAACACTGGTTAGACATGTCCCTACGGTAACAGTGTGATCGCTTCATTTTACATGCACCCTTACATTAACAACAACAAAAGGTTGGTATAAGGACATGCGACAGTGGATGCATCAACACAATGTACCTACAAGGAGGCATATAGTGGTGATGCCGAGTTTGTTCATGCTATGTGAGGGCAGCAAATCTAATCCTGGAGACCTTTTACTATGTGAGGGCAGCAAACCTAATCCTGGAGACCTTGTACTATGTGAGGGCAACAAATCTAATCCTGCAGACCTTTTACTATGTGAGGGTAGCAAACCTAATCCTGGAGACCTTTTACTATGTGAGGGCAGC
Organism: Secale cereale; assembly: GCA_902687465.1. Classification (NCBI taxonomy): domain Eukaryota; kingdom Viridiplantae; phylum Streptophyta; class Magnoliopsida; order Poales; family Poaceae; genus Secale; species Secale cereale. Next base: position 607,904,748 of record LR738712.1, read on the forward strand.
AAATCTAATCCCGAGACCTTTTACTATGTGAGGGTAGCAATTCTAATCCTGGAGACCTTTTACTATGTGAGGGCAGCAAATCTAATCCTGAGACCTTTTACTCTGTTGACTTGTCCACCAGCCGCCACTTTCTATCCTTTTTTCAACGAATAATAGATCTGTTCCTTATCCAGTTTGTACTGCGTTTTCCCATTATTTCCCTTTTCAACCAAGAGACCGGTTGGGTATCCGGTCTCTACTACTTTCACCATATTATTTCCTCTTTGAATCAAGTCCTAGGTTCATGCTACAACTTTCCCCCCTTTCTTCATTGTTTGAACAAAGCCCTAGATTCGAATGCATGAAGTAGCTTTACCTCCAATAATACTAAAAATTCAGGTGGCTTTGGAAGAGCTGATGGGAGTAGAAAAAGATGCACATGCAGACATGTGGGGAGCTGGGGCAGTAGAGCAAGGCCGCTTTCGAAGAACTTATACCTGAGGATCGTCGGAATGTCGGCGGCGGCAGGTCGAATCTGCGGACAATATGACAGGGAGGAAGAAGGGTCGGAGGACCTCCCGAGTCGGCGTTGTGTCAGAGAGAACGACACGGGCAGAGGACCGGGCCCCTCCGGCAGCTGTGGGTTTCCTCCCTCGCCGGTGATGACCGCGTGAACGATGCCCCTTTTAGTCCTCTACACACACCGGCTGAAGGGATCTGGCCGGATCTGTGACCAGCGGTGAGCAGAGAGAAAATGTCGCTACCGCTGTCTTGTTTAGATCCGGAGAGGATGAGAGAATGAAGAGAGAAATGCTAGTAAAGCAAGCGCTCAGGCCCCTGCGTACATATATAGCGGAGTGATTATCTTTTTCTCTCCACAACACACGTTTCAATTTGTGTACGTGGCATTAAAAAAAAGAAACTCTCTATTTAAGGTGACTACTTGTACGACTCCTACTTACTACTGGTAGTAGTATTGTTCACTTGTGCTCCCCGGCCCTCCATTCATTGAACAACCCCACGGGTGAATAAACATACAACACTAGTATTTATATAGAACGAACAAGCTCGAATTATTTTCGCATAGTTAAAAGTTGAGGGCGGAGCTTTTCCCGGGCAGTATGCGTGGCGGTTTTTGCGTAGGCGGTTTGACAGAGAGGCGTGGAGGGTGAGGGAGTAGCGGATTCAACTTACTTAATGCTGGAAAGGTCAAACTGTGTGATTTGATGGTGCGTTACTATTTGGATCCATGTGTTAGAGTTAGTTTGGGTTAGTTTGAACTCAACTAACCCAAAATATCCAAACAGGAGGGTTAGTTTGGGTTACTGTTTGGATCCATGTGTTAGAGTTAGTTTGGGTTAGTTTGAACTCAACTAACCCCCAAAAAAAAATCTAACTCTAACCTTTAACTGAGTTAGAGTATCCAAACAAGGCCAGGCGGTACGACCGGGGTGATGCCCCCCTTCCATTCCACACTCTAATCTGGTGCATGACACGTATTACATCGACCCGGATGCTGCTGGTTGTCCCACATGTCGGCGAAGTAGTACGTAGTAGTAAGAAGAAGCAAAGAATCATGCGTATAAGTCTTTCTAGAGATTCCAACAAGTGACTACACCGCGTGCAGTATCTCAAATCTCAAATCTCAAATCTCCCTTCCGGTTTATAGGGCTCAAATCTCAAATCTCATCAACCAAGGCATTTTGCGATTGGAGGAATGTATCTCATACTTTACAAAACTACCCTAATTAAACTCATGCATTAATTACATAGTTCTCTCGTTTTCCTCTCCGCCTTGGTCGCGGTGCAAAATATTGACCACTCCTATATGACTAGCCGCTCTATCTACATGCGGGACATCAAAGCATCCGGGCCCGCGTGCCATCCACCAAATCACAGCGAGGTGCTACAGTCGAAACTCACCGGTCACCCCGGTGCAGCCGTCATGACCCGTCATATCACAAAACCCACACCTTTACCAGCAGTGGTAAAGTGGCCTCGAAGTTGGACTGGACGAAGCAACCATCATTTCACTGGAACGCTCGTTGAAGCCCTTTCTCCCCTTTCTTGAAGAAAACCTCACTCCAAGCTACTCACTTCTGCCATTTTTCTTCTGTACCGACGAAGGAAAGGTGGGCGAATCAGTGATGCTGCTATATTTTCATTCCAAGAATCTTCTTTTTGCGAAGCACCGACCAATTCTCACAGCCTATTCTTTTCTCGTTTTCATTGCGATTGTGGTTTCCTTGCGATTGCTTTTTGTTTGTCAGTTCATTGATGGATCCTGGAGCACTAGGCAAAGAGTTGCCAGCGGACAACCCACTGGAGACAGCGATCTCCAGGAAGCGAGCACTGACCAACGAGTTGACCATGTTGGCGGGCCAACCCATGGAGACGAAGAACTCCAAGAAACAAGCACTGGCCAAAGAGTTGACGACGTTGGCGGATGAACTCCTCAAAGAAAGTTGGAAGAATAGCAAGAGCCCCACCGTGCCTACCCCAGAAACTCTGATGGCCACCTATGCGAGGATCAAGGCCGAGTTTGAGGAGATAGTCGCCATTGAGAAGCAGTATTCCCCTGGCAAGGTGATGGCCCCCATCGAGGACGAGGAGATGCCCCCCGGAGGGATGGGATCCCCTGGTGAGCTGCACAAGGTAAAAAATAATGGCTTATTACCGAAAGTTGTGGGTTTTGATTATTTGCAATGTGCTTGCTAATATGTTAGGGTTGTGCAGGTGCCGGTGGATGTCCTTGATGATTCCGATGCCGCGGCCCGTCTTGTGGACAACGCTCCAGAGATCGTTTTTGATGTCGCGGTCCGTCCTGTTGGCATCACCCCGGAGATCGATTCCGATGCCGTTGTCCATCCTGTGGACATCGCCCCAGAGATCGATTCCGATGTCGCGGTCAGTCCTGTGGACATCGCCCGAGAGATCGATTCCCATGCCGCTGTCCGTGCTGTGGTCATTGCCCGAGAGATCGATGACAAGAAATAGTTGGTCACGCTAATCCTTCAGGGTAGTTTACATTGCCCTGTGTTTAATTACTAGAACGATGCGTGTTATCAAACCATCTTAGGGCTAGTGCATTGTCTTGTGTGGACGGTACATGCTACTTTTGTTTGATAGTGAATCATGCGAACCCTCTCCGAGTTATGGAAACAGATGTATCCTCACCAGCTTTTGATGTAATATATGGCATGCTTAGATGTAAGTTTGAACTGTTTATCATATCAGCAGGGCTTATTTGACGATTCATGCTTTTAGTATGTGCCCTAGATTTGATCGGTTCATCTCCTATGCTAGTTAGCATGCTTAGTACAATCTGTGTTACTACTGTCATGATTTATTTCCTGTTTATTCGGATTAAATATCATAGTAGTTTGCTCATATTTCCAACAGAACCATCATGACTTCGTTGAATTCCGCTTCCTCATGAAAACTGGATGGCACTATACCACGTCATATCACTAAAACCCACTAGGGCAAACTAGCCCGCCTAGGATTTGTACTCCCTCTGTTTCAAAGTTAGTAGTACAAAGTTGACTCATCTACTTGGAAGTAGTGCGAACTCCCGCATGGCCCACCTCACATTATAACCACGTATTTCTTGGAGTCCATGCACGGCGGGCGGGTGATCTCTTCTCCCTCCCCCGTCTCTCTCCTCTCAGCCGATGCCCGCCGAGCGATTATATTTCGGCTAACGACGGTTTATTCAATTGCAGTCCCACATGTCAGTGAAAATGCAAGACAACGTGTGTCCCCTCTGGTGAGCGGTGTGCGAGCCGGACGTCGGGGGTGCGACGTGAACGCGACACGTATGAGTTGTAAGTGTGCCGCCTTTTCCTTTTGAACTTGGAAAGCGTAAAATTTTCGTGCGATCGATTGATAGAAATCCAGAACAAAATGACGAGGGCGGTGCTTTCCCGCGTGTTAGGCAGGCTAGTTTGAGTGATATGACGTGCTACAGTGCCATCCACTTGCTCCATTTTTATGTAAGCAAGAGTCTAGAATCTTACGTGGGAGGAGTGCGAAACACGACGGATCTGATTTTGATCGAGGGATAACTGTTCCTTGCGAAATAATGGAGCAGCGTTAGCGATTATAGCATGATAGTTAGGGCATCTCCAGCACCGGCCCTCAAATTTACACCGGCATCTGTCCGAGGACACTGATGGATGCCATCTAATGCTGCCCGCATACCTTTCGACAACTATATGAACTAACCGGAAGAAATTCGTGCAAGCAAAGCAAATTTCAAATTGACCGGATGAAATTCATTACATTTCGAGAACTTTTCCTAAAAACTAGATGAAATTCATTACATATTTCGCACAAATCATACTAAAACCTACTGTAAACCTAATCTAAACGATCGTCGGGCCCCGACCACCATGTCCGGCCATGAACCCGAGAAAGCTGGCCATTGCCTTTGCCTCCTCCTTATCCGCCTCGATAACCTCCTCCTCCGGAGCACATGGTTATGAAGATTTCTGCCTCCACGTCACCGTCAAGCGGCTAATCGGACGCCGATTTTTATCCCACCAAGCTTGGCGTTGACTGAGTGGAGGAGCGGTGGCGACCTACCATGAACTACTCTTCCTCGCTGCCGGCTGCGCCCGCGCACGCGCGCCGGCTTCGTGGTCCTGGCGGCGGAGGGCGGCCTGGGGGGGGGGGGGAGCCGGCGATCTCCTTCGTCTGCTCCTGCGAGAGTACGTCCAAGAGAGCTTGGGAGCGTGCCTGGAGCGGAGCCACCGATGTCCTTTGTCTGCTCCTGCGACAGTATGTCCAAGAGAGCTTTGGAGTGCCCGGAGGCCATGGTTGGAGTGGTGCCAACAGAAGGAAGGGACCGGAGGAGAATGAGTGTGGGTCATTGGCTATGGCTGGGAGCTAGGGCTCAAGTTAATATAGCGGGCCAATGGCAATGAGCCGTGACAGACGGATGGACGGCTGGCACCGGAGTAGGTTCGTCGACAGCCATGGTGTCATTAACGCGGAGCAGTCGCTTGCACCGGGATGCCACATGGGTGGCGCTCTCTCGGCCGTCGTGCTGCTGCAATGCCGATGCCAGTGAGAGGTCGCGTCCGGCGTGAATGCGGACGCTGCTTCAGTGACTTAACCGCATGTGTGTTGTCTCACTGACATGTAGGCCCAACGGGCATCATGCCCACATGTTAGTGACACACCAACTGCACCTGTTGTTAAGGCCGGTGAATGCGGCATTGACGTTCTGGAGAGATGGTCATCGTTTCAGGCGGGAAGCGTGCACTCGTGATGGAAGGGGTTTTGGTAGGCCAGGGCGATCAGACGCTGGCATGGTGGGAAAATGTGAACTCATAGATGACAAGCCTTTGAAGCGTATGCGGCACGTATTGACAACCAGGCATCCATGCAACTGCTCTTGTCGCCAGCTAGCATTCGACGACCACCACACAACCGTACATAACTTACGAATAATGGACAAATCGATCGGACAAACACTCGTGTGCAGTGGCACCATGATTGGTTGCTCACGATAGTACATGGAGTACTCCGTACCATAGTACCCTTGTCGGTGTACAAAAAGAGGGGTAAACTTTTTGTACCCCTATGACTGTGCATGGGCAGTCCGAGCCCCGGGCACCACCACACCAAGCACAACAAGGGAGGTGAGCCAGGGTAAGACCAAAGCTCGATGGAGACTGAAGCCCAAAGCCAAGACCACAAAGAGCAAAGGGACGAAGCGGATTCCCCCGACAAGATCCTTGCCGGGGGCAGCTTTAGCAGCCCCGGCTAGACCCTCGCCCCGGCAGCTCGCCCCATGCCTGCGGAGCGGATCACCCTTGAGTCCACTGCCCCCATGGGGCAAGGATTCGGGAGGCATCCCCGTGGTGGCATGCAGATCTTTGTGAAGACAGTCAAGGACAGATATGCACACTAAGAAGACGACGACTGTCGGTGTACTAAGGTAGGGGTACCCCAGTACCCCAACTTGTGCACGGGCAGTTGCAGCTTCCCGCGGCAAGGTTTACTGCGTGCTCGCCGGAGACCTTCCTGCTCCCTATTAAACCATTCAAAAACAAAGTATACAAGACATGAGATCGAGACCCCGGCAAGAGGAGCTTGCCGGGAAGGCCGTACCAGGCTCAAGACTGCTCCACTAACACAAGACCCTGGCAAGAGGAGCTTGCCAGGAAGGCTAGAAGACAACGCCTCGGCACTATATGTGCCCCGGCAAGGGGCCCGGGGAGCGGCAAGCTCCCGGGCCCGGCAAGATCAAGGCCCCGGCAAGGTGCTTGCCGGGAAGGCTGCGCTGTGTGCTCGCGCTCCAGCTCATCGACCCACGCGTCGCCCTGGGGCCTATCCAGGGACGCGTGGCGGATGGCTGTGCAGCCTGGGGTACACGGTGGCACTCCACGGTGATGGATCCGTCGCCGTGGCGGACGGAGACGCTAAGGCGGGAGCTTTCGGGGTCGACGGCGACGGGCATTAAATGCCCTTGTCCCCCACTGTTAAAGTAGGTATAGACCACTGTTTTGTACTGTAGCTCCACTGTTCCCGCACTGTTACAACTACCACCTCTTTTACTTTTTTACCCCTTTCTCCTACGTTGACACCTGTCGGTGACCCCTTACACTATAAAAGGAGGCCCATGCACAACGTGGAGGGGGTTCGGAACCTAGATCACTCTCGCGCCGGTGTAGCTGCTTCTTCAAGCTCCCGAGCGCTTAAACTCAATACACAACCAAGCAGGAGTAGGGTTTTACGCATCCGTGCGGCCCGAACCTGGGTAAAACTGCCCGCGTGCTTGCCACGATCCGCTCTTTGTGCTCCCTCCGCCCTCGTACCGCACAAACAAGGGGCTCCGGTCCCATAGGTGTTCGTGGCGAACAGTTTCCCCCGACATCTTTGGCACGCCAGGTAGGGGGCGTCGAGGTTGTGCGAACCTGATCCGGCGTTCGCGCGGGCGCATTCTTCATCAACCTCTCCAGCTTCATCAGCAACTTCATCAGCGACAGCTCCATGGCCCCGAAGAAGAAGGCTTCGGAGGTCGGAGGCCCGTCTGCGTCTCACCCGCCGCCACCGGAGCCAACGGTGGGCGGGGGAGATGCCGTCGGAAGGGTGGTTGCCGGCGAGGACACTCACGGCGCCACCAGATCCAAGAACAGAACGGATGACCGAACCTCGGTCTCCGTGGACGCGCCGCGTCCATCTCAGCACACGACGACCCAGCAGCGTCATACCACAGGAGGTGGTATCCGCTTGCTGGGGCAAGGCCAAACTGGAGGCTCGCGGGACGCCCCGGACCCTCGTCCGGGCACAAGCAAAGCGAAGGCCCCGGCGCGGGACCCCGCTCCTTCTAACGTTGTTAGAAGTCCGAGCGTATCCCGCTCCTCGCACCGCTCGCCCGCGTTCCCTTCCACTCCAGCAGAAGCGCTCGCAAGAGCGCAACTGCTCCTCGACTTTCCTCCAGCGGCCGACAAGTCCGAAGAATGGAGGGCCACAATACGGAGCCTGATAGACTTCGCCAACAACGACTCTCCACAGCAGCCGTCGACCTCACGGCCGCGGCAGGCTGAGAAGACGAAGGCTATCGGCGACAGGACCGCCGGGGGTGCGACAAGCGTGCACTCCCCGCCGCAGAAACAGAAGACGCCGCCCCGCCGGAACAACCCCGACGACGGCTCCACAGCCTCGTCGGACCCGCGGGCCCGTCGGGACCAGCGCCAGGTCCTCGACGACCGGCGAGATGAAGACGCTCGGACCACAATCGAGCGCCACCGAGAAGCCCGGCGACAATCCGACAAGAGAGCTGGGAACACTGTCGACGCGCACGCGCCCGGTGAACCAGGCGACTTGCCGTACGCGGCGGGCTGCCCTGCGTTCACCCGCGAGCTGCGGCGCGTCCAGTGGCCCAGCATGAAGAATTTCAAGCCCGACGTACCGGAGAAGTACGACGGCAAGACGCACCCCTCGGAGTTTCTCAGCGTCTACACCATCGCAGTACAAGCCGCCGGGGGGCGCGACGAGAAGATCTTGGCGAATTACTTCCCGCTCGTGCTAAAGCCGAACGTCCGTTCGTGGCTCATGCACTTGCCGGAAGGTTCCATCTCTTCTTGGGCCGACCTTTGCCACCAGTTTGTTGGCGCCTTCACCGGCGGCCACAAACCCCATGGCCAGGAGAGCGATCTCCATATCTTGGCCCAGAAGGAAGGCGAGCCCCTGCGCAAGTATATCCAACGCTTCAGCCGGGTGCAGCACAACATCCCTGACGTTCACCCTGCCGCGGTTATCAGCGCGTTCCATCAGAACGTGCGTAACCGCCGCATGCGTGAGGAGATGGCGATGACCAAGATTAGGGACGTCAGCGAGCTCTACGCCCTTGCTGACAAGTGCGCACGCGCGGAAGAGGGGAGGAGACTCCCCGGGGAGGATACTGGCGCAGGGGGAAGCGACAGCGACGACGCCGCCCCGGCAAAGAAGAGCCGGCGGCGGAACAACAGAAAGAAGGGCAAGAAGGAGGTGCTTGCCGTCGAGAAGTCCGACAAGGAGGCCCCCGCCAAGCAAGCGCAGGCTGGCGGCTCCGGCAAGGAGCCCGCCCCGGCGGCGGCGGCCGACAAGCCGGGTAGCTCCGACAAGCAATACTGTAAGATCCACCGCACCAAGGGTCACGATCTCTCCAACTGCAAGCGCGTCGAGTACCTCGTCGAGCAGCAGAAAGCTGAGTACGAGAGGCGCGACAAGGAGAAGGCCCAAGGTGGCGGGGAAGAGCCCAGCAAGAAGCGGCCGTTCAACGGCCGGGGAGGACGCCGCGGCAAGGCTAAGCAGCGGCAAGGAGATCGACCTCCCCGGGGCCGCGACAACGACGAAGAAGACGACGACGAAGATATGGAGGACGAGGAGAACAGCGAGCAGGAGTTCCAGAAGGCCACGGAGGTCCTGTGCGTCGACGGTGGCGCCTCCCTGCATACCTCTCACCGCCAACTCAAGCAGTGGGTGCGTGAGGTAAACGCAGCGGAGCCGCCCGTGGAGTCGCGCAGGCTCCTCAAATGGTCCAGCACGCCCATCGTTTTTGACCTTGAGGACCACCCTGACCGCACCACGGCGGTCGGGTGCTTGCCGATGCTGGTTTCTCCCACCATCCGCAACCTCAAGGTCACCAAAATGTTGGTTGACGGCGGGGCCGGGCTGAACTTGATCTCCTCTGCTGTGATCAAGAATCTCCAGATTCAAGATGGCGAGCTCGAAGAGACCGGTTCATTCCAAGGGATCAACCCGGGAAGGAGCAAGCCCAAAGGGAAGATCACTCTGCCGGTGACCTTTGGCGGGGAGCTCAACTTCAGGACTGAGCGCATCACCTTTGACGTCGCCGATATTCCATTGCCCTACAATGGAATACTTGGCCGTCCTGCCCTCGCCAAGTTCATGGCAGCTTCCCACTATGCCTACAACGTGCTGAAGATGCCGGGGCCGATAAGCGTCATCACTGTCCACAGCGACAAGAAGGATGCGCTTATTTGCGCCGACAAGATTTACCGGGATGCGGCAGCTGCGGCCGAGAAGGATACTCTTGCCGCTGAAGCTCCCGGGGGGAAGAAGACGAAGACCAAGTCCGGCAAGTGCTGTGGGACCCACTCCGGCAACCGCACCTCCTCGGAGTGCTGCGCTGTCGTTGAGGACGTTCCATCGAGCTCCACCGGCAAGAGTAAGAAAGGAATGGCTGCTCCTCCGGCAACCAAGAAAGTGTCCGCAAAGGAGGACGGCACTGGTGGTACCTTCACCATCAGTGCCACCCTTGACAGCAAATAGGAAAGCGCGCTCGTTGCCTTCCTACGGGCGAATGTCGATGTGTTTGCTTGGCAACCATCTGACATCCCCGGTGTTCCCAGGAAGGTGATTGAGCACAAGCTTGCTGTCTGTCCTCATGCGCGGCCTATCAAGCAAAAAGTGAGGAAGCAAGCCGTGGAGCGCCAAGAGTTCATCAACGAGGAAATCAAGAAGCTAGAGGCAGCAGGCCTAGTTAGAGGTGTGATCCATCCGACGTGGTTGGCAAACCCAGTCGTCGTGCGCAAGGCCAACGGGAAGTGGAGACTGTGTATAGACTTCACCGATGTCAATAAAGCATGTCCCAAGGATCCTTTCCCTTTGCCGCGCATTGACCAGATTGTTGACTCCACTGCCGGATGTGAGCTGCTCTGTTTTCTTGATGCATACTCTGGCTATCATCAGATTTTCATGGCCAAGGAGGATGAAGAGAAGACTGCATTTATCACTCCATGTGGCACTTATTGCTTTATCCGCATGCCATTTGGATTGAAGAATGCAGGCTCAACCTTTGCAAGGGTAGTGTACACTGCTTTTGAGCCACAGATCCACAGAAATGTAGAAGCTTACATGGATGACATCGTGGTGAAGAGCAAGAGCAAAGAAACCCTGATTCAAGACTTGGAAGAAACGTTTCAGAACCTGCGCAGGATACAGCTCAAGCTGAACCCCGAGAAGTGCGTCTTTGGAGTCCCCTCCGGCAAGCTTCTCGGGTTCTTTGTATCGCAGAGGGGGATTGAAGCCAACCCCGACAAGATTAAGGCCATTGAGCAGATAGAGGCCCCGAAGCGCGTCAAGGATGTCAGGAGGCTTGCAGGTTGTGTTGCTGCCCTCAGTAGGTTCATTTCAAAGTCTGCAGAACGCGCCCTACCTTTCTTCAAAATCTTGAAGAAGGCAGGTCCCATGAAGTGGACTCCGGAAGCGGAGGCGGCGTTGCAGGATTTGAAACGGTACCTGTCCTCCACTCCTATACTTGTCGCACCTAGACCACAGGAAAAGTTGTTGCTATACTTAGCGGCAACCAACCAGGTGGTTAGTGCTGCGTTAGTAGCGGAGAGGGAGTCCGACGAGGAGTCAGCGCCGCCGGCGAGCGAATCCAGCGACAAGCAGGGGGCTATCCCGACAAGCTCTGGCCCCGACAAGGAAGACTCTGCGCAGGAGCAAGGAGAGGTGCGGAAGAAGATGGTGCAGCGCCCAGTGTATTTTGTAAGCTCCCTTCTCCAGGGGGCTAGATCAAGATACTCTGGTGTGCAAAAATTGCTTTTCGGCCTCCTCATGGCCTCGAGGAAGCTGCGCCACTACTTCCAAGCCCATGAGATAACAGTGGTCACTCGCTTTCCGTTGAAGAGGATATTGCACAATCCAGAGGCAACAGGCAGGATCGTCGAGTGGGCACTGGAGCTGTCAAGCTTTGGACTCAAGTTTGAAAGTACTTCAACCATACAGAGCCGAGCTTTGGCAGAATTCATTGCTGAGTGGACCCCAACGCCAGAAGATGAAGTTCAAGAAACAAGTGCACCTGTGCAAGAAGCGACAAGTGAATGGGTAATGTATTTTGACGGTGCCTTCTCGCTGCAAGGCGCCGGTGCCGGCGTGGTACTCATCGCGCCCACCGGAGAGCACCTCAAATATGTTATCCAGATGCACTTTCCCAGGGAGCAAGCAACAAACAACACCGCAGAATATGAAGGCTTGCTTGCCGGCCTCAGGATTGCGGCCGAACTTGGGATCAGAAAGCTGATTGTGCGGGGCGATTCTCAGTTGGTGGTCCGACAAGTTAACAAGAGCTATCAGAGCCCTTTGATGGAAGCATATGTCGATGAAGTGAGAAAGCTTGAAGAGCACTTTGAAGGTCTGCAGATGGAGCACGTCCCAAGGGCTCAAAATGAGATTGCAGATGGCCTTTCAAAGCGCGCCGCGATGAAGTTACCTGTGGAACCAGGAACCTTTTTGCTCAAGCTGACTCAGCCATCCGTTACACCATCAATTGGGCAGCCCAAGAAGAGAAAGTTGGTCTCCGGCGACTACTTGCCGGCGGATCTTCCTGAAACCGCCGCCAAGGTCCCCAAGATCAACAACCAGAACGCTGAGGAACAGTTTGCTCCTGCAAGTCCTCGGGCTTGTACAGTTGAAGCAAGCGTTCCCGGCAAGCCTCGCCCCAGCGAGCTTGCCGGGGGACCTTCAGCTCCGGCAGAACCAGAGGTCCTCGCCGTGGAAGCTGAGGTTCCCGCAGCGGTCCTCGAGCCTTTAGTCCTTGCCGTCGAGCCTCGGGCTCCGGCATGGGCGCAGCAGATCGTCCGTTTTCTGCGAACTGGAGAACTTCCCGACGACCCTCAAGAGATAGAGAAGATAACCAGGCAGTCAAGTATGTACCAGTTCATGGATAACGAGCTGTACAGAAGAAGGCTCAATGGTGTCAGACTGAAGTGTATCTCCAGGGAAGATGGACAGAAGCTGTTGGCGGAAATACACGGAGGCATATGCGGCCACCACATTGGCGCGAGGGCGCTTGCCGGGAAAGCTTTCCGGCAAGGGTTCTTTTGGCAAGAAGCCCTCCAAGATGCAACTGCACTAGTAACCAAGTGTGAAGCGTGCCAGTTCCATGCAAAACAAATTCATCAGCCAGCTCAAGCTCTCCAAACAATCCCTTTATCATGGCCCTTCTCGGTCTGGGGGCTCGACATCCTCGGCCCTTTCCCTCGAGCTGTCGGGGGCTTTGAGTACTTGTACGTTGCAATCGACAAGTTCACAAAGTGGCCAGAAGTGGAGCCAGTGAGGAAGGTGACAGCACAGTCAGCGGTCAGGTTCTTCAGGTCGATTGTTTGCCGTTTCGGGATCCCTAACAGGATCATCACCGACAACGGTACGCAATTCACTAGTCGCACCTTCATGCAGTACGTCCAAGACCTTGGCGCCAAGGTCTGTTTCGCTTCTGTTGCTCACCCGAGGAGCAACGGCCAAGCGGAGAGGGCAAATGCTGAAGTGCTGCGCGGACTCAAGACAAGGACCTTTGACAGGCTGCGCAAGTGCGGAAGAAATTGGATAGAGGAGCTCCCGGCGGCTCTTTGGTCAATCAGAACGACACCAAGTCGAGCCACCGGGCAGACACCCTTTGCTCTAGTCTATGGAGAAGAAGCAGTTCTCCCCACGGAACTCGTGTACGGATCTCCTCGAGTGCTCGCTTATGATGAGCTCGAGCAAGAGCAACTGCGGCAAGATGACGCATTGCTCCTTGAGGAGGGACGTCTCCAGGCTGCTGTACGAGCTGCTCGATACCAGCAAGCTTTGCGCCGCTACCATAGCCGCAAAGTCAAGGCCAGGAGTCTCGAGGAAGGCGACCTTGTTCTTCGGCGCGTTCAGTCCGCCAAGAATTCCAACAAGTTGACGCCGAAGTGGGAAGGCCCTTATCGGGTGAGACAAGTTACGAGGCCCGGCGCTGTCCGCCTCGAGACCGAAGAAGGCTTACCGGTGAGCAACTCCTGGAACATAGAGCATCTTCGCAAGTTTCACCCCTAAGGCGCGGTTGCCGTGATCCGCTCCGGCAACCACTTTTTGTACAAGCTTTGCCGCTGTTGCATGTAACCCTTTGTACAAAGCCGGGCGCAGACCCCGTGCATCAGTAAAGTTTTTGTGTTTCTCGCATCAATCGCCTTTTGCATGCTTTTCTTTGCTATTTGCATGTTCTGTTTGGCATTTGGTGCAACACTCAAGTATACGGTAAGCATTAGCACGCCGAAAGGCCACATGCTTGTTTCCCTCTCCCTTTTCTTTCCTCTTAAGCAGAAGGAACGTTCCTCGCGCACAAGTTTGCCGGGGGGGAAGGAGGTGGAGGAGGAACCAAGTGCTGTTCAAGAAAGAGAAGCCTTACCGGAAAGCAAGCAACATAAGCAAGCAACATATGAAAGATAAGTTGTTAGAATTTGACCAGTTCAAATTTTAAATTTAAGTTGTCTTCCTTGAACGATCACATTTTGTATGGAAAACCTGTGCGCGGAGGAACCTACCCGTAGCTTGCCGCACCCTTATCTTGTTTTCGAGTTCACTCAACGATTTAAGTGAGCTGCGACAAGTGTCGCGCCCTTGCCTCGTTTCCGAGTACGCTCAGCAAGCTAAGTGCGTTGCGACTAGCTGCGGCAAGGTTGCTTGCCGGCGAGGACCTTGGCCAGCAGGCTGCTCAGAGTCCAGCACTCAGCGCTCGCGGCAAGGGCCCCTTGCCGGCGAGCTCCCCGGGAGCGTAGGGTGAAAAACATACAAAGTCAAAGATTGAAACAAGGAAGATAACATTGCACTGATTGATCAAAATAAAGTGAATATCTTACAGAGGATAACTTGTCGCAATGGACTAATAAGTTCACGATGTAATGTGCAGCAACAAAAAGACAAAGATAATGGAGCCCTAGTCTACGCGGTCGCCCTCCTTCCTGCCAAGCTTTGCCACCTTGGCGATGATGTGGCCGACCTGCTCCTTCAGGGCCTCCGTGTCTGCATCAGCCGGCAAGCTGCGAAGAACGTTCGTGAGGTTGATTCCCGGGTTGCGGTACACGATCTTCGTCAGCACCCGCTCCAGAGTTCCCGCGCAGAGCAGGCGCGACTCCTCGGCCAGCTGCGCGGGGATGCGGTTCCGGAGACCTGCAAGAGCCGGAGCGACCCCTCTGAAGAAGAGGCTGAGCTTGGCGCTGTGCGGGAGATCCGGGTCCGGCGAGTAGATGAGGTGTTCGACCTTCAGCGCCAGCAGCTCCTGGTCAATATTGGACGCAGAAGAAACCAGCTCTTCGGTCCACACTTCAATAGTCTGCCGGAAGAGCTCGGATGCCTTGTTGACGCTCTCCACCAAGGTCCGCTCCTTGCGGAGCTCATCCTTCAACTTGGTCTCCTGAGCCCGGGCAGCATCGAGCGATTCCTTCAGAGTGGTGACCTTCAGCTCCAAGTCCTCAATGGAGTCCTTGGCGGCCTTCAGCTCGTCGCCCCTCTTTGATAGACTCACCTGAAGCTCTGAGTTTGTGTGAGCATCCTTCTCGCGCTCCAAGATGAGCGCGGCAACCTTCTCGGCGCTCACCTTCATCGCCTTCTCCAACTGTTCGACCTTGGCGGCGAGCTCTTTCTTGGCGTCTTCCGCGGCAACCGCGGCGGCTTTCGCCTCCTTCAGCTCCCCGCCAAGGGCAGCCTCGCGAGCGGCAAGGTCTTCTTCATGAGAGTCCAGCTCGACCTTCCGCTGCGCGAGCTCTCCCTCTCGCCGGGACATCTCCACCCCGGCGAGACGCTGCTGTTCATCGGCTTCAGCTTTCTCGAGCACCCATTCCTGGTACTCGCCGGCGAGACGCTCCCGCTCCTCCGCCACCTCGCGGAGGGCTGCCTGATTGGCGGCGCGGAGCTCCGCCGCACGCTTCTCCATTTCCGCCGCGGCCTTGGCGGCAAGGGCCTCCCGGGAGGCCAGCTTCGCCTGCCTGGCCCGGTAAAGGGCCAGGAGCTGGTGGAGCAACCTCTCCTCCTCGGGCCCCTCACTCCCGCCGGGCGCCTGGACGATCTTCAGGCCTGCGGAGGCGAGGACTTCTCCGTCGAACGCCTCGCCCTCCGCAGGAACTCGCGATGAAGACCCCCACGGCATCTGGATGAAGACGCCGTTGGGGGCCTCGAGATAGTACCTCTGCTCCTCGCCGGCGGAGGGACCGGTGGCCGGTGCAGCATCCGATGCTCCCGCCGCCTCCGGGTCGGCGGTGCGACCACCGTCCCCCTCCCCGGCCGCTGCGTCTGCAGCCGGGGCAGTCTCCTGCGCGGCCGGCTCGGCGGCCTCGGCCATCTCCTCGACGACAGGAGCGTCGCCGCCGCCGCCTTGCGCGCCCTCTTCCTCGAGGTTAATCACCTCCGTCTCCATGGGCTCAGGAGGAGGAAGATCTATAAAAAAAAGAAGAAGAAGAAATTCAAGACTCAAGCAAATGTCCAAAAAAGAGGCAAGCCAAGAAGACAAGTCACGAAGCTTACCTTGGCGGACGTCCTCAGCGGCGGGCTCCCTCGCCGGGGAGCTCGGCCTTGGCGGAGTGGCCGCCCTCGCCGGGCTGCTCGCCCTTGGCGGGGTACTCTGCCTCGGCGGAGTACCCGCCCTTGGCGGAGCGCTCTCCGCGCGATGGGCCAGGGGCCTGAAATCAGAACAATAAGCAGAGTCAACATCAACATAAAAATCAAGACAGAAATCAAGAAGGTGTAAGGCCCTGGGTCCTTACTCCTGGTCCTCCTCGTCGTCCTCGCTCAGGGCGGAGAAGTCGTACTCCACCGTGGGCGCGTCGGCGCGAGGAGCGGAAGACGAAGACCCCCTCGCGCGCTTGGTGTTCGCCGGGGCTGGGGGCTGCGAAGACCCAGCCCCCGTGGTCGCCGGCGCCCGAGGGGCGGGCGGAGCCGCTGCTCCGCTCCGAGAAGACCCTTGCCTGCTCGGCGCCGGCCTGCGAGGCGCCTCCGTCGTGGTCCGCGCGCGGGCTGCCTCCGCTGCGGCTGGTGCGCCGGAAGGTCTTGGCGCGGCTTGACTCCCCTGGGGAGCAGCCCGGCGAGGTGGCTGTTGCCGGGGCGCCTGCGCCCTCTCCCCCGTCGCCGCCTTGCGGAGGCGCTTTGGCGGGGACTGCCTCGGGCTTGCCGGGGGCGGGGAGTCCTCCGACGAGGAGAGGTCGTCGGCGTACAACTCCGTGGATCCGCCGGAGTCCTCGGCCTCCTCCTCCTCCTCCTCTTCCCCGGCCGGCTCACTGGGCCCAGCGTCCTGCGCTGCGGCCCCCTTTCCTTTGGCGCCTCCGCCCCTCGCGGCGCCTCTGCTCCCTCCGGCGGTGCCCTCTATTGCCGCGGCCTCCGCCGCGATCCCGTGGATCCCGGAGTGCCTCAGTGAGGGGACCCCGGCGAGCGCGTCGGGAGGCAGATCCAGCAACCTGCGGATCTCCGCCTCCTCCGCCTGGGTGGACGCGTCCTCAACCTCCGCCTCCTCCGGTGAATATCCGAAAACTCCTGCCGCCGCGGCTGCGGCGGCCTCCTCAGCCCGAGAAGCAATGTAGGCGATCTCCTGGTCGGTGGTGGCCCGCGTGTGCAGCTTGAGGTCCTCCTTGTTCTTCGCCACCTCTTCAAGGTTGTCGTAGAAGTTGAGGACGTCGATGGGCTTCGGAGCAAGCCATGTACGGTCCACGCCGTGCGAGTCGCACATGGGCATCATGGCGAGGATCCGATCCCTGACGGCGCTGTTGCAGAGCGGCACCACCCCCCGGGGAGTCCTGAACCACTCGGGGTGTGTCGGGTCGTACTTGAAGAGTTCTCGTACCATCCCCCGCAGCTCCAGCGTGGTGAAGTTGAAGTTGAGCCCGGGGCGCAGCCTCATGATGTCTGCCGGGCCGCCGTACTCCCAGGCCGGCCTCTTCCGGTCTTGGAGAGGGGCGATGCGCCGGCGGAGGAAATCTGCGCCCACCTCAGCAACTGACAGATTGGCCAATCGAAGACGAAGAATCCGGACGAGGGCGATGTTGAGCTTGACGTCGTCCGAGTCCAGCTCACTCCAGTCCCTGCCGCGCACGATGGGCGTTGTGCGCGGCGCGGTGAAGGCTTGCGGCTGGTCTTCTACGATCCAGCACCACTCCGCTCGCCATTCCTCCCACTTGCCGCGGAGCTCCCCCGGCAAGTACGCACCCTTCTTATTAAGACGGAAGACCCAAGAAATTCCTCCGGAGAGGGGGGCATCGGCCTTGGCTCTAGGAGTGAAGAAGTGTCTAAAGAGTGCTACATTGGGGTGGACTCCTATGAAGTTTTCGCACATGTGTGCGAAAACAGCCATGGTGAGAATGGCGTTGGGGGTGAAGTCAAGCAGATGGAGGCCATATGTGTTCATGACGTCGCAAAAGAAGTTTGAGAAAGGTGGACAGAGACCACAATGAAAGAAAGCAGCGAAGAAATGGTACCCGCCGGGATAGTTGTCCTTGGCGGCGGCCGGGTATGCTCGCGTGCGGGGATGCGCGTCGGTTCTCTTGGACCAGAACAAGTAATCCTTGTTCCAGAGTTCCCGCACGCCGAGCTTCGGCGGGAAGACGACGTGCCGCTTCCGGTACGCGATGAGCTTGGCCGCTTGCTCCGATTTCTCCCGCTTGGCCTTCTCCGCTTTCGCCTTGTCGGTCTTTGGGGCCATGGCGGACGCGGTGGAAGGAAGGGGACGAAGAGCTCGGCGGCGGCGGAGATGTGGAGGCAGAGCGCAAGAGGGAATCTTTTGCAGGAGGAAGACGACGTAATGAGAGCGCAAGGAGGGGAACCGCGCCCGCTACCTCTGCTTTTATGGGGGAGTGGGGGGCGTTTCGCTCTTTCCATTAAGAGATCGTGGGCACGTCCCATCCCACGGCGCCGCAATCGACGCGTGTCGTTACCGTGGGGTGCGGCGGATATGGAAGTGGATTCGGCGCGCCGCGGGCCGCGGGTGCCCGTGCACTGTTTTGGGCCTGGCCCAACAGCGCTCGGCACCGTGTGTGGCCCAGGCCCGGGGGCTCCTGTCGGTGTACTAAGGTAGGGGTACCCCAGTACCCCAACTTGTGCACGGGCAGTTGCAGCTTCCCGCGGCAAGGTTTACTGCGTGCTCGCCGGAGACCTTCCTGCTCCCTATTAAACCATTCAAAAACAAAGTATACAAGACATGAGATCGAGACCCCGGCAAGAGGAGCTTGCCGGGAAGGCCGTACCAGGCTCAAGACTGCTCCACTAACACAAGACCCTGGCAAGAGGAGCTTGCCAGGAAGGCTAGAAGACAACGCCTCGGCACTATATGTGCCCCGGCAAGGGGCCCGGGGAGCGGCAAGCTCCCGGGCCCGGCAAGATCAAGGCCCCGGCAAGGTGCTTGCCGGGAAGGCTGCGCTGTGTGCTCGCGCTCCAGCTCATCGACCCACGCGTCGCCCTGGGGCCTATCCAGGGACGCGTGGCGGATGGCTGTGCAGCCTGGGGTACACGGTGGCACTCCACGGTGATGGATCCGTCGCCGTGGCGGACGGAGACGCTAAGGCGGGAGCTTTCGGGGTCGACGGCGACGGGCATTAAATGCCCTTGTCCCCCACTGTTAAAGTAGGTATAGACCACTGTTTTGTACTGTAGCTCCACTGTTCCCGCACTGTTACAACTACCACCTCTTTTACTTTTTTACCCCTTTCTCCTACGTTGACACCTGTCGGTGACCCCTTACACTATAAAAGGAGGCCCATGCACAACGTGGAGGGGGTTCGGAACCTAGATCACTCTCGCGCCGGTGTAGCTGCTTCTTCAAGCTCCCGAGCGCTTAAACTCAATACACAACCAAGCAGGAGTAGGGTTTTACGCATCCGTGCGGCCCGAACCTGGGTAAAACTGCCCGCGTGCTTGCCACGATCCGCTCTTTGTGCTCCCTCCGCCCTCGTACCGCACAAACAAGGGGCTCCGGTCCCATAGGTGTTCGTGGCGGACAGTTTCCCCCGACAACGACCCTTGGCGGGACCCCAGCCAAGGAGGACCACAAGGCCCCCGGCAAGCACCTTGCCGGGGATGACAGCAGGCGCCGTGGCAAGACCCTTGCCGGGGCCCCAGCAAAGCTATTGCCGGGGACGTCCGTAGGGCCACCGTCAGGCCAACGCCAACTAAGCTTCCACCGCCCCATGCAGCTGCCAACCCAACCAGCTGGGCAGGCACCTGCGTGGCAACATGCAGATATTCGTGGAGACCCGCCATTGCGCCACCTTAGCTGCCTGCCTGCCTACATGGCACCCCAGGCATCGCTGGCCAGGGCGCGTGTCAACACAAGGAGAAGCGGCGACGGACAAGACAAACGTCTCCTCTCGTCCCCGATAAAGCAAGGACACCTAAGCTAAGCGCATTAAATGCGCCTTGTCCTGTAATGCGAGGGATAACCTCGCATCACTGTACCCTTTCCACCTCCTGTGTGCTACTGTGGCAACCCCATTTTCCTATAAAAGGAGGCCCGAGGCGACCAGGAGAAGGATTCGACTTTTTAGAACTCCTCACGACTCGGCTTTCGGACCTCATCACGCCCCATAGCTAGCTGAAGAACACAAACATATAATCCACCAAAGTAGGAGTAGGGTTTTACGCATCTTTGCGGCCCGAACCTGGGTAAAGGAACCGTGTGCTAACTGTTAGATCCGCTCTTCTCTCAACCCCGCGCCCCGCAACCTTAGTAGGGATTCTTGTGATCCCATAGGTGTCGATCCAAATACACCGACATCTTTGGCGCGCCAGGTAGGAGAGCGCAATTGTGAGAATTGGCTTTAGCAGTTAGTTCGGCGCTCCTTCATCATCATGGCGCCCAAGAAGAAGACGACGGTGGTGGTTGGCCAGTCGGAAGCCGGACAGCCTGTCCCGACGCGGGCGAGCAGCAGACCGGTCGCGGAAAGGACCCGGGGCGCTTCTCGCGAACACCAACGCCGTCCCAGCAGCCGGAGTTTGGGAGGTGGCGATGTTTGTGCGCCTGGTAACGGGCCGCACACCGCCAGTTCCAAAGATGGAGACAGGCCCTCCGCGGGTGGCGTGGGGCCTTCCAAGGTTGCTGCCGCATCACCCGAAGGCGACGCAAGGGCCTCCCGAACTCCCACGCCAGTGCCAACAGCGCGCTCCTCTCAAGCAGCGCGCGACGAACGGCGTCGTCACCCCGAAGATCCCGGGCGTCGCCATGGGAAGAGCCCCGACCGCCACTCCCGGGACGTAGAAGACCTGCCCGCCCACCGAAGCACTGTTGGAGACGGTATGCGACCACAGGATCGTGATGGGGCTCCTCCTGACACGGTCAGGGGTCGAAGCGCGTCGCGGTCCGTGCAGGTTTCGCTACCGTTGACCCGAGCCGAAGCCCTGGCGCGCGCAGTTGCTCCTCGACTTTCCTCCCGTTACGGGGAAACTCGACGAATGGAGAGCCACCATCCGAAGCCTTGTCGCAGTCGCCAAAAAGGATGAACCAAATCCAGCGGAGCTCCTGGGTCGACGCTCCGATGGAGTCCCACGCACCGGCGGCGGGAGGGCCGGCAGCGCCGTGGCTACGGTGCATTCGCCTCCTCCTCGCCCGGTGCCGCGTGCGTCGACTCGTCGGGACGTCGCGGGCGACGCCATCTCCATAACGTCGTCCAACCCACGGACCCACGGTGACCAGCATCAAGTTCTTCAGCAGCGAGCTCATGAAGATGCTCGAACCACCATTGAGCGCTGGCGCGGAGCGCGCCACCAGTCAGACAGGCGAGCGAGGCCTGCTGTGGACCGCCCAGCACCGGAGATCCCTGGAGGTCTACCTTACGAGGTAGGCTGTCCGGCTTTTACCCGTGAGCTGCGGCAGTTCCAGTGGCCCTCTCACCGCACCTTCAAGCCTGACGTTGGGGAGAAGTACAACGGCAAGACCCACCCATCGGAGTTCCCCAGCATCTACACCATCGCGATGCAAGCTGCCGAGGCCCGCGACGATAAGGTGCTTGCGAATTACTTTCCGTTGGCTCTTAAACCTAACACCATGTCGTGGTTGATGCACTTGCCAGTAGACTCTATTTCCTCCTGGTCCGACTTGTGCCATGAGTTTGTTGGCGCCTTTACTAGAGGTCACCAAGCCCATGGCCAAGCGAGTGACCTGCACGTCATATCCCAGAAGGAAGGCGAGAGTCTGCACAAGTACATACAAAGGTTCAGCCAGGTGCAGTACAACATCCCTGACGTCCACCCTGCCGCCATCATCAGCGTGTTCCATCAGAACGTGCGTAATCGCAAGATGTGTGAAGAACTGGCGATGACCAAGGTGAAAGATGTGGCGGAACTCTATGTTCTTGCTGACAGGTGTGCCCGGGCTGAAGAGGGAAGGAAGTACCCCGGCGAAGACGCCGGTGCAGAAACCGACTCTTCAGATGAGGATACTGCCGCCTCGGTGAAGAAGGGCCGGCATCGCAACAGGAAGCGCAAGGGTAAAGCCGTGCTTGCCGTCGAGTGATCTGATGACACTGGCTCCGCCAAGAAAACCAGGGCGGGTGACCCCGGCAAGGAAATTGCCGGGTGTGTCGCCTGCCAGGCCTTGGCGGCTGCCGAGAAGCCAGGGAACTCCGGCAAGCGATACTGCAAGATCCATCGCACCAAGGGCCATGATCTCCAGGACTGCCGACAGGTTGAGCTCCTTGCTGAAAAGTAGGGGGCTGAATATGAGAGGCGGGACAAGGAGAAGGGCCAGGATGGTGCTGAAGGGTCCGGCAAGAAGCATGACGACCAAGCGGGCCATCGCGGCAAGGATAAACAGTAGGAGAGGCCCGCCCGGGGCCGTGACAGAAGGCCCGAAGACGACGATCACGAGGAGGACGACGAGTCCGGCGACCAAGAATTTCAGAAAGCTACGGAGGCCATGTGCGTCGACGGCGGCGCCTCGCTGCATACTTCTCACCGCCAACTTAAACATTGGGCGCGTGGGATTACAGCTGCGGAGTCGTCGTCCGGTGCCCAAAAGCCACTGAAATGGTCCAGCATGCCTATCATCTTTGACGCTCAGGATCACCCTGATCGCACTACTGCGGTCGGGTGCTTGCCATTGTTGGTTTCACCAATAATACGCAACCTCAAGGTGACAAAGATGCTAGTCGATGGCGGGGCCGGTCTGAACCTACTCTCGCCCACCGTGATCGAGAAGCTGCAAGTTCCCGATGGAGACCTCGAAGAGACGGGCACGTTTCAGGGGGTCAACCCGGAGAGAAGCCAACCAAAGGGGAAGGTGACGCTGCCCGTGACTTTTGGAAGTGATCTGAACTATAGGACGGAGAGGATTGTGTTCGATGTTGCCAAGATCCCCTTGCCCTACAACGGGATCCTTGGCCGCCCAGCGCGCCAAGTTCATGGCAGCGTCACACTACGCCTACAACACCCTGAAGATGCCAGGACCTGTGACGATCATCACCATCCGCTCCGATAAGAAAGATGCGCTGATCTGCGCTGACCAACTATACCAGCAAGAGGTTGCAGCAGTTGCCACTATGAGGGCACTTGCTCCTGCCACTGGAGCCCCGGGAAGGAAGAAGAAGAAGACCGGTGAGACCTCAGACACCCACTCCGGCAAGTGCACCTCTTAAGAGTGTTGTGCTCCCGTCGAGGACGTGCCAGAGAGCTCCACCGGAAAGAAGAAGACCGGTGAGACCTCAGACACCCACTCCGGCAAGCACAACTCTTCGGAGTGGTGTGCTCCCGTCGAGGACGTGCTAGAGAGCTCCACCGGAAAGAAGAAGGCCGGTGAGACCTCGGACACCCACTCCGGCAAGCGCACCTCTTCAGAGTGTCGCACTCCCGTCGAGGACGTGCCAGAGAGCTCCACCGGCAGGAACAAGAGGTCCAGGGCCACGCCGCCGGGAACCAAGAAGGTTTCCGTCAAGGAGGATGGCACAGGAGGGGCTTTCACCATAAGCTCCTCCCTTGACGAGAAATAGGAAGACGCGCTCGTCACCTTCCTACAGGCGAATGTCGACGTGTTTGCATGGCAAGCATTCGACATCCCCGGCGTTCCCAGGGAGGTGATTGAGCACCACCTTACTGTCTGTCCCCGTGCGCGGCCCGTCAAGCAGAAGGTCAGGAAGCAAGCTTTGCAACGGTAAGAGTTCATCATAGTGGAAATCCGGAAATTGGAAGCTGTGGGTTTGGTAAGAGGAGTGCTCCATCCAACGTGGTTGGCCAATCCAGTGGTAGTGCGCAAGGCAAATGGGAAGTGGAGGCTGTGTATTGATTACACAGACATCAATAAAGCTTGTCCCAAGGACCCCTTCCCGTTGCCGCGCATCGACCAGATTGTTGACTCCACGGCTGGGTGTGACCTGTTGTCATTCCTCGATGCCTACCCCGGCTACCATCAGATCTTCATGGCAAGAGAAGACGAAGAGAAGACAACATTCATCACCCCATGTGGTACGTACTGTTTCGTACAAATGCCTTTCGGGTTGAAAAGTGCTGGCTCGACGTTTGCAAGAGCAGTCCAGATTAGTTTTCAACCCCAGCACCATAGAAATATGGAGGCTTATATGGATGATATAGTGGTCAAAACCAAGAATAGGGCAACCCTTATACCGGATCTACAAGAAACATTTGTCAACCTACGCAAGATCAACCTCAAGCTGAACCCTGAGAAGTGCGTCTTCGGCGTCCCGTCCGGCAAGCTTCTCGGGTTCTTTGTGTCGCAGCGTGGGATAGAGGCCCATCCGAACAAGATCAAAGCTATAGAGCAGATTGAAGCACCCAAACGGGTCAAGGATGTGCGTCGGCTTGCTGGCTACGTTGCTGCCATGAGCAGATTCATTTCCAGGTCTGCCGAGCGCGCCCTTCCCCTTTTCAAGATTTTGAAGAAGGCGGGTCCAATGGAATAGACGCCAGAAGCTGAAGCAGCATTACAAGATTTGAAGAGGTACCTTTCCTCCACGCCAATACTAGTTGCGCCTAGGCCACAAGAACCGTTGCTGTTATACTTGGCGGCAACGAACCAGGTGGTCAGCGCCGCACTGGTGGCACAGAGAGAAATTGATGACGAGGTCATAATAGCGACAAAGCCTGGTGCCACTGGTGCAGAGACGACATGGCCGGTTGGAGTGCAGCCCAGGAAGAAAATGATGCAGCACCCGGTATACTTTGTTAGCTCCCTCTTGCAGGGGGCTAGATCGAGGTACTCTGGTGTGCAGAAATTGCTCTTCGGCCTTCTCATGGCCTCGAGGAAGCTGCGTCACTACTTCCAGGCGCACGAGATCACTGTCATCACTCGCCTCCCTCTACAACGGTTATTGCACAATCCAGATGCAACAGGAAGGATTATAGAGTGGGCACTGGAGCTGTCCAGCTTTGGCCTCAAGTTTGAAAGTACCTCGACGATTCAAAGCCGAGTCATGGCAGAGTTCGTTGCAGAATGGACCGCAACGCCTGATGAAGAAGTCCAGGAAACTGCTCTCCTCGGCAAAGAGGCGAGTTGCAGCTAGATCATGTACTTTGATGGAGCTTTCTCCTTACAGGGCGCCGGGGCCGGCGTACTGCTGGTCGCGCCCACTGGAGAGCACCTCAAGTACGTGGTCCAGATGCACTTCCCCAGGGAGGTATCAACGAATAACACTGCTGAGTATGAGGGGCTGCTATCTGGTCTTAGGATCGTGGCAGACCTCGGGATCAAGAAACTCATTGTCAGGGGCGACTCGCAGCTTGTCGTCAAGCAAGTCAACAAAGATTACCAAAGCCCATTGATGAAGGCCTACGTCGATAAAGTGAGAAAGCTAGAAGAGCGCTTTGATGGTATACAGGCGGAGCACGTTCCCTGAGCGGAGAACGACATCGCCGATTACCTGTCAAAGCGCGCTGCCCTCAAGCTACCTATGGAACCAGGTACCTTTGTGCTTCAGCTCTCTCAGCCATCCGTTGATCCATCGACCGAGCAGAACAAGAGGAGGAAATCAGGGCCCGACAAGTACTTCCCCGCCGAGCTCCCCGGAGCCGCCAGCAAGGATGTTGCGGGGGACACTGAACCCGCCATTGGACGGCTAGCTCCGACGGAGCGTCAAGCTCTTGCCGTCGAGACAGCCACTCCCATGGCAGAGGAAATGCCTTTAGTCCTCGCCGTCGAGCCCCAGGCTCCAGCGTGGGCACAACATACCGTCTGATTCCTCCAGACTGGGGAACTTCCTGAGGAGCAGGAAGAAGCGGAGAATGTAGCCCATCGGTCTGCTATGTACCAGTTCGTCGATGATGTCCTGTACAGAAAGAGACCGAACGACGTGTAATTGAAGTGCATCCCTCGAGAGGAAGGACTGGGACTGTTGGCAGAGATACATGGAGGCATATGTGGATCCCACATAGGGTCAAGGGCCCTTGCCGGCAAAGCATTCCGGCAAGGCTTCTTCTGGCCCACTGCCCTCCAGGATGCGATGACACTGGTCACCAGGTGTGAAGCGTGCCAGTTTCAGTCAAAGAAGCTTCATCAACCAGCTCAAGCCCTTCAAACAATTCCTCTCTCCTGGCCCTTCTCGGTCTGGGGGCTCGACATACTGGGCCCTTTCCCCGCGCTGTCGGGGGCTTTGAGTACTTGTACGTTGCAATCGACAAGTTCACAAAGTGGCCGGAGGTGGAGGCAGTGAGGGATGTCACAGCTCTGTCAGCCGTCAAGTTCTTCAAGGGACTAGTGTGCCGTTTTGGTGTACCCAACAGGGTCATCACCGACAACGGCACGCAGTTCACAAGCCGCACCTTCATGCAATATACCCAAGACCTCGGCAGCAAAGTCTGTTTCGCTTCCGTTGCTCACCCCTGAAGCAATGGTCAAGCTGAGAGGGCAAACGCTGAAGTGCTGCGAGGCCTAAGGACAAAGACCTTTGACAGGCTGCACAAGAGTGGAAGGCGCTAGGTTGATGAGTTACTGGCGGTTCTTTGGTCGATCAGAACGACGCCAAATCGAGCCACCGGCCAGACACCCTTTGCCCTGATATACGGGGCAGAAGCAGTTCTCCCCACTGAACTCATATATGGGTCACCTCGAGTGCTCCCTTATGATGAGCTTGAGCAAGAGCAACTGCGGCAAGATGACGCAACGCTCCTTGAGGAAGATCGTCTTCGGGCGGCTGTGAGGGCAGCATGCTACCAGCAAGCCTTGTGCCGCTACCATAGCCGCAAGGTCCGTGCCCGAAGCTTTGAGGAAGGCGACCTTGTTCTCCGACGCGTTCAATCGACCAGGAATACAAACAAGTTGACACCAAAGTGGGAAGGCCCTTATCGGGTAATACGAGTCACCAGGCCTGGCGCAGTCCGCCTGGAGACCAAAAATGCCATTCCGGTGAGCAATTCCTGGAACATTGAGCATCTTCGCAAGTTTTACCCATAAGGCGCGGCTTGCCGGGCCCCCCCAGCAAGCCACCCTTTTGTACAAGCCTTGCCGGCAAGGCATGTAACCCTTGTACAAAGCCAGGCGCAGACCCTGAGCATAAATAAATGAAGCGCCGACGCCCTAAGTTATAGCATGCATGCTGAGTCGAGTCTCATCCTTGGTTAGGGTTGGTAGTGCTTAGCGGCGGCTAACCCCTAGCTTAGAGGTCGAGTTTGCGTTTCTTTGTCTTTCCACTATCTCCTTTGGTTCACAGGACGCGCAGACATCCTTGCCGAAGCCACTTGGGGAGAAGAAAGAGGAACAGATCAGCATCAAGGCCCCGACAAGCCAGTGTTGCCGGGGGCTACAAGAGCAAAGATTCACCCACGGCGAACCAGGGTTGCCGGGGGCTGCAGCTTCAGATAAGTTCTTCGTCCCCTATCATGCATTCCATTATGGACTGAGGTATGTGAAACCTCGTTATTTTCCTTAATCTACCATGCTCCCATAACTCTAGGCCCTAGGGCTCGTTCCTGGGACTAAGTTTGGTCGTAGTCGCGGCAGCGAAAGGGTGAGACGAGGAGCCTAAGACCACTTCATCCCTGCCTCCGCCAAGGGCGTGAGAAAGGACGAGCGAAGTAGGGAGACGGCAAGGCCTGTTGCCAGGCAAGAAAATGTTTATCTTAGAGATATCAGGGATTTATTCCCTGTTGTGGGTTCTACCTGCGAACAAATGACCCGGCAAACATTCCTTTTTTCATTAAAAACATTCCATTCAGGTACAGTCCATAGGGAATGAAAAACATGAACAAGGATATTACAAGTTTTAAAGTTAACAGATGCCTGAAGGCTTACAAACTAAAAAGAGATAAGATGCCCGTAATGCCTTTCTTGTCCCTCTCCTCAGGAGGTAGGTCAAGGAGGCGAGAAGGGAAAAAGGGGCGCCTAGGCGTGCTACGGGTGGCAGAAGACACCAAGAGGACATCTCGGTGGCCGCCCAAAGGCTGGACGGTGATGACGGCGCCGGGGGCAGAGCTCGAAGACGAGGCGGCAAGACGTCAATACGCGTCGAAGGCGTCGGTGCCCGCGTACTCCGACATGACGACCTTGCCGCCTGCCTTCTTCCTCTTCCTCTTCCGCGGCCTCCCTACGCCAGCCGCCAAGGATACGGCCCCGAGAAGTTCAAGGAGCCGGCGACGCGGATGATGGGGTCGCCGGTGCCACCAGGAGCGGCGCCGGACACCTAGTCGGACCCGTCATCCTACCGTCCACCGCCCTCGTCGTCACTGCCGCTGTCCTCCTCGTCACCCTCGTTCGAGGAGGAGTCTTCGTCATTGGAGGAGCTCTCCACACAGCACCTTGCACGAGTCCCAAAGTGCCCGAAGACCTTGACGGAGAGAAGGCCACCCTCCATCAATTTGAAATGGAGGGTGAGCCCATCCGTCAGGCTGTGGATATGAGCAAATGTCTTCCATCCTTGGCGAAGATACATCACGTGAGGAGAGGGGAAGTCGACGCGGACTCGCGTGCCACTGATCCCGCAGCCCCTCATGTGCAGCCGCAGCGACTCCGGCGGGTCCAGCTCCATCTCCCGCGCAAATGGGGTCGAGAGACGAAGGCGACGGCGCGGCGGCCGCCGCAGGCTGACGAAGAACTCGCAAGGGTCATCCCCAATATGGCCCTCCACTGGAGGATGAGCTGCTGGCGGGGGCGAGGCCGGCGGTCCGCCCTGTCCTCCTCTTCCCCGAGCGCCCCGGCCTCGCCCACAGCCTCACCCCCTCCCCCTTCCCCTCGTGGCCGGTTCTGCCACTGCGGGTGCAGGAGAAGGAGGGACGCGTTGTCGAGCGGCGACCCTCGCCGCCACCGTTGAAGGACCGGGATTTCCTCTCTCCATGGCGAACGGAAGAGAGGAGCAGAAGCTGAAGGAGAAATAAGATGGGAGAGTGCGGGGCGCCGTCCCTCCCCTCCCGCTCTTTATAAAGGGGTGGGGCTGGGGCTCGACCGCCCCGCTCGGCCAATCAAGACGCAGAAGGCGCAGGGAGCCGGGATTGACCCGCCACCCCAACCAGCGACGGCTTGGTTTCCCGCCTCCACCGTTCGCCACCCCAAACGCATGGAAGGCACGTGGCAGACGTACAGAACCGAGGGGACGGGTGAGGCGACCTCTCCCCACCCTGTGATCGTGGGGAGTGGACGCCTTGACGACCGCGCCTCGTCCCCATTAAGTAAATGGGCCGCGGCTCCACACCTCCCCCCGGTTATGGGGAAGGCGCGTAGCCGCCTCCTTTCGCATTTACCGCGACATGACGCATGCCTGCGAAAACCGCCCCGCGCATGCCGCCCACGTCACGCACGCCCCTCCACCCCGTGCCGCGTGCGCGGATCGTGGGGAGCGAAGCGCGCGGAAAATCTTACCACGGTGAAAACCGCCCCACCTGCCCGCGCACCGCTCTGGGCCTGGCCCAACAACGCGTCGCGCTTATGAGTGGCCCAAGCCCGGGGGCTCCTGTCGGTGTACAAAAAGAGGGGTACACTTTTTTGTACCCCTATGACTGTGCACGGGCAGTCCGAGCCCCGTGCACCACCACACCAAGCACGGTAAGGGAGGTGAGCCAGGGTAAGACCAAAGCTCGATGGAGACTGAAGCCCAAAGCCAAGACCACAAAGAGCAAAGGGACGAAGCGGATTCCCCCGGCAAGATCCTTGCCGGGGGCAGCTTTAGCAGCCCCGGCAAGACCCTCGCCGTGGCAGCTCGCCCCACGCCTGCGGAGCGGATCACCCTTGAGTCCACTGCCCCCATGGGGCAAGGATTCGGGAGGCATCCTTGTGGTGGCATGCAGATCTTTGTGAAGACAGTCAAGGACATATACACACACACTAAGAAGACGACGACCCTTGGCGGGACCCCAGCCAAGGAGGACCACAAGGCCCCCGGCAAGCACCTTGCTGGGGATGACAGCAGGCGCCGTGGCAAGACCCTTGCCAGGGCCCCGGCAAAGCTCTTGCCGGGGACGTCCGCAGGGCCACCGTCAGGCCAACGCCAACTAAGCTTCCACCGCCCCATGCAGCTGCCAACCCAACCAGCTGGGCAGGCACCTGCGTGGCAACATGCAAATCTTTGTGGAGACCCGCCATTGCGCCACCTCAGCTGCCTGCCTGCCTACATGGCACCCCAGGCACCGCTGGCCAGGGCGCGTGTAAACACAAGGAGAAGCGGCGACGGACAAGACGGACGTCTCCCCTCGTCCTCGATAAAGCGAGGACACCTAAGCTAAGCGCATTAAATGCGCCTTGTCCTGTAATGCGAGGGATAACCTCGCATCACTGTACCCTTTCCACCTCCTGTGTGCCACAACGGCAACCCCTTTTTCCTATAAAGGAGGCCCGAGGCGACCAGGAGAAGGATTCGGCTTTTTAGAACTCCTCACAACTCGGCTTTCGGAGCTCATCTCGCCCCATAGCTAGCTGAAGAACACAAACATATAATCCACCAAAGCAGGAGTAGGGTTTTACGCATCTTTGCGGCCCGAACCAGGGTAAAGGAACCGTGTGCTAACTGTTAGATCCGCTCTTCTCTCAACCCCGCGCCCCGCAACGTAGTAGGGATTCTTGTGATCCCATAGGTGTCGATCCAAATACACCGACATCCCTCTCTAGCTAGGCTGTTTTATAGATTGTCGTTGCGATGGACGACATACATGAGCAAGGCGCCGAGTCACGAGTATGACCGTTGGTGTTGAGCCAGGTGAATACATGCTCGGTGTTCGCGGAGGCCTCCAGCAAACGTCTAAACAGTAATGTCACATATGCATAATATTGGTTTTTATTTCTTTCTCTGCTGACAAGTAGGCCCGCATAGATAGATGGATTAAGAACACGAGCTGATGAGGCGCATGCGGACTGTTTGACTAGTCAACCAGACAAATACGGAGCTATACGCTGAGCCAGTGACCATATAAGCACCATATCTCGTATACAATGATCAAAGTGAGCTATCAAGACAAGTTCATTGACCTCCAATGCATTTTACTCGGTAATAAATGACCAGGATTGAAGGGGAATCCAAATTTCCTTCGTCTTCTGTCCTTGAGCTCTTGACAAACCAATGCACTTTACGGTTGTCCGGCCACTCCACCCCAGAGTTGTCACCAAGCGTCGTTCATGCCACCGCGCCGCACACTAACCAGTAAGGAAGCGATGGCATCCCGCTGCGCCGAGTTCCTCGCCACCCACGACCGCACACAGAATGGTAGGCAAGCGGTGGCATCCCGCTGTGCCGAGTTCATCGCCGCTCGCGACCTCACACCTATGTGGGCGGAATTTGAAGCTACCAAGGCCGAATGGGCGATAGAGCAAGAGGCGGCCAAAGCCGCACAGAGGGAGCGGAAACGTCAGAAAAATCGCAAGAAAAGAGAGGCCCGCCGCTGCAAGAAAGAAGAGGACGCACGCGCTGCTACGGAGAGGTCGGCGGAGATCCAAGCACGGTGGGGTGTCGCCGACAAAGCCGGGAAGGAGAACGACGGCGTCTGGCCAGCATGTGAGAAGTAGTAGTACTAGTAGTTAGTGTGTGTGTCTATGTCACCCGCACATTTGTTTAATTAATTGCGAGCATGTAACAGTACTACTAGTTACTACTGTAGTTTTTAGAGCAAATTACCAGTACATTAGCCTAGACTAAATGAAAAAATTCCTATCCTATGCATCAAATGGCATCTCTTTCTCTATAGGAATTGAGTTTGAGATGCATGTCATCTCACTTCCTATGATTTTCATATTCCTATAAAACTACTATCCTATATGAACCAAAGGAGGCCTCTGCTGGAGTAACTAATGTAGCTAGCAGTACTACTGGTACAGTAGTTTTCTTCAAGAAGCGGAATTCAACAAAGTCATGATGGTTCCTTCGTCCGAGCAACTTCACAGTGGGTAAGGTTGGGCCTGTGATTTGATAGCTCATTAATAATTACTGCGGCGCGACGACCAGGGTGACTCTCCCTTGGAGTTCTGCGGGCATGGCAAGTGGACCAGGATGGTCGACGTCCCACATGTCGACGAGCGGAAGTATTCTTTCCGATATTGAGTAGCAAGGAAACCGCGTGGTATAGTATCACTGGTGATTTATTTTTATTTTTTATTTCTAATGAATGCTAGCGTTTCAACTCTTATGACGAAGGAGTGCCAAACACACAGCACATGCTGGATGTCGCACACGTCAGCGCAAGGAGTGGGACATGAAAAGCGTGGTAGAGCGTCTCCACTTCTGGGTCAGAGACCACACGTAGTAGTACTATTGAACTAGTGGTATGAACGATACAAAGTGCGACCCGGAGAGAAAGACACGTTTAGTTGGAAGCCCTTGGGGCATACACATAAACAAATATAAAACCTAATATGTGCCTCCAATTAATATACTAGTAGTAGAGTACTTAGTCACGTACTCCATAACATCACCGGGTATTGCACGTACAACATTTAGTGGTAGTAAGAGACAAATGCCTATATGCCAAGCATGTTCATACTATTTGTGCCTTTCTACTTCACTTACTGTGCTACATTACACAGGTTCGCACGTCCACTCCTGGGTACATGTCCATCTCATAGTTCCAGTCCTACGTGTTCTTCATATAGATGGAACGATCCTTGCATGACACGTGCACCTTGACGCTAGATGTGTCACATGTTGGCAAAAGGATGAACAAAGCTCACGTAAAATAATAGAGTGCAAGAACATAGATTCCCGACGACCGAGAAGGAGCAAGGAACCTCGGGGTGGAGCGTCTGCACTCATAATATTTTATATTATTCAGCGATATAAAATCAACCAATCATCTCCACAGTGGACTGGAAGAGTACGAAACACGGCAGCCCAGTATAGTTACATCAAACTAGTACATGGCTAACCCACGCTATCACCATATATCTTGGCTTCCGTGCGATGGTAACCAGAGAAGAGGCGGCGGGAGGGGAATGAATGCAGCTATTGCTTGGGTTCGCTGTCCGGCTTAAATAAATGCGCAACATCATGTGTACCCGCAGGTGCACAAATTGTAACATACGTGTCTGCTTAAGTGGGCGTCACGTAACTGGTGTGTGTGTGTGTGTGTGTGTGTGTGTGTGTGTG